>CM038677.1:799215318-799855072 GCA_021605205.1 Aegilops longissima
GTTCTGGCTGGCAGCGGGCATAGGATTGAAAATCCTCTTTCGCCGGGCCTTTTGGACTCGAAATCCAAACGGAGAGAGTGGTTCGAATCCACCTCAGAACGAACAATGAAAAAGGCGTCGAGCGGGTGCAAGATCGAGGAGCTAGGAAGGATGGAAGAAAGCTTGACCATTTTTCATCGAACTACTCGAACTTTTGTTCAAAAAGTGGAAATAGCTCGATTCGAGAGAGGGTTGAGCTTCATCGCTTAGTGTGCACCAAAGGATGAGGTTTCTTTCCGTCCTACAAATTGAAACCGTTCTAGCTTGATACTGCGATATCGTCAAATCATCCAACTGAGCATGGAAACCATTTCGGTAGCGGTAATGGCCTCCAAGAGTTTTCTATGGAACCATACCACTATGGTCATCTATATGATTAGACCGTGCCGCTTCACTAGACTTTCTGAACCATCCATTTGATCCCCACGGCCGTGTCACCACTTTCTAAACAAAAGTTTCCAAAATCCAATGCGGAACCAAGCAGAAGAGAAATTCATCATGGTAATTATTAGTGAAAACCAAAGTGGAACGGAGAGAATGAAGAGTCAGTTACAATGAAAAATTGTTGAGGAATCATGTTGAAAGACCAACATTCTCGTGTCATAAATATCGATATAGAGATTTTTCATGTATCAACGCTTTTGATTCAATTATGAAAGTATGTTGTCTTGGACTTGCACCCCTAGTTACACGTAGTGCAAGCACATAAGCGGATGACCGGACCTTACCAACATACTCAAAAAAGTATTCTATATCGGGGTCATGCTCTTGACAAGCAGTGTTTCCAGTCTAGCTGTGTCAAATCAGGTGTGAAGTGTCCTTCTAGGTTCTGGCTGGTAGAGCAGAGGACTTAAAACCCTCTTTAGTTTCACGCATGGGACTCTAAATCCCAATTGCGCTAGCTCTGTGGTTTGATTCCACAATAGAATGAACAATGAATGAATGTGGGCGGTCAACCAGGTAAGCCTGTGCCTAGGAAAGAAAGGACTAGGGAGGGATTGAGAGAAGCTTTCATAGTGGAAAATGAAAAAAGCATATCGTTCTTAGAAATTGTGGAATTTTACTCAGTTAGAGCTATGGTTTAGCATCAAGAGGGAAGTTTTGTAAAAGCAACAGGAAGAATTGCTCAGATACCCGTGAGCGTATATAACTTGGGTCGTGTTATAAATGCTCTGGCTAAACCTATTGATGGGAGAGGCAAAATTGTAGCTTCCGAATCTCGCGTAATTGAATCTCTTGCTCCAAGTAGAATTTCCAGGCGTTCCGTATACGAACCTCTTCAAACAGGGCTTATTGCTATCGATTCGATGATCCCTATAGGGCGCGGTCAGCGAGAGTTCATTATTGGGGACAGAAAGACTAGCAAAACATCAGTAGCCACAGATACAATTCTCAAGAAAAAGGGCAAGATGTAAGAAGAACGAGAGTGAGCCTTCACGAAAGAAAATGCAAGTGAAAGAGAATTGTCAAAATTTCCTAAAAGCAGTGGTTCTTTTGTTTATGGATCGGGTAGATCCATATGTTCTGAGGGGGAGACTAGGGGTAGCGTCAAGCTAGTTTTTATCACGCTCATATGATTCGCGTTCGTTACTTTGATAATTTGATATGTGGGTGGACCGGTGCTTGGGTGCTGCCCTTTCTTGGACAAGCATCCCACTTATGATTAACCCCTATTGCAAGCATCCGCAACTACAAAAGAAGTATTAAGGTAAACCTAACAATAGCATGAAACATATGTGTAGCGACCCGACCTCAGATGGTCAAGTCTCTGTGCTTCAGTGTCATCCCTGGATTAGTAATGCTGACACACACAGTACTCGAAGGATTTATAACAGAGTAGCAATCACACACTTATTACATCAAAAGTCCCAAAAGAGAACTTATTACAATAATATGGCTTAAGGCCATCTAATACGATAACAGCGGAAGGCCTGGAAGACAAAGTGAGTCCATCAACTCCAACGGCATAGCTGAGCTGCACGGCAACGACCTATCGAACCTTACTCCTCGTCTGAAAAGTCTGCAACATAATACGTTGCAGCCCGAGAACGGGTCAGCACATGGAATATGCTGGCAATATAACACAGTAGAGCAGGAACAGAATAATGCTATCACTACATGCATATTTGGCTGGTGGAAAAGCTCTATGGTTATAGTTTTGCGAAAAGCCAATTTTTCCCTACAACAAAGAAATAAATTTTATTTAACTATCATGGTGGTTGAAACATCATTGAGAAGGTATAACCCCAACTCAATCCCAATTAAAGTAGTTAACAACCCAACAATATTAATTAAGAGTGATGAGATACATGTGAATACTCAAGTACTAGATACTCAAAATTGTCCATAACCGGGGACACGGCTAACCATGATTAGATTGTACACTCTGCAGAGGTTTGCGCACTTTTCCCCACAAGACTCGATCACCTCCGTTGATTTCTCGCACTACATGGTGTTTGAGAAACGGATGACCGAGACACAGTCTTTCAGAAACATTAACTCTCTACTCCGGGTAGACCATACCAAACCTACAAAACCCACTACCTGCTGATCTACCTCTTCAAGAGCTTCACGTAACTTACTCAACTATGCTAGAGCCCATAGTAGCTTGTGGCTGCACACGGAAGTTTATAGCATGAATAATCTCAGTTCCCTTTAAGCCTGGGTTGCGGTCCATAGGAAGATCACACGGGTACCCCGGGATTTCCAAAAATAAAACAGACAACACTGGGTTCCCCAGGTGCCTCAATCCACCCAGATGTGTATTAAAGTTGCCACCTTAAAGTAAACCACTAATTAAAAATCTCACATCTGTCATGGACTCACTCAAACCCAACCACGTCTACGAGCATAGCATAGCAATATAAGCAACACGTAGAAGTAACTCCCAAGGGTTTGATAGTAACATGGCAATAGGTTCTACCTCAACTACTACTTCCCAACCCATAAATTAATGACATCCTAATCATGCAATGTTTGAGGATTGAAACTAATGCATAAAAACTAGGTATGAAAAGAGTATGATCAATGTGTTACTTGCCTTGCTGACGATCCGTGAATCCTAGAGACTCGTAGTAACACGCTTCGCACTCCGGGAATTCTATTGCAAGCAAACAATAACATACATAAGCAACAAGCAATGATGCACAAGCAAAACTCGACTAAAAGAGGTTGACCAGAAAGTTCAACTTAAGAACTCCAGTTCGCAAAAAGAATAAAACCAAACGAAGCAACGAAACTCAAACGGCAAAAGAAATAAGATTCGTTTACTAATCTGAACTAGGGTCAAATTTTACAGAGGCAAAAACTTGTTTGAGTTGGTTATTCGGAAAGAGGGTTTCGAGACGAAACTCTAGGCGCTTGAATCTCCTGATTCCGATAAACGAGCGAAAAGTTATACTAGATCGAACATTGGATTAGAAATCGCGATCAGAAAAATCGCGGAATAAATCCGAGAAAAGAAAAGCGACGACCAGCTTAACGAACGAACGTTCATTATCTGAACCTAAACGAAGAACACGTTCATTAAAACGAACGAACGCTCGCTAAATAAATAAACTGATCTAAATACAAAAAAAAAACGAAAAAACCTAGGGTTTCTAAAAAATAAACCGAAACGGTTTTTGTCGGAAAACCTGGATGGCGGGGCGGCTACCTTGCTCGACTCCGGCGGGGTTCCGGCGGGGCTCGGGCTCGGCGGGGTGGCGGCGGCGGCGGCGGCTGCTCGGGCGGCGGCTCGGGGCGGTGGTGGTGACGAGAGGGGGCTCGGTATTTAAAGGAGGGTGGCTCGGTGGCTTGGGGAGGAGGCAGCGGCGGCGGGAGGCGGAGTCCGATCCGGACTCTGGCGGCCGGCGCTGGCTGAGGAAGGCGGCGGCGGTTTGGGCCGGCTGGCTGGGCTGGGCTTGACCCGGTCAAAGTCTTGTGTGTGCAGGGTCTTTTTATTGTTCCGCCGACAGAAAAACTCCTATAAAATAAAATAAAAATCTAAAAATGCCAAAACAAATTTTCACCGTCTAAATGAAATATTTAGAACGAGATGAACATTTTCTTGGCCTAAAATGCAATTTTAAAACATGCAATTTTTCTAACGCAAATAAAATTGGAAAAAAATCAAATAAAATCCAAATAATGATTTTAACATTTTTCCTCCAATATTTCAACTGTTTTGGAGAAGTCATATTATCTCCCTCATTTATTTTTAATATGAAATATTTTTCCTGAGGAAAATAATTAAAATAAAAATCCTCGTTCTCGATATTTGATAAAATCAAATATGAAAACCGAAAATCCCAAGTCTCTCGAGGGTCCTTGAGTTGCTTAGGATTTGAGGATTGCGGAACGAAGATGCAATAAAATATGATATGCATGGATGACCTATGTATAACATTCCAAATTGAAAATTTGGGATGTTACAATATGGATCCAAATCAGCCCCTTACGAAGCAACTTATAAACTAGGGTTTAAGCTTCTGTCACTCTAGCAACCCATCATCTACTTATTATTTCGCAATGCCTTCCTCTAGGCCCAAATAATGGTGAAGTGTCATGTAGTCGACGTTCACATAACTCCACTAGAGGAGAGACAACATACATCTCATCAAAATATCGAACGAATACCAAATTCACATGACTACTAATAGCAAGACTTCACCCATGTCCTCAGGAACAAACGTAACTACTCACAAAGCATATTCATGTTCATAATCAGAGGGGTATTAATATGCATTAAGGATATGAACATATGATCTTCCACCAAATAAACCAACTAGCATCAACTACAAGGAGTAATCAACACTACTAGCAACCCACAGGTACCAATCTGAGGTTTTGGTACAAAGATTGGATACAAGAGATGAACTAGGGTTTGAGAGGAGATGGTGCTGGTGAAGATGTTGATGGAGATTGACCCCCTCCCGATGAGAGAATAGTTGGGTGATGACGATGCGATGATTTCCCCCTCCCGGAGGGAAGTTTCCCCGACAGAATAGCTCCACCGGAGCCCTAGATTGGTTCCGCCTCGTGGCGGCAGAGTTTCGTCCCGTAAGCTTGCTTATGATTTTTTCCAGGGTAAAAGACTTCATATAGCAGAAGATGGGCACCGGAGGGCTGCCAGGTGGCCCACGAGGCAGGGGGGGCGCGCCCTGTAAGGGTGGGCGCCCCCCACCCTCGTGGACGGTGGGTTGATGTCTACTACGCAACCTTCTCCTTGTAGATGTTGTTGGGCCTCCAAGTGCAGATGTTTGTAGGACAGTAGCAAATTTCCCTCAAGTGGATGACCTAAGGTTTATCAATCCATGGGAGGTGTAGGATGAAGATGGTCTCTCTCAAACAACCCTGCAACCAAATAACAAAGAGTCTCTTGTGTCCCCAACACACCCAATACAATAGTAAATTGTATAGTTGCACTAGTTCGGCGAAGAGATGGTGATACAAGTGCAATATGGATGGTAGAAATGAGTATTTGTAATCTGAAAAATATAAAAACAACAAGGTAACAAGTGGTAAAAGTGAGCGTAAACGGTATTGCAATGCTAGGAAACAAGGCCTAGAGTTCATACTTTCACTAGTGCAAGTTCTCTCAACAATGATAACATAACTGGATCATATAACTATCCCTCAACATGCAACAAAGAGTCACTCCAAAGCTACTAATAGCAGAGAACAAACGAAAATATTATGGTAGGGTACGAAACCACCTCAAAGTTATCCTTTCTGTTCTATCTATTCAAGAGTCCGTAGTAAAATAACATAAAGCTATTCTTTCCATTTAATCCATCATAGAGTTCATACTAGAATAACACCTTAAGATACAAATCAACCAAAACCCTAATGTCAATTAGATACTCCATTGTCACCTCAAGTATCCGTGGGTATGATTATACGATATGCGTCACACAATCTCAGATTCATCTATTCAACCAACACAAAGTACTTCAAAGAGTGCCCCAAAGTTTCTACCAGAGAGTCAAGACGAAAACGGGTGCCAACCCCTATGCATAAGTTCATTGAACCCGCAAGTTGATCACCAAAACATAAATCAAGTAGATCACGTGAATATCCCATTTTCACCACAGATAAGCACGGCAAGACATACATCAAGTGTTCTCAAATCCTTAAAGACTCAATCCGACAAGATAACTTCAAAGGGAAAACTCGATCCATTAGAAGAGAGTAGAGGGGGAGAAACATCGTAAGATCCAACTATAATAACAAAGCTCGTGATACATCAAGATCGTATCACCTCAAGAACATGAGAGAGAGAGAGAGATCAAACACATAGCTACTGGTACATACCCTCAACCCCGAGGGTGAACTACTCCCTCCTCGTCATGGAGAGCGTCGGGATGATGAAGATGGCCACCGGTGATGGATTCCCCCTCCGGCAAGGTGCCGGAACAGGCTCCCGAGAGGTTTTTGGTGGCTACAGAGGCTTGCGGCGGCGGAACTCCCAATCTATTATGCTCTCCGAAGGTTTTAGGGTATATGGACTTATATAGGTGAAAGAAGTCGGTCAGGGGAGCCACGAGGGGCCCACGAGGGTGGAGGGCGCGCCCCCCTGCCTCGTGGCCTCCTCGAAGCTTCCCTGACTTCAGCTCCACGTCTCCTGGATCACGTTCATTCCAAAAATCATGCTCCCGAAGGTTTCATTCTGTTTGGACTCCGTTTGATATTCCTTTTCTTTGAAACACTGAAATAGGCAAGAAAACAACAATATGGGCTGGGCCTCCGGTTAATAGGTTAGTCCCAAAAATAATATAAAAGTGTATAATAAAGCCTGTAAACATCCAAAACAGATAATATAATAGCATGAATGCTTCATAAATTATAGATACGTTGGAGACGTATCATGGGTGGCCCCCCTCAGGTATTTCTTCCGCTGAATAATTATCATTAATTCCAAAAATGACTTTCGTGGAGTTTCAGGACTTTTGGAGCTGTGCGTAATAGGTCTCCAATATTTGCTCCTTTTTCAGCCTGAGATCCCAGCTGCCAAGCATTCTCCTCTTCATGTTAAACCTTGTAAAATAAGAGGAATAGCGGAAGTATTGTGACATAACGTGTAATAACAACCCATAATGCAATAAATATCGATATAAAAGTATGATGCAAAATGGACGTATCATAGCGCAGTCTGGTCAGCGCATCTGTTTTGGGTACAGAGGGCCATAGGTTCGAATCCTGTTACCTTGATGTGGTATTCACACAATGGGGCCGACGTGCAAAGCCCCGTGGCCTATCCGCCATCGGGAAGGCAGGCGAAAAGGACGCACAAAAGAAAAAGAAAGCTAAAAAGCTTATTTTGCAATCCATTATCTTTGGTATTCTTCTATATTTAGATCATATTATATAGCTATTTCACAGGTTTTATTTACATACCTCAGTCATGTTATTTGTCTAGCCTTCAATCGGAATAGCCTCTCCACCGGTTCCGAAGATTCTTTCGGCATCAATGTGCTTCTGGAATCTTCCTATGAAACAAATAACATTCTGGAACAGTTTAGGACAGAACATGTCTTAGTAGAAAGCAAGCTTTTTTCGCGTATAACCACCTCGAAGACCAATTAGCGCACGGGCTGCCCCTTCAACTCAACCCTGACGAGTACGCAAACTTGGTCAGGGAGCATTTAGACAATGCATTTAGTATTGACCACTACCGCCAAGTCGATAATTGAAAAATTGATGAAGTCCACATAATGGAGCTCAAAAGCCGATTACCAAATCTACTTTTTTAGCATCTTGAAACCGCACATAAGAAATATTCTGAATGAATCAGCTTAGAATGACATACGAGAGATAACTTTCTATTTTGTCGAACAACAAGTCAAACCCAATGAACAATTCCATTCAAAGGAATGTTCTAGAGTTTTTTCCACTATATTCGCGATATTTAACAAAATGGAACAAATTCTTCATGATTTCTAGAGTTAAGGATTACTTCATCGATATCGATTTTACGCTAAGCACGACCTCTAGGTTAGTTCAAATTGTAATACAACGAACTATCGATACACAAAAACGAGTCAAGATGGATACATAAAATGGAGACTTCGTGGATTACCCACATTGGGACGACGATAGGACATTTCACTTTTTTCGCAATATTTCGATCATGACTCAACCACTAGGAAAGGGATTGCTTACTCTCAGCCACGTTTTAAGCTTATGCTTAGTCAAGTGAGGATTCCATTTGAAGTAACGTAACAGAGCACCATCTTCAAAACTTCTCGGGATCCGAAGTTTTTCGATAAAAGGTCCCATCCTTCAATATCATGATTGGGTCAACCAGGCCGGATCATAAGTGAACTAGTTTGATCGGGTCGACCAGGTCAGGCCCGATCATGAGTGAATAGAAAATCAAAAACGTACATAGCTATTCCAGCAGAAATACTTTGTTTAATTCTACCACTTCTACTAGGAGTAGCCTTTTTAGTGCTAGCTGAACGTAAAGTAATGGCTTTTGTGCAACGTCGAAAGGGTCCTGATGTATTGGGATCGTTCGGATTGTCACAACCTCTAGCAGATGGTTTGAAATTGATTCTAAAAGAACCTATTTCACCAAGTAGTGCTAATTTCTCCCTTTTTAGAATGGCTCCAGTGGCTACATTTATGTTAAGTTTGGTCGCTTGGGCCGTTGTACCTTTTGATTATGGTATGGTATTGTCAAATCCGAACATATGGCTAGTTTATTTCTTTGCCATATCTTTGCTAGGTGTTATGGAATAATTTTAGCAGGTTGGTCTAGTAAGACGGGGGGCGGCCATTCGGTCGCCTATGATATACGGACCAATTGGTCAAAAATGGGTTTGTGCCGCAGGTGTTGAACGATCTACTCTACACAGGTGTGGGCTTACAGGGCTAGGGCTCATAAACCCTTTCTTTCATTCATCAAGGGGTCGGTCACTTTTTTGGGCCGGGATCGAGAAGTGGAAGTCATAAAAAGGAGATGTTTCTCTTCGCACCTCATACCAAGAGGAAAGGTAGCTTGTCAAGCTGGTCTCACTATTGGAAGTTCTAGCTTTTTTTTTCACCGACTCTTCTTCTTTGTCAACGCTACTAAGGACCTGGCGGTTCGCCTACTTGATGGATGAAAGAACATGAGAAAGGGTTCTAAAATAAAAGGCTAGAAAGTTTACTACAAGATACAAAGTCAGCGGCTGAGTTTGCCTAGCCTTGCCTACTCATTTTGTAGGCGGCGAGTTAGCGAAGAGGCTTAGGGATAAGAGAGTGTCGGTGCGTATGTAGCCTTCATTCTACTATGCTACACAAAGTCACTTAGCTCGAAGTTAATTAAGAGAGTAAAGGAGGAATACCCTACATAGAAGAACCACAGTTCGCTTACAAAGGTATAACCTTTAGCTCCCCGGGGCTAAGCTGCTTTGCACCACTGATAGTTAACTAAGATTCCATTTCAAAGGCACTACTTTGTTTTGCAAGCCTTTTTCATTATTATTCAACTAAGGTTGGCCCTCGGCCCCCTGGGAATCCATAAATCAGAGAGCATGCCGCAAAAAAAGGATGGTCCCCCTATGCATTTCATTCTTTTTGGAACACAAAGAATTAAAGTACCTGATCCCCCATCATGGTGAACCTCTCCTTGTGATCGGGATGAGGTGGATGCCTCCCAGCCGGGGGGGGGGGGATCGAATTGGAGTTTCCTTAGGTAGCCACCGACCTACAGTTCTCCTTAAACTTCTGTGCTTGGTGGAAAAGAAGCGAACAAAGGTACGCTCGCTTGCTGTCTTGTTCTCTGCCATGATCTGGGATCGCTCGCCACTAGGCCCTCTAGAAAAAAAGTTGGAGCAACATTGTATGAGAACATATTACCCATCTTTGGGGACAAGGGGCGGAACGACCTCTCGATCTACTTACTGCAGCCCAGGACGGGCGTCGTCGTCTAGGCGTGGCTTCTTGTTTTGATCTCCCTGATAACCCGCAAGTATACGGGATCAATTGTAGCCTCTTTCGATAAGTAAGAGTGTTGAAATAGGCAAATCTAAGTTCTGTCAAGTGCTCGGCCCCAACTCCCCTCCCTAGGGTTCCCACCCCCACCGCCGCCGGTGACCCCGCTCCCCCACCGGCGCCGGCCGCCGGACGCGCGTCTTCCAGCCCGCCCCGCTCCCCTCCCCCTCTCCCCTTCCCCCTCTCCTCCCTCCCCTCCCTGGCGCACCCTTGTGCCGAGGGCCCCCACATGGCCCTGCCCTCGGCCCGTCTCGCTCCCCTCCCCGCCGTCGCCAAGGCTTGGCCGTCGAGCAAAGCCCGGACGAGGCGATGGCGGGCCCTCCTTCCCGTCCGCTTGAGGCGCCCGGCGTGGGCGGCCCTTTGAGCGACAGTGCTGGTCGCCCGCGGATTCCAGCGATCTGGCGGCGATCTCGTGGGGTGGCGGGTGGCTGCTGTGGCGGTGCTCGGCGATCCTCGGGCTGCGAGCTGCGGGTCGGCTGTGGTGCTCCCATCTCGGGAGGTGGCGCGTGACCTGTCTCGGGCGGATCCGTCCGGATCTGGCTTTGGGGGCGGCGGTGCTTTGGCTCGGTGGTGCGTGCCCGCGGCTCCGGCGCTTGGAGCCCGCCGGGCGGCGTGGGTAGGGCAGCGGCCGGGCGTGGCTGCTGCTCCGGCCGTGGGCGGCGACATGGGTAGGTCTCGGTGGCCTACCGGTGTCGTGGCGGCTTCACGGTGTCTCGACGGATCTGTCCGCGGCAACGACCGGCTCCTCCGGCGTCGGTTTGTCTGCGTTCGGGCCGTCTCGTCCTTCACCCCATCTCCTCGCCGCCCGGGCGCTACTCCCATCAAAGGGTTGGTCCTTTCCCAGCTGCGATCCACCACTCGTCTCGCGCCCGATGCCGCAGGACAGAGCTCGTCTCGCGCACGATGCAGCAGGACCGAGCTCGTCTCGCGCACGATGCAGCAGGACCGGGCTCGTCTCGCGCACGATGCAGCAGGACCGACCTCGTCTCGCGCACGATGCAGCAGGACCGAGCTCGTCTCGTGCACGATGCTGTAGGACCGCGTTCATCTCGCGCTTGGGGTAGCAGGATGGGTCGGTGGATGCCGATTCTGGCCGACCTATTGGGTCTCGACGCTGGGGGTTGCCCAGGGGCGCGAAAGGTGGGACCTTTCCGCTCGTCTCCTTCGTTGGGGTGCGCCGGGTCACGGGTGAGGTGGTGTTGAGGTCTTAGATGCTGGGGCGGCGGCCCTGGTGGTGGTGGTGGCGCGATGCTCTTGGACAAAGCCCGCGCCTTGGTGCTGCCCGCTCATCATGGCCGTGTGGGCGGCGTGGTAGCCGGGTGTGGCGTTCGGTGGCGGTGAATGTTGGCGAGGTGAAACTTGCTCTATCTTGGACGGACGGCGGCGGCGAAGATCGCTCCCTTCTTGAAGGCGTCGTCGCGGCTCTCGTTGCCCATCATGCGGCTCCGGGGGAAACTTTGATCCTTGGATCGGGCGGTGGCGGCGCTCCGGCGTCATTTCCTTCTTGAAGGCACCGCCTTGGAGCGCATGGTTCGTCATATGTAGCTTCATATCTTCGGGGCGGTAGTGCTAGGAGTAGTGTTGCTGCGCTCAGCACCTTTGTATCCCGTCCTGGGTGTGTGCGTGTGTTGCGGTGGCGTAGCGTGTGGTTGTACTGGATGCTTGTGGGTTGTTGCTTTATATATAAAGTGGGGCGAAAGCCTTTTTCGGTATAAGTAATAGTGTCGAACCCAATGAGCAGCTAAAGGTAGAACAAATATTCCCTCAAGTTCTATCGACCATCGATACAACTTTACGCACGCTTAGCGTTCGCTTTACCTAAAACAAGTATGAGACTAGAAGTACTTTGTAGGTGTTGTTGGATAGACTTGCAAGATAATAAAGAACAAGTAAATCAAAAGTAGGGGCTGTTTAGATAAAGAAGCAATAAAGTAAATATAGCGAGTGTGGAAAAGTGGTGGTAGGAGTTGTAAAATTGTCCCTAAGCAATTGACTATGTTACTAGACCGGTAATCACTATTGCAATTCTATTTCAGGGAGAGGCATAAGCTAACATACTTTCTTTTCTTGGATCATATGCACTTATGATTGGAACTCTAGCAAGCATCCGCAAGTACTAAAGATCATTAAGGTAAAACCCAACCATAGCATTAAAGTATCAAGTCCCCTTTATCCCATACGCAAACAACCTACTTACTGGGTGCAGGCTTCACATCACTCCACCCACCATAAGCAAATCATAAACATATTGCAAACCCTACAGCGGAATCCCTCACGCTTGCGCGACACGGAGGGCACAATAGGACAGCACCAATAATAAAACATGCAATTCAAACCAATCATAGAAATTCATCAATCACCGATAGGACAACGAAAATCTACTCAGACATCATAGGATGGCAATATATCATTGGATAATAATATGAAGCATAAAGCACCATGTTCAAGTAGAGGGTACAGAGGGTTGCGGGAGAGTGGACCGCTGTAGATAGAAGGGGGAAGGTGATGGAGATGTTGGTGAAGATGATGGAGGTGTTGGTGAAGATCGCGGTGATGATGATGGCCCCCGGCAGCGCTCCGGCGCCACCGGAAGCAAGGGGGAGAGAGCCCCCCTTCTTCTTCTTCTTCCTTGACCTCCTCCCTAGATGGGAGAAGGTTTTCCCCTCTAGTCCTTGGCTCCCATGGCGTGGGAGGGGCGAGAGCCCCTCCGAGATTGGATCTATCTCTCTGTCTCTCTCTGTTTGTGCATTCTCAGATTCTGCCCCTTCACCGTTTTTTTATATCCGGAGATCCGTAACTCCGATTGGGGTGAATCTTTTGCCCATATTTTTCTCATAAAATTAGCTTTCTTGCAGCAAAAGAAGAGCGTCAACCGCCTTACGGGGGCCCCAGGAGAGTCCAGGGCGCGCCTGCCTCCCTGGGGCGCCCCCCCCTATCTCCTGGCCCCCTCGGGCACCGTCTCGCGTTGATTTTACTTCCCAAAAATCATAAATATTCCAAAATAATTCTCCGTCCGTTTTTATCTTGTTTGGACTCCGTTTGATATTGTGTTTCTGCGAAACATAAAACATGCAACAAACAGAGGCGGCACTTTGAGCAATTGGATCAATATGTTAGTCCCAGAAATAGTATAAAAAGTTACCAAAAGTATATGAAAGTTGAATAATATTGGCATGGAACAATCAAAATTTTAGATACGACGGAGACGTATCAGCATCCCCAAGCTTAATTCCTGCTCGTCCTCGAGTAGGTAAATGATAAAAAAGATAATTTTTGATGTGGAATGCTACCTAGCATAATCTTGATCATATATCTAATCATGGCATGAATATTAAGACACGAGTGATTCGAAGCAATAGTCTATCATTTGACATAAAAACAATAATACTTCGAGCGTACCAAGAAAGCAATCATGTCTTTTCAAAACAACATGGCCAAAGAAAGTTATACCTACAAAATCATATAGTCTGGCTGGTGCTCTATCTTCATCGCGCAAAGTATTTAATCATGCACAACCCCGATGACAAGCCAAGCAATTGTTTCATACTTTAGTAATCTCAAACTTTTTTAACTTTCACGCAATACATGAGCATGAGCCATGGATATAGCACTATAGGTGGAATAGAATAGTGGTTGTGGAGAAGACAAAATGGAGAAGAAAGTCTCACATCAACTAGGCGTATCAACGGGCTATGGAGATTCCCATCAATAGATATCAATGTGAGTGAGTAGGGATTGCCATGCAACGGACGCACTAAGAGCTATAAGTGTATGAAAGCTCAAACTGAAAACTAAGTGGGTGTGCATCCAACTTGCTTGCTCATGAGACCTCGGGCATTTGAGGAAGCCCATCATCGGAATATACAAGCCAAGTTCTATAATGAAAATTCCCACTAGTATATGAAAGTGAAAGCATAGGAGACTCTCTCTATGAAGAACATGGTGCTACTCTGAAGCACAAGTGTGGTAAAAGGATACATTGCCCCTTCTATCTCTTTCTCTCATTTTTTTATTTTCTCTCCTTTTTTTTGAATAGGCTTCTTTTGCCTCTCCCTTTTTATTTAGGCTTCGTTGGCCTCTCTATTTTTTGTTAAGTCCGGAGTCTCATCCTGACTTGTGGGGGAATCATAGTCTCCATCATCCTTTCCTCACTGGGGCAATGCTCTAATAATGATGATCATCACACTTTTATTTACTTACAACTCAATATTACAACTCGATATCTCGAACAAAGATATGACTCTATATGAATGCCTCCGGCGG
Organism: Aegilops longissima; assembly: GCA_021605205.1. Lineage (NCBI taxonomy): Eukaryota > Viridiplantae > Streptophyta > Magnoliopsida > Poales > Poaceae > Aegilops > Aegilops longissima. The sequence continues at coordinate 799,229,581 of CM038677.1, forward strand.
TGTACCGGGATGTGCAATGATCTAGCATAGAAGTGACATCAAAAAACAGACAAGCCATGAAAACATCATGCTAGCTATCTTACGATCATGCAAAGCAATATGACAATGAATGCTCAAGTCATGTATATGATGATGATGGATGTTGCATGGAAATATATCTCGGAATGGCTATGGAAATGCCATAATAGGTAGGTATGGTGGCTGTTTTGAGGAAGGTATATGGTGGGTGTATGGTATCGGCGAAAGTTGCACGGCACAAGAGAGGCTAGCAATGGTGGAAGGGTGAGAGTGCGTATAATCCATGGACTCAACATTAGTCATAAAGAACTCATATACTTATTGCAAAAATCTACAAGCTATTGAAAACAAAGTACTACGCACATGCTCCTAGGGGGATAGATTGGTAGGAAAAGACCATCGCTCGTCCCCGACCGCCACTCATAAGGAAGACAATCAATAAATAAAATTGTGATCCAACTTCATCACAAAGCGGTTCACCATACATGCATGCTTCGGGAATCACAAACCTCAACACAAGTATTTCTACTAGTCCACAATCACCCACTAGCATAACTCTAATATCACCACCTTTATATCGCAAAACTGTTGCAAGGAATCAAACATATCATATTCAGCGATCTACAAGTTTATGTAGGATTTTATAACTAACCATGTGAATGACCAATTCCTGTCATCTCTCTAAATAGATATAAGTGAAGCAAGAGAGTTTAATTATTTCTACAAAAGATGTGCCCACGCTCTAACAAATATAAGTGAAGCAAAAGAGCATTCTACAAATGGAGGTTTTCTATGTGAAGAGAAACAGGCAATCCAGACTTCAAATGATATAAGTGAAGCACATGAAGCATTCTATAAAGCCATACTCAAAAGATTTAAGTGAAGTGCAATGAGCATTCTATAAATCAACCAAGGACTATCTCATACCAGCATGGTGCATAAAAGAAAAGTGAAAACTAAATGCAAAAGACGCTCCAAGACTTGCACATATCGCATGAACGAAACGAATATAAAAACATACCGATACTTGTTGAAGAAAGAGGGGATGCCTTCTGGGGCATCCCCAAGCTTAGACGCTTGAGTCTCCTTGAATATTTACTTGGGGTGCCTCGGGCATCCCCAAGCTTGAGCTCTTGCCTCTCTTCCTTTTCCTCATATCGAGACTTCCTCGATTAGACACTTCATCCACACAAAACTTCAACAGAAAACTCGGTAAGATCCGTTAGTATAATAAAGCAAATCATTACTCTAGGTACTATTTCAAACCAATTCATATTTTTTTTTGCATTGTGTCTACTGTAATATAGCTTTTTCATGGCTTAATCCACAGATAGAAATTGATAGTTTCATCAAAACAAGCAAACCATGCATCCAAAAACAGAATCTGTCAAAAACAGAACAGTCTGTAGCAATCTGAACATTCACCATACTTATGGTAGCCCAAAAATTCTACGAAAATTAGTAAAAATAAAAACTTTATACCGCAAGACAGTGCAAAAAGAATCAGAACCGTTTGACTTTCAAGTTAAAAATGTAAAATCGCGCACTACAGCCAAAGTTTCTGTCCTGCACCGTACAAACCAACAAGCATTGTAAACATCCTAAAGGCAAACCTTGGCACATTATTTTTATAATACAAGGGAATTGTACAAGGGGATAATTATTTTGTTGAAAAGTTTCTGTAATTAAGATTCACAAAGTTTCCATGAGCATGAACAAAGTTCAAGGAGCTTTCCCACTTCAACAATGCTTGTCTTTCTCACTTTCACTTTCCTTTTTGAAAAGTTTTGGGTTCCCCTCTTTATTTTTTTTGTTTTAGAACTATATAACATCACTCAACATAAATAAATGACTCTCTAAAACTTCCGGGTTGTCTCCCTGGCAGGGCTTTCTTTAAAGCCATTAAGCTAGGCATATAGTGCTCAAGCAACGGATCCACCCGGATCCCAAGGTATATCAAAGCCAATTTTAATTAACAATGATTTGTGATTTAGTAGTGAGCACAAAGCAACATATATCAAGAAATGACGAAGTCTAACTCTCTTCCTATGCATCGGCATGTCATAAAAGAACAATTCATGCACACCAAGTAAAGGCCAATGCATAGTATAAGCAGTTTCTTGCAATTCGATCGTATTGGAAACATAGAGAGGTGGAGATATAGTTCCTCTCTCATAATAATTGCAAGTAGGAGCAGCAAGCACATGCATATTATATTCATCAAAATTATCATGTGCAATGGTAAAAGGCAACCCATCAATATAATCCTTAATAAGCACAAACTTCTCCGATATAGTGTAGTCGAGAGAGTTCAAAAAGATAATAGGACTATCATGCGTGGGTGCAATAGAAACAATTTCATGTTTAACATAAGGAACTATAGCAAGTTCATCTCCATAAGCATAATTCATATTGGCATCTTGGCCACAAGCATCATCAAAAAGGGATATTTCAAGAGAATCAACGGGATCATAATAATCATCATAGCAATCATCCTTCGGTGAGCAAGAAGGGGAATTAAACAATGTATGAGTTGAAGAGTTACTCTCATTAGAAGGTGGGCACGGGTAGCTAATCCGCTCTTCCTCCTTTTGTTCTTCGCTCTCCTCATCATCTTTTTCATCCAATGAGCTCACAGTTTCATCAATTTCTTCTTCCATAGCTTCCTGCAAAATATTAGTCTCTTCTTGGACAGCGGAGAATTTCTCAATATATGGTTTCAGATAGGCATTAGAAGCATAATTATCATAACAATATTCAAGTATGGCAAAATTTTCAGATTTGTAAAGAGTGGCATCATACTTTTCAATCAAAGAAGCAATTTCATAAGCACCCTTAAAAGCAACAAATTCTTCAATTTGTTGAACATCATATTAATTATAAACACCCTTAGCATACGAAGATACGATTCCATTATCACTAAACTCACATTGGTAGGGAACGTTTTTCTTAGGGTTTTCATAACAACAAGTAACATCATATATTTCACACAAATTCCAAGCATAGCATTGCAAACGATGAAGTTGATCCAGTAAAAGTTTCCCTTTTTCAGATATACGGTGTCGCACATAACAAGCATGCTCATCTAAAGATTTTCCCTCAACTAAGCTAGTGGGGGTTTCAGCCCGAGCACAAAGGGATCGAAGATGATCCAAGTAAAAAGCTTCAGGAGTGTGATAGATTTTGAGTGGTTCTTCAACCATTGGTGTAGTAGGTACAACTAATTTTTTTGGTATTTTGCGTTTCCTACCCATAACTAAAGATAGAAAACAACTAAGAACAAGAAATAAAAATTACTTAGTGATAAAGCAAACAAGCACACACGAGAATATTCACCCCACGCTATGACTCCCCGGCAATGGCGCCAGAAAAAGGTCTTGATAATCCGCAAGTATACGGGATCAATTGTAGCCTCTTTCGATAAGTAAGAGTGTCGAACCCAACGAGGAGCTAAAGTTAGAACAAATATTCCCTCAAGTTCTATCGACCACCGATACAACTCTACGCACGCTTAGCGTTCGCTTTACCTAAAACAAGTATGAAACTAGAAGTACTTTGTAGGTGTTGTTGGATAGACTTGCAAGATAATAAAAAACAAGTAAATAAAAAGTAGGGGCTATTTAGATAAAGAAGCAATAAATTAAATATAGCGAGTGTGGAAAAGTGGTGGTAGGAGTTGTGAAATTGTCCCTAAGAAATTGACTACGTTACTAGACCGGTAATCACTATTGCAATTATATTTGAGGGAGAGGCATAAGCTAACATACTTTCTCTTCTTGGATCATATGCACTTATGATTGGAACTCTAGCAAGCATCCGCAACTACTAAAGATCATTAAGGTAAAACCCAACCATAGCATTAAAGTATCAAGTCCCCTTTATCCCATACGCAAATAACCTACTTACTCGGGTCTGTGCTTCTATGACTCACGCCACCCACCATAAGCAAATAGTAAACATATTGCAAACCTTACAGCGGGAATCCCTCATGCTTGCGTGACACGGAGGGCACAGTAGGACAGCACCAATAATAAAACATGCAATTCAAACCAATCATAGAAATTCATCAATCACTGATAGGACAACGAAAATCTACTCAGACATCATAGGATGGCAACACATCATTGGATAATAATATGAATCATAAAGCACCATGTTCAAGTAGAGGGTACAGCGGGTTGCGGGAGAGTGGAACGCTGTAGATAGAAGGGGGAAGGTGATGGAGATGTTGGTGAAGATGATGGAGGTGTTGGTGAAGATCGCGGTGACGATGATGGCCCCCGGCAGCGCTCCGACGCCACCGGAAGCAAGGGGGAGAGAGCCCCCCTTCTTCTTCTTCTTCCTTGACCTCCTCCCTAGATGGGAGAAGGGTTTCCCCTCTGGTCCTTGGCTCCCATGGCGTGGGAGGGGCGAGAGCCCCTCCGAGATTGGATCTATCTCTCTGTGTCTCTTAGATTCTGCCCCTTCACCGTTTCTTTTATATCCGGAGATCCGTAACTCCGATTGGGGTGAACCTTTCGCCCAGATTTTTCTCCTAAAATTAGCTTTCTTGCGGCAAAAGAAGAGCGTCAACCGCCTTACGGGGGGCCCAGGAGAGTCCATGGCGCGACTTCCTCCCTGAGGCGCACCCCCTATCTCCTGGCCCCCTCGGGCACCGTCTCGCGTTGATTTTACTTCCCAAAAATCATAAATATTCCAAAATAATTCTCCGTCCGTTTTTATCCCATTTGGACTCCGTTTGATATTGGGTTTCTGCGAAACATAAAACATGCAACAAACAGGAACTGGCACTGGGCACTGGATCAATATGTAAGTCCCAAAAATAGTATAAAAAGTTGCCAAAAGTATATGAAAGTTGAATAATATTGGCATGGAACAATAAAAAATTATAGATAAGACGGAGACGTAACACTCCCCTACGCCTAGGACGTTGTCATGGCCAAGAGCCATAGTTAGTTGTTGTTTCCATTTGGTTTTTCTTTCTCGTTGTTGATACCAGCAAGACCCAGCCAGATGATGATGTCTGCTAGTTGGTAGTGAGAGGACTCTTAGTACCCGCAAAAAAAGGGCGCTGGTGAAAAAACAATCATTTGATTTAGTTTCTTGCTCTCCCTTAGCAGCGGGAAAGGAGTCTATCTATCTGCCTAGCTTTGGTAGATTCCCCTCAACGCAATTCAAAAACGGAAATTCCATGAATCCCTGAGGTGGATAAGTCCGATGACTCAGCAGCAGTGTGGAATTGAGTTTCTGGTCCGGTGGATCTGATCTGTAGTTAGGGGGCAATACATACGAAAAGGTTTGAAGAAGGAAGGCATAGTATATAACCAACCCACCCATAGCCGGACTAACTGCTGAGGGAGAAAAGTGATTTTCTTTCCCTAAGAGTCCTCGAGTACACACAACTATTGCAGATCCTTTGGGAAATCAGGATTTTTGATTCATAATTTAGAATCAATCCATGTTTGGTTAACATCGAGACAGAGCATCTCAGTTGGCTCTGTCAAGGAAGTGAAACAGGCATTCCTAGGTTGAGGTTACCATTGGATTGACCCTCAGTCAGGCCTCCGATTCCAAGGATTTGATTCAGCAAGTTCCCCCTACTACCCCTCGGGAAGTCTAATCAGATCAATCGGTGGTTCCGTAATGAGTAGTCAAATACACATTGAGGGGGCCTTGCCTCCTCCTTCCCGCCCACACCGTCATTCGTTTCCTCCTTTGAACTTAGAAAGCATATTAAACTTCACTCCAATCTTTCTCCATTAGCAAGAAGAGCAGCTCTATCTATCGGCCATTGATGAGTAAGCTTAGCTATACCACTTAGGTTGCAAAGCAGCAAGCTCCCTTCTAATGCGTTATTGCTTGGAGCCTTCTCGCTTAGTAAGCCACCTTCGGCCCTTCCTCCTTCTTACTCTGTTTGGTATTCGCTCGCGGATTTGTTTCCAGGTTCTTTCGTTCTAGGTTGGCTCTCTCTATTGTTGTTTGTAGATCGTGCATCCTGCGCATTGATCCGGCAGCGAGATCCACCCTGGTTGTAAAGCGAAGCGAGCCGTCCTTCCTTTAATTCGTTGCTTTGTCTTCAGTTTGTTTTTAAACTCTACCTTCTATCGGGACTGTGGTGATGAACCTTACTCCCCTCGGTCAAGTGGTTGACCCGTGTGTCCAATAAGTTTACTAAGTGGATGGGAATCCTATAGTTTGACCTGCCCGGGAAGAGTAGTCAGAGGCAATTCGCTAATATGGAGCTGTTTATATCGGCTTTCTTTCCTAACTAACAGGAACAGAGAGACATGCGAGTTCGAATCCCGTTCTATCCATGTTCAGCAGTCCCTTTCCATCTTGGTAGTGTTGATGGCAGTACCGCTCAACTACGAGATGCTTGAAAGTCGATGTATCAATAATGTTCCCAAGAGTAGCATCGAGCCTCAAAACGGCACGCCATGCTTCAAGCTAAGTCAGTATGGATCTAATTGATTGCTAAACTGAAGGAACGATCTCTATCAAAGATTCTCATTCCGAAGCAGGTGCCTAGCTCTGGAAGGATGGACGGGATCATACCTATTTGAATTGAAGAACATTCTGTAACACTTGTTTTTGAGTGGGGAAGGAAAATAAGCACACAAGCGAACAACCATCTAACCGTCGACCAACTCCTGGATCAGTCTATCGAAGAAAAAGCTTCCGTTTCCGTCATTCAGCGGTGGAATGGAATAGTTCGATGGTATTGATCGTCCAACCATTGATTGGAATGTCTATCGTGATAAACCGTGTAATTCTATAAGCTAAGAAGATGAGGCAACAAAGAACCTAACCGTCCTCTCGATTGACTTCATCGAAAGATTCCAATGGTGCAGTTTACCTTTCTTCTTTCGTTGCAACCTTGGATCGATATGGTTCATTCTGGGCTATGCTCTTTCAACGGTTGACAGAAGAGGGGACGAGCAAGGATGATCAGGCTGCTTGGTTCGGTTCATCGAGGTATTAAAAAACCTTCTTTTGGTCTTTTCTTTCTTGCCGCCACTTTAACAGTGCCGCTGCAATGAGGCGTAAGTTATGGAGTTTTTTCGGATTCTTTTTTGGTGCGCTCTTCCTTTTTGGATAGAAAGAAGGGTTCGATGGGAGGGCAAGGGGTAGTTAAGTTTTAGGTTGGCTCTTGTTTTTTACAGACTTTCTTTTCGGTGTAATTTAATAAAGAAGTAGCAATTGTTCATTTCATTTCATTTTTTTGCATTTAGTTCTTTTTCATTTGAAAGGGCAAAGGGGGGAAGGGAAAGGATTGACCCTCAGGGGTCATATTACTCAAGAAGACTTGGGGAAAATAGCAGGATTGGAAAAGTTTGAAGAGACTGAGGAAGACAAATCCATTGTCAAATCCTGCAGAGTGATAACATCGAGTAGTGGGGGCTGGCTTCCACCCCTAAGAGAGCTTGATTTACCAGAAATCCCGCCGAGTCCTAGTGGGCCTAGATTCCGTGATAAGTTCCGAGAAATGGAGGAAATGATGCATTCAAAGTTCACAGAATTGCAAGAAATAAAAAAATCCTTGAAAGAAAAACAAAACAAGACCAAATGTTCCCTATTGTTATCGGGAACGAGACTAAATGTTCGGCCTTAATGATATGGACCTTGATTCCTCTCCGGCCAGGAAAAGATGCGGCTCCTCTTTGTTCTACTACCTTCATCCTCGGGTGAAGTCGGTTGGCTCACCAAACAAGATATATACTGTTAAATCATTGGTAACCATGCCTAACGGTCCGTCATCTAAGCTATCGGCCAAGGCAAGTGAGGGCTGTTCAAGAGTTGGGGGCATATCTTAAGCTCGAGCAGAATCCGCTCCCGAGATGTGAGTTAAGCTTTTAAAAAGAAGAAGAGCTACGAGTGGAACAACTTCTTCTATTCCTTGTTGGCCTCCAGCTCCTTCTGTCCCTCAATCCTCTTCCCTGCCCTTTTTTTACTATTATGCATGGCATGCCCCTGTTCGTATCTTAACAGGGCAACCTTCTCTTGCAAACAATCCCTTCGTCGCTAACACCGGTAATGCCCCATCCCTTTAATACTACCTTCGAGGAATTTCTCTCGTGTCCCTGTAGTGATAAGAGCGCATTCTCTAACAGCTTTGAAGCGAGGCAGCCATCCTCTTGCCAATCCTAAACAAAAGAAAGAAAATCCCTACCCGGCTTCATTGGTTGAGTAAGGGGCATTTACCTATCAGTCCTAGTCCTAAGGCGCAGTTGGAGCACTAAGCCCAATTACAGCTTGACTCCGTAAATTAGACCTCATTCTCCTAGTCCTATTCCTGATTGTTATTTCAGATTCTATGCCTAGGTGGTATCTTCTTACTATTGATTCAACCTCTTCGGGCAAATGTTGTCACTTCCTTTATTTTGAAAAAAGGGGTCTAGAACTATAGTGATCTGATAACTTCTTCCCTTGGTCTGGGTAGGTATGTTATGTAGGCTACAACTGTTCATAGGTTGTTCGATCGCAAAAGGCCAAATAATCGATTACTAGTATGCCGGATATTGCCAGGAGGCCCTTCCCCCTATGTTTGACTCGTCCTAGATGGGTTCACACTTGTTGATTCGGTCAAAGAAAAAGCTTTTCACGGCATCCGTCCCATCACACCAATCTATGCTAAGATAAAGAATGCTTTGGGTTGCGAGAACAAACCACAATGATTCAAGGTCTTGCCTAGAATTTCCTTAAGAAAATGCACGCCATTAATTGATCCCTCTTTAGAGTAGTATAAGTACATCCTCGACTATATCACGAGTAGAGTCGAGTTCTCGTACTAACCTAAGAGCAGATATGCGAAATATTTCCATGTTCAAGCAGCTAATCAATAAACGACTTCTCGTAACAGTTTGAAGATTGGCTCATAGCATAAGTAGCGGCAAGAAAGGAGAGCAAGACTTCCTTTTCTAAAAGAAGAAAGAACTAGACTTCTATAAGAAGATTTTTATAATCATAGATCATGGAATATTCATCTATCTTATTAGGTAACTACTTTAACTGCTCTCGAAACTAAACCATCGTGAATAGAACTAGCGCTTAAGGAAGAGTAGGATATGTTAGCAAGTCATATTCAATCTGTCGGCGTTCTGGGAACGGGGGTCCCCAGACTTGCCTGCCTGCGGCCTGCAGCGTGGCTCAACCAGTGGCCCAGTACGACCCGTCTTCATCAACCAACACTCAAGACCCTCGCGAGGGGCCAAGCCTTGCGGGGCGGACGACGCAAGGCCTCCTCAGGAGTGGCCTCACCAGGTAGGCTCGTGAGGAGGCGGAGAGATCAAGGCAAGGGGTACCTCGCGAGGTTCCCATGACGCAAGCCATGATGATCAAGACCAGGCGGGCGCTAGGCGGGCGCCAGCCCGCGCAGTGTCCTTGTTTCCTCTTTGGTGCAAAGGGGGCAAGCGCAGGCGCAGAGTACCGAGTCATCAGACAAAGGTTTCATATCGGTGCAACAAGACCAAGACCAGCGGGACGACATGACAGAGGTCACCGTGGAGCCCAAGACGGTGTTATCACCAACACCTTTGGCAGGCGAAGACCACCTTTAGTCAGGATAGCTTTTACTGGCTATCCCCTTTCAAAATGGCCGTTGTTGGATCCCTTCCCGCTCAAAATTTGGGAAGAGGACCAGGGCCTCTATAAATAGGGCTAGCCACCACCATAGAGAGTACGGATCGATTCCTCCCCAAGCACACCACCAAGCACACCACCAAGCACAAGAACACCTCTCCCTGCGAGGCTGTTCTTCCTCTATACTGTTCGTCATCAGCCCGAGAGGCAATCCACCACCACACACAGGAGTAGGGTATTACACCACAACGGTGGCCCGAACCTGTATAAATCTTGTGTCTCTTGTGTTGTTCATCGATCTAGCTTAGGGATCGCGGCGAGGCTGAGAGCGAGATTCGGTAGGAGGAGATCTTCGTGCGCACCCCAGAGTTCGAACCTTAAGGGTTTTGCCGGAACCCGATATCTGACATTTGGCGCGCCAGGTAGGGGTGCGCCGGAATCTTCCTTTCGCTGATCTACGTCCCATCGCTTCGTCGCATCCATGGCGGACGCTTGCCGAGCCCGCGCCGAGTGTCGTGGTTCTAAGTCTGACAGTAGAATACGGGGTAGGAATGGAGAGACAAGATCCTAGCTATGGAGTAGTTGTATACGCAAGATGTTTACGAGTTCAGGCCCTTCTCGGAGGAAGTAACAACTCTACGTCTCGGAGCCCGGAGGCGGTCGACTGTATTATGTGCGTATGAGTTACAGGGGTGCGAACCCTTTACACCGAGGAGGGGGTGGCTTATATAGAGTTCGCTGACCCTCCAGCCCTCGATTATGCAGGATTAAAGTACATTAAGATCGGGGTTACTTGTAACGCCCATATAAAAATGCTATGATGACCATAAAGCCACTTAATGACCGACCGTTTGCGTGCAGACTGACTGTAGATCTCCTGGCGGTCGAGTGGTTGGCTTCATGGTCGAGTGTCTTCAGGTCCGTCGAGTGGAATCCTTCCAGGTCGACTAAAAGGTGGTTTCTTCAAGAGATGTCCTTGGGGAGGGTATCTTGGACAGGTCCATGACCCTACCCTAGGTACATGGCTTCATCAGTAGCCCCCGAATGGATCGAGGTTTGAGTGGGGAAGGAGTTGAGAACTCTTTCGACCCACTTTTCGTGCGATGAGCATGTCTTGTTCTGGATCAATGAGCTTAGGTGACGGCTTCAACTTCTTTTTCAGTCGCCTTGATCCATTTTTTGTATCCGTCGAGTGTGTTTTTCGTACTTGGAGAACTTCGAATGACAGGACGGAGCAAATCTTCTGTCTGACGATTTGCTCTGTGGCGCGCGGATTTAGCGGGATTCAAATTTCGGGAAGTGAGCGGGGCGGAGGAAGCCGCAGTAATCGGATGGGATAAGGCAGGGACGCCTCGATCTCCGCGCCACCTTTTTCGCCACGTATCGCACGCGCGACTGTTGCGGGATTCGACAGGATCGCCCGGGCCTACCAGTCAGTCACTCGGAAGCAACCTCATATAAGGCCCCGGATGGGGTTTTTTTTGAACAGTGTGCTCTCATTTTCTCCTCCCTTCCCCAGATTTATCCGCCGCGTTCGCTTCCACCTCAGCGCCGCCGCTCCGTGCGCGTTTCGCCGGCGACAATGGTTAAAGAGAAGACGACGGCTTTGGTGCGGGCGAAGAAGTTGACCGCAAGAGCGAAGGGAAGGGCGACCAGTCGGGGCGGATCTTCGTCAAGGACCGGCTTGCCGCAGGGCTGGATCCAGGGCGACTGGATCCGCTCGATGATCCGTCAGAAGGATCTCGAGGACATGGCCAATGAGGGACGGATCCCCCATGGATTAGCGCGGCTCTCGGGGAAGGAGTCGGAGCCGCAACCTCAGGAGGGCGAGTGTGTTCTCTTGGCCACCCATGTTGACCGCGGGTTTTCTCTGCCGCCTCACCCTTTCTTTCGGGGATTTCTGAACTTCTTTGGGGCACAACTTCACCACTTCACTCCCAACTCCATCGTGTATCTCGCTGCTTTCATGTCTTTGTGCGAGAATTTCTTGGGTTGCCGGCCTCATTGGGGTCTTCTCAAGCACATTTTCACTTGTCGCTCCCAGACGGTGAAAAATGCTAATCCGAGTGACGAGAGAACTCAAGTGATTCAGATGTGTGGGGGTCTTGGGGTTCAAATGAGAGGAAAAAGTTCTTTTCCGGCTATGATCTTACCCGAGTCAGTCCGTGGATGGCAGTCGACTTGGTTCTACTGCAAGGACCAGCCAACGCCAGGGCAGTCGACTGGATTCCCTCGTTTTTCCATGGACCGAGTGAGCAAGCCATCTTCTTTGAAGGTGATCCCAGAAGAGAGGGCACAGGTGAAGGTGTTGGTCGAACGCGTTGTCCAACTCATCCGAGACGGGGTGACTGGCATGGATCTCTTGGAGGTCTTCCTCCGATGACGCATCCAGCCGCTTCAAGCTCGAGACCATCCAATGTGGTTGTACTCTGGCACTGAAGACACCACTCGGATCCACCCGGAGGAGGTCGAGGACGCCATGCTGGAAAGGTGTCTGGCGAGCATCACAGGAAACAAGGACAACCCTCGAGGAGCCAAGAGGATTCCTCCACTCGACCAGTCATACGAAGTAGACAAGGTCCCTTCCTGCATTTTTGACTGTGATCTCGCTTTCTCCATCTTGTTTGCTTAAAATCGGTCGATTGACTCTTGTCTTGTTTGTTGTCTTCCAGGCTACTACCGAGATGTACTCGATGCCCAACGGGGCGCAAGAACAGGTCGAGGAGGAGGAGGGGAGCGGAGGTGAAAGCCAGGAGGAATGGCAATCTGATGGTGAGGAGGACGAAGACGACGACAGCTCCGGTGAAGCGGAGGAGGATGAAGATGAGGAAGAAGCCGACCCTCCTCGCATGGAAAGGCGATCCAAGCTCACCCATGACCCCATGGTCGAGCGTGGCAAGGCTACCGCGCCTGTCGGGCAGTCGACGAAACGCCCTCGGACGACCTCTCCGGCGCCGACTGAAAAAGCGCCGAAGCAACCCCGAGCGACGCCATCAAAGCCGACGAAGGCTTTGCCCAAGATGAGGATGGCCATTCCCACCATTTCCGGGTAACAGCAGAACTTGTGTTTTCTTGTTTAGCGTAGACATACTTTTGGTCGACTTGTTGACTGATCAACTGATTTCTGAAATCTGCAGCGCTGCTACCTCCGAGACCTCAGCCAGGAACGAAGACCAGGAAATGGAAGATGCTGCCACCTCTAACCTTGGTATGATCTCTGTAGTTTCGATTTTGGTCGATAAGATTTCCGTTTTTAACTTTGAATCTTTTCCATAGTCCCTCCTCATGTCATTGATCTCCCTGATGATGACGATGAGGCGCCGCTGAGGCGGAGGAGGAATAAAAAGGCGCTTCTTGGTAAGATCGCCGGAGTTGTATCGATTACGAGACGCTGGTTCATGAGGGTGGCAACATCACTCGGACTTCTGTGTCTTTCGCTGTGCCGCTGACGAGTGTCTGGCCTTCATCGTCGACTGCTGATCCGCCCTTCCTTTTCGCCACACATCACGTCCCAGAGGACCAAGTGGGTGCTGCTAAGGAAGCTATACGCCAGGCGGGGATCATGATGGAGCAAGTGAAGGTGGTCCGGGAAGCCAGCCAGGCGGCCTATGATGCTAGCTCAGCCCTTCAGAGCAACGTCCAGGTTAGTTGGCCACCACTTGTTCTGTTAGGATATGCTACCTGAAAACTCTTCTTTCTGAAGATCTTCGTATCTGTACACCCACTGGGTGTGTCGATTGAACTTTTGGATTGGTGGGGGCACGCTGAGTGCACCCACTGGGTGTAGTCCCCGAGACTATGGTGGACTGCTGGCAGTCAGCTGTAGTCTTTATACTTTGAATTTCTTTGCTAACTTCTTCACTCGGTCTGGTCGGACCATGTCGAATGGAGTCTTGGAACCGGTGGGGGCATGCTGAGTGCACCCACTGGGTGTAGTCCCCGAGACTATGGTCAACTGCTGGCAGTCGACTAAAGTCTGAAGAACTTTTTTTAGATCATGATGATACTGTGGCTGACTGCTGACAATTAGCTGTGGTTTAGGATCATAACCTTTTTACCTCTTTCGGTCGACTGATCGAACCGAGTCGGTAAAACCAGTGGGGGCACGCTAAGTGCACCCACTGGGTGTAGTCCCCGAGACTACTGTTGAATATTTTGATTCGACTGTAGTCTTAGAAACGCTACGATTTTTTCTTAGTCGCTCGGAAGCAACCTATCTTTGATGTCTGTCGATTGACTCTTCGCAAAAATCCTGCGAGCTTGTGGCTCGCTATACTGAATTGGAATACAAACAGATCCAGCTCAACCTTGACTTGAAGCTTTCTCAGGAGAACTTGCAGAATGCGAGAGACGAAGCAAAAGGTATGGCTGGTGAGAACTTGACGACTGTCTTTATCTTTCTGTCTACTCCTAATTCTGATCTCATTGTAATTTTGCAGACAAAATGGAGGAGGCTCAAGAAAAGGACCATGACCTTGCCGAGAAAGGAAAGCGGCTTTGGACAAAACAAAGCTCATGGAAGAAAAACTGGCTTCACCGGTAAACTTGAAGAAGAGAACGCCAATCTGAAAGCCGCTCTCGACGACCAACAAGGAGGTTAGCCGATCAAGAATGACAAGATAGCTCGAGCGACAAGGCTGGCGAATCAAGGGGAAGAGGAACGATCTGGAGGCTTATCTGGGAGGGCTCGCCAAGAAGTTATTCCTCATGCTTGAAGGTAATCCCTCCTATCCGACTGACTTGTTATCACCGACTCATCATAGAACCATTAGCTTGAACTCGAGTTGCGTCTATAGAATTCTGTCAGAACTTCGAGGAGGAGACTAGTCGAGTGGAGACAAGCCTGGACCCCATTAACTTCCCTGTGAAGGATGAAGCCGCTATGAACGTGCTTCGACTGGAGTCTCGTGTTGCTGGTGTGGTGGACTACCTCGCTCGACTGAAGGTTGCGGTGTCGCGAATCGACTCGACACTCTGGCCAGGCGAGACGCTTCAAAATGACCTCAAGTCTTTAATGACTCGACTGAATAACGTTCCAAGTCGAGTGCTGGAATGGAAGAAGTCTTCTGCCAGGTGCGGTGCCGATGTTGCTCTGTCCCTGGTCCGTGTTCACTGCAAGGAGGCGCGAGACGAAAAGCTGGCGTCCATCAAAGTTGCCAATACCAAGAAGTACGACTTCCAATCTTTCATGGAGACTTTCATTGCTGCTGCCACCTGGATTGCTGACGGAATCGACCTGGACCAGTTTGTCGCACCTTCCAGTCCTCCACCTGAGGAGTAAAAAACTTCTATGATTCGTCTTAAATTTGCCTCGGAATGCCGAGTGGTTTTGTAACCGATAAACTTTAACAGGTTTGACTCCTGAGCACTTCTGAATCCGTAGGACGTTATCTGAACTTGGCTTATCATCGAATATGCTTTCATTTGCCTTCGAGTGAACTTTATTCTTTACTCAGAATATACTTCAATGCTTGAGATGCAGCTCTGAGGTGAAAAATCCAGTCGACCTGCACTTCATCGTTCTTGCAGGTAGGGATGGAGCACAGATTGCAGTCGACCTGCGTCCTTGCGGATCGGGATGGAGTGCTTGTTGGACTTGTGGCGCAGCTCCGAAGGAGAAGGTAGCAGTCGACATGCACCTCGTCATCCTTGCGGACCGGAATGGATTTCATACTTAGGCGAGTACTGAACTGCAGCTAAGCCTCCGAGTGGGAGGGTTGCTCTCCACTCGGTAGGATTTTAAATACTTAGGTGAGTACTTGGACTGCAGCTAAGCCCCCGAGTGGGAGGTTTGCTCTCCACTCGGTAGGATTTTTAAATACTTAGGCGAGTACTGGACTGCAGCTAAGCCCCCGAGTGGGAGGTTTGCTCTACACTCGATAGGATTTTAAATACTTAGGCGAGTACTGGACTGCAGCTAAGCCTCCGAGTGGGAGGGTTGCTCTCCACTCGGTAGGATTTTATATACTTAGGCGAGTACTGGACTGCAGCTAAGCCCCCGAGTGGGAGGTTTGCTCTCCACTCGGTAGGATTTTTTGTGGCGTAGCTTCGAAGGAGAGGGCAGCAGTCGACCTTCACCTCATTGTCCTTGCAAGGCGTACATTGTATTAAATACTTAGGCGAGTACTGGACTGCAGCTAAGCCTCCGAGTGGGAGGTTGGCTCGCCACTCGGTAGGATTTTAAACACTTAGGCGAGTACTTGGACTGCAGCTAAGCCCCCGAGTGGGAGGCTGGCTCACCACTCGATAGGATTTTGAACACTTAGGCGAGTACTTGGACTGCAGCTAAGCCCCCGAGTGAGAGGCTGGCTCACCACTCGTTAGGATTTTCAAGTACTTAGGCGAAACGGATTCGCAGCTAAGCCCTCGAGTGGGAGGCTGGTAGGATTTTAAACACTTAGGCGAGTACTTGGACTGCAGCTAAGCCCCGGAGTGAGAGGCTGGCTCACCACTCGGTAGGATTTTCAAGTACTTAGGCAAAACGGATTCACAGCTAAGCCCCCGAGTGGGAGGCTGGCTCACCACTCGATAGGGACTTCTTTTACAAACTTAGGCGAAACGGGTTCGCAACTAAGCCACCCATTGGGGGGGGGGGGGGCTCATGTAAACAAAAAGTAATAACAATCACTGGGAAAATTATAACATTCTTGTCTTCGATAAACAAACTACAGAGGTACTTTTTTATTACATCTCATCCGAGTGAGTACTTAAGTATAAAAGGGGCGGAGCAGCTCCGCATTCCAAGCTCGAGGCTCATCAATCTGGCGATCAACGTTGTAAAGATGGTACGCTCCATTGTGGAGAACTCTGGTGATGATGAAGGGACCCTCCCAAGTAGGAGCGAGCTTGTGTGGTTTCTGTTGATCCACTTGGAGGACCAAGTCTCCTTCTTGGAAGGGTCGACTCTTCACATTTCTAGCATGGAATTGTAACGCCCTCGATGCGGCTATATCTCCCACGTGTCGAAGCACAACTTAGAGGCATAACCGCATTGAAAGCAATGTCGCAAGTGAGGTAATCTTCACACAACCCATGTAATACATAAGGAAAGAGATACATAGTTGGCTTACAATGCCACTTCACACAATACATAAATAAACATCCATCATTCAGATTACACTCAAGGTCCGACTACGGAACCAAAATAAAAGAAGATACCCCAAATGCTACACAGATCCCGATCGTCCCAACTGGCTCCACTACGATCATCGGAAAAGACACATAGTAACGACCACGCTCCTCATCGAACTCCCACTTGAGCTCGGTTCGTCACCTGACCGCATCGCCGGGACCTGCAACTGTTTTGGTAGAATCTGTGAGTCACGGGACTCAGCAATCTCACACCCGTGAGATCAAGACTATTTAAGCTTATAGGAAGGACAGAGTTGTGAGGTGGAGCTGCAGCAGCGACTAGCATATATGGTGGCTACATTCGCAAAAGAGAGCGAGAAGAGGAGCAAAACACGGTCGTGAAGCTAGTAGCGATCAAGAAGTGATCCTGAACTACTTACGCCAAACATAACTCCAACACGTGTTCACTTCCGGACTCCGCCGAGAAGAGACCATCACGTTACACACGCCGTTGATGTGTATTTTATTTGAGGTCAACTTCGGTTTTCTACAACCGACATTAACAAATTCCCATCTGCCTCATAATCGCGGCACGGCTTTGAAAGATAATACCCTGCAGGGTGTCCCAACTTAGCCCATTATAAGCTCTCACGGTCAACGAAGGATATTCCTTCTACCGGGAAGACCCGATCAATCTCGAATCCCGGACTACAAGACATTTCGACAGCAATAAAACAAGACCAGCAAAGCCGCCCGAATGTGCCGACAAATCCCGATAGGAGCTGCACATATCTCGTTCTCGTGGCACACCGGATGAGCAGTACGTCGGCAACCAAGATGCCCCAAGTTGCCTCGGGTGGCACCGCAAGTGGCTCTAGTTTGGACCAACACTCGAGGAGCATTGACCGGGGGTTAAATAAAGATGACCCTCGGGCTCGCGAAACCCGGGGAAAAAGGCTTAGGTGGCAAATGGTAAAACCAAAGTTGGGCCTTGTTGGACGAGTCTTATTCAAAGCGAACTGTCAAGGGGTCCCATAAATCACCCAACCGTAAGGAACGCAAAATCAAGGAACATAACACCGGTATGACGGAAACTAGGTGGCAAGAGTGGAACAAAACACTAGGCATAAGGCCGAGCCTTCCACCCTTTACCAAGTATATAGATGCATTAATTATAGCAGATATATATTGTGATATCCCCAACAAGTAAACATGTTCCAACAAGGAACAACATCTCCATGTTCCAACAAGGAACAAACTTCACTTCACCGCAACTAGCAACACTATAAGAGGGCTGAGCAAAGCGGTAACATAGCCAATCAACGGTTTGCTAGGAAAGGATGGTTAGGGCTGACATGGCAATATGGGTGGCATGATAAGCAAGTGATAGGCATCACAGCATAGGCATAGCAAAGAGCGAGCAACTAGCATAGCAAAGATAGAAGTGATTTCGAGGGTATGGTCATCTTGCTCGCAATGTTCTCGAGTTGTCGAAAGCTTGATCCTCGAAACGCGTTCTCAACAGGTTCCTCGCTCACGTACTCGTCTCCGGCTCTACCCAAAGCAAGAACACAAACAAAGGAACCACAATAAATCACGGTGCAATGCACAAGCAACATGATGCAAAACATGACATGATATGCGAGATGTGATATGCAATGCGATCGCTCCCGAAGGAAAATGATGAACCAGGCATCAACTTGGCAAACCAAGTATGCCGCTGAAAGATGAGATGATTTCGTTGAAATCGATATAAAGATCACCGAATCGGATGCACGGTTTGCAAATGACAAGCAAAACAAGAATGGCACAAATCTGCCATTAACAGATGATACCACTTAGCAAGCAACAAGAAATTAAGCTACTGCACCCAAACGTACCAACAAAGTATATGGCAGTGATCTACTCAAGATGCTTGACAAAAGATGAACACTGAGCTATGGCTAAATCACATCATAACAGGTTCAAACAAGCATGGCAAAAGTGCAAAAAATATAACAGTCGGACATGGCAAAACAGCATCGGTAGCAATGTTCAGAGCAAGAAAACAACATGCTACAGGAACTTATAATAGCAAAACAAGGCATGGCATGAATCTACTCAAAGCATAGAACAAAAGTCCCTTACTGACCATAAGCCAAAAGGATCAGAAAATATAGTAACACCCATGTCAATATAGCAAGTTTCATTATGATTCAAAGAACATGGCATGGCAAAACAGATAACAAGTAGGCATGTTTAAGAGCTCAAAGCACTCACTACAGAGCCTTTCATGATAAACTAAGCATATAAACATCAAGAAGACATGGCATAGAAGACATACATGGCAAGAACAACATCATAGCATACACGGATCAACCACAACAACCTTGGCAAAATTGAATAACATGTAAACAATCTGCCAGGAAACATTTCGTAGCAAAAGTAGAGCTCGATTGACTCAAGCTATGGCACTCCATAATTGCAAACAAAGGCATGGATGGATAGAGAATAACCATATGTTCAAAACATCCTTACTGAAGTATCTCAAAATATGCATGGATCTCTCGGTAGCATCAAGTTAACATGGCATCAAAACATCAGCAAAACAGAGCTGAAATCAGCAACATCAGGACACCTAGTTTGCATGCTTGTGCTAGTCACCACATAGATCACAAAAATACATGGCATACACCCCTGGAAAGATGGCATGGCATATTACAAAACACATGTAGGACTCAAGATCATAGGGTGCACACATCAATCATAGCAAAAATAACAAAAGTGCATGTTCTGTTAAGAAATTGAAACTAATATCACATAGCCCTCTTCTAACAGCATTTCGGGCATCAAGATGAGCTCAAACGAAAATGATGCAGTGAGATGAAATGATCTACTCTTCGAGGCGAACATTTTGACATATTACACGCACGAAACGGAGCTACGGATGCAAAGTTATGATGCATTGAAAATGCCACAAATTATCACCGGATTAAAAACTTAGACGAAATTAAGGGGGGGAAAAAGTCAACCCCGAGATCCGGATCGGGATCCGATCGGGCGACGGCGGCCGGCGCGGCGGCTGCTCGCCGAGCTCGGCGGGAGGAGAGGGAGGCGGCCGATCGGGACGGCCGGAGGAGGCGGCGCCGGCGATCGGAGCGGGCGGCGGCGCCGGAGCAGCCGATCGGGCGGCGGCGAGGGCCGTGGCAGTGAGGGCCGAGGCCGGCGATCGGGCGACGGCGACGGGCGGCGGAGGCCGGAGGCGGCCGCGACCTCTGCAGGTCGGGCGGCGACCAGCCGGAGGAGAACCGCTGGCGGCGGAGTTCGGCGCTGCCGGCCGGCGCGCGACGCGCGACGACGGGCGGGCGCTGCTGGCGGCGTCTGGCGGCGGCGCTGACACGTGGCGCGCGCGCTGATTGGGCGCGGGGGCGGCGGCGCTGACGGGCGGACGTGTCCGTCGCCGAATTTGTCCATTGGCGGGGATGAGGATGGCTAGGGTTTGGACCCAGATTTGGAATGGGGGGGTGCTTAAATAGGCATAGAGGAGCTAGGAGAGTCCAAATGAGGTGCGGTTTTCGCCCACGATCGTGATCGAACGACGGAGAGCATGGAAGTGACTTAGATGGGTTATTGGACTATTTTGAAGGGTGTTGGGCTGCAACTTAAAAGAGGCCTTCGCGAGAGTGCGGTTAACCGTTGGAGTACCAAACGAGCTCCAAATGACCCGAAACTTGACCGGTGGTCTACCGGTGGTATACCAAGGCCACTTGACAAACCTCGGTCCATTCCGAGAACGTTTAGTGCCCGCCCCGGAAAAACGTAAAAGGGGACGCCGGGGAACATAGGAGTGCGGATTGCAAAACGGACAACGGAAAAATGCTCGAATCATGAGACGAACACGTATGCAAATGCGATGCACATGATGACATGATATGAAATGCATGACATGGACAAAATGCAAAATGAAGAAAAACCCAACCACGGAGGGAATATCATATCACAATGCCGAAAATGGCAAGAGTTGGAGTTACAAATATGGAAAGTTACATCCGGGGTGTTACAACACTCCACCACTACAAGAGGATCTCGTCCCGAGATCTAGGACTGAAAGAACTCCGGATATTCGGAACGGAGGTGATCCTCGCGCCCTGTGTGGCTTCACGGTCGAAATGGTGTGACCACTTCACTTTCAGGAATTTGATTGACTTGTTGCGAGTCTTGCGCTCGGTTTCTTCAAGAATAGCAACGGGTGCTCATGATAAGAGAGATCTTCTTGAAGGTCAATTTCTTCGTTGATAGTGCGTTCAGAGTCTTGAAGCACTTGCGGCTGTGACACATGAAACACATCGTGCACATTTGCGAAGTTGGACGGAGCTCAAGTTGATAGGCGAGATCGCCTCTTTTGCCAATGATCTTGAAAGGACCCACGATCTAGGGGCAAGCTTCCTTTGATACCGGGTTTACGAGTGCCTTTCATTGGAGAGAC
The DNA here is from genome assembly GCA_021605205.1 of Aegilops longissima. Classification (NCBI taxonomy): domain Eukaryota; kingdom Viridiplantae; phylum Streptophyta; class Magnoliopsida; order Poales; family Poaceae; genus Aegilops; species Aegilops longissima. The sequence goes on from CM038677.1 coordinate 799,250,714, forward strand.
GCGAGGTAGACATGGTCTCCGATTTCAAAAGCCACATCACGGTGCTTATCATCATAATAGCTCTTCCGCGCGATTGCGCTGCTTTGAGATTCTCACGAATGACTTTGCACATTTCTTCGCTTCGTGATCAAGTCGTTGCCAAGAAGTTGGCGTTCACCTGTCTCGGACCAATTGAGAGGAGTACGCACTTTCGCCATAGAGAATTTCGAATGGGGCCTTGCCCAACTCGCTTGGAAGCTGTTGTTGTAGGAGAACTCGGCATATGGAAGACAATCTTCCCATTTCATACCAAGGAAATGACACAAGCCCCGAGCATATCTTCAAGGATTTGATTTACTCGCCGACTTGGCCACTTGTTTGAGGATGGAAAGCTGTGCTGAAACGAATGTTGGTGCCCATGGCCTTCAAAAGAATCCCAAAACTTGGAGGTAAAGATGCTGCCACGGTCTCAAGAGATCACTTGTGGAATGCCGTGCAAGGAGACAATCTCGAGGTGTATAGCTCGCCAACCGAGCTGCTGTGATGGATTCTTTGATAGGAAGAAAATGAGCCACTTTAGTAAGCTTGTCAATGACAACGAAGATAGCATCATTTCCACGCTTGGACTTAGGAAATCCAGTCACGAAGTCCATTTCGATATGATCAAACTTCCATTATGGAATAGCAAGAGGTTGGAGGAGACCAGCTGGTCGTTGGTGTTCTCTTTCACTCTTCTGCAGACATCACATTCATTCACGAATTGAGCAATTTCTCGCTTCATTCGAGTCCACCAATATGACTGCTTGAGGTCATGGTACATCTTCGTACTTCGGGATGAATGGATAGAAGCGAATTGTGTGCCTCGCTCATAATGACTTTCTCAGATCACCCTTTGGAACCACAATCCGTCCTCAAGAAAAGAGTATCTTTGTCATCAACGTGGAAGCACTTGTACTTGAAATGCCCTTGTCGATACCACGCTTCACCTTTTTCACCATGGTATCCGAAGTTGAGCCTCACGAATTTGATCTTCCAAAGTAGGAGAGACTATGAGGTTGGCAAGAAAGCCTTGAGGAACAACTTGAAGATTCAGCTTATGGAAAGCTTCACAGAGATCCGGTGGAAGGGCTTGAGGATTGAACTGTTGCAATAAGCCTTCCTGCTCAAAGCATCTGCAATGACATTGGCCTTGCCCGAGTATATTCAATACTTGGGTTGTACTCTTGAATCATTTCACCCATCGAGTCTGCCTGAGGTTGAGGTTGGGTTGAGTGAAGATATACTTGAGACTCTTGTGATCGGTGAAAATGTCCACTTTCCTTCCCAACAAGAGATGTCTCCATGTTATCAATGCATGGACAACTGCCGCCAACTCAAGATCGTGAGTGGGGTAGTTCTTTTCGTTGGGCTTCAACTGACGAGAGGTATAAGCCACAACTCTCTTCTCTTGCATTAACACAGACCGAGACCTTGAAGAGAAGCATCACGTAAAACTTTGAATGGCTTGGATTCATCAGAGGAGTCAAGACAGAGCTGTGACGAGTTTCTCTTTGAGAGTATTGAAAGCAACGCCACACTCGGGAGACCATACATACTTCACATGCTTCTGGAGGAGGTTGGAAAGAGGCTTTGCAATCTTAGAGAAATTCTCAACGAATCTTCGGCAATAGCTTGCAAGACCAAGAAAACTGCGGAGCTGCTTGACATTCTGAGGAGGTTCCCAATTCACAATTGCGGACACCTTCTCGGGATTAACAGCGATGCCCTTGGCGGAGATGATATGACCAAGATAAAGCACTTCATCAAGCCAAAATTCACATTTGGAGAACTTCGCATAGAATTGATATTCTCTGAGCTTGTCTAGCACCAATCGCAAATGTTTGGCATGATCCTTCTTATTCTTGGAGAAGACCAAAATATCATCAAGATAGACCAAGACGAATTCATTGGTGTAGGGGTTGAATATGAAGTTCATCATCCGAGAGAAAGTTGGAGGAGCATTGACAAGGCCGAAAGACATGACAATATATTCATAAGAACCAAAGCTTGTTCTGAATGCTGTCTTGGGAATATCTTGTTCACGAATGCGAATCTGATGATAACCCATACGAAGGTCAAGCTTGAGAACACTTTAGCACCTTTGAGTTGCTCGAAAAGCTCATTGATGTTGGGAAGTGGATACTTGTTCTTGATAGTCTTCTTATTCAATGGACGGTAATCGACGCAAAGTCGGTCCGTGCCATCCTTCTTCCGGACAAAAGAACACCACAACCCCAAGGAGATGAACTCGGTCCGATCAAACCAGACGCTCTTGTTCATCGAGCTGCTTCTTCAATTCCTTCAGCTCATCAGGTCCAAGCTTGTATGGACGCTTGCAAACGGGTTCGATGCGTGCTCAAGATCGATAACGAACTCAATGGCCGATGAGGAGGCATTCCCGAAGCTCTTCCGAAAGACATCTTGGTACTCTACAAACGATCGAATCGAGAGATAGCATCCAATTCGCCCTTCTCATTGAGAGAAAACAACCAATGGTTTCATCACGAGCGGCATAGATGATCACATCATTAGAAGAGTGAGTCAATTGAATTTCCACAGGGCACAATCAAGCTGAGCTTTGTGCTGAGAAAGCCACCCATTCCGAGAATAAGATCAATATCCGAGTCACCAAGGACAATTGGTTTAGCCAGAAATCTGTAATCGCCCATCTTGATACCGACATTCGGAACCAAAACTCGAGAAGTCATCTGCTTACCCGGGGACACAATCTTCAACGGAATAGGAATCTTTTTCGTCACCAACTCATGCTTGGCAACAAAAGGTCTCGAATGAAAGAAAGCGATGCACCAAGATCAAATAAGACTTTTGCAGAATATCATTAATCGAGAGATTACCCATTATCACATCGAAGATTCCTCGATTGAGCTGCATTCATCATATTGACCTTGGCATGCTTTGGATTATGCTTGACCACCGCATTGCTGGAAGATTTCACAGAGGAGGAGGCGGAAGGCGCCTTTGGTTGAAGCACTTGTTCACATAGTGACCTTTCTGCGACATTTGTTGCAAGTCACCTCGAGAGCGGACGGTGGTAAGGAGCATTGACCTTGGAGCTTGAGAATTAGACTTGTTCTCGATAGCTTTGGGTTGGGCGGGTGGGAAGATCCACGCCACCTGAGTTCTTCTCACCGATAAGGCCGACGGAATGGAGGAGGAGGAAGGTAGAACTTCTGCTGCTTAGCTGCCACTTGAGAGGAAGAAGAAGACTGAACTGCATCCCCGATTCTCTTCTTAGAAGCCTCACATTTGAGCTGGGCAGCTTCTTGCTTCAAAGCCATGTTGTAGAATTCATCATACTTTTACGGCTCAAAAGCACAAGAGCTAATTGCAGATCTTCTCTCGCACCACCTCTGAATTGATAGATCATACTCTTTTCATCGTGGACGTCTTGCTTAGCAAAGCGAGCGAGTTTACAACTGGATATTGTATTGATACACGACATGTTGCCTTGCTTGAGATTGCGGAACTCCTCACGCTTGCTCTCAACAACACTTTTCGAATGTGGTGAGCTCAAATCTCAGCGGAACTCATCCTGTAATGACACGACCTCCTCTGGAATCTTTGTATTGTGGTACCACTCAGCAGCTTGGTCCTTGAGTTGAAACGATGCAAACTTGACAAAGTCCTCGTGTCCGACATTGCTACATTCAAAATGCTTGCAGATGTCCACAAGCCAATCGTCGGCGTCGTGGCCTCGACTACGTAAACCGAAAGACTTCGCTGATTAGCGAGGAACCGATCGAGAGTAGCAAAGTGCGGCTGATTGTTGCCTTGACCTTGATTTCCTTGATTGCCTTGCCCTTGAGTACGCTCTTGCAAGAGCTGCAAAATCATCTGAGCATTGGCATTGGTGGCTGCCATGATAGCTTGCCAGCCTCCGGAGGCGGAGGTGGAGGTGGAGGTTCGACCGATTCCCATCATTTCGCTCCGGATTCTGACGCGTTGGCGGAGCCATCCTGAAGAGGGTGACATCCGTTAGCACTTGATAGACAGATAGACAAGTAGAATCAACGGATAGAAATTGCAACATATAGTCTTCACAATAAACATTCGAACAAGGATGAACGAATGAATTCCAAAAGCTAATCATCACACGTCCATTAAGGTGAGAAGCCACTTGATTAAGGTTGATGAAGAAAAAAAAAATAACAAGGTAAGACTGGAACAAATAAGTGGTAAGGATTACCCAATCACAAACCAAATATCTGCGGGAAGAAATGCTAGGAGCTACTTGAATCCCACCTATAAACTCCCGAAACTTTCTGGTTATGCAATCTGGTGTTGGGGATACAGGGGACACAAAATATATCACCCAAACTAACAATACCTAGATCCAGCTGTATCCATCCGTCAACACATAACCAAGAAACCTTCGGAAATCGTGTACCTCGACCTTCGAAAAGCATCCGTTATACAAGTCATGGCAATACTCCCGAGCTCGCCCCAGTACTGGGTTATCGGGGTTATCTCACCAACAACTGCACAAAAGAGATTTCGATGTCGGTAAAACTCGGTATTCGAGAATCTGCAACGATAAAATTGTGACGACAACACCTCGGAGCTCAACTCCCGGGACACCGCCACAACCCTAAATGTCGAGGCACCAAGAACAATGTTCTCGTCACAAAACCATCGGAACGATTCCAAGATACCCGCGTGATCCTAAATTTTTTAGTGAAATTTGAGGAGAGGAGAGTCAAAACTTCTACGTCAGGAGACCTCACCAGAGCGACGAAGGGACTGGGGAGTAAAAAGAATCCTACTCTCCGATATATATAATCCTAAGACTCAAAACATTTTCCGTTCTAGACTCAACAACGCCAGCAAACAATCAAGTAGGGGGCTCCTAAGTCGGGGAAGGCTCTGATTACCAACTTGTAACGCCCTCGATGCGGCTATATCTCCCACGTGTCGAAGCACGACTTAGAGGCATAACCGCATTGAAAGCAATGTCGCAAGTGAGGTAATCTTCACACAACCCATGTAATACATAAGGGAAAAAGATACATAGTTGGCTTACGATTAGCCACTTCACACAATACATAAATAAACATCCATCATTCAGATTACACTCAAGGTCCGACTACGGAACCAAAATAAAAGAAGATACCCCAAATGCTACACAGATCCCGATCGTCCCAACTGGCTCCACTACGATCATCGGGAAAAGACACATAGTAACGACCACGCTCCTCATCGAACTCCCACTTGAGCTCGGTTCGTCACCTGACCGCATCGTCGGCACCTGCAACTGTTTTGGTAGAATCTGTGAGTCACGGGACTCAGCAATCTCACACCAGCGAGATCAAGACTATTTAAGCTTATAGGAAGGACAGAGTTGTGAGGTGGAGCTGCAGCAAGCGACTAGCATATATGGTGGCTACATTACAAAAGAGAGCGAGAAGAGGAGCAAAACACGGTCGTGAAGCTAGTAGCGATCAAGAAGTGATCCTGAACTACTTACGCCAAACATAACTCCAACACCGTGTTCACTTCCGGACTCCGCGAGAAGAGACCATCACGGTTACACACGCGTTGATGTGTATTTTATTTGAGGTCAACTTCGGGTTTTCTACAACCGACATTAACAAATTCCCATCTGCCTCATAACCGCGGGCACGACTTTGAAAGATAATACCTGCAGGGTGTCCCAACTTAGCCCATTATAAGCTCTCACGGTCAACGAAGGATATTCCTTCTACCGGAAGACCCGATCAATCTCGGAATCCCGGACTACAAGACATTTCGACAGAATAAAACAAGACCAGCAAAGCCGCCCGAATGTGCCGACAAATCCCGATAGGAGCTGCACATATCTCGCTCTCGTGGCACACCGGATGAGCAATCGTCGGCAACCAAGATGCCCCAAGTTGCCTCGTGGTGGCACCGCAGTGGCTCTAGTTTGGACCAACACTCAGAGGAGCATTGGCCGGGGGTTAAATAAAGATGACCCTCGGGCTCGCGAAAACCGGGGAAAAAGGCTTAGGTGGCAAATGGTAAAACCAAAGTTGGGCCTTCTTTGGGAGTCTTATTCAAAGCGAACTGTCAAGGGGTCCCATAAATCACCCAACCGTGTAAGGAACGCAAAATCAAGGAACATAACACCGGTATGACGGAAACTAGGGTGGCAAGAGTGGAACAAAACACCAGGCATAAGGCCGAGCCTTCCACCCTTTACCAAGTATATAGATGCATTAATTATAGCAGATATATATTGTGATATCCCCAACAAGTAAACATGTTCCAATAAGGAACAACATCTCCATGTTCCAACAAGGAACAAACTTCATCTTCACCTGCAACTAGCAACGCTATAAGAGGGGCTGAGCAAAGCGGTAACATAGCCAATCAACGGCTTGCTAGGAAAGGATGGTTAGGGGCTGACATGGCAATATGGGTGGCATGATAAGCAAGTGATAGGCATCGCAACATAGGCATAGCAAAGAGCGAGCAACTAGCATAGCAAAGATAGAAGTGATTTCGAGGGTATGGTCATCTTGCCTGCAATGTTCTCAGAGTTGTCGAAAGCTTGATCCTCGAAAATGTTCTCAACAGGTTCCTCGTTCACATACTCGTCTCCCGGCTCTACCCAAAGCAAGAACACAAACAAAGGAACCACAATAAATCACGGTGCAATGCACAAGCAACACGATGCAAAACATGACATGATATGCGAGATGTGATATGCAATGCGTATGCGCGCTCCGGAAGGAAAATGATGAACCAGGCATCAACTTGGCAAACCAAGTATGTCGCTGGAAAGATGAGATGATTTCGTTTGAAATCGATATAAAGATCACGGAATCGGATGCACGGTTTGCAAATGACAAGCAAAACAAGAATGGCACAAATCTGCCATTAACAAATGATACCACTTAGCAAGCAACAAGAAATTAAGCTACTGCACCCAAACGTACCAACAAAGTATATGGCAGTGATCTACTCAAGATGCTTGACAAAAGATGAACACTGAGCTACGGCTAAATCACATCATAACAGGTTCAAACAAGCATGGCAAAAGTGCAAAAAAAAAATATAACAGTCGGACATGGCAAAACAGCATCGGTAGCAATGTTCAGAGCAAGAAAACAACATGCTACAGGAACTTATAATAGCAAAACAAGGCATGGCATGAATCTACTCAAAGCATAGAACAAAAGTCCCTTACTGACCATAAGCCAAAAGGATCAGAAAATATAGTAACACCCATGTCAATATGGCAAGTTTCATTAATGATTCAGCAACATGGCATGGCAAAACAGATAACAAGTAGGCATGTTTAAGAGCTCAAAGCACTCACTACAGAGCCTTTCATGATAAACTAAGCATACATACATCAAGAAGACATGGCATAGAAGACATACATGGCAAGAACAACATCATAGCATACACGGATCAACCACAACAACCTTGGCAAAATTGAATAACATGTAAACAATCTGCCAGAAACATTTTATAGCAAAAGTAGAGCTCGATTGACTCAAGCTATGGCACTCCATAATTGCAAACAAAGGCATGGATGGATAGAGCATAACCATATGTTCAAAACATCCTTACTGAAGTATCTCAAAATATGCATGGATCTCTCGGTAGCATCAAGTTAACATGGCATCAAAATATCAACCAAAACAGAAATGAAATCAACAACATCAGACACCTAGTTTGCATGCTTGTGCTAGTCACCACATAGATCACAAAAATACATGGCATACACCCCTGGAAAGATGGCATGGCATATTACAAAACACATGTAGGACTCAAATTCATAGGGTGCACACATCAATCATAGCAAAAATAACAAAAGTGCATGTTCATTAAGAAACAGAAACTAACATCACATAGCCCTCTTCTAACAGCATTTCGGGCATCAAGATGAGCTCAAATGAAAATGATGCAATGAGATGAAATGATCTACTCTTCGAGGCGAACATTTTGACATATTACACGCACGAAACGGAGCTACGGATGCAAAGTTATGATGCATTGAAAATGCCACAAATTATCACCGATTAAAAACTTAGACGAAATTAAGGGGGGGGAAAGTCAACCCGAGATCCGGATCGGGATCCGATCGGGCGACGGCGGCGGCGCGGCGCTTCTCGCGGAGCTTGGCCGGGAGGAGAGGGAGAGGCGGTGGCGACCGACGGCCGGAGGAGGCGGCCGGCGACGGAGCGGCGGCCGGGGCCCGGAGCGCCGCCGGCGGGCGGCGAGGGCAGGCGCGGCGAGGGCGAGGCAGGCGAGGCACGGCGACGGCGACGGCGGCGGAGGCCGGAGCGGCGGCGGCGACCTCGCAGGTTCGGGCGGCGACCAGCCGAGGAGAACCAGGCGGCGGAGAGCGGCGCCACGGCCGGCCGCGGCGGGCCTGCGGCGGCGGCCGCGCAAGCGGCGGCCCGCCGCCTGGCCCGGCCGCAGCGGGCCGCGCGGCGCGGCGGCGCTGACACGTGGCGCGCTGATTGGGCGGTGGCGGCGGCTGACGGGCGGACGGTCCGTCGTCGGGAATTTGTCCATTGGCGCGGGGATGAGGATGGCTAGGGTTTGACCCGATTTGGAATGGGGGTGCTTAAATAGGCATAGAGGGAGCTAGGAGAGTCCAAATGAGGTGCGGTTTTCGCCCACGATCGTGATCGAACGACGGAGAGCATGGAAGTGACTTAGATGGGTTATTGGACTATTTTGAAGGGTGTTGGGCTGCAACTTAAAAGAGGCCTTTGCGAGAGTGCGGTTAACCGTTGGAGTACCAAACGAGCTCCAAATGACCCGAAACTTGACCGGTGGTCTACCGGTGGTATACCAAGGCCACTTGACAAACCTCGGTCCATTCCGAGAAAGTTTAGTACCCGCCACGGAAAAAGCGTAAAAGGGGACGCCGGGGAACATAGGAGTGCCGGATTGCAAAACGGACAACGGGAAAAATGCTCGGAATCATGAGACGAACACGTATGCAAATGCGATGCACATGATGACATGATATGAAATGCATGACATGGACAAAATGCAAAATGAAGAAAAACCCAACCACGGAGGGAATATCATATCACAATGCCGAAAATGGCAAGAGTTGGAGTTACAAACATGGAAAGTTACATCCGGGGTGTTACAACACTCCACCACTACAAGAGGATCTCGTCCCGAGATCTAGGACTGAAAGAACTCCGGATATTCGGAATGGAGGTGATCCTCGCGCTCCCAGGTGGCTTCACGGTCGGAATGGTGTGACCACTTTACTTTCAGGAATTTGATTGACTTGTTGCGAGTCTTGCGCTCGGTTTCTTCAAGAATAGCAACGGGGTGCTCATGATAAGAGAGATCTTCTTGAAGGTCAATTTCTTCGAAGTTGATAGTGAGTTCAGGAGTCTTGAAGCACTTGCGAAGCTGTGACACATGAAACACATCGTGCACATTTGCGAAGTTGGACGGGAGCTCAAGTTGATAGGCGAGATCGCCTCTTTTGCCAATGATCTTGAAAGGACCCACGTATCTAGGGGCAAGCTTCCCTTTGATACCGGGTTTAACGCAGTGCCTTTCATTGAGAGACGCGGAGGTAGACATGGTCTCCTATTTCAAAAGCCACATCACGGTGCTTATCATCATAATAGCTCTTCCGCGCGATTATGCGGCTTTGAGATTCTCACGAATGACTTTGCACATTTCTTCGGCTTCTGTGATCAAGTCGTTGCCAAGAAGTTGGCGTTCACCTGTCTCGGACCAATTGAGAGGAGTACGACACTTTCTGCCATAGAGAATTTCGAATGGGGCCTTGCCCGAACTCGCTTGGAAGCTGTTGTTGTAGGAGAACTCGGCATATGGAAGACAATCTTCCCATTTCATACCGAAGGAAATGACACAAGCCCTGAGCATATCTTCAAGGATTTGATTTACTCGCTCGACTTGGCCACTTGTTTGAGGATGGAAAGCTGTGCTGAAACGAATGTTGGTGCCCATGGCCTTCTGAAAAGAATCCCAAAACTTGGAGGTAAAGATGCTGCCACGGTCTGAAGAGATCACTTGTGGAATGCCGTGCAAGGAGACAATCCTGGAGGTGTATAGCTCTGCCAACTGAGCTGCTGTGATGGATTCTTTGATAGGAAGAAAATGAGCCACTTTAGTAAGCTTGTCAATGACAACAAAGATAGCATCATTTCCACGCTTGGACTTAGGAAATCCAGTCACGAAGTCCATTTCGATATGATCAAACTTCCATTCTGGAATAGCAAGAGGTTGGAGGAGACCAGCTGGTCGTTGGTGTTCTGCTTTCACTCTTCTGCAGACATCACATTCATTCACGAATTGAGCAATTTCTCGCTTCATTCGAGTCCACCAATATGACTGCTTGAGGTCATGGTACATCTTCGTACTTCCAGGATGAATGGATAGAAGCGAATTGTGTGCCTCGTTCATAATGACTTTTCTCAGATCACCCTTTGGAACCAAAATCCGATCCTCGAAGAAAAGAGTATCTTTGTCATCAACGTGGAAGCACTTGTACTTGGAAATGCCCTTGTCGATACCACGTTTCACCTTTTTCACCATGGTATCCAGAAGTTGAGCCTCACGAATTTGATCTTCCAAAGTAGGAGAGACTATGAGGTTGGCAAGAAAGCCTTGAGGAACAACTTGAAGATTCAGCTTGCGGAAAGCTTCACAGAGATCCGGTTGGAAGGGCTTGAGGATTGAACTGTTGCAATAAGCCTTCCTGCTCAAAGCATCTGCAATGACATTGGCCTTGCCCGGAGTATATTCAATACTTGGGTTGTACTCTTGAATCATTTCGACCCATCGAGTCTGCCTGAGGTTGAGGTTGGGTTGAGTGAAGATATACTTGAGACTCTTATGATCGGTGAAAATGTCCACTTTCCTTCCCAACAAGAGATGTCTCCATGTTATCAATGCATGGACAACTGCCGCCAACTCAAGATCGTGAGTGGGGTAATTCTTTTCGTTGGGCTTCAGCTGACGAGAGGTATAAGCCACAACTCTCTTCTCTTGCATTAACACAGCACCGAGACCTTGAAGAGAAGCATCACAGAAAACTTTGAATGGCTTGGATTCATCAGAGGAGTCAAGACAGAGCTGTGACGAGTTTCTCTTTGAGAGTATTGAAAGCAACGTCACACTCAGGAGACCAGACATACTTCACATGCTTCTGGAGGAGGTTGGAAAGAGGCTTTGCAATCTTAGAGAAATTCTCAACGAATCTTCGCAATAGCTAGCAAGACCAAGAAAATCATGAGCTGCTTGACATTCTGAGGAGGTTCCCAATTCACAATTGCGGACACCTTCTCGGGATTAACAGCGATGCCCTTGGCGGAGATGATATGACCAAGATAAAGCACTTCATCAAGCCAAAATTCACATTTGGAGAACTTCGCATAGAATTGATATTCTCTCGAGCTTGTCTAGCACCAATCGCAAATGTTTGGCATGATCCTTCTTATTCTTGGAGAAGACCAAAATATCATCAAGATAGACCAAGACGAATTCATTGGTGTAGGGGTTGAATATGAAGTTCATCATCCGAGAGAAAGTTGGAGGAGCATTGACAAGGCGAAAGACATGACAGATATTCATAAGAACCAAAGCTTGTTCTGAATGCTGTCTTGGGAATATCTTGTTCACGAATGCGAATATGATGATAACCCATACGAAGGTCAAGCTTGGAGAACACTTTATCACCTTTGAGTTGCTCGAAAAGCTCATTGATGTTGGGAAGTGGATACTTGTTCTTGATAGTCTTCTTATTCAATGGACGGTAATCGACGCACAGTCGGTCCCCCACATCCTTCTTCTGGACAAAAACAACACCACAACCCCAAGGAGATGAACTCGGTCTGATCAAACCCAGACGCTCTTGTTCATCGAGCTGCTTCTTCAATTCCTTCAGCTCATCAGGTCCAAGCTTGTATGGACGCTTGCAAACGGGTTCGATGCCGTGCTCAAGATCGATAACTAACTCAAGCGGCGATGAGGAGGCATTCCCGGAAGCTCTTCCGGAAAGACATCTTGGTACTCACAAACGATTGGAATCGAGAGATAGCATCCAATTCTCCCTTCTCATTGAGAGAAAACAACCAATGGTTTCATCACGAAGCGGCATAGATGATCACATCATTAGAAGAGTGAGTCAATTGAATTTCCTGGCAGCACAATCAAGCTGAGCTTTGTGCTGAGAAAGCCACCCATTCCGAGAATAAGATCAATATCCGAGTCACCAAGGACAATTGGTTTAGCAGAAATCTATAATCGCCCATCTTGATACCGACATTCGGAACCAAAACTCGAGAAGTCATCTGCTTACCCGGGGACACAATCTTCAACGGAATAGGAATCTTTTCCGTCACCAACTCATGCTTGGCAACAAAAGGTCTCGAAATGAAAGAAAGCGATGCACCAGTATCAAATAAGACTTTTGCAGGAATATCATTAACTGAGAGATTACCCATTATCACATCAGAAGATTCCTCCGCTTGAGCTGCATTCATCATATTGACCTTGGCATGCTTTGGATTATGCTTGACCACTGCATTGCTGGAAGATTTCACAGGAGGAGGAGGCGGAAGGCGCCTTTGGTTGAAGCACTTGTTCGCATAGTGACCTTTCTGCTGACATTTGTTGCAAGTCACCTCTGAGAGCGGACGGTGGTAAGGAGCATTAGACCTTGGAGCTTGAGAATTAGACTTGTTACGATAGCCTGGTTGGGCGGGTGGGAAGATCCACGGCCACCTGAGTTCTTCTGGCGATAAGGCCGACGGAACGGAGGAGGAGGAAGGTAGAACTTCTGCTGCTTAGCTGCCACTTGAGAGGAAGAAGAAGACTGAACTGCATCCCTGATTCTCTTCTTAGAAGCCTCACATTTGAGCTGGGCAGCTTCTTGCTTCAAAGCCATGTTGTAGAATTCATCATACTTTTCGGCTCAAAAGCACAAGAGCTAATTGCAGATCTTCTCTCGCACCACCTCTGAATTGATAGATCATACTCTTTTCATCGTGGACGCCTTGCTTAGCAAAGCGAGTTTACTCGAACTGGATATTGTATTGATACACGACATGTTGCCTTGCTTGAGATTGCGGAACTCCTCACGCTTGCTCTCAACAACACTTTTCGAATGTGGTGAGCTCAAAATCTCGGCGAACTCATCCTGTAATGACACGACCTCCTCTGGAATCTTTGTATTGCTGGTACCACTCAGCAGCTTGGTCCTTGAGTTGAAACGATGCAAACTTGACAAAGTCCTCAGGTCTGACATTGCTACATTCAAAATGCTTGCAGATGTCCACAAGCCAATCGTCGGCGTCTGTGGCCTCGACACAGAAACTGAAAGACTTCGGCTGATTAGCGAGGAACTGACTGAGAGTAGCAAAGTGCGGCTGATTGTTGCCTTGACCTTGATTTCCTTGACTGCCTTGCCCTTGAGTACGCTCTTGCAAGAGCTGCAAAATCATCTGAGCATTGGCATTGGTGGCTGCCATGATAGCTTGCCAGGGCTCCGGAGGCGGAGGTGGAGGTGGAGGGTTCGACTGATTCCCATCATTTCGTTCCGGATTCTGACACGTTGGCGGAGCCATCCTGAAGAGGGTGACATCCGTTAGCACTTGATAGACAGATAGACAAGTAGAATCAACGGATATAAATTGCAACATATAGTCTTCACAATAAACATTCGCACAAGGATGAACGAATGAATTCCAAAAGCTAATCATCACACGTCCATTAAGGTGAGAAGCCACTTGATTAAGGTTGATGAAGAAAAAAAATAACAAGGTAAGACTGGGACAAATAAGTGGTAAGGATTACCCAATCACAAACCAAATATCTGCGGGAAGAAATGCTAGGAGCTACTTGAATCCCACCTATAAACTCCCGAAAATTTCTGGTTATGCAATCTGGTGTTGGGGATACAGGGGACACAAAATATATCACCCAAACTAACAATACCTAGATCCAGCTGTATCCATCCGTCAACACATAACCAAGAAACCTTCGGAAATCGTGTACCTCGACCTTTGAAAAGCATCCGTTATACAAGTCATGGCAATACTCCCGAGCTCGCCCCAGTACTGGGTTATCGGGGTTATCTCACCAACAACTGCACAAAAGAGATTTCGATGTCGGTAAAACTCGGTATTCCAGAATCTGCAGCGATAAAATTGTGACGACAACACCTCGGAGCTCAACTCCCGGGACACCGCCACAACCCCTAAATGTCGAGGCACCAAGAACAATGTTCTCGTCACAAAACCATCGAACGATTCCAAGATACCCGCGTGATCCTAAATTTTTTAGTGAAATTTGAGGAGAGGAGAGTCAAAACTTCTCGTCGGAGACCTCACCAGAGCGACGAAGGGACCGGAGAGTAAAAGAATCCTACTCTCGATATATATAATCCTAAGACTCAAAACATTTTCCGTTCTAGACTCAACAACGCCAAAGAAACAATCAAGTAGGGGGCTCCTAAGTCGGGGAAGGCTCTGATTACCAACTTGTAACGCCCTCGATGCGGCTATATCTCCCACGTGTCGAAGCACGACTTAGAGGCATAACCGCATTGAAAGCAATGTCGCAAGTGAGGTAATCTTCACACAACCCATGTAATACATAAGGAAAAAGATACATAGTTGGCTTACAGTCGCCACTTCACACAATACATAAATAAACATCCATCATTCAGATTACACTCAAGGTCCGACTACGGAACCAAAATAAAAGAAGATACCCCAAATGCTACACAGATCCCCGATCGTCCCAACTGGGCTCCACTACTAATCATCAGGAAAAGACACATAGTAACGACCACGTTCCTCATCGAACTCCCACTTGAGCTCGGTTCGTCACCTGCACCGCATCGCCGGCACTGCAACTGTTTTGGTAGAATCTGTGAGTCACGGGGACTCAGCAATCTCAACCCGCGAGATCAAGACTATTTAAGCTTATAGGAAGGACAGAGTTATGAGGTGGAGCTGCAGCAAGCGACTAGCATATATGGTGGCTACATTCGCAAAAGAGAGCGAGAAGAGGAGCAAGGCACGGTCGTGAAACTAGTAGCGATCAAGAAGTGATCCTGAACTACTTACGTCAAACATTACTCCAACACCGTGTTCACTTCCCGGACTCCGCCGAGAAGAGACCATCACGGTTACACACGCGGTTGATGTGTATTTCATTTGAGGTCAACTTCGGGTTTTCTACAACCGGACATTAACAAATTCCCATCTTCCTCATAACCGCGGGCACGACTTTCGAAAGATAATACCCTGCAGGGTGTCCCAACTTAGCCCATTATAAGCTCTCACGGTCAACGAAGGATATTCCTTCTACCGGAAGACCCGATCAATCTCGGAATCCCGGACTACAAGACATTTCGACAGAATAAAACAAGACCAGCAAAGCCGCCCGAATGTGCCGACAAATCCCGATAGGAGCTGCACATATCTCGTTCTCGTGGCACACCGGATGAGCAGTACGACGGACAACCAAGATGCCCCAAGTTGCCTCGGGTGGCACCGCAGTGGCTCTAGTTTGGACCAACACTCGAGGAGCATTGGCCCGGGGTTAAATAAAGATGACCCTCGGCTCGCGAAAACCGGGGAAAAAGGCTTAGGTGGCAAATGGTAAAACCAAAGTTGGGCCTTCTTTGGACGAGTCTTATTCAAAGCGAACTGTCAAGGGGTCCCATAAATCACCCAACCGTGTAAGGAACGCAAAATCAAGGAACATAACACCGGTATGACGGAAACTAGGGTGGCAAGAGTGGAACAAAACACTGTGCATAAGGCCGAGCCTTCCACCCTTTACCAAGTATATAGATGCATTAATTATAGCAGATATATATTGTGATATCCCCAACAAGTAAACATGTTCCAATAAGGAACAACATCTCCATGTTCCAACAAGGAACAAACTTCATCTTCACCGCAACTAGCAACGCTATAAGAGGGCTGAGCAAAGCGGTAACATAGCCAATCAACGGTTTGCTAGGAAAGGATGGTTAGGGGCTGACATGGCAATATGGGTGGCATGATAAGCAAGTGATAGGCATCGCAGCATAGGCATAGCAAAGAGCGAGCAACTAGCATAGCAAAGATAGAAGTGATTTCGAGGGTATGGTCATCTTGCCTGCAATGTTCTCGGAGTTGTCGAAAGCTTGATCCTCGAAAACGTTCTCAACAGGTTCCTCGTTCACGTACTCGTCTCCCGGCTCTACCCAAAGCAAGAACACAAACAAAGGAACCACAATAAATCACGGTTCAATGCACAAGCAACACGATGCAAAACATGACATGATATGCGAGATGTGATATGCAATGCGTATGCGCGCTCCGGAAGGAAAATGATGAACCAGGCATCAACTTGGCAAACCAAGTATGTCGCTGGAAAGATGAGATGATTTCGGTTGAAATCGATATAAAGATCACCGGAATCGGATGCATGGTTTGCAAATGACAAGCAAAACAAGAATGGCACAAATCTGCCATTAACAGCATGATACCACTTAGCACGCAACAAGAAATTAAGCTACTGCACCCAAATGTACCAACAAAGTATATGGCAGTGATCTACTCAAGATGCTTGACAAAAGATGAACACTGAGCTATGGCTAAATCACATCATAACAGGTTCAAACAAGCATGGCAAAAGTGCAAAAAAATATAACAGGCCGGACATGGCAAAACAGCATCAGGTAGCAATGTTCAGAGCAAGAAAACAACATGCTACAGGAACTTATAATAGCAAAACAAGGCATGGCATGAATCTACTCAAAGCATAGAACAAAAGTCCCTTACTGACCATAAGCCAAAAAGGATCAGAAAATATAGTAACACCCATGTCAATATGGCAAGTTTCGTTAACAGATTCAGCAACATGGCATGGCAAAAACAGATAACAAGTAGGCATGTTTAAGAGCTCAAAGCACTCACCACAGAGCCTTTCATGATAAACTAAGCATAGAAACATCAAGAAGACATGGCATAGAAGACATACATGGCAAGAACAACATCATAGCATACACGGGTCAACCACAACAACCTTGGCAAAATTGAATAACATGTAAACAATCTGCCAGGAAACATTTCGTAGCAAAAGTAGAGCTCGATTGACTCAAGCTATGGCACTCCATAATTGCAAACAAAGGCATGGATGGATAGAGCATAACCATATTTTCAAAACATCCTTACTGAAGTATCTCAAAATATGCATGGATCTCTCGGTAGCATCAAGTTAACATGGCATCAAAATATCAAGAAAGCAGAGCTGAAATCAGCAACATCAGACACCTAGTTTGCATGCTTGTGCTAGTCACCACATAGATCAAAAAAATACATGGCATACACCCCTGGAAAGATGGCATGGCATATTACAAAACACATGTAGGACTCAAGATCATAGGGTGCACACATCAATCATAGCAAAAATAACAAAAGTGCATGTTCTGTTAAGAAATAGAAACTAATATCACATAGCCCTCTTCTAACAGCATTTCGAGCATCAAGATGAGCTCAAATGAAAATGACGCAATGAGACGAAATGATCTACTCTTCGAGGCGAACGTTTTGACATATTACACACACGAAATGGAGCTACGAATGCAAAGTTATGATGCAATTAAAATGCCACAAATTATCACCGGATTAAAAACTTAGACGAAATTAAGGGGGGAAAGAGTCAACCCCGAGATCCGGATCGGGATCCGATCGGGCGACGGCGGCCGGCGCCGGCGGCTGCTCGCCGGAGCTCGGCCGGGAGGAGAGAGAGGGCGGCGGCCGACCGGGACGGGCCGGAGGAGGCGGCGCCGGCGACCGAGCGGGCGGCCGGAGCGCCGAGCGCCGGCCGGGCGGGCGGCGAGGGCCGGTGGCAGTGAGGGCCGAGGCAGCGACCGGCGACGGCGACGGCGGTGGAGGCCGGAGGCGGCCGCGACCTCGAGGGTCGGGCGGCGACCAGCCGGAGGAGAACCAGCGGCGCCGGAGTTCGCCACGGCCGGCCGGGCGCGGACGCTGGCGGCGGGCGCGGCTGGCTGGCGCGGCGCCTTTGGGCCAACAGCAGGCGGCGGAGCTGACACGTGGCGCGCGCTGATTGGGTGCGGGGGCGGCGGCGCTGACGGGTGGACGTGTCCGTACGTCGGGAATTTGTCCATTGGCGCGGGGATGAGGATGGCTAGGGTTTGGACCCGGATTTGGAATGGGGGGTGCTTAAATAGGCATAGAGGGAGCTAGGAGAGTCCAAATGAGGTGCGGTTTTCGCCCACACGATCGTGATCGAACGACGGAGAGCATGGAAGTGACTTAGGTGGGTTATTGGACTATTTTGAAGGGGTGTTGGGCTGCAACTTAAAAGAGGCCTTCGCGAGAGTGCGGTTAACCGTTGGAGTACCAAACGAGCTCCAAATGACCCGAAACTTGACCGGTGGTCTACCGGCGGTATACCAAGGCCACTTGACAAACCTCGGTCCATTCCGAGAACGTTTAGTGCCCGCTCGGAAAAACGTAAAAGGGGACGCCGGGGAACATAGGAGTGCCGGATTGCAAAACGGACAACGGGAAAAATGCTCGGAATCATGAGACGAACACGTATGCAAATGCGATGCACATGATGACATGATATGAAATGCATGACATGGACAAAATGCAAAATGAAGAAAAACCCAACCACGGAGGGAATATCATATCACAATGCCGAAAATGGCAAGAGTTGGAGTTACAAACATGGAAAGTTACATCCGGGGTGTTACAGGAATCGATGCAAGTCCTGCTGATAGATAGTCGAGCGGATCAGGGCCATCTCTCTCTCCTCTTCTAGGAGGTCGACTGCATCTTGCCTGGCTTGTTCCGCTTCATCTTCAGAGTAGAGTTCGACTCGAGGTGCATTGTGAAGCAGATCACTCGGCAGAACTGCTTCAGCTCCATAGACCAGAAAGAATGGAGTTGTCCCAGTCGTTCGATTAGGAGTGGTCCTCAATCCCCAAAGAACTAATGGAAGTTCATCGACCCACGCTCCTGCTGCATGCTTGAGATCACGCATCATCCGGGGTTTCAGTCCTTTGAGAATTAGACCGTTTGCTCGTTCTGCTTGTCCATTCGACTGGGGGTGAGCAACTGAAGCATAGTTGACTCGCGTGCCTTGAGAGGCGCAAAAGGCTTTGAATTTGTCGGATCGAAGTTTGACCCATTGTCAGTGATGATGCTATGCGGAACTCCATATCTGAATATCAACTCTCTGATGAAACCGATAGCAAATTGCGACGAGATTCTTGATAGGCTTAGCTTTGATCCACTTAGTAAACTTGTCGACTGCCACTAGCAAGTGAGTGAAGCCGCTCCTGCCAGTTCTCAGTGGTCCAATCATATCCAATCCCCAAACAGCGAAGGCCCAGACAAGTGGAATGGTCTTCAAGGCTGAGGCAGGTTTGTGTGACATATTGGAATAGAACTGACACCCTTCACACTTGTCGACTATTTCCTTTGCCATTTCATTTGCTTTTGGCCAGTAAAATCCCGCTCGGTATGCTTTAGCCACAATGGTCCGAGAGGACACATGATGACCACAGGTCCCCGAGTGGATATCATCAAGAATTATCTGACCTTCTTCTGGTGTTATGCATTTCTGGCCGACTCCAGTCACGCTTTCTCTGTACAACTGTCCCTTGATCACAGTAAAGGCTTTGGATAGGCGAACGATCTGTCGAGCCTCTTCTTCGTTCTCCGGGAGCTCTTTCCTTAGGATATACGCGATGTACGGCACTGTCCAGTCGGGAGTGACGACCACGACTTCCATGATTAGGTCGACTACAGCTGGGACCTCAACTTCAGTCGGATCAGTAACACTCTTTGGCTGTGGAGCTTCTTCGGTGAAAGGATCCTCTTGAACTGACGGTGTGCGGATGTGCTCCAAAAACACATTACTGGGAATGGCTTCCCTCTTGGACCCTATTTTTGCCAAATCATTAGCAGCTTGATTTTTCAGTCGGGGTATATGATGAGCTCTAACCCCTCGAATTTCTTCTCTAGCTTCCTCACTGCATTGCAATAACCAGTCATGGCTGGACTTCTGACGTCCCACTCCTTCATCACTTGATTAACCACCAGATCTGAGTCGCCATATTCCATGAGGCGACAGACGCCGAGTGAAATGGCCATACGCAACCCATACAAAAGTGCTTCGTATTCTGCTTCATTGTTGGAAGAATCAAAGTGAATCTGGAGCACATATCTGAGCTTATCTCCTCGGGGAAACCAACACTACCCCAAAGACCGGAACCATTCAGCATCTTGGAACCATCAAAGAACATGGTCCAAAGGTTCGAGTGAACTTGAGTCAAGAGTTGCTGTTCAATCCACTCGGTGATGAAATCTGCTACTGCTTGGGACTTGATGGCTTTTTTGCCTCAAACTTGATATCAAGGGAAGGAGCTCAATCGCCCATTTCGCCACTCGACCAGCTTGCATCTCTCACAGCAGAATCTCGACAATGGGGCGTCGGACGATCCGTAATGGAATGGTCGAGAAGTAATGAGCAACCTTCTTCGTGGTCATATAAATCCCATAAACAAGCTTCTGATAATGAGGGTATCTTTGCTTTGATGGGGTCAATACTTCAGAAAGATAATATACTGGGCGCTGAACTTTGAAGGCTTTTCCTTCTTCTTCCCGCTCGACTGTAAGTACTGTACTGACGACTTGTCTTATGGCTGCAATGTAAAGCAGCAAATGCTCTTTGCTGATTGGGGCAGCAAGCACCGGCTGGGTGGAGAGCAGAGCTTTTAGCTCTACAAACGCTGCATCAGCTTCGGGAGTCCACTCGAATTTGTCTGACTTCTTCATCAGTCGATAAAGAGGCAATGCCTTTTCACCGAGATGAGAGATGAATCGACTTAAAGCGGCCAAGCATCCAGTAAGCTTCTGGACATCGTGCACACGCACAAGGCGTTTCATTCGGAGTATAGTGCCAACTTTTTCTGGGTTGGCGCCGATTCCTCGCTCGAAACGAAAACCGAGTAACTTTCCGCCAGGAACTCTGAATGTGCACTTTGATGGATTAAGCTTGATATCGTACCTCCTGAGATTGGCAAATGTTTCAGCAAGGTCAGTCAACAGGTCGGAACCTGTCACGCCCAATATGCGACCCTATCCAAAAGGAACTCGACCGTCCCACCAAGGATAGACCCGCATATTGAAACGCTTTTGCAAGGTGGATATCATTACATCGACATTACATAATAGATGGGGATACATATAAAAGGCACAAATGCCACAAGAATACATCAACATCATATACAAGATCAACATCCGACTACGGATGAAACATAAACAGAAACTCAGACGACATCCACCCTGCTAGCCCAGGCTGCCGACATGGAACCTATCCCCTCATCGAAGCAGAAGAAGAACTCCAATACAAGCAAACATCGCTCTCACGTCATGATCATCGCAAACCTGTACCTGCAACTGGTGGTGTAGTAATCTGTGAGCCACGAGGACTCAGCAATCCCATTACCATGGGTATCAAGACTAGCAAAGCTAAATGGGAAAGGAAGGGGTAAAGTGGTGAGGATGCAGCAGCGACTAAGCATATATGGTGGCTAACATACGCAAATGAGAGCGAGAAGAGAAACAATGGAACGGTCGTCAACTAGTAATGATCAAGAAGTGATCCTGAAATCCTACTTACGTCAGACATAACCCAGAAACCGTGTTCTCCTCTCGATCAACCCCGAAAATAGACACTCACGGTTACGCACACGGTTGGTGTATTTGAGAAGAGTTTGCTTCAAGTTTACTACAACCGGATATTAACAAATTCCCATCTGCCACATAACCGCGGGCACGGCTCTCGAAAGTTTATACCTGCGCAGGGTGTCCCAACTTAGCCCATGATAAGCTCTCGCGATCAACAAAGGATATTCCTTCTCCCGGAAGACCCGATCAGTCTCGAATCCCGCTACAAGACATTTCGACAGCAATAAAACAAGACCAGCAAAGCCGCCGGATGTGCCGACAAATCCTGATAGGAGCTGCACATATCTCGGTCTCGGGGCACACCGGATAGGTCAGCCTCACGAGTAAAACCAGCCCTCGAGTTGCCCCATGGTGGCCCATGATCTGCCTGTTTGGACCAACACTCGAAGGAGCACCGCCCGGGGCTAAAATAAAGATGACCCTTGGGCTCCGAAACCCAAGGGAAAAAGGGCATAGGTGAGGCAAATGGTAAAACCAATGTTGGGCCTTCTTTGGAGGAGTCTTATTCAAGGCGAACTGTCAAGGAGGTCCCATAAATCACCCGACCGCGTTAGGGATGCAAAATCCGGGAACATAATACCGATATGACGGAAACTAGGGCGGCAAGAGTGGAACAAAACACCAGGCATAAGGCCGAGCCTTCCACCCTTTACCAAGTATATAGATGCATTAATTAAATAAGATATATTGTGATATCCCAACAAGTAAACATGTTCCAACAAGGAACAACATCTCCATGTTCCAACAAGGAACAAACTTCATTTTCACCTGCAACTAACAACGCTATAAGAGGGCTGAGCAAAGCGGTAACATAGCCAAACAATGGTTTGCTGGGAAGGGTGCAAAAGGTTAGAGGCTGACATGGCAATTTGGGAGGCATGAGCAGCAAGTGATAGGTAGCGCAGCATAGCGATAGAACGAAGAAACTAGCATAGCAATGCTAGTAGTGAGATCCAGGGTAGCGGTCATCTTGCCTGAAGTCCCGCAAGGAAGAAGAACGAGTCCATGAAGAAGATGAACGGATGAAGCCGAACCAAGTGTAGACGAACGAATCCTCACGATCGCAACGAAACAGGAACTAACAAGAAGAAGCACACAACATAGTAAACACACCACACATAGACAAGACATGATGCACAACCAAACATGATGCATGACAAAGCTACATGAAGCTACTCATGGCAAGAGATGATGCAAACAAGAGCAACACATCAAAGCAAGTTTAAATGAGGTCGGAAACGACATATAACAAATCCGGTAAGTCCTCATATGCAAAATTTCGAAATTGGTCCAGATCTGAATAAACCTTATGTTCAAGTTGTTAAACAGCAAGTTAAGATGCACCAAGATGATCTACACGAAATTCTAGTCAAGTTACATATAAAGTTCATTAGATTCGGAGCTACGGCCTAGAAGATATGAGCAAAACAAGATAAGCATGGCATTGATGCAAAATGCATTCAAACATCAAGAAAACACCTCAAAACAAGGATGCAACATGATAATATGAAGCTACATGCAAAATCAAGCAAGTTTCATATAGAGCACACTCAAAACGGAGCAACGGTTCAACACATACACATGAAACAAGTTATAGTAACAATCTGTCCAAAACAGCAAGTAGGCATATTGCAAGCATCAAAATAACATGCTACAGAATCTTAACATGATAACAAAAGGCATGGGCATGATGTACAGGTAAAGCATGACAAAACATGAACACTGAGCTATCTCCAGAAATCACTAGAACATGCTCAAACACACATGGCAAGATTGCAAATAATAACAGTTTCACAGACTTAGCAGAATTCACAGGACATGGCAGAAATAACATCAGGTTAACATGTTTAGAGCTATGAAACAACATGTTACAGCAATCTATCAAGTCAAACTAGAGCATGACATGAATCTACTCAAAGCATATAACAAAAGTCCCTTAGTGACCATAAGCCAAAAGGGATTAGAATATATAGTTGCAAGCATGTGAATATAGCAAAAACATAAACAGATTCAGACTTTGTGCAAAACTGGAGCATGGCATAAACAGATAACAAGTAGGCATGTTGGTGAGCTTGAGTCACTCACCACAGAGCAATACATGATAAACTAAGCATACATCCATCAAGAAGACATGGCATAGAAGCTATACATGGCAAGAACAACATCATAGCATACACGGATCAACTACAACAACCTTGGCAAAATTGAATAACATGTAAACAACCTGCCAGGAAACATTTTATAGCAAAAGTAGAGCTCGATTGACTCAAACTATGGCACTCCATAATTGCAAACAAGGGCATGGATGGATAGAGAATAACCATATGTTCAAAACATCCTTACTTAAGTATCTCAAAATAAGCATGGATATCTCGGTAGCATCAAGTTTACATGGCATAAAAATATCAGCAGAACAGGGGCTGAAATCAGCAACATCATGAAGCCTAGTTTGCATGCTTGTGCTAGTCACCACAGAGATCACAAAAATACATGGCATACACCCCTGTAAAGATGGAATGGCATATTAAAAAACACATGCAGGACTCAAGATCATAGGGTGCACACATCAATCATGGCAAAAATGACAAAAGTGCATGTTCTGATAAGAATCTGAAACTAACATCACATAGCCCTCTTCTAACAGAATTTCGGGCATCAAGATGAGCTCAAATGAAAATGATGCAATGAGATGAAATGATGTACTCGTCGAGGCGAACAATTTGACATATTACATGCGCAAAACGGAGCAATATGCAGAGAGTTATGGCATGATGAATATGGCAAAATAAATCGGGACTTAGTGGATTTGGACCTCGGGGGGGGAAGTCAACGCGGGCGAGTGGATCGGGGCCCAGCGTGGATCGAGGCGGGCCGAGCCGGGCGGCGGGAGGAGCGCGCTGGGCGGCGGGTCGGCAGAGGCGGGCGGCGGCGATCTGGCGCCATCCGCGGAGCTCGAGGCGGCGACGGAGGGCGGCAGCGGAGAGAGAGTTCGGGAGGCGGGCACGGCTCGGGTCGGGCGGAGGCGGCGGCTCGGGCGCCGGAGGAGGCGCTGGGCGGCGCGCCAGCGGCGGCGCGGCGGCCGGAGGCGGGACGACGGCGGGACGAACGCCCGGGCGGCGGGAGCGGGCGCCGCGGGCGGCGGCGGGCGCTGGGCGGGCGCGGACGGGCTGCTGGGCCGGAGGCGGGCCCGGCGGGCGGGCGGCGGCGCTGCTGGCGCCGGGCCACGTGGCGGCTGGGGCGGGCGGACATGTCCGCGGCGCGAGGGATGGATCTAGGGTTTGGGGAAAAATGGACGGGAGGACGTTTTTATAGGCATAGGGAGCTAGGAGAGTCCAAATGAGGAGCGGTTTTCACCCACACGATCGTGATCGAACGTCTGAGAGCATGGAGGGGAGTTTGCTGGGTTTTGGGCCACTTTGGAAGGGGTGTTGGGCTGCAACAAAGAGGGCTTTACTTGTTACCTTGCTAACTGTTGAGTACCAAACGACCTCCAAATGGCACGAAACTTGACAGGCGGTCTACCGGTGCTATACCAAGGCCGCTTGGCAAACCTCGGGCCATTCCGAGAAAGTTTAATACCCGCACACGAAGAGAGGCAAGACGGGGGCGCCGGGAGACATAGGAGTGCCGGATTGCAAAACGGACAACGAGGAAAATGCTCGGATGCATGAGACGAACACGTATGCAAAATGAAATGCACATGACGACATGATATGAAATGCAGATGATGACATGGCAAAGTGCAACACGCAAGCAAATGACATGGCAAAGACGGCGAATAACTGGCAGACACCTAGCGCATCGAATCCGGGGCGTTACAACACTCCTCCACTAACAAGAGATCTCGTCCCGAGATCTTAGGACCGAGATGGAAGGGAAAAGGGATGAGGTGAAACAAGAACTCAAGAGAAGACTCAAAGAATCGAGAGCACTCGAGAAGAAGAGATGAGCGACGAGAATGACGAGAATCGAAAGCTCGCGGAATCAGATAGACTAAGAAACCACTCGTTCTAACCGGAGTGGTTAGAATGAGAAAAGAAACAGATAAGACTGAAAGGATTTATGCAGCACTCCGGTTGAACATGGAAGGAAAAGAACAAGAACTTAAGAAGATGGAATGAAACTTGATGAACTCTTGAAAAATGAATTAAATCATGAAGAACCACCGTGAAGAACTCCGGTAACAAAAGATTATGAGATTGAATGAAGGATGAAAGAATAAGATGAGCCTTGCGATGATTAAGATGGGGTTTCCGACAAAATAGCCGAGGAAAATTTGAACTCCGGAAAAGAAAAGATTAAAACACTTGGAAGTAGAATTTATTCCTCAAGAACAAACTCCGAAGAAAAGGATTAATCACTTTGATGAAATAAGAATAAGATTTATCGTATGCTTATCCTTCATCAAATTAAATTGATGACAAGCAATGGATTTTGCATACTACTTATTCTTCTTGAAAATGATTAAGGGAAATATGGCGCAAAACTTGAGAAAGTCTTCATGAACCACCGGTAGGATTGAAAGAAGGAATGGATTAATATGATAATCAAGGAAAAAGAATCTTGAACGAGCCACCGTAAGAATTCGAAAATGACTGATGAAAAAGAATGAATCACCGGGAAGAATTAGGAAAGCACGAAGATACTTGAGGGAATTAAAATGCAAGAGAACGAAGAGATTGCGAACTGATTGAAGAATACTTGAAAGAAGCACCGGGATAAATAGAGAACGATAACTGGAATGATGGCCTCCGGTGAAAAGAAAGGGGAAAACAATTTCTGACATACTCCGGATGAGAAAAGAATATCTGACAAATGGAATAATTCGAGAGGATAGCATCAAGCTAGAACCACGAATCTTCGAGAGAACGGACAAGATTTAAGAGAAATCTACTTCGGTCTTCAAATGACAACGAGAAACACCACAAAAATTAATGAGATACTCCGAAAGAATGAAAAACAGAGAGGTTGAGCCAACAATGAAAAATGATTTGAAATCGATCTTGGAAAAGCATCTGACTGATGAAATTCATTCATACGTCAAACTTCGAAAAGAATTAAGAATAACTCCGGGAAAATCAGAAGAGTCAGGTAAGATCCTGGGAAAAGACCTGTGGGTTAGGGCCCACTAAAAGAAAACACCGTTGGAAAGGGATGTTGAACAGATAGATGATGCACCGGAACAATTGAAATATTTACATGAGGTGACAACCTCGAATTAATTGGAACACAGACGAATCTCCTGAGATGACTTCCGGACTCCGGAATGATAAACTGGCGAGAGGCGAATGAGCAAAGGGAGATATTTGAGCAGAGGAAAAGAATATGATCAACCGAAAAACTTGAATTGGATCCACCGGAGAAGAAAAACAGATGATGAATGACGAACGAGACGAGAATACACCGGTTGAAATTTGTCGGGGAGGCTGATCGTGACCCACGAACACCTATGGGACTTGGCGGACTGAGTCCCTTTTTGGTTCGGTGGGGGGCGGAGATTGCACGAAGAGCAGATCGAGGCGATGCACACGAGCAGTTTACCCAGCTTCGGAGCTCTCCGGAGAGATAATAATCCTACTGCTGCTTGTCTGATTATCTTGTGTTCTTGCTAGGGAGCAATGAGAGCTACAAAACCTAGCTTGAGTGTCTCTGGTTTCGAATGAGTCGAATCCTCACTGAGCCGAACCGAACCGAACCTCCTCTCTACGTTGCGCATGGGCCTCCTTTTATAGGCTCAAGGGGTCACCGACAGGTGGCAACGTAGATGAGGGTACAAATGGAAAAACAGTAGTTGGTACACCGACTTGTACAAAGGTACAAGGTACTATACCTAACTCGACGGCAAGGGACAAAACATTAATGCCCGCCCCTCGCCACCTAAACAAAGGCAACAGGGATCGTCAAAGCGCCACCGCTTGCCACGATGGCAAGCTCGCCGCCGCTTATTGCTGCTCTCTGCTGCACAGCCTTGACACGCTGCGTTCGGAATAGCGCCATGGCGAGACGCTACGGATGAGCTGGAGCGGAGATGAAGAGAGGTTGCTCGCCGCGGCAAGCACCTTGCCGTGGCTGAATCTTGTCGCGCGGGAGCTTGTCGCCGCTGAGCCTTCCCGGCAAGCTCCTCTTGCCGGGACTTGTTTTCAAGTGCCTTGAGTATTCTTCCGGCAAGCTCCTCTTGCCGGGTCTTGAATACTTTGTTCTTGAATGGCTCCAAAGGAGCAGCGGAGGAGCTTAGCGGTCACTAGGCAAGCCTTGCCGCTGGTGCTGAATCGCCCGCACGAAGTTCGGGATACTAGGGTACCCTACTCTAGTACACCGGCAGAGCCCCGGCCTGGGCCACACACGGCGCCGAGCTCATAAGGGCAGGCCCAAAACAAAGGCACGGGCACGCGCAGCCTAGATCACGCCATTACTCGCCTCGACCCACCACGCCCCCACTTAACAGCACGCTACTAACATGGCATCGTGGGAGAGATCGTGGGGCTTTAATTGAAAGCGGAACGTCCGCCTCTCTCCTCCTTATAAGCAAGGGAAACAGGCAGGACGCCCACCTTGCCATTGCTGTCACATCTCGTAAACCACCGCCGCTCCCCTTCTTCTCAAGTCCGAAGAGAGCGACGCCTGCCCCCATTGCCACCGGGCGCCATCAACGCCGCCGGACTCCTCCACCACCTCCGCCATGGTTCGAAGGCGACAAGGGAAAGGCGTGAAGTCGGCCGAGGCGCAGCGGCTCATGGCGCCAAGGAAGGAGCGGGCCACCTTCACCCCCTGCCGATGCAAAGGAGCTGCGGGAGGGGTACTACCTCTTCTGGTTGACGGAGATGCGGGCGCACCCGCGCACGAGGGTGATCTTCGCCGCCGCATCCGAGAAGGTTTCTGTCGGGTATCCCTTCTTCACGCTCTTCTTCTACTGCGGGCTCTGCCCGCCCTTTTCCGAATTCTTTTGCGACATCATGAACACCTACGGTCTCCGCCTCCTTGATTTCACCCCAACGCTGTCTCGACCATGGCGATTTTCGCACACCTTGCGAAAAACTTTGTCGGAGTCGACCCAAATGTAGCCCTCTTCCGCCACTTCTTCATGCCCCGCTTGAGAGAGGAGAGCCGCTGTCGGAGGGATTGCTTGGATCTCCGTGATCGGCAAGAAGGAAGCATATCTGGAAGGAGAGCTCCGAGCAAGTGGGAGGAGTGGAGAGCCGATTGGTGTTGGATCATTGAGGAGAACCCGCAGCCTTCACTGCCGCCCAAATACCAAAATCCCATAGTGCGCGGCAACGATTGGAGCAACTTGGCGCCAGAGGATACTAGGTTGAAGATTGCCGTGACGCGGATCCTGCGCCTCGTGCATGCCGGACTCACTCAGAGGCGCTGTTGGCGCGATTTCCTTCGCCGCCGACGCTCCCTTGCAGGAGAGGAGGAGACTTGCTTGGGAGTTCCAAAATGCGGCGGACATCATGAGGCTGCGCCCGGGCCTCAACTGGAATTTCACTGTCTGGGAGCTGGATGCGATGCTGCTGGAGCTATTCAAGCACGACCCAGATCACCCCGAGTGGTTCATGTTGCCGAGGGGGGCCGTCCCTTTGTGCAACAACTCTTCGCTTGACCGCATCCGTGGCAAGAGCCCGTCGACGACATCGTGCAGCAGTTCTTCGACAGCTTGGAAGAAGTGCCGATCCGCGCCGACGAGCAGAAGTGGCTCACCCGCGACACCACCGACGCCGAAGGCAGCGCAAGACGCCACCAGGCCGGAGGAGGCGGCGGAAGCTGCTGCCGCTGGTGAAATTCGGGTTCACCGTGGAGGAGGCGGAGGTAACCGAGGCGGCAAGCCTTGCCGACGAGAGGAGCTTGCCAGCGGAGGAGCAGGCCGAGCCTGATGCTTCGAGCCGAACGAGCTCGCCGGGGTGCCTCCCTCCACCTTCGAGATAGCTTGTCGCTGGAGGAGCCCGCAGCTCCACCAAGAAGGCGCCTCTGCAAGACCGGGAAGTGGCGGGCGGCAGACGGGCCAGCAGCTGCCGCGACGCTGCAGCGGCTTCCATCAAGCAAGCTCATGCCGCTGAGCGCCTCACGCCGCCACAAAGAATCGGAGCGGGCCTTCGGGACCACGGCTCCCGCACCCGCCAAGCGTCCCGAGGGAGCCTACTCTTCCAGCTCGCCGCACCGGAGGCGGAGCGAATTGACTTCTTCGCTCTCAGCCCGAGGAAGAAGAAGAAGAGTAAGATCTTGTCGCTGTACTTGTAATCCTTCAATTTGCTGCTTTGTCTTGTATCTGATTTGCTTCATTCTCAACTCTTTCCTTTTTCAGACGCTGGCTCGTGAGGGCGCCAAGAGAGCCAAGACCCCGGTGGTTGTCATCAAAGACGATCCCCCTGTGGCGGCAGGAGGCGCTGCCTGAGACCCCTGCCGGACCCGCAACCCTTCTCGAGCAGCCCCCCCAAAGCACAGCCCCCAGCCAGAAGTATTTGGTTTGTTTCTTACGGTTAGGTGTGCATGGGTGCTCCTTCCTTGCTGATATCTGACTTGTTGATTTGTGTAGGAGCAGAGCAGCCTCATCGGGAGGGCCCGAAGTCGCCCCGAAATTCTGCCCGCTCAACTACGCCGCCAAGGGAGAATTCTCCGGCAAGGGCGCCTCCGCAAGGAGGCTTCTCCGACAAGGGATGTTTCTCCGACAAGGGGCAGCGCCGGCGATCCTCCGGAGGTGGAGACCGCGGCCACAGATCCCATCGCAGGTAATCCTCTTGCACTTGAAAATTTCCCTTGGGTTCTTTTTTTCTTCTTCTATTCTTCTTTTCGAACATTTGCTTGACTGTTCTTTCTTTTTCTGATCGTCAGATCCATCTGCCGGAGAGCCGATGGAGACTGAGGTTGCCGGCGAGGAGGGCGCGCGCGGCAACAATGACAACGCCGCCAACATGGAGGAAGAGGCTGGCGCCGATGGGTCCGCCGGCGAGGAGGCCGCCAAGGCTGCCGCCGCAAAGGCTGGCGAGGGTTCTTGCGATTGCACTGACGACCCTGAGGCCGCAGGAGCGCCAGGCGCTACACCGACCGCCGATCCCTCCGCCACCGATGCAGCACCAGGCTCCGAATAGCCTCAGCCCGGCGCCTATCTGAAGGCCGGGCGACGGCGTTTCATCAAGCTCCCATGGGCGCCGAGCCTGTGGCGCCGGTCGAGGAGAGACCTTCGACGAGGAGCTGCTCGCCTCGCTGGGTTGTCGCTGGTTGACGCGCCAAGCAGCAGCAGGGCGAAGTTCGAGGAGGAGCAGCCGCCGAAGAAGCTGCTGTCGCTTCTACCGCGCCCGGCAAGCTAAGCTGGAGTCCCGGAAGCACTTGTCGCGAGGGCGGAGCTAACATGGAGAAGCGCTGAAGAGCTCCGCGCCAACCAAGAGACACTCTCCGGACGAAAGGTAAGCGCTGGAGCAACTCTCCGAAGAGTGCACAGCCTTCATCCTTGAGAAGGCTGAGGTCGAGGAGCAGCAAAGGCTTGCCGGCGAGAAGCTATTCACAAGAAGAAGGCGAAATGGCGAGCGGAAGATCATCCTGACAGCTACGAGGAAGAGCTCGCTGCTGAAAGCAATCACTTGGCGGAGCTCTCCAGGAAGCAAAGGACGCTGCCGCAGCTTCTGAAGCCGCCAAGAAGGAGCTGGAAACAAAGGTGACGCGGCTGGAGGCCAGTTTGCAGAAGAGCGGCGAAGAGCTTGCCGCGCTGAAGCACGAGCGCGAGAAGGACGCCTACACTCTTGGCGAGTTGCAGGGCCGTCTCGCGGAGAGGATTAAAGAGCTCGACGCCGCCAAGGACTCCAAGGCAGATCTTGAGCTGAAGCTGACCACCTTGATGGAGACGCTGGACGGGGCCAAGGAGCGGGAAGCGGGTCTGTTGGAGAAGATCAAAGCCAACGAGGAGCTGCTGGCGAATGCCACGACCGCCCACAACACCTTCAAAGAGAATGTGATGATCTGGACCGAGGGTCTTGTGAATACAGCTGCCGCCATCGACAAGGAGCTGATGGAGCTGGGGATGGTGGACCTCGGGTACTCCACCGACGAGCATCTCCAACCCAGCGCCAAGCTCAGCCTGTTCTTCAAGGGCGTGTTGGCGGCCCTCCAGCGGCTCCGGGAAGAGATCCCAAAGCAGCTGGCCGACGAGTCGCGCCAAATCTGTGCAGGGGTTCTTCAAGGTGCCGATGAAGGTGGCCTTCCGCAATCCAGCGTCGCCTTCGCCAACGCCCTCAAGTCCTTGCCGCCGATCGCGACGTTGAAGCGCCAAGGCCCTTGTCGCACCCATTGTGGACAGGGTGAGCGGGGTCAAGCGGGTCGATGGTGACCGCGTAGACTAGGCCGCCAAATTTATCTTTCCTTTGTCGCTGCTGATCATGTTTAGGAGAACAATTTATTAGATCAGCGACCAGTTATTTTGTAATATACTCTATCTTAGGCAACGATTGCAATGTTATTTCCTTTACTCGATTCCTTCCTTTATATGTTTGTGCCCTACGTTTTTAGGGAACTTTTCGGCGCTGGCACCCTTGCCATGCGCGCTGAAAAGTGAACGTCAAGAGTTCTGGCGGTGCCACCTCCGACAAGCAACCTTGTCGCAAATAGTTGCAGCTCACTTAAGTTGTTGAGCGGACTCGAAACAAAGTAAGGGCGCAAACTAGCTACGAGTTGGTTCCTCTGCGCACAGGTTTTCCATATAAAGTACTATCGTTCGAGGAAGATAACTTAAAAATTTAAAAACTGATTGCTCAAACTTTGGCAACTTAGCTTTTTTGTCGTTTGCTTCCCGGCAAGGCGATATTCCCTTGAGCGACGCTTGGCGGCCCACACCATTATCTTCTCCTCCCTCCCTGGACGGCGCCGAGGGAACCTTCCTTTCTTTGAGAAGAAAGAAGAGAAAATAAAGTTATGGAGCCTCATGGCTCGTTATTGCTTACCGGGTGCGGATGCTGCACAAAATGTCAGATAACACATGCAAAATGATTATGGAAGCATGAAATTGACAAGTTGCGTGCAACGCATGAGCTTTACTGATGCACGGGGTCTGCGCCCGGCTTTGTACAAAGGATTACATGCAACATCGGCAAGACTTGTACAAAAGGGTGGTTGCCGGAACGGGTTCCGGCAACCGCGCCTTATGGGTAAAACTTACGAAGATGCTCTATATTCTAGGAGTTGCTCACCAGAATGCCATCTTCGGTCTCAAGGCGGACAGCGCCAGCCTAGTGACTCGCTTCACCCGATAAGGGCCTTCCCACTTCAAGGCCAACTTGTTGGAATTCTTGGCGGACTGAACGCGCCAAGAACAAGGTCACCTTCCTCGAAACTTCGGCACTAACTTTGCGGCTATGGTAGCGGCGCAAAGCTTGCCGGGTAACGAGCAGCTCGTCAAAGAGCCTCAAGACGATCCTCCTCAAGGAGCAGCGCGTCATCTTGTCGCAGCTGCTCTTGCTCAAGCTCATCATAAGCGAGCACTCGAGGTGACCCAGATACGAAGTTCCGTGGGGAGAACTGCCTCGCTCCATAGACTAGAGCGAAGGTGTCCGCCGCTGGCTCGATTTGGCGTCGTCCCGATCGACCAAAGAACCACCGGCAGCTCCTCAATCCAGTTTCTTCCGCACTCAAGCAGCTTCGTCAAAAGTTCTGGTCTTGAGTCCTCGCAGCACTTCAGCGCTTGCCCTCTCGCTGACCATTGCTCCTTGGGTGGGCAATGTAGCAAAAGCAGACCTTGGCGCCAAGATCTTGGACGATCGCATGAAGGTGCGACTGTGAATTGTGTGCCGTTGTCGGTGATGATCCCGTTAGGAATCCCAAACGGCAAACAATTGACCAAGAACTTGACTGCCGATCGTGCTGTCACCTTCCTCACCGCTTCCACTTCCGCCACTTTGTGAACTTGTCGATTGCACGCATAAGTACTCAGAGCCCCGACAGCTCGGGAAAGGGGCCGAGGATGTCGAGCCCCCAGACTAAAAATGGCCAGGATAAAGGGATCGTCTGGAGAGCTTGAGCTGGCTGGTGTATCTGCTTTGAATGGAACTGGCACGCTTCACACTTGGTTACTTGTGTAGTTGCATCCTCGAGGGCTGTCGGCGGAAGAAACCTTGCCGGAAAGCTTTGCCGGCAAGTGCTTTCTTGCCAATGTGGTGACCACATATGCCTCCGTATCTCTCGCCAACAGCTTCGCCATCTTCCCAGTGAATACACCTCAATTTCACACCGTTGAGTCTTCTTCTCATGCAGCGTGTCGTCGATTTAACCGATACATACTTAACTGCCGGGCTACTCTCTCCGCTTCTTCTTGCTCTTCGGGAAGTTCTCCTGTTTGATGGAAATGGACAATCTGCTGCGCCCATGCTGGAGCTTGCGGCTCGACAACAAGGACTAAAGGCACATCCGCTGCCGCGGGAACATCAGCTTCGACGGCAAGAGCCTGCGGCTCGGCCGGAGCTTGATGTTCCCCGACAAGCTTGCCGGAGCAAAACCTGTTGGGAGCGTCTGCTTCAACGAAACAAACCCTGAGGCTTGTCGGAGCAGATCGCTCTCAAGACTCTTGGTGTTGAACTTGGGGACCTTCGCGATGGCGGCTTCGGGAGCTCGGCCGAAGTAGTCGCCAGAGATCAACTTCCTCTTCTTGCTCTGTCCGGTTGATGGCGTTATAGCTTGGTTGAGTCAGCTTGAGCACAAAAATTCCTGGTTCCATTGTAACTTGAGTCGCGCGCGACTTTGACACGCCATCAGCAATATCATTCGAGCTCTTGGAACATGTTCCATTTGCAGGCCTTCAAAGTGTTCTTCTAGCTTTCTCACTTCATCAACGAGGCTTCCATCAACGGACTCGATAATCTTTGTTTACTTGGCGGATGACAAGCTGCGAGTCACCCCGACAATGAGCTTCTTGATCCCAAGGTCTCTGCATTTCTGAGACCGCAAGCAAACCTTCATACTCTGCAGATTATTTGTTGCTTGCTCCTTGGGAAAGTGCATTTGGACTATGTATTTGAGGTGCTCTCCGGTGGTGCGATAAGCAAGACGCTGGCACCGGCGCCTTTGCAGCGAGAAGGCACCATCAAAATACATCAGCCACTCTTTACTTGCCTCCTTGACGGGATGCTCGCTCGAATTTCTTCATCTTGCGCTACGCCCATTCTGCTATGAACTCTGCCAGTGCTCTGCTTTGGATAGTTGAAGTGCTTTCAAACTTGAGGCCAAAGCTTGACAGTTCCAGTGCCCACTCGACAATCCTGCCTGTCGCTTCTGGATTTTGCAATATTCTCTTCAGCGGAAAGCGAGTGACAACTGTGATCTCATGTGCTTGGAAGTAATGGCGCAGCTTTCTCGAGGCCATGAGGAGGCCGAAAAGCAATTTCTGCACACCAGAGTACCTTGACCTAGCCCCCTGCAGAAGGGAACTGACAAAGTAGACTGGGCGCTGCACCATCCTTTTCTGCATCTTCTCGCAATCCTGCGCAGATCCGTCCTTGTCGGGACCAGAGCTTGTCGGTGAAGCCCCCTGCTTGTCGCTGGA
Source organism: Aegilops longissima (assembly GCA_021605205.1). Taxonomy (NCBI): domain Eukaryota; kingdom Viridiplantae; phylum Streptophyta; class Magnoliopsida; order Poales; family Poaceae; genus Aegilops; species Aegilops longissima. The sequence continues at coordinate 799,285,997 of CM038677.1, forward strand.
TGCATCTGCCTCGGTTGCCGGCTCCTCATCTGCCCCCCTTTCCGCTACTAACGCAGCACTAACCACTTGATTGGTTGCCGCTATATACAGCAGCAACTTCTCTTGTGGCCTAGGTGCGACAAGTATTGGAGTGGAGGACAGGTACCTCTTTAAGTCCTACAGCGCAGCCTCCGCTTCGGGAGTCCATTTCATTGGACCTGCCTTTTTCAAAATCTTGAAAAATGGCAGGGCGCGCTCAGCAGACCTAGAGATAAACCTGCTGAGAGCAGCCAAGCAACCGGCAAGTCTTCGTACATCCTTGACGCGCTTTGGTGCTTCAATCTGCTCAATGGCCTTGATCTTGTCGGGGTTGGCTTTAATTCCTCGCTGAGACACGAAGAACCCGAGAAGCTTGCCGGAAGGGACTCCGAACACGCACTTCTCGGGGTTGAGCTTGAGGTTGATCTTGCGCAGATTTGCAAAGGTCTCATCTAAATCTTGAACCAGAGTTGCTTTGTCCTTGCTCTTGACCACTATGTCATCCATGTAGGCTTCTACATTTCTGTGCATTTGCGGCTCAAAAGCGTCATGGACTACTCTTGCAAACGTTGAACCAGCATTCTTTATCCCGAAAGGCATCCGTATAAAGCAGTATGTGCCCCATGGGGTGATGAATGCGGTTTTCTCCTCATCCTCTTCTGCCATGAAGATCTGATGATATCCTGAATATGCATCAAGAAATGAAAGCAAATCACATCCAGCCGTGGAGTCAACAATCTGGTCGATACGCGGCAAGGGAAATGGGTCTTTGGGACAAGCTTTATTAACATTTGTGAAGTCTATACAGAGTCTCCATTTCCCATTTGCCTTTCGTACAACTACCGGATTGGCCAACCACGTGGGATGGAGCACTCCTCTAACAAGGCCTGCTGCTTCCAACTTCTTGATCTCTTCTGCTATGAATTCTTGGTGCTCCACTGCCTGTTTTCTGACTTTTTGCTTGACGGGCCGCGCATGAGGACAGACAGCTAGGTGATGCTCAATTACTTTCCTGGGAGCACCGGGGATGTCAGACGGTTGCCATGCAAACACGTCGACATTCGCCCGCAGGAAAGCAACGAGCGCCTTTTCCTATTTAGGATCGAGAGTGGCACCGATGGTGAAGGTACCACCGGTGCCGCCCTCCTTGGCGGCACCTTCTTGGTCTTCGGTGGAGCTGCCATCATCTTCTTGCACTTGCCGGTGGAGCTCGATGGTGCGCCCTCGACGGTAGCGCAGCACTCTAAAGAGGTGCGCTTGCCGGAGTGGGCATCAGAGCTCTTGCCGGACGAAGTGGTCTTCTTCTTTCCCCTGGGAGCTTCAGCGGCAAGTGATTTGCTATCTGTCGCAGCTGCTGCTTCCCGGTAAATCTTGTCGGCGCAGATAAGAGCGTCCTTCTTGTCGCCATGGACAGAAATGACACTTATCGGGCCGGGCATCTTGAGTAAGTTGTATGCATAATGAGAGGCTGCCATGAACTTGGCGAAAAGGGACGGCCAAGTATCCCATTATAAGGCAATGGGAAATCAGCAACGTCGAACATGACCCTCTCAGTCCTGAAGTTTAGCTCGCTGCCAAATGTTACCGGCAACGTGATTTTCCCCTTTGGCTTGCTCCTTCCTGGATTGATTCCTTGGAATGTGCCAGTCTCTTCGAGCTCACTGTCAGGGATCTGAAGCTTCTGGAGCACTGCGGACGAGATCAGATTTAAGCCGGCCCCGCCGTCAACTAACATCTTGGTGACCTTGAGGTTGCGGATAGTTGGTGAGACCAACATCGGCAAACACCCGACCGCAGTTACGCGATCAGGGTGGTCCTCAATATCAAAGATGATAGGCGTGCTGGACCATTTCAGAGGCCTGCGTGACTCTACGGATGGTTCTGCTGCATTAACCTCCCGCATCCATCCCTTGAGCTGGCGGTGTGAGGTATGCAGAGAAGCACCACCGTCAACGCAGAGGACCTCCGTGGCTTTCTGAAACTCTTGCTCATCAGCTTCATCGCCTTCCATATCTTAATCGCCATCGCTGTTTTCATCCTTGTCGCGCCGCGAGGAGGTCTGTCTCCTTGCCGCTGCTTGGCCTTGTTGCAAGGCGTCCTCCCCGGCCGGTCGCTTCTTGCTAGTTGCTCCAGCACCTTCCTGGCCTTCTCCTTGTCTCGCCGCCGACTCAGCCTTCGCTGTTCAACAAGCTGCTCAACCTTCTTGCAGCTCTGGAGGTCGTGGCCCTTGGTGCGGTGAATCTTGCAGTACTGTTTGTTGGAGCCGTCCTGCTGGTCGGCGGCCGCCACAGGCCGGCGGTCGGTGTCAGCGGCAACCTCCTTGTCGGAGCCACCAACCTTGGCCTTCTTGGCGCCACCTCCGTTACCGGACTGCTCGACAACTAGTACCTCTTTGCTTTTCTTCTTCCTGTTGTTCCGCCGCCGGCTCTTCTTCGCTGGGGCGGTCTCCTCACTGTCAGATCCTGCTTCTGCATTCTCTCCTGGGAGTCTTCTTCCTTCTTCAGCACGTGCACACTTGTCGGCCAGGCATACAGCTCACTGACGTCCTTGACTTTGCACATCGCCATCTCTTCCCTCATCCTGCGGTTCCGCACGTTTTGATGAAACACGCTGATCACCGCAACAGGGTGGACATCTGGGATGTTGTAGTGCACGCGGCTGAATCTCTGGATGAACTTGCGCAGGGACTCTCCCTCCTTCTGGGCGAGCAGGTGAAGGTCACTTTCTTGGCCATGAGGTTTGTGGCCGCCTGTGAAGGCGCCGACAAACTGATGGCACAGATTTGCCCAAGAGGATATGGATCCGTCCGGCAAGTGCATGAGCCAAGATCTGACATTAGGCTTGAGCTCCAGCGGGAAGTAGTTGGCGAGGATCTTGTCGTCTCGTCCCCCTGCAGCTTGCACCGCGATGGTGTAGATGCTGAGGAACTCCGACGGATGTGTCCTGTCATCATACTTCTCTGGCACGTCTGGCTTGAAAATTTTCTTGTCGGGCCACTGGACTTGCCGCAGCTCACGAGTGAACGCAGGGCAACCTACCGCGTACGGCAAGTCACCTTGTTCCCCTGGCGCTTGCATGTCGACAGCGGGTCCGGCGCGTTGGTCGGATTGACGTCGCGCTTCTCTTCGGCGCTCGATGCGAGTTCGAGCGTCTTCCTGTTGCCGTTCTTGGAGAACTTGGCGCTGATCACGGCGAGCTCGTGGATCCGACGACGCGGTGGAGTTGCTGTCGAGATGGATCCGAGGAGCTGGTGATCTTGGCCTTCGGGATGGAGAGTGCATGGTAGTTGCACCCCCACATGTTTCGTCGCCACCGGCTCGTGCCTTGTCGTCTCGCAGCGGCAAGGACGCAGTTGGTTGCCGCGGAGTATCGCCGTTGGCAAAGCCGATGAAAATTTGAATGGTGGCCCTCCTGTAATGCCCCGGATTCGATGCGCCAGGTGTCTTCCAGTTATTCACCGTCGTTGCCATGTCATTTGCTTGCGTGTTGCACTTTGCCATGTCATCATCTGCATTTTTATCATGTCATCATGTGCATTTCATTTTGCATACGTGTTCGTCTCATGCATCCGAGCATTTTCCCGTTGTCCGCTTTTGCAATCCGACACTCCTATGTCTCCGGCGCCCCTTTTACCTCTTTTCATGTGCGGAGTTAAACGGTCTCGAATGGCCCGAGGTTTGTCAAGCGGCCTTGGTATAGCACCGAGACCGCCTGTCAAGTTTCGGATCATTTGGAGGTCGTTTGGTACTCCAACAGTTAACCGGTAACCGTAAAGCCCTCTTTGAGTTGCAGCCCAACACCCTTCCAAGTGGCCCAAACCCAACAAACTCCCTCCATGCTCTCGGTCGTTCGATCACGATCACAGGGCGAAAACCGCGCCTCATTTGGACTCTCCTAGCTCCCTCTACCTATAAATTAGTCCCCTTCAAATTCATGGATGAAATCCCCGAAACCCTAGCCTTCTTCTTCCTCCACACGGACGCGTCCGTACCCTGCGCCGGACACGTCCGCCCGCCTCCCTCAGCCACTCACAAGGCGCCACGCCATCGCCGCCCCCCCTCTCTCTCCTCCGCCGCCAGACACCCCCTGAAGCCAGAGTGGGCCTGCAGGCCACAGCCGCCCGCCGCCGCCCGGCCCGGGGCCAAGGCCCGCGCATCGCCCGCCCCGGCCATGCTGCTTGACCGGCGCGGCCGTTGCCGCCGCCGCCCAGGCGAAGCCGAGCCCGCTTCGCCTCCGTCCTCGCCTCCCGCGCCCGGCACCCACCCAAGGCCCGCCGCCGTCCCATCACCGGCGCCCGCGCGCCAGCGCTGCCTCCCTGGCGGGCGCCGCCGCCGAGCCGCGCTTGCCTCCGGCGTCCCGAGCCGCCTCGCCTCGCCTCGGTGCGGATCCGTCGGGCAGACCGGATCCGCCGCCCCGAGCTCCCGACCTCCTCCGGCGCCTCCCCCGCCTCCGGCGGCTCGCCCCATCCTTCTCCGCCGCCGAGCCCGCACTCCGGCGAGATCCGAGAGGTTGACTTCCCCTCCTCCGAATTCATCTAAGTCCCGAAACTGTAGTTATTTTGTTGGATTTTCGTTCCACCATAACTCTCTGCATGTTGCTCCGTTTCGTGCGTGTAATATATCAAAATGTTCGCCTCGAAGAGTAGATCATTTCATCTAATTGCATCATTTTCATTTGAGCTCATCTTGATGCCCGAAATGCTGTTAGAAGAGGGCTATGTGATGTTAGTTTCTGTTTCTTAACAGAACATGCACTTTTGTTATTTTTGCCATGATTGATGTGTGCATCCTATGAATTTGAGTCCTACATGTGTTTTGTAATATGCCATGCCATCTTTCCAGGGGTGTATGCCATGTATTTTTATGATCTATGTGGTGACTAGAACAAGCATGCAAACTAGGCTTCATGATGTTGCTGATTTCAGCCCTTGTTCTGCTGATATTTTTATGCCATGTTAACTTGATGCTACCGAGAGATCCATGCATATTTTGAGATACTTCAGTAAGGATGTTTTGTTAAACATGTCTTGATCTATCCATCCATGCCCTTGTTTGCAATTATGGAGTGCCATAGCTTGAGTCAATCGAGCTCTACTTTTGCTATAAAATGTTTCCTGGCAGATTGTTTACATGTTATTCAATTTTGCCAAGGTTGTTGTAGTTGATCCTTGTATGCTATGTTGTTGTTCTTGCCATGTTTAGCTCCTATGCCATGTCTTATTACTGTTGATTGCCTTGCCATGCCATGTGTTGCTCTGTAGTGAGTGGTTCAAGCTCACCAACATGCCTACTTATCGTTGTTTCTGCCATGTTTAAATCTGTAATATAACTTGCCATGTTTACATGGGTGCCATCATATTTTCTGATCATTTTTGGCTTATGGTCAGTAAAGGACTTTTGTTCTATGTAATTAGTAGATTCATGCCATGCCTTTGTTTGCCATGATAAGTTCCTGTAACATGTTGTTTGATAGCTCTAAACATTGCAACCTGATGTTATTTTCTGCCAAATCTGAAACTATTATTATTTGCAATCTTGCCATGTCATTTTGAGCATGTTCTAGTGATTTCTGGAGATAGTTCAGTGTTCATGTTTTGTATTGCTTTACCTGTACATCATGCCCATGCCTTTTGTTTTCTTGTTGAGGTCCTGTAGCATGTTGTTTTTGTGCTTGCAATATGCCTACTTGCTGTTATGGACAGATTGTTGCTATAACTTGTATTGTGTGTATGTGTTGAACCGTTGCTCCGTTTTGGGTGTGCTCTATATGAAACTTGCTTAGAATTGCATGTAGTTTCATATTATCATGTTGCATCCTTGTTTTGAGGTGTTTGCTTGATGTTTGGGTGCAGTTTGCATCAATGCCATGTTTATCTTGTTTTGCTCATATCTTCTAGGCCGTAGCTCCGAACTTAATGAACTTTATATGTAACTTGACTAGAATTTCGTGTAGATCATCATGGTGCATCTTAAATTGCTGTTTAACAACTTGAACATAAGGTTTATTCAGATCTGGACCAATTTCGAAATTTGCATATGAGGACTTACCGGAATTGTTCTATGTTGTTTCCGGCCTCATTTAAACTTGCCTTGATGTGTTGCTCTTGTTTGCATCATCCCTTGCCATGAGTAGCTTCATGTAGCTTTGTCAGGCATCATGCTTGTTGTGCATAATGTCTTGTTTATGTGTGGTGTGTTTACTTTGTTGTGTGCTTCTTCTTGTTAGTTCCTGTTTAGTTGCGATCGTGAGGATTCGTTCGTCTACGCTTGGTTCGGCTTCATCCGTTCATCTTCTTCATGGAATCGTTCTTCTTCCTTGCGCGATTTCAGGCAAGATGACCGCTACCCTGGATCCCACTACTATCATTGCTATGCTAGTTGCTTCGTTCTATCGCTATGCTGCGCTACCTATTACCTGTTTATCAAGCCATCCCAATTTGCCATGTCAGCCTCTAACCTTTTTCACCCTTCCTAGCAAACCGTTGTTTGGCTATGTTACCGCTTTGCTCAGCCCCTCTTATAGCGTTGTTAGTTGCAGGTGAAGATGAAGTTTGTTCCTTGTTGGAATATGGAGATGTTGTTCCTTGTTGGAACATGTTCACTTGTTGGGATATCACAATATATCTTATATTATTAATGCATCTATATACTTGGTAAAGGGTGGAAGGCTCGGCCTTATGCCTGGTGTTTTGTTCCACTCTTGCCGCCCTAGTTTCCGCCATATCGGTATTATGTTCCCGGATTTTGCGTCCCTAACGCGGTCGGGTGATTTATGGGACCCCTTGACAGTTCGCTTAGAATAAGACTTTTCCGCAAGGCCCAACATTGGTTTTATCATTTGCCTCACCACCACCTACTTTTCCCTTGGGAGTCGCTCTCTCGAGGGTCATCTTTATTTAGCCCCCGGACCGTGCTTCTCTAAGTGCTGGTCCGAACCGAGCCGCTCAAGGGGCCACCTTGGGGCAACTTGAGGATTGGTTTTACTCAGAGCCTGTCTCATCCGTGTTGCCACGAGAACGAGATATGTGCAGCTCCTATCGGGATTGTCGGCGATCGGGCGGTCTTGCTGGTCTTGTTTTATTGCTGTGAAATGTCTTGTAGCCGGATTCCGACTGATCGGGTCTTCCGGGAGAAGGAATATCCTTCGTTGATCGCGAGAGCTTATCATGGGCTAAGTTGGGACACCCCTGCAGGGTATAAACTTTCGAGAGCCGTGGCCGCGGTTATGTGGCAGATGGGAATTTGTTAATGTCCGGTTGTAGAAAACCCGAAGTTGATCTTAATTAAAGTACACCAACCCTGTGCGTAACCGTGAGTGTCTCTTTTCGGGGTTGATCGAGAGGAGAACACGGTTTCTGGGTTATGCCTGACGTAAGTAGGAGTTCAGGATCACTTCTTGATCATCACTAGTTGACGACCGTTCCTTTGTTTCTCTTCTCGCTCTCATTTGCGTATGTTAGCCACCATATATGCTTAGTCGCTGCTGCAACCTCACCACTTTATCCCTTCCTTTTCCCATTAAGCTTTGCTAGTCTTGATACCCATGGTAATGGGATTGCTGAGTCCTCGTGGCTCACAGATTACTACACCACCAGTTGCAGGTACAGGTTTGTGATGATCATGACGTGAGAGCGAGGTTTGCTTGTCTTGGAGTTCTTCTTCTGCTTCTTCTTCGATCAGGGGATAGGTTCCAGGTCGGCAGCCTGGGCTAGCAGGGTGGATGTCGTTTGAGCTTCTGTTTATGTTTCATCCGTAGTCGGATGATGTTTTTGTATATGATGTTGATGTATTCTTGTGGCATTTGTGCCTTATGTATGTATCCCCACTATTATGTAATGTTGATGTAATGATATCCACCTTGCAAAAGCGTTTCCATATGCGGGTCTATCCTTGGTGGGACCTTCGAGTTCCTTTTGGATAGGGTCGCATATTGGGCGTGACAAGTTGGTATCAGAGCCTCGACCGACCCTAGGAGCCCACTTGATTGATCGTGTAGTTTGGCCGTTGTTGAGTCTAGAAGAAAACTGTTTTCTGAGTCTAGTTATATGGGAGAGTAGGAATTTTTTTTACTCCTCAGCCCCTTCGTCGCTCTGGTGAGGAATCTTGATGTAGGTGTTTTGAATTACTCCTCTTCCCCTTCAAATTTTCTTTAGGATCACGCAGTTGGTTCTTCGATCGTTGTTCCTCAGCTCTTTGCATCCGGTGCATTTCTCGTCATGGGGATTCGACCCTCTTTGTGTTTGGGAGATCAATCCTCAGCTATTTTTCGATCGATGTTGTTTCCCTGTCCGAAGTTGTCCTTGTTTTTCCCACCCGCCCTCCCTTCTTCTTCTCGGAACCAGAGTCCGTAATCGAGTACCCATCCTACTCGTGCGAAGTCTTTGCTTTCTTTCCTCAATGATTTCAACCGGTCGTCGGTTTCCCCTTCCAAGTTGTCTTTGTTCTCCCGCCCTCCCACCCTATTATTCCCGAAGTTCGAGTTTCTTCCGACCATCTATTTCATTCGTGTGGAGCCTCTTTAGTCTTCCCTCAATTATTTCAACCGGTGAATTCTCGTCTCGTTCGTCATTCTTCATCCCTTTCTTTTCCGGTGCACTCAAATCAAGTTTTTCGGGTTGATCATATTCTTTTCCTTCGAAGTGTTCTCTTTGCTCGTTCGCCTCTCGCCAGTTTATCCTTCCGGAGTGTTCAAGATATCTCAGGAGATTCGTCTGTGTTCCAATTAATTCGAGGTTGTCACCTCAGTCAAATATTTCAGTTCTTCCGGTGCATCATCTATCTGTCCAACATTCCCTTTCCAACGGTGTTTTCTTTTAGTGGGCCCTAACCCACAGGTCTTTCCCAGGATCTTACCTGACTCTTTTGATTTTCCCGGAGTTATTCTCAAATCCTTTTCGGAGTTTGACGTAAGTATGAATTTCATCAGTCAGATGTTTTTTCCAAGATCGATTTCAAATCATTTCATTGTTGGCTCAACCTCTCTGTTTTTCTTTCTTCCGGAGTATCTCATTAATTTTGGTGGTGTTTATCGTCGTCCTTGAAGACCGAAGTAGAGTTTCTCTTAAATCTTGCCCGTTCTCCCGAAGATTCGTGGTTCTAGCTTTGTGTTAACCTCTCGAATTATTCCGTTTGTCAGAAATTCCTTTTTCTCAACCATCCGGAGTATGTCAGAATTTGTTTTCTCGTGTCTTTTCACCGGAGGCCATCATTCCAGAAGAATTCTTGTCCTCACATTTCAGCTACCGTTATCCAATTATCCAAGTGCTTCGTTCAAGTGTTCTTTAATCAGCTGATGATCTCTTTGCTATTTTGCATCTAAATCCCCTTCTAGCATATTTATTTTTCTAATTCTTCCCGGTGATTCATTCTCTTTCATTAGTCATTTTTGAATTCTTACGGTGGTTCATTCAGATTCTTTTTCCTTTGTTATCGTATCAATCCATAAGTTCTTTTCAATCCTACCGGTGGTTCATGAAGACCTTCTCAAGTTTGAGTTATGTCACTTCTCAATCCTTTTCCAAGAAGAATAAGTAATTTGCAAAATCCATTGCTTGTCATCAATTTAATTTGATGAAGGATAAACATACAATAAATCTTATTCTTATTTCATCCAAGTGAGTAATCCCTTCCTTCGGAGTTTGTTCTTGATGAATAAATTCTACTTCCAAGTGTTTTCATCTTTTCTTTTCCGGAGTTCAAATTTCCTCGGCCATCTCGTCGGAACCTCCATCTAAGTCACCGCAAGGCTCATCTTATTCTTTCATCTTTCATTCTATCTTATCATCCTTTTGTTACCGGAGTTTTTCGTGGGAGTTCTTCATGATATAATTCTTTCTTCAAGAGTTCATCAAGATTCTTTTGGAGGAATTCAAGTACCTTCTCTTCTCGCATCTCGAAGTGCAATTAATTCTCCGTTTTCATTTAAACTGGAGTTTCGCATTTCTTCGTTCTTCTCAAATATTCAAATTCATTCAATCCTTCCTTCTAAGTTCTTTTCATCCAATTTTTTCAATTCTTCCGGAGGCATTGTGTTGTTCCTCTCGTCAACTATCGTTCCATTTTGTCAAACTCAGTTCCAACTCCTTCCATGTTCAGCCGGAGTGCTACCTTAATCTTTCAGTCTTATTTGTTTTTTTCTCATTCTAACCACTCTGGTTAGAACGAGTGGTTTCATAGTCTATCTGATTCCGTGAGCTTTTGATTCTCGTCATTCTCGTCGTTCCTCTCGTCTTCTTGAGTGCTCTCGATTCTTTGCTTCTTCTCTTGAGTTTTTGTTTCACCTCATCCCTTTTTCCCTTCCGTCTCGGTCCTAAGATCTCGGGACGAGATCTCTTGTTAGTGGAGGAGTGTTGTAACGCCCCGGATTCGATGCGCCAGGTGTCTTCCAGTTATTCGCCGTCGTTGCCATGTCATTTGCTTGCGTGTTGCACTTTGCCATGTCATCATCTGCATTTTTATCATGTCATTATGTGCATTTCATTTTGCGTACGTGTTCATCTCATGCATCCGAGCATTTTCCCCGTTGTCCATTTTGCAATCCGGCACTCCTATGTCTCCCGGCGCCCCCTTTTACCTCTTTTCATGTGCGGGTGTTAAACAGTCTCGGAATGGCCCGAGGTTTGTCGAGCGGCCTTGGTATAGCACCGGTAGACCGCCTGTCAAGTTTCGGATCATTTGAAGGTCGTTTGGTACTCCAATGGTTAACCGGGTAACCGTAAAGCCCTCTTTGAGTTGCAGCCCAACACCCCTTCCAAGTGGCCCAAAACCCAGCAAACTCCCCTCCATGCTCTCGGTCGTTCGATCACGATCGCGTGGCCGAAAACCGCGCCTCATTTGGACTCTCCTAACTCCCTCTACCTATAAATTAGTCCCCCCTTCAAATTCGGATGAAATCCCCAAACCCTAGCCTTCTTCTTCCTCCATACGGACGCTGCGTCATACCGCGCCGGACACGTCCGCCGCCTCCTCAGCCACTCACAAGGCGCCACGCCATCGCCACTGCCCCCTCTCTCTCCTCCGCCAGAGACCAGCAGGGGCCCGAGTCAGGCCTGGGGACCGGCCGCCCCGCCCAGAGCTCGCGTCCGGGCCGAGGGCCAGCGCCTCGCCCGCCATCCTGCCAGCGCCACCGCCCGACCGGCGCCCGGCCGCCGCCCGCCGCCACAGGCCGAAGGCCGCCCGCTCGCCTCCGTCCTCGCCTCCCGCGCCCGGCACCCGCGCCCCGGTCGCCATGGTCCCATCACCGGTGCTGCGCGCCCGCGCTGCCTCCCGGCGGCGTCGCCCTTCACGGAGCAGCTGCCTCCTCCGGCCCCCGAGCCGCCCGCCGCCTCCGGTGCCCGGATCCGGTCGGGCCGGACCGGATCCGGCCGGCCCCGAGCTCCCCGGCCTCCTCCGGCGCCTCCCCTGCCTCCGGCGGCTTGCCCCCATCCTTCTCCGGCCGCCGCAGCCTGCACTCCGGCGAGATCCGAGAGGTTGACTTCCCCTCCTCCGAATTCATCTAAGTCCCGAAACTATAGTTATTTTGTTGGATTTTCGTTGCACCATAACTCTCTGCATGTTGCTCCGTTTCATGCGTGTAATATGTCAAAATGTTCGTCTCGAAGAGTAGATCATTTCATCTCACTGCATCATTTTCATTTGAGCTCATCTTGATGCCCGAAATGCTGTTAGAAGAGGGCTATGTGATGTTAGTTTATGTTTCTTAACAGAACATGCACTTTTGTTATTTTTGCCATGATTGATGTGTGCATCCTATGAATTTGAGTCCTACATGTGTTTTGTAATATGCCATGCCATCTTTCCAGGGGTGTATACCATGTATTTTTATGATCTATGTGGTGACTAGAACAAGCATGCAAACTAGGCTTCATGATGTTGCTGATTTCAGCCCTTGTTCTGCTGATATTTTTATGCCATGTTAACTTGATACTACCGAGAGATCCATGCATATTTTGAGATACTTCAGTAAGGATGTTTTGTTCAAAATGTCTTGCTCTATCCATCCATGCCATTGTTTGCAATTATGGAGTGCCATAGATTGAGTCAATCGAGCTCTACTTTTGCTATAAAATGTTTCCTGGCAGATTGTTTACATGTTATTCAATTTTGCCAAGGTTGTTGTAGTTGATCCTTGTATGCTATGTTGTTGTTCTTGCCATGTTTAGCTCCTATGCCATGTATTCTTACTGTTGATTGCCTTGCCATGCCATGTATTGCTCTGTAGTGAGTGGTTCAAGCTCACCAACATGCCTACTTATCGTTGTTTCTGCCATGTTTAAATCTGTAATATAACTTGCCATGTTTACATGGGTGCCATCATATTTTCTGATACTTTTTGGCTTATGATCAGTAAAGGACTTTTGTTCTATGCAATTAGTAGATTCATGCCATGCCTTTGTTTTCCATGATAAGTTCCTGTAACATGTTGTTTGATAGCTCTAAACATTGCAACCTGATGTTATTTTCTGCCAAATCTGAAACTGTTATTATTTGCAATCTTGCCATGTCATTTTGAGCATGTTCTAGTGATTTCTGGAGATAGTTCAGTGTTCATGTTTTGTAATGCTTTACCTGTACATCATTCCCATGCCTTTTTTTTCTTGTTGAGGTCCCGTAGCATGTTGTTTTTGTGCTTGCAATATGCCTACTTGCTGTTATGGACAGATTGTTGCTATAACTTGTATTGTGTGTATGTGTTGAACCGTTGCTCCGTTTTGGGTGTGCTCTATATGAAACTTGCTTAGAATTGCATGTAGTTTCATATTATCATGTTGCATCCTTGTTTTGAGGTGTTTTCTTGATGTTTGGGTGCACTTTGCATCAATGCCATGTTTATCTTGTTTTGCTCATATCTTCTAGGCCGTAGCTCCGAATTTAATGAACTTTATATGTAACTTGACTAGAATTTCGTGTAGATCATCATGGTGCATCTTAACTTGCTGTTTAACAACTTGAACATAAGGTTTATTCATATCTGGACCAATTTCGAAATTTGCATATGAGGACTTACCGGAATTGTTCTATGTTGTTTCCGGCCTCATTTAAACTTGCCTTGATGTGTTGCTCTTGTTTGCATCATCCCTTGCCATGAGTAGCTTCATGTAGCTTTGTCAGGCATCACGCTTGTTGTGCATCATGTCTTGTTTATGTGTGGTGTGTTTACTTTGTTGTGTGCTTCTTCTTGTTAGTTCCTGTTTCGTTGCGATCGTGAGGATTCGTTCGTCTACGCTTGGTTCGGCTTCATCCGTTCATCTTCTTCATGGACTCGTTCTTCTTCCTTGCAGGATTTCAGGCAAGATGACCGCTACCCTGGATCTCACTACTATCATTGCTATGCTAGTTGCTTCGTTCTATCGCTATGATGCGCTACCTATTACCTGTTTATCAAGCCATCCCAATTTGCCATGTCAGCCTCTAACCTTTTTCACCCTTCCTAGCAAACCGTTGTTTGGCTATGTTACCGCTTTGCTCATCCCCTCTTATAGCGTTGTTAGTTGCAGGTGAAGATGAAGTTTGTTCCTTGTTGGAACATGGAGATGTTGTTCCTTGTTGGAACATGTTCACTTGTTGGGATATCACAATATATCTTATATTATTAATGCATCTATATACTTGGTAAAGGGTGGAAGGCTCGGCCTTATGCCTGGTGTTTTGTTCCACTCTTGCCGCCCTAGTTTCCGTCATATCGGTATTATGTTCCCGGATTTTGCGTCCCTAACGCGGTCGGGTGATTTATGGGACCCCCTTGACAGTTCGCTTTGAATAAGACTTTTCCGGCAAGGCCCAACATTGGTTTTATCATTTGCCTCACCACCACCTACTTTTCCCTTGGGAGTCGCTCTCTCGAGGGTCATCTTTATTTAGCCCCCCCGGACCAGTGCTTCTCTAAGTGCTGGTCCGAACCGAGCCACTCAAGGGCCACCTTGGGGCAACTTGAGGATTGGTTTTACTCGTAGCCTGTCTCATCCGGTGTTGCCCTGAGAACGAGATATGTGCAGCTCCTATCGTGATTGTCGGCGCATCGGGCGGTCTTGCTGGTCTTGTTTTATTGCTGTGAAATGTCTTGTAGCCGGGATTCCGAGACTGATCGGGTCTTCCCGGGGAGAAGGAATATCCTTCGTTGATCGCGAGAGCTTATCATGGGCTAAGTTGGGACACCCCTGCAGGGTATAAACTTTCGAGAGCCGTGCCCGCGGTTATGTGGCAGATGGGAATTTGTTAATGTCGGTTGTAGAAAACCCGGTTGATCTTAATTGAAATACACCAACCGTAATGCGTAATAAAGTGAGTGTCTCTTTTCGGGGTTGATCGAGAGGAGAACACGGTTTCTGGGTTATGCCTGACTTAAGTAGGAGTTCAGGATCACTTCTTGATCATCACTAGTTGACGACCGTTCCTTTGTTTCTCTTCTCGCTCTCATTTGCGTATGTTAGCCACCATATATGCTTAGTCGCTGCTGCAACCTCACCACTTTATCCCTTCCTTTTCCCATTAAGCTTTGCTAGTCTTGATACACATGGTAATGGGATTGCTGAGTCCTCGTGGCTCACAGATTACTACACCACCAGTTGCAGGTACAGGTTTGCGATGATCATGACGTGAGAGTGAGGTTTGCTTGTCTTGGAGTTCTTCTTACGCTTCTTCTTGATCGGGGATAGGTTCCAGTCGGCAGCCTGGGCTAGCAGGGTGGATGTCGTTTGAGCTTCTGTTTATGTTTCATCCGTAGTCGGATGATGTTTTTGTATATGATGTTGATGTATTCTTGTGGCATTTGTGCCTTATGTATGTATCCCCACTATTATGTAATGTTGATGTAATGATATCCACCTTGCAAAAGCGTTTCAATATGCGGGTCTATCCTTGGTGGGACCTTCGAGTTCCTTTTGGATAGGGTCGCCTATTGGGCGTGACACCTCCATTCGTCGACCTTGTCAGCCGTTGGAGGGTAGTCTAGAAGCAGTTGAGCTCTTGCCAAGGCTTCTGCTGGAGTGGTGGCTGGCAATGGCGTACGGTGCAAGGAACGGGATATGCTCGGACTTCTAACCAAGTTAGAAGGAGCAGCATCCCGTCCAGGCGATCGTACTCCGCTCGTACCAGCATGCTGGCGTGCATGCTGGTCTTGAGGGCTTCGGGATCCTCCAGCTTGGCCTTGATCCAACGAGCGTATGGCGCTGCGAGCACCATGACGCTGTCGGTCTCGCGCCTCCTGAGATGGGCGCGGTACGTATCCGGACGCCGAAGTCTGCGCCGCCTTGTCCTTGGACTTGGCAGCGTCGTGGGTTCCTCGACGACGCCTTCCTCCGCCAAGATCTTCCCCACCACTCGTCGGCTCTGGTGGTGGTGGGTTTGACGCGACGGCTCTGCTGCCGCCAAGCCTTCTTCTTCGGTGGCATGTTGATGAAGATGATGAAGATGTTGCTCGTGTGAACGCCGGATCAGGTTCATACAGCCTCGACGCACCCCCTACCTGGCGCGCCAAAGATGTCGGGGAGGCTGATCGTGACCCACGAACACCTATGGGACTTGGCGGACCGAGTCCCTTTTTGGTTCGGTGGGGGGCGGAGATTGCACGAAGAGCAGATCGAGGCGATGCACACGAGCAGTTTACCCAGCTCCGGAGCTCTCCGGAGAGATAATACTCCTACTGCTGCTTGTCTGATTATCTTGTGTTCTTGCTAGGGAGCAATGAGAGCTACAAAACCTAGCTTGAGTGTCTCTGGTTTCGAATGAGTCGAATCCTCACTGAGCCGAACCGAACTGAACCTCCTCTCTACGTTGCGCATGGGCCTCCTTTTATAGGCTCAAGGGGTCACCGACAGGTGGCAACGTAGATGAGGGTACAAATGGAAAAACAGTAGTTGGTACACCGACTTGTACAGTGTACAGTGTACTATACCTAACTCTGACGGCACGGGACAAAAACATTAAATGCCCGTCCCTGTCACCTAAACAGTGCAACAGGGACCGTCAGGTGCGCCACCGTTTGCCACGATGGCAAGCTCGTCAGCGCCGCTTATCGCTGCTCTCTGCTGGCTGCACAGCCCCTTGACATGCGTGCCTGGAATAGCCCCATGGCGACACGTTGGCGGATGATCTGGAGCGGATATGAAGAGAGGTTGCCTGCCGCGGCAAGCACCTTGCCGCGGCTGAATCCTTGTCGCGCTCAGGAGCTTGTCGCTCGCCGAGCCTTCCCGGCAAGCTCCTCTTGCCGGGGTCTTGTTTTCTGCGTGCCTTGAGTGGCCTTCCCGGCAAGCTCCTCTTGCCGGGGTCTTGAATACTTTGTTCTTGAATGGCTCCAAAGGAGCCGCGGAGGAGCTTGGCGGTCACTAGGCAAGCCTTGCCGCAGGGTGCTGCAACTACCCGTGCACGAGTTCGGGATACTAGGGTACCCCTACTCTAGTACACCGACAAAATTATTTACGAAAGACTGAAGAGGTTCCGCGCGAATGAAATTGATGGTCGAAACAAACTCAGGCTCCGGGAAGAAAAGGGTGGGAGGGCGGGAAAACAAAGGCAAATTGGAAGGGGGAACCGGCGAATATCTTGAAGAGAAAAACACCGGTTGAAATCATTGAGGAAAGAAAGCAAAGACTTCGCACGAGTAGGATGGATACTCAATTACGCACTCCTGTTCCGAGAAGAAAAAGGGGTGGGTGGGTGGGAAAAGAAAACAACTGAGGATTGAACTTGCAAAACTAAGAGGGTCGAATCGCCATGACGAGAAATGCACCGGATGCAAAGAGCTGAGGAACAACCACCGGAAAACCAACTGCGTGAACCTAAAGAAAATTTGAAGGGGAAGAGGAGTAATTCAAAACACCTACGTAAAGATTCCTAACCAGAGCGACGAAGGGGCTGAGGAGTAAAAAGAATTCCTACTCTCCGATATAACTAGACTCAGAAATCAGTTTTCTTCTAGACTCAACAATGGCCAAACTACACGATCAATCAAGGGGGGCTCCTAGGGTCGGTCGAGGCTCTGATACCAACTTGTCACGCCCAATATGCGGGTCTATCCTTGGTGGGACCGTCGAGTTCCTTTTGGATAGGGTCGCATATTGGGCGTGACAGAACCTTTCTGTGATTTGACCACAATATCATCCATGTATGCTTCCACATTCCGACTGATTTGAGTAAGCAAACACTTCTGAATCATCCTCATGAACGTGGCTCCGGCAGTCTTGAGGCCGAATGGCATGGTGACATAACAGAAGCACCCGAATGGAGTGATGAAAGATGTTTTGATCTCGTCGGGTCCATACAGACGGATCTGATGGTAACTGGGATAGGCGTCTAAGAAAGACAACCACTCACATCCCGCAGTCGAGTCGACTATTTGGTCGATACGGGGGAGAGGAAAATGATCTTTCGGGCAGGTCCGATTGATATGTTTGAAGTCGATGCACATGCGAAGTGACTTGTCCTTCTTGGGGATCATGACAACATTGGCGAGCCACTCGGAGTGGTAAATCTCTCGGATAAACTCTGCTGCTAAGAGCCGAGCCACCTCCTCGCCAATGGACTTTCTCTTGTGGACGGCGGACCGTCGAAGATGTTCTTTGACAGGTTTATCTTTTGAGTCGACTCGTAGACGATGCTCAGCCAGCCCCCTGGGAACACCCGGCATGTTAGCAGGATTCCATGCGAAGATGTCCTAGTTCTCACGGAGGAACTGGATGAGCGCTTCTTCCTATTTGGAGTCGAGTGTTGTTGAGATATGGGTCGGAGCAGCATTGGGGTCGGTCGGGTGAATGTGAATCGGTATCGTCTCACCGGATGACTGAAATGCTGACTCTGTAGCTTGCTTCTTTGCTCACAGCAAATCACTCGGGTCTGCAGTTTTCTGGTATTCTTGCAGCTCTACCACTGCCATCTGAGCATTAGCGATCTTAGAGCCTTTCTGAAAACACTCTTCTGCTTTCTTCCGATTGCCAGTGACAGTGATCACACCTTTGGGGCCTGGCATCTTCAGTTTGAGGTACACATAACATGGTCGAGCCACGAAACGTGCATAAGCCGGCCTTCCCAGAATAGTGTGATAAGCACTCTGGAAATCTACGACCTCAAAGGTCAACTTTTCTTTACGAAAATTCTTGGAATCACAAAAAACCACATCGAGAGCAATTTGGCCGAGTGACTCAGCCTTCTTTCCAGGAATGACTCCATGGAAGCTCATGTTGCTGGTGCTGAGTCTGGACATCGAAATGCCCATCCCTCTCAACGTCTCTGCATATAGTATGTTCAGGCCACTGCCACCATCCATCAAAACTTTAGTTAGTCGAGTGCCTTCGACGACTGGGTCGACCACCAACGCTTGCCTCCCAGGGGTGGCTATGTGTGTCGGGTGATCAGACTGGTCAAACGTGATGGCGGTCTGTGACCATTTCAGATAACTGGGTGTCGCCGGAGCGACCATATTCACTTCTCGGTTGATAACTTTCAATCGACTTTTGCTTTCAAAGTCAGCAAAAATCATCAGGGTGGAATTGACCTGGGGGTATCCACCATCACTATCTTCCTCGTCCTCAACTTTGTCCGACTCCTTCTCCTTATCCTTGGGCTGCTTCCCCTGGAACTGCTGCATCAAGTGCTGACACTGTCGAGTGGTATGCTTTGGGTAAATGAGTTTACCCTCTTCATCTTTCTTTGTGTGAATGTGACATGGCAAGTCCAACACATCATTTCCATCTTGGTCTTTCACCTTTTGGGGTTCCAAGGTCCTTCGATTTCCCTTGAACTTTCCTCGAGTCACGGCCAAGGCTTCTCCAGAGCATCCGCTCGGCTTTCCGCTTCGCTTCGACCGAGTTCCTCCCGGTTTCATTAGCGGCTGACTTGTACTTGCCACTCCGAGCCGATCCTCTTCTTCACCATTGGCGTGCTTGGTGGCAATCTCCATCATTCGACTCAGGGTCATGTCTCCGGTCCGACCAATTTCAAACTCAACTCTCTCGTTTAACACCTTCCTTGAAGGCACAGATCGCACGATGATCGATACATTCTCTCTCGTGTGATGCAATGTGATCCATCTCTAGATGTAATCCTCGAGTTTCATTCGACTTTTGCACACACGACTGCAACTCTGTCAACCCTGCTGGCCGCTTGCAAGTTCCTTCAAATGTCCTGACAAACACTCGGGCAAGATCTTCCCAAGTGTAAGTGCTGCTGGGTGCTAACTGATTCAACCATGCTCTTGCTGAGCCCTCCAACATAAGAGGAAGGTGTTTCATGGCCACTTCATCATTGCCGCCGCCAATCTGAACAGCCACTAGGTAGTCCTCAAGGCAAGTATCCGGCTTGGACTCACCAGTGAACTTACTGACTCCAGTCGCCAACCTGAAGTTGGGAGGAATCATCGCGGCCCTGATGGCTCTGCTAAAACACTCTGGTCCTGAGACGTGTACTCTGCTGCTGGTGGGCGCATCTCTGTCATGTCCTTCTCTGTGAGCTCTGTTCATGTCGACGAAACCTTGAACGATAATGGATCTCGCATCAAAGCCTGGTTCCCTGGGGTCGACTGGAATCTTTCGCCCAACACTATGATGGTGTTTGTCATCCTGCTGTCGAGGCGCGTATGACCCACCCCTTGGGGGAGGAGTGGGCACTCGACGTCGATCATCACGATCGAATCGGTCCTCATACTAATCACGCCGGCCTCCATGTCCCTCACGCCTGGGGGGCGATCTTGGGCTATGAGCCGACTAGACTGTATTCGCAGCGACGGATCTGCTTTGAATTCTATTCTGCGACTGCGATACAGCTGAATTTTGATCTCCTGCTGCCCGGAGTAAATCTCTGATCTGTAACAAGCCTCTGCCAGCCTCTGATTGGGAAGGCTGAATTGATTCTGCTATACGGGCTGCAGCTGCTAGATTATGAATCAGAGTTCGATATACCTGAGTCGGTTGTGGAAAGAGTTGACGTCGATTGGACGACGGAACCCGTTGCCGTGCGCGCTCGTCGAGTACTCGCTGAAGGTTCTCCAGTCGAGTGCGCTCGGCCAGGTTGGCCAAGCGCGCGTCCTCCAAGGCACGAGCCTCAAGGGTTTCTCCAATGATAGGAGTGTGTAACGCATCCATGTTCCGGCGGCGAAGTTCTTCCCTCTGCAGCGAAGTGAGGGGCTCGGGTTGATACTCTTCGTGAACCTGCGCCGGATTGCCTCCGCTGACGCCTCCGTCGGCGCGGAGGAAACAAGGAGGACTGTGTGGTCCATCGACCATCAGAACCTCCGCCGCTGGATCACTGCTGTCGCACTCGGATGCAGTCTCTGCGGAGCTAGTCGACAGATCGAACATGCCGTAGAGAGATTCTTTGGGCTCGATCGCTGCGACTTGGGGAGCGGCCGACTGGCAGGCCACCGCGTGCCTCACCCACCGCTGAAGCCTCGACCGACCGGAGCGCTTGCGCCGGCGGGAGACTGGGAGGGAGGACGGCACAGGAGCCGACCGATACTGGGTTGACGGTTGACGCAGGAGGACGCCGCGGACACACGCGCGAAAGTGCGTGGCCCCGTGGACGGGGAGCGCGTCGACGTCGAGTGGGGCCTCCTGAAGCCAAGCGGAGTCATCGGCGATGAACGTGAGTGCGTCGAGACGGATCTCGCAGCCCTCAACCAAAACTCCACCTGAAACCATGATGAAGGGGATCGGAAAAACTGCAACTTCTCCAACAAGTCGCTAAGACACCTGCCCCATGGTGGGCGCCAACTGTCGTGGTTCTAAGTCTGACAGTAGAATAGGGGGTAGGAATGGAGAGGCAAGATCCTAGCTATGGAGTAGTTGTATATGCAAGATGTTTATGAGTTCAGGCCCTTCTCGGAGGAAGTAACAGCCCTACGTCTCGGAGCCCGGAGGCGGTCGACTGTATTATGTGCGTATGAGTTACAGGGTGCGAACCCTTTACACCGAGGAGGGGGTGGCTTATATAGAGTTCGCTGCACTTCTCCGGCCCTCGCTATGCAGGATTAAAGTACATTAAGATCAGGGGTTACCGTAACGCCCATATAAAGTGCTATGATGACCATAAAGCTACTTAATGACCGACCGCTTGTGTGCAGATCGATCAGATCTCTGGCGGTCGAGTGGTTGGCTTCATGGTCGAGTGTCTTCAGGTCCGTCGAGTGGAATCCTTCCAGGTCGACTGAAAGGTGGTTTCTTCAGGAGATGTCCTTGGGGAGGGTATCTTGGACAGGTCCATGACCCTACCCTAGGTACATTGCTTCATCACCGAGCGCCGGGCTGCTCTCGCCGCTTGCGTCGCCCAGACGGCTCCTGTCGGCGGGCCTCCTCGGCGTTCTTCGTGGCCTGCCGCCAACACTGCCACCGGCCCGGCGGAGAATGAGCAGTAAGCGTCTTCGCTGCACCCCTCGGTGCGGTGGGAAGGCCGCACCGCTACTCTGTCACTGACCCCAGCTGGTTCGTCGTCTCACGCTCATCGCGCCCCCACAGACGCGCAGGCCGCGCTGCTCCTGGAACGTGAGCTCTTGCACTATCGCCTCATCGACGACCTCTACGAAGAATGGCTCGCTCGCATCACCGAACTCGTCAGCGTCGCAGGGGGCTCTCCCGCTCCGTCCCTCTCGTTGCCTCGCCCTCCGTCAGGCATGGGCGACGTGGCTCAGGGAGCGCCTCCGCCACCTCTCCCCCAAGACGGCGCCCTGGCTCCAAGGCACGCGCCCCCCTGGACGTGACCCACCGTATCGAGCGCCCGCGTGACCAGAAAGAAGCTGCCAAGAAATCCCTCAACCTCAAGAAGGCGCTCTCGTGCTTCCTGCACCAGCATGACAAGACCGCGTCCCTGCACCGGCGCGCCAAGACCCTGTACCGCCCCTGGCGGCAGTGCGCGGGTACCACTAAGAGCAAGCCCCGCGTCAGCAAAGGGCTCCGGTGACCACGGCAGGTTGCCGCGCCTTCACCACCGAGCTGCGTAGCGTCGCCTGGCCGGGCAAGTTCAAGCCGGACCTGCCTCCTCGCTACGACGGCACCGCCGACCCCGCGGAGTTCTTGCAGCTCTGTGAGCTGGGCATCGAGGCAACCAACGAAGATAAGCAGGTCATGGCGAACTGGTTTCCCATGGCGCTCAAGGACGGTGCCCACACCTTGCTCCTGAACCTGCCTCCCGGCTCGATCTCCTCCTGGGACGAGATGCGCAGCCGCTTCATCGCCAACTTCCAGGGCACTCGCGACCGCCCCCCAGCCGCGGGTGACCTGCGCCGCATCAAGCAACAACCTGGGGAGACCCTGCAGAAATACATCCAGCGCTTCAACAGCGCCCTCCTCAAGATCCCCAAGGTGACGGACGAGGCCATCATCTCAGCGTACTCTGATGGCGTCCGTGACGTCAAGATGAAGGAGGAGCTCGCCATCCACGAGGATTTGTGCACGTCTCTGGAGCTGTTCAACCTAGCGACCAAGTGCGCAAGAGCTAAGGAAGGACGCCTCTCCCTCCTGGAGCTTCTAGCTGCTGACCCAGAAGAAAAGAAGGCCAAGGCCAAGGACGTGAAGCGCAATGGAGTAGCCGTGCTTGCAGCAGAATCAGACACGAAGCGCGTCAGGGACCAGCCGGAGTCGTCCAAGGGCAGCCGGCCGTTCTACGCCTACCACAACCTCCACACCCACAACACCAACGAATGCCAAGAGCTTAGGGCCGTTCGAGAAGGACGCTTCGGTCGACGCCCCGAGTGCAACGACCGGGGCTACGGCCGAGGAGGAGGACATGGCGGAGGATGATGGGACGACCGTGGCCCTCGCCAGGAGTGGCGTGACCGACCTTGCGAGGATCGTTGGCAGGATCAGCCTCGGGAGGACCGCCCGCAGGGCAACGCAAGCCTTCCTCCTCTACTGCCGCTGCCAAGAAGGAATGACGACCATCACCATGACGAGGGGGCTGGGGGCTTCCAGGAACCACGTGCTATCGCCTGCATCTTAGGCGGAGCTCAGGCCCCAGCCTCTCAACGCGTCATCAAGCAGTTTGCTCGCGAGGTGAACGCAGTCCTCCCCAAGCTCGAGGCCACGTGCCCGCTCAGGTGGTCCAAGTGTGCCATCACCTTCAGCTCGGCAGATCAACTCAAGTGCGCAGCTACTGTCGGCGTCCTCCCGATGCATTGTTCCCCAGTCATCAGCAACGTGCAAGTCACCAGGAGCCTCATCGATGGGGGCGCAGGGCTTAACGTCTTGTCCATCGAGATGTTCGACAACCTTCAAGTGCCATACGATCAGGTCCAGCCGACCAAGCCTTTCTCAGGACTCACCGACGGTTCCACCAACCCGATAGGGCAGGTCTGCCTCCCTGTCACCTTCAGCCAGCGTGACAACTACCGCACCAAGCTCATCGACTTTGACGTCGCCCACATCCACCTGCGATACAATGCCATCGTCGGGTATCCAGCCCTGGCCAAGTTCATGGCGGTGAGCCACCATGGCTACAATGTCCTCAAGATGCCAGGAAGTGGCGGAATCATCACGGTCCCCTGCGAAGAGAGAGATGCGATGTGCTCCCTCGAGCGCGCCTTTCAAGCTGCATCAATCAAGGACCCAGGCAGCAGGGGCGAGAACCCTCCCGATGCAGTCCCCAAGAAGAAGAAGACACCGCTCAGCTCAAGGCCTCGGGTGGTTGGCATCACCGGAGGTGCTGCGTCAGGATCAGTGCCCGTGCAAGGGGCGCCTCCCTCCATCACATAGGAAGGCGCACCCGGCGCCCTCCTCGTGCAGGGCTCGGGGGCTCTCTTCTGGACGGCCTCAGACTTTGCCAACATCACGAGGGAGGCGCTCGGGCACCACTTGGAGGCGTTCTTCACGACACGTTTCCCTCAGGAGGTCTCAGGGCGTGGAGAGCCCAACGTTCATGAGTTCATCACCAAGACTACTCAGTAGATTCAGGAAGCAAGAGCCATGCGCGGTGACTGCCGCTTGCTTGGCGTGGCCCCCCATCCACGTGAGGATGGTGGGCTGCGCGTCTGCATCGACGTCCCAGGGCTCAACCAAACCGCATCTCAGGAGCGCCTCTGGCCTTCGCGCATGGGACGCTGTGAGGGTCCGCCACACAGCTACGTTCGCATGCCTTTCAGCCTGCCGAACGCGGTTGCCACCTTCCAGCGTTACCTGCGGAGCATTCTGGCGGCTCAGGAGGCCAGGCACCACGCGGTCCTGGCAGAGATGGAGACGGTCCTCGAGGAGCCACCTGGACCCGCAGAGCCTTCCGAGGCTCCGGGCTCCTGCGGCTCGTGAGGGTCGGTCTCTTCACCGCGCATCTTCAGCCATATCTTTAGCTACTCCAACACCCCCTCTACAATGGTAGCAGGTGACATCTTCCAAGTTCATTTCACCTGGGAGCGCCCTCAGGGCTGCCTCATTCCCATGCCACGTCCGTCCCTGCGGCATGTATCCCTTTTGCTTATGTCTTTAGTTTACCTTGCTGGGGGCGCCCCTCGGGCTGCATCATCCCCAAGCCACTCGGGCCCGACCCGTTGGCATGTATCCATTCTGCGTTTACCTAAGCTGATTTGCCTTTCATGATTAACCTGCCCTTGATTATCACATGCCGCCTACCACGGGCCTCCTTGCCCTCATGCAAATCGCTTGCGCATTAAAAGGGGGGCTCCTGAGCATCGCGACTCAGGAGCTCTTACTGGCTCTCTAGCCCTCACCCCCTGGCCTTGACCACGACATCATGACCTAGCATACCACGGCAGCTGAGCTCGCTCGAGGGCCGGGACCTGAGGACGTAGAGCATTTTCATCTAACCATCTCGCAGGAACATACATCTGTAAAAGATCCAAGACCCGGCGCAACCCGCCTTGAGTTAGGGCCTCGTGAGTCCCACACTGGCTCACGAGTGCCCAGATACACCTCGTCTAGCCCTGCCGTGCAAGCCACGTGTCAGGGCAGGGCTGTACACGCCCTGGGGGCTCCTCCCGGAGGGCCCCTGATACGTCCATTTTGCATCATGCTTTTATATCGATATTTATTGCTTTATGGACTGTTATTTCACGTTATGTCACAATACTTATGGCTATTCTCTATTATTTTACAAGGTTTACATGAAGAGGGAGAATGCCGGCAGCTGGAATTCTGGGCTGGAAAAGGAGCAAATATTGGAGACCTATTCTGTGCAACTCCAAAAGTCCTGAAACTCCACGGAATATCATAAAATAAATAAAGAAAAATTGTCGCCAAAGATGAAGACCAGGGGGCCCACACCCTGCTCACGAGGGTGGGGGGGGCGGGGGGCGCGACCCCCCTTGGGGCGCGCCCCCTACCTCATGGGCCCCCTTGTGGCTCTCCGATGCCCATCTTCTCCTATATGAAGTCTTTCGATGAGAAAAAAAATCAGAAGCAACCTTTCGGGACGAAACTCCGCCGCCACGAGGCGGAACCTTGGCAGAACCAATCTAGGGCTCTGGCGGAGCTGTTCTGCCGGGGACACTTCCCTCCGGGAGGGGGAAATCATCATCATCATCATCACCAACGCTCCTCTCATCAGGAGAGGGCAATCTCCATCAACATCTTCACCAACAACATCTCATCTCCAAACCCTAGTTCATCTCTTGTATCAAATTCTTGTCTCCAAGTCCGGGATTGATGCTAGTAGGTTGCTACTAGTGTTGATTACTCCTTGTGGTTGATGCTAGTTGGTTTATTTGGTGGAAGATCATATGTTCAGATCCTTTATGCATATTATTACCCCGCTGATTAAGAACATGAATATGCTTTGTGAGTAGTTACGTTTGTTCCTCAGGACACGGAAGAAGTCTTGCTATTAGTAGTCATGTGAATTTGGTATTCGTTTGATATTTTGATGAGATGTATGTTGTCTAGCCTCTAGTGGTGTTATGTGAACGTCGACTACATAACACTTCACCATTATTTGGGCCTAGAGGAAGGCATTGGGAAGTAATAAGTAGATGATGGGTTGCTAGAGTGACAGAAGCATAAACCCTAGTTTATGCGTTGCTTCGTAAGGGGCTGTTTTGGATCCATATGTTTCATGCTATGGTTAGGTTTACCTTAATACTTTTGTTGTAGTTGCGGATTCTTGCAATAGAGGTTAATCATAAGTGGGATGCTTGTTCAAGTAAGAACAGCACCCAAGCACCGGCCCACCCACATATCAAATTATCAAAGTACCGAACGCGAATCATATGAACGTGATGAAAACTAGCTTGACGATATTCCCATGTGTCCTCGGGAGCGCTTTTCCTATTATAAGAGTTTGTGCAGGCTTGTCCTTTGCTACAAAAAGGATTGGGCCACCTTGCTGCACTTTATTTACTTTTGTTACTTGTTGCTCGTTACAAATTATCTTATCACAAAACTATCTGTTACCACTTATTTCAGTACTTGCAGAGAATACCTTGCTGAAAACCGCTTATCATTTCCTTTTGCTCCTCGTTGGGTTCGACACTCTTACTTATCGAAAGGACTACGATAGATCCCCTATACTTCTGGGTCATCAAGTCTCTTATCTGGCGCCGTTGCCGGGGAGTGAAGCGCCTTTGGTAGGTGGAATTTAGTAAGGAAAAATTTATATAGTGTGCTGAAATTTCTTGTCACTTGTACTATGGAAAGTAATTCTCCGAGGGGCTTGTTCGGGGTATCTTCACCCCGTCCAGTAGAGCAAAGAGTTGCTCCTCAACCTACTTAACCTATTGAAAATGAAACTCCTTTTGAAGTTCCTTTGGGTATGATGGAAAAACTGCTGGCTAATACTTTTACAGGAGATGGAACAAAGCATCCTGATGAACATCTACTCTATGTGGATGAAGTTTGTGGATTATTTAAGCTTGCAGGTATACCCGATGATGTTGTTAAGAAGAAGGTCTTCGCTTTATCTTTGAAGGAAGACGCATTGACATGGTATAGGCTATGTGATGATACGGGGTCATGGAACTATAAAAGATTGAAACTGGAATTTCATCAAAAGTATTACCCTATGCATCTTGTTCATCGTGATCGCAATTATATATATAATTTTTGGCCTCGCGAAGGAGAAAGCATCGCTCAAGCTTGGGGGAGGCTTAAATCAATGTTATATTCATGCCCCAATCATGAGCTCTCAAGAGTGACAATTCTTCAGAATTTTTATGCTCGCCTTTCTGATAACAATCGCACCATGCTCGATACTTCTTGTGCTGGCCCTTTTATGATGAAGATTATTGAATTTAAATGGAACTTATTGGATAGAATTAAACGCAACTCTAAAGATTGGGACCTCGACGAAGGTAAGGAGTCAGGTATGACGCCAAGTTTGATTGTGTTAAATCTTTTATGGATACCGATATTTTCCGTAAGTTTAGCACCAAATATGGACTTGACTCTGAGATAGTAGCTTCTTTCTGTGAATCTTTTGCTACTTATGTTGATCTCCCTAAGGAGAAGTGGTCTAAATATCATCCTCCCATAGAAGTAAAAGTAGCTGCACCTATTAAAGTTGAAGAAAAGACTGTCACTTATAATGATCCTATTGTTCCTACCTCTTATGTTGAGAAACCACCTTTCCCTGTTAGAGTAAAGGATCATGCTAAAGCTTCAACTGTTGTTCGTAGAAACAATATTAGAACTTATACACCTCCTGAGCAAGTTAAAGTAGAACCTAATATTTCTATTGGTAAAGATCTCTTGTCTGATAATATTGATGGGCATGTTATTCAATTCTGTGGTGAAACTGCTAGAATTGCTAAACCTTGTGCTAAAGATAAACATAGACCTGTGGTAGGCGTGCCTGTTATTTCTTTTAAAATAGGAGATCATTGTTATCATGGCTTATGTGATATGGGCGCTAGTGCTAGTGCAATACCCATTGAATTATACAAAGAAATTATGCATGATATTGCACCTATTGAGTTAGAAGAAATTGATGCCACAATTAAGCTTGCCAATAGAGATACTATTTCACCTCAGTGGGAATTGTTAGAGATGTTGAAGTATTGTGTGGGAAAACCAAATATCCCGCTGATTTTCTTGTTCTTGGTTCTCCACAAGATAGCTTTTGTCCCATTATATTTGGTAGACCCTTCTTGAATACTGTTAATGCTAAGATAGACTGCGAAAAGAATGTTGTTACTATTGGCTTGGATGATATGGTTCATGAATTTAATTTCTCTAAATTTAGTAAACAACATCGTGAGGAAGAATTGCCTAGTAAGGATGAAATTATTGGTCTTTCTTCTATTGTCGTACCTCCTAGTGATCCTTTAGAACACTATTTGCTAGACCATGAAAATGATATGTTCATGAATGAAAGAAGGGAAATAGATGAAGTATTCTTTAAACAGGAACCTAT
Source organism: Aegilops longissima (assembly GCA_021605205.1). Lineage (NCBI taxonomy): Eukaryota > Viridiplantae > Streptophyta > Magnoliopsida > Poales > Poaceae > Aegilops > Aegilops longissima. The sequence continues at coordinate 799,314,286 of CM038677.1, forward strand.
TCTGCAACACAATTTGCCTGTTGAAATCCTAGGGGATCCCCCTCCACCCAAGGGTGATCCCATGTTTGAGCTCAGACCGCTGCCTGATAATCTTAAATATGCTTATCTTGATGAAAAGAAAATATATCCTGTTATTATTAGTGCTAACCTTTCAAAGCATGAAGAAGATAGATTATTGAAAACTCTGAAGAAGCACCGTGCCGCTATTGGATATACTCTTGATGATCTTAAGGGCATTAGCCCCACTCTATGTCAACATAAAATAAATTTGGAAGCGGATGCCAAACTGGTTCGTGATCCTCAACGACGTTTGAATCCTAAAATGAAAGAAGTGGTAAGAAAAGAAATACTCAAGCTTTTGGAGGCAGGTATAATTTATCCCGTTGCTGATAGTCAGTGGGTAAGTCCTGTCCATTGTGTCCCTAAGAAGGGAGGTATTACTGTTGTCCCTAATGATAAAGATGAATTGATTCCGCAAAGAATTATTACAGGTTATAGGATGGTAATTGATTTCCACAAATTAAATAAAGCTACTAAGAAAGATCATTACCCCTTACCTTTTATTGACCAACTGCTAGAAAGATTATGCAAACATACACATTATTGCTTTCTAGATGGTTATTCTGGTTTCTCTCAAATACCTGTGTCGGCTAAAGATCAATCAAAGACTACTTTTACATGCCCTTTTGGTACTTTTGCTTATAGACGTATGCCTTTTGGTTTATTTAATGCACCTGCTACCTTTCAAAGATGCATGATGGCTATATTCTCTGATTTTTGTGAAAAGATTTGTGAGGTTTTCATGGACGACTTTTCCATCTATGGTTCCTCTTTTGACGATTGCTTGAGCAATCTTGATCGAGTTTTGCAGAGATGTGAAGAAACTAATCTTGTCTTGAATTGGGAAAAGTGCCACTTTATGGTTAATGAAGGTATTGTCTTGGGGCACAAAGTTTCTGAAAGAGGTATTGAAGTTGATAAAGCCAAAGTTGATGCTATTGAAAAGATGCCATGTCCCAAGGACATCAAAGGTATAAGAAGTTTCCTTGGTCACGCGGATTTTAAAGGAGGTTCATTAAGGACTTCTCAAAATGTTCTAGGCCCCTGACTAATTTATTAAAAAAAGATGTGCCAGTTGTCTTTGATGATGATTGTGTACAAGCATTTGAAATACTTAAGAAAGCATTAGTCTCTGCACCTATTGTTCAGCCACCTGATTGGAATTTACCCTTTGAAATTATGTGTGATGCTAGTGATTATGCTGTAGGTGCTGTTCTAGGGCAAAGAGTTGATAAGAAGTTAAATGTTATCCATTATGCTAGTAAGACTCTAGACAATGCTCAAATAAATTATGCTACTACCAAAAAGGAACTTTTAGCAGTTGTATTTGCTTGTGATAAATTCAGACCCTATATTTTTGATTCTAAAGTAACTATTCACACTGATCATGCTGCTATTAAATATCTTATGGAAAAGAAAGATGCTAAACCTATACTTATTAGATGGGTTCTCTTGCTGCAAGAATTTGATTCGCATATTGTTGATAGGAAAGGAGCTGAGAACCCCGTTGCAGATAACTTATCTAGGTTAGAGAATGTTCTTGATGACCCACTACCTATTGATGATAGCTTTCCTGATGAACAATTAAATGTCATAAGCACTTGTCGTAGCACTCCATGGTATGCTGATTATGGTAATTATATAGTTGCTAAATTTATACCACCTAGCTTCACATACCAACAAAAGAAAAATTTCTTCTGTGATTTGAGACATTACTTTGGGGATGACCCACATCTTTATAAAGAAGGAGTAGATGGAGTTATTAGACGTTGTGTACCTGAGCATGAATAGGAACAGATCCTACACAAGTGTCACTCCGAAGCCTATGGAGGACACCACGCTGGAGATAGAACTGCACATAAGGTATTGCAATCCGGTTTCTATTGGCCCACTCTCTTCAAGGATGCTCGTAAGTTTGTTTTGTCTTGTGATGAATGTCAAAGAATTGGTAATATTAGTAGACGTCAAGAAATGCCTATGAATTATTCACTTGTTATTGAACCATTTGATGTTTGGGGCTTTGATTATATGGGACATTTTCCTGCCTCTAATGGATATACACATATTTTAGTTGCTGTTGATTATGTTACTAAGTGGGTAGAAGCTATTCCAACTAGTAGTGCTGATCATAACACTTCTATTAAAATGCTAAAGGAAGTTATTTTTCCGAGGTTTGGAGTCCCTAGATATTTAATGACTGATGGTGGTTCACACTTTATACATGGTGCTTTCCGTAAAATGCTTGCTAAATATGACGTTAATCATAGAATTGCATCTCCTTATCACCCACAGTCTAGTGGTCAAGTAGAATTGAGTAATAGAGAGCTCAAATTAATTTTGCAAAAGACTGTTAATAGGTCTAGAAAGAATTGGTCCAAGAAACTTGATGATGCATTATGGGCCTATAGAACTGCATATAAGAATCCTATGGGTATGTCTCCGTATAAAATGGTTTATGGAAAAGCATGTCACTTACCTCTCGAACTAGAACATAAGGCATATTGGCTTATTAACACTAGTAGAAAAAGGGCCTATAGTCCCGGTTCATAAGGGCCTTTAGTCCCGGTTCGTGAACCGGGACTAAAGGGTCGGTACTAATACCCTCACCCTTTAGTCCCGGTTCTATCCAGAACCGGGACAGATGGGCCTCCACGTGGCCTGTCCGCTGAGCCCAGGTAGGAGGGCCTTTGGTCCCGGTTGGTGGCACCAACCGGGACCAATAGGCATCCACGCGTCAGCATTTCTTTGGCTCTGGTTTTTGTTTTTTTTTCAAAAGAGGGGGGGTTTGGGGGGTTTTGGGGGGTTAATTTAGGTGTTTCATATATTGTGCTATAGCTAGCTAATTAATAGAGAAAAGTGTCCATTCTTTTGTCCGTGCTTGGTTGATGCTACGTACTATACATACGTATAGAGAGGACTAACTAGACATGCTAGCTAGCTAGTAATTAAGCAAACAGAAGATCATCATGAACATATATATGCATACAGAGAGAAGTGATATCGACCACCTCTCCTTCTCCGAGAGATTGGTGAACAACAAGTTCTCGATATCTATCCGACGCTACTGCTACATATATACAATAATTATCTTTTACAATACGGACGCGTGGTCCACATAGTATTCCCGTCTTCAGCGATCACATAGTCAAGAAAGAATGCCGCCAATTCCTCTTGAATTGCTCGCATGCGATCTGGTGCTAGGAGTTCATCCCACTGCGAAACATCTAATTTTAAGAAAGGGGTCAATACACATATATATATATGAATGAATGAAACTCAACACAAATGATGGTAATAAAATAAAATTGTGAATATTTTTATTTACGCACTTCAAATTGTTTGTCGGAGTAGCCCTCTCACAGGTCGTGTGGCGGATGGACTCGCATAACGAAGTATCCACGTAAATCATTCCCTTGTTCCTGCCACAACCACTTTACAAGAAACAGAGGTCAATCAAACTGATAATTATATATAGCAAGCACATGCTAAATGGTATTGATGAAACTAGCGCTTGAATCACTAGGAGATGCGCTGGAATATGCTACTATATAGTACTTACTTTGGTGTCTAAATTGCAGCTTCTTGGTAGTCCCGAGCTTTTTGGTGAATTTTCCCAAGCCCTGCCATACAAAGAAAACAATTACTTGATATCAGAAATGAACAAAGTTGCTGATATGGTGGATAATGATCGATTTAACTTACTTCTCGAGCATTTCAGTCATTTCCGCATACTCCTTGGGATCTTTTCGTCTCGAGTCTAAGACAGTTACTACTCCCTGCTTTGTGTTGCCATCTTCGCAATTGGGGTACAACCCTTTTTTGTGATCCTCTAACATGCGATCGAACTTCAGCTTCTCCTTTTGACTTTCGCATTGTGTCCTTGCATCGACAATGACCCGGCGGAGATCATCATCATGGGGCACATCGTCGGTTCATCTTGATCTTCAGCAGCTTCGCCCGTTGCAGCACCATCGTGCACATCGTCAGTGCAACTTGATGTTCAGAGCATCACCGTATTCAGGGGCACATAGTTGTCATCGTACTCTTCTTCCTCGCTGTCTTCCATCATAACCCCTATTTCTCCGTGCCTCGTCCAAACATTATAGTGTGGCATGAAACCCTTGTAAAGCAGGTGGGTGTGAAGGATTTTCCGGTCAGAGTAAGACTTCAGATTCCCACATATAGGGCATGGACAACACATAAAACCATTCTGCTTGTTTGCCTCAGCCACTTCGATAAAAGCATGCACGCCTTAATGTACTCGGAGGTGTGTCTGTCACCGTACATCCATTGCCGGTTCATCTGCGTGCATTATATATAATTAAGTGTGTCAAAAATCATTACAGAACATCATGAATAGATAATTAAATGACCAAATTAATAGAAGTTCATCATCACATAAAAACCAAAGTACATACATAGTTCTCATCTAACAACATAAAGCTCTGCAGAGCATCTAAATTAATTAAACCATACATTGAAACTATGTAAAACATTTCAATGTGAAAACAAATACGATCATAATCGCAACCAAGGTAACAACTGATCCAACGACATAATGATACCAAGCCTCGGTATGAATGGCATATTTTCTAATCTTTCTCATCTTCAAGCACATTGCATCCATCTTGATCTTGTGATCATCGACGACATCCGCAACATGCAACTCCAATATCATCTTCTCCTCCTCAAGTTTTTTTATTTTTTCCTTCAAGAAATTGTTTTCTTCTTCAACTAAATTTAACCTCTCGACAATAGGGTCGGTTGGAATTTCCGGTTCAACAACCTCCTAGATAAATAAAATCTATGTCACGTTGGTCGGCTTAATTTTCATAAACAATAAATGAACCAATAGTTATGAAAAGATAATATATACCACATCCGAATCATAGACAGGACGAGGGCCGACGGGGGCGGATACCAAAACCATCGCACTATATAAGATGCAATAATAAAAGTAAGAAAATAATACAAGTAAGAATATTTTTCCTTTCGAAAGAAGATAAGAACAAGAGGCTCACCATGGTGGTCTTGGCGATGAGATCGGCGCGGTGATCGACGGCGGTGAAGACGGGACGGGCGTGACGGACCGCTAAACCTAGACAAATATTGAGGAAAATGGAGGTTAGAGGTCGAGCTTGAGAGGAGAAAGCTTAAGTAGTGTGGCTCGGGCAGTCCATCGAACACCTTGTGTGCATAGGAGGTGAGCTAGAGCACCACCAAGCCCCCTCCCCTCGGCCGGAAAAAACAGGCAAAGGTGCTGCTCTTCTCTTGCCGAGGGGCTATATATAGGCAGCACCATTAGCCCGGTTGGTGGCATGAGCCGGGACTAAAGGGAAGCCTTTGGTCCCGGTTCATGCCACCAACCGACCAATAGTGGTGGGCAGAGCCAGGACCATTGGTCCCTTAGTCCCACCAACCGGGACCAAAAGGTCCGGACGAACCGGGACCAATGGCCCACGTGGCCCGGCCGGCCCCGGGCTCACGAACAGGATAAATGCTCACATTAGTCCCGGTTCTGGATTGAACCGGGACTAATGGGCAAAACAGGCCTCAACGATAGCCCCTTTTTCTACTAGTGTAAAGAGCTCAACTATGATTTCAAACTTGCCGGTGAGAAGAGGTTATTTGATATTAGCTCACTTGATGAATGGAGAACCCAAGCTTATGAAAATGCCAAGTTGTTTAAAGAAAAAGTTAAAAGATGGCATGACAAAAGGATACAAAAGCATGAGTTTAATGTAGGTGATTATGTATTGCTATACAACTCTCGTTTAAGATTTTTTGCAGGAAAACTTCTCTCTAAATCGGAAGGTCCCTACGTTATCGAGGAGGTCTATCGTTCCGGTGCCATAAAAATCAACAACTTCGAAGGCACAAATCCGAAGGTGGTAAACGGTCAAAGAATCAAACATTATATATCAGGTAATCCCATAAATGTTGAAACCAATATTATTGAAACCGTAACCCCGAAGGAATACATAAGGGATACTTTCCAGACCGTTTCAGACTCCGAAAAGGAATAGGTATGTGGTATGGTAAGTAAACCGACTCCAAAGCAATTTTAAGGCAATATTTCTCCGTTTTGGAATATTTAGAAAAATAGAAAAATAAGTGGCAGTCCGGGAAGGCCACGAGGCCTTCACGAGGGTGGAGGGCGCGCCCTACCCCCTGGGCGTGCCCCCTACCTCGTGAGCACCTCGTGTGCCCTCCGGACTCCGTTTTCTTGCACGATACGTATTTTGGTCGGTAAAAATTCATTGTATATTCTCCTGAAGGTTTTGACTCTCGTATCACGCAATTATCCTCTGTTCTTGTTTCAAGCTGTTGCTGCTGCAGATTAGATCAACATGTCGTCCTAGGATTCAGAAGGAGAAATCTATGTGGATGATTACCTAGCAAATCCTAAGGTCTATGGAGATGTGGAGCACGATGGCTGGACTATGGAGGAAGAAGAGGACTATGAACCCAAGGGGAAGGAGGATACGAGCTCAGATGAAGACGAAGTCCCATTACCTCAACCTGGGGACATGCATGTGGAGTTCAAAAAGTCAAGTATCCCTGATAGGGTAAAGAAACCAAAGTTCGAGTTTATCCCTTTTCGTCTCTTGCAGGAAAATAAGCAGGACCTATGCAAGAAGATATTAACCCTGGAGTGGGAGATGGATGATCTGAGGGATCAAAATGCCGTCGTCAAGCGCGAATTAAGGGAGAAGTTTATGCCATCAACTAAGTCAACAACACCTCCACCTTCACCGACCAAGAAGAAGATATAATCACATGGGTATGGGCACTCCCCTTGGCAACTGCCAAGCTTGGGGGAGGTGCCCTGGTATCGTATCACCATCACAACCCCTATCTTTACCGTTTTTCTTAGTTCGATCCTATTAGTAGTATCTTGATTTAGTAGGATAAAGGTTATGGCATGATCTAGTTTTGAAGTTTTTCTTTATGATCCCTCTATGTAATCGAGTCCATGAGCTATATATAATAAAGATTAGTGTTGAGTCAAGGGCTTGATTATTTTGCCATGATCTTGGGTGAATAAAAGAAAAGAATATAAAGAAACAAAGAGTTCATATTGATCTTATTGAAAGTAATGACTTCACATAGAAAGAGTATGATGATTAAAAGTTGTTGGGAGTTGGCAAATATAGCTTTGGTCATCGTTGCAATTAATAGGAAGTAATAAGGAGAGAGAGGTTTCATATATAGATATATTATCATTGACATCTTTTATGATTGGGAGCATTCATTAAAATACAACATGCTAAAGAGTTGATGTTGGACAAGGAAGACAACATAATGAGTTATGTTTTCTTATATCTGAGATAAAGTATGTTGTTATGGATCCTCTAACATGTTGAGCTTGCCTTTCCCCCTCATGCTAGCCAAATTGTCAGCACCAAGTAGAGATACTACTTGTGCTTCCAAATACCCTTAAACCAGTTTAGCCATGAGAGTCCACCATATCCACCTATGGATTGAGTAAGATCCTTCAAGTAAGTTGTCATCGGTGCAAGCAATAAAAATTGCTCTCTAAATATGCATGACTTATTAGTGCAGAGAAATAACCTTTGTACGAACTTGTTGTGGAAGTAATAAAAGCGACGGACTGCATAATAAAGTTCCACATACAAGGGGCAATATAAAGTGACGTTCTTTTGCATTAAGATTTTGTGCATCCAACCATAAAAGCGCATGTCAACCTCTGCTTCCCTCTGTGAAGGGCATATCTTTTATTATTATCCTCTACCTTATGCAAGAGTCACGGTGATCTTCACCTTTCCTTTTTCATTTTATCCTTTGGCAAGCCTAGCATGTTGGAAAGAACATGATATATATACCTAATTGGATGTAGGGGAGCATGAATTGTTATTGTTGACATTACCCTTGAGGTAAAAGGTTGTGGGGCAAAACTATAGGCCCCTATCTTTCTCTGTGCCCGATTAAAACTCCGTAACCACAAGTATTGCGTGAGTGCTAGCAATTATGAAGGACTAAGTGATAGTTGAGTATGTGGACTTACTTTTAAGCTCTGACATAGACTCTTTCCGATGTTATGATAAATTGCAATTGCTTCAATGACTGAGGTTATACTTTGCTGGTGCCCAATAAAGTTTCTGATTCATACTTTTGCATTGTGAAAAGATCATCACTTGAACATAAGTAATCATATGACAAAATCTATATATGTTGCTGTGATGAGAATAATCATGATACCTTCATGTCTGTATTTTATTTTTATCGACGCCTCTACCTCTAAACATGAGGACATATTTATTGTTATCGGCTTTTCGCTTGAGGACAAGCGAGGTCTAAGCTTGGGGGAGTTGATACGTCCATTTTGCATTATGCTTTTATATCGATATTTATTGCTTTATGGGCTGTTATTTCACGTTATGTCACAATAATTATGGCTATTCTCTCTTATTTTACAAAGTTTACATGAAGAGGGAGAATGCCGACAGCTGGAATTCTGGGCTGGAAAAGGAGCAAATATTGGAGACCTATTCTGTGCAACTCCAAAAGTCCTGAAACTCCACGGAATATCTTAAAATAAATAAAGAAAAATCGTCGCCAAAGATGAAGGCCAGGGGGCCCACACCCTGCTCACGAGGGTGGGGGGCGCCCCCCCTGGGGCGTGCCCCCTACCTCGTGGGCCCCCTGGTGGCTCTCCGATGCCCATCTTCTCCTATATGAAGTCTTTCGATGAGAAAAAAAAAATCAGAAGCAACCTTTCGGGACGAAACTCCGCCGCCACGAGGCGGAACCTTGGCGGAACCAATCTAGGGCTCTGGCGAAGCTGTTCTGCCGGGGACACTTCCCTCCGCGAAGGGGAAATCATCGTCATTATCATCATCAACACTCCTCTCATCGGGAGAGGGCAATCTCCATCAACATCTTCATCAGCACCATCTCATCTCCAAACCCTAGTTCATCTCTTGTATCAAATTCTTGTCTCCAAGTCCGGGATTGATGCTAGTAGGTTGCTAGTAGTGTTGATTACTCCTTGTAGTTGATGCTAGTTGGTTTATTTGGTGGAAGATCATATGTTTAGATCCTTTATGCATATTATTACCCCTCTGATTATGAACATGAATACGCTTTGTGAGTAGTTACGTTTGTTCCTAAGGACACGGGAGAAGTCTTGCTATTAGTAGTCATGTGAATTTCGTATTCGTTTGATATTTTGATGAGATGTATGTTGTCTAGCCTCTAGTGGTGTTATGTGAACGTCGACTACATAACACTTCACCATTATTTGGGCCTTGAGGAAGGCATTGGGAAGTAATAAGGAGATGATGGGTTGCTAGAGTGACAGAAGCTTAAACCCTAGTTTATGTGTTGCTTCGTAAGGGGCTGTTTTGGATCCATATGTTTCATGCTATGGTTAGGTTTACCTTAATACTTTTGTTGTAGTTGCGGATGCTTGCAATAGAGGTTAATCATAAGTGGGATGCTTGTTCAAGTAAGAACAGCACCCAAGCACCGGTCCACCCACATATCAAATTATCAAAGTACCGGACACAAATCATATGAACGTGATGAAAACTAGCTTGACGATATTCCCATGTGTCCTCGGGAGCGCTTTTCCTATTATAAGAGTTTGTGCAGGCTTGTCGTTTGCTACAAAAAGGATTGGGCCACCTTGCTGCACTTTATTTACTCTTGTTACTTGTTGCTCTTTACAATTTATCTTATCACAAAACTATCTGTTACCACTTATTTCAGTACTTGCAGAGAATACCTTGCTGAAAACCGCTTATCATTTCCTTCCGCTCCTCGTTGGGTTCGACACTCTTACTTATCGAAAGGACTACGATAGATCCCCTATACTTGTGGGTCATCAGCCCCCCTCCCACGCACCAGTGGAAGAACCGTGCTCCGCGCTGGCTGACGACACTGCCGAGGAGCGGCTATGCCCGTACACATACGGAAGCACTATGCTCCGTGCTGGTGATAAACAACTGAGGGCGGTCCATGGCCGTATCAACCTCAGGGAGCCCAGAGCTTAGTGTATGGACTCATCACAACACCTCCCATCGAGAGCGTCACGCGAGGGGGCTGGACACGGGGGCTGCGCCCGGGTCACGCCCGAGCCCACGCCACCCAGCCAGGTCCCTCGGACCTGGTCATGGCGCGCCCCTCCCCGAGCGGAGCCAAGGTATGAAGATCATTTGAACGTCAAGGGGGACTCCTGAGCGTCGCGACTCAGGAGCCTAACTGGTCACGTAGCCCCTCACTCCTTAGTCCCGTCCTAGTGATCCGGTCGGGGCTAATGGCGGTTGAGGTATGCGATGGGCCGGGCTCTGCCGACGTAGAACGCCAGATCTACTCATACGTTCCCTCCCTATTTGCTGTTTGCGCGTCAAGGGGGACCCCTGAGCATCATGACTCAGGAGCCTAACTTGCCACGTAGCCCCTCACTCCTTGGTCCCGTCTTGGTGATCCGGTTAGGGCTAACGGCGCTTGAGGTATGCGCAGGGCCGGGCTCTGCCGACGTAAAACATAAAGCAAATAGAAAGGAAACCGCAAAATCTCGAAGAAAATCCCGGAGCAAATATTACAAACCATAATTGTCTTCACAATACCAAATGCAAGTTTAAACGCCTCCACGAGGCATGGTGCGCATTGCAGGAGTTAAAACAGGAAAGAAGCCACGAGAAGATCACCCTTGGACACCGCCATCATTCGCCAGGGGCTCCACCCCCGTGGTGGTGTTGCCCCCACCAGCTCCACCTCCCGAGGCCGCGGGACCAGCAGCACCTGCCGTGGGCGCAGTAGCAAAGGCTCGAAACTTCCCCAACAAGGTTTCCACCTGGCTCTTCACAGCTTCAGCAGCAGCGGCGAAGTGCTTGCTGTCCACGGGCTCCAGTAGCTCGTCAAGATTGGCTTCAGGGTCGCGAAGGTGGACGTGGCTGAAGACGTGCGTCAGCGCCCCAGAAGAAAGGACGCGAGCTTCTACCTCGACCATGGGGCCAACGCCGCTCACGACCTCCTCGAGCGCCTCGACCAAGAAGGGAAGCAGGTGGGCGGGGCCGTCCTAGGCGCCAGCCAGCGGCTTCTCCAAGCCATTCTCGTAGAGCGACTTCAACTCCGCGCGAGACCTCTCCTCGAGGCGAGCAAAGGCCACTCGGCCAGGAACTTCGCCTTGGCGTCCAGCTCGGCCTTCTCCGCCTTCAGCTTCTGCTCCAGCGTCTCTAGCCAGCCGCGCTCAGTGGCCTGCACCTCTGCCAACCGCGTCAGCTCAGCATCGCGGTCCCTGATGGCGTCCTCCCGAGCCTTCATCTTTTCCTCCTCCGCCTGGCGGCCACGAGCTTCTTCAGTGTGCTTGTCGCGCAGACCCTCTAGCTCGTCCTCCAGCACCTTGCAGCGGTCTTGGGCGACTGCGGCATCCTTCAACGCCGCCTTGCGAGCAGCTGCGGCCTGGGTGGTAGCCTGCTTCTCCTCCTCAGAAGCTGCCGCGACCCGCCTCAGCGCTGCTCGGACAGAGGCATCTGAGTGAAGCCAGCCGAAAACCAGCACCAGACGCCCGGCTACCAGATGCGAGTCGACGCCCTGGAGGTCTTCTTTCAGTTGGACTATCCCGGAGAGGGCATGCTCCAAGACATCGGAAGAGGCAGAAGGACCCGGAACCGGCGGCGTAGGAGGAGGAGGCGGCAGCGTAGCCATGGCTCAGGAGACTGGGGGCTCCTGAGCCTTGGCTACCTCAGCAGCAGCGTCAGGCGCCGGCACCTCCGGAGCCAGCGGGGCCATGGGGGATGGCACCCCGCCAGGGCGCTCCTCCGGGCCTCACGAGGATGACCGGGCGGGGGAGGCGCGAACTTCGTCGCCTCCCCTTCCCACAAATGAAGGAGCGGCCGCGGCAGATGAGTCTGCCCCAGACGGAGTCACCGTGTCCCCCTTCTTCTTCTTCGCCGCAAGCAGCGGCCTAACCAATTGATGGAGAACGTCAAGCCCCGGTAGAATAATCAAGAACAAGATGGAGTTCGAGCACTTACTGGTCAATCGCGGCATTGCTCACCGCCCTCTTGCCGAGCTTGAAGCCCGAGAGCCTCGTGGCCCGGGGCGCATCTGCAAGAGGTTCAGGAGCGGAAGAGGGCGCAACAGAAGGGCTGGAGGCGGCTCCAGGCGGTGCCTGGGCAGAAGCAGCCTCGCGGGAGATCAGCGCCGACCTATCCTTCTTCGGGATCGCGGGTGGATACTCCTCCTCTCGCGTGGCGTCGGTCTCGTCGTCGTCCGGCAAGGTGCGGAGGATGTTGGTCCTGCACGGGGGAGAGGTCTCCCCCGTCCCCTCAAAAGTCGCCTCCGAGTCGCGCTCCTCTTCCTCTTCTTCCTCTCCTCCACCGCGGGAGTCACCTGAAGACACGTCCACCGGCGTCGTTGCCCCCTGGGTCACAGGAGGCACCGCCGGCACCAGGCCGCGGCCATCAAAGGTGGGCATAGCAGCCACCACCTGTGCCCAGTCCGCACGGAGGAACAAGGGGGCATGGGCACCCTCCAGACGCTCCTGGTCGTCTCCAACCAAGATGCAAAGAGTTGAGGCCAGTTCATCGTCATCCAGAGCCACCGAATTCAGGCGGAGCTTGTCGTCTGCATCCCCAAGCATCCATAAGGGGTGCGAGTGCGCCTGAAGCGGAGCCACCCGCTGTGTTAGGAACTCCCTCAGGAGCGTGGCCCCCGTCAGCTTCGCCGCCTTCACATTGTCACGCTTCAAGTCGGTGTTCATCCTCTCTAGCACCGACTTCGCCCGATCGTCAGCGAGCTTCGCACGAGACCACCCTTCATCAGGCTGGGGCGCTTCCATTGGTAGCTTCAACAGGGGGTGGACGCACTTGGCATTCACCATGAACCACTTGCTCCGGAAGTTCTCGGCCCTCTTCCCGGCCTTGGAGATCGCGTTGGCCTTGCTGTATGCGACGAAGTTGGCACACGCCGAGGAGTAGTCGCCATTGATTCAGAGAGAGAAGAAGTGGCATAGCAGGGCCACGGACGGCATCACCCCAACATGCGCCTCGCAGTAATAGGCAAAAATCGACAAGAGGAGAACGGAGTTGGTATGGAGATGAAGGGCCGGCAACCTATAATGGCGAAGGATGGCGTAGAAGAAGTCGGAGAAGGGAGGAACAAGGCCTGCGAAGATGGCGTTCATGAAGAGGGAGTAGAAAGTGCTCCCCTTAGCCTCCGGCTTGGTGGAGCCAGCCCGGAGTTCTGTCTCCCCCCTCTCGCTGCCCTCCACCGCCGTCATCAGGTGCGTGGCGGCGAGATTCTTCTCCGACATATTGGGGGCACCAAAGGCCGGCGAATACCTTGCCGGTAGCGCATCGACCTTGACATTGCGGGGCGCCATCGCTCGCTAAAAGGGAAGGAGTGGAGCAGATCTGGAGATTTCGGAAGCAAGGAAGCAAGGATGGGGATCTGGAGCAAGACGAAGGAGAGCAATGAAGACAAGCCTTGCCCACGCCAGCCTTTTGTCAGTCAGGCAATTGCCGAGGCAGCGTGGGGAAGCGGAGACGCCCACATCCAATCAGTCACCACGCGTCAACCAAGGCTGCAGGCTGTTGGGGCCTACGGCGCTCCGCACTTGCCCTTTGGCTTCATGCTAAGCCACGAAGCGCCGCTTTGGGCCCAGGGCTCTTGTCGGCGTTCGGGCACGGAGTCCCAGACTTGCCTGCTGCGGCCTGCAGCGTGGCTCAACTAGTGGCCCAGTACGGCCCGTCTTCATCAACCAACACTCAAGACCCTCAAGAGGGGCCAAGCCTCGCGGGGCGGACGACGCAAGGCCTCCTCAGGAGTGGCCTCACCAGGCAGGCTCATGAGGAGGCGGAGAGATCAAGGAAAGGGGTACCTCGCGAGGTTCCCATGATGCAAGCCATGACGATCAAGACTAGGCGGGCGCTAGGCGGGCGCCAGCCCGCGCATTGTCCTTTTTCCTCTTTGGTGCAAAGGGGGCAAGCGCAGGCATGGAGTATTGAGGCATCAGGCAAATGTTTCCATATCGGTGCAACAAGACCAAGACCAGCAGGACAGCAGGATGGAGGTCACCATGGAGCCCAAGACGGTGTCATCACCAACACCTTTGGCAGGCGAAGACCACCTTTAGTCAGGATATCTTGTACTGGCTGTCCCCTTTCAAAATGGCCGTTGTTGGAACCCTTCCCGTTCAATATTTGGGAAGAGGACCAGTGCCTCTATAAAAAGGGGTAGCCACCACCATAGAGAGGACATATCGATTCCTCCCCAAGCACACCACCAAGCACAAGAACACCTCTCCTCACGAGGCTGTTCTTCCTCTGTACTGTTCATCATCATCCCGAGAGGCAATCCACCACCACACACAGGAGTAGGGTATTACACCACAACGGTGGCCCGAACCTGTATAAATCTTGTGTCTCTTGTGTTGTTCATCGATCTAGCTTAGGGATCACGGCAAGGCTGAGACCGAGATTCGATAGGAGGTGAGTTCGAACCTTAAGGGTTTTGCCGGAACCCGATATCCGACACAATCACCCGGTCTTCTCCTTCCTAGCTTTTTGATTTTATGATTCTCTCTTGGATTTTCATACACTTAGCCGTGTACGTATCTTGGCTAAACTCGAACCTATAGTTGATCCATCCATACTCGGTAAAGAATCAAAAAGGTACTTGAAGACGACTTTGAATGGGAGGAGGTTTTATTTTTACCCCCAACCTTATTTTTATGTCTTCTTTGTTCTCAGTCCCTACGGTCCATTGTAGGATGATTTTCCTAAGGCCTTGAATTCGTTGGGAAGGTGATCAGGGTCCTCTCCCTGGTCCTATCGAACCAGTGACTTCTCTCCTGGGATTGAAAATGTTTTGCCTTTCCCCGATGGTTTCGCATTCCTATGTGGGTAGGATTCGCCAGGGATGAGCGGCTTATTTAGCCTATGCGAAGCGTGAAGCATAAGAGAAGAGTGTAGCGGCGAGTGTAATACTTATGGCGAATATAAGTAGTGTCAAAGCCTACACCGCTTAGCTCTGCAGATGTTTTCAGGACGAAGACGGTGATACAATACCACTCGCCAGTGATGATAAGATTCACTCATAGCATAGGTGGAAGATCCATCCTATTTTCTTTATAGATTTATTTGTTCAAAGAAAAGAAGGCTAAAAATCATTCAGGGAACCTACTCTTGGTATCCTTTAGCACATTCACTTTCTATATTCCCTTTCTTTAGTTCAGACGCTATCGTACCTCAGGGAAAATCCAAATTTGTATCAACGATTCCCACTCAACTCTGGAATGACTCTCCCCTCTCTCCCTTAACATATCTTAGGCCTCTTATCCGTCAACCGCACCTTAATAGCTTAGACTTTCGAGCCTTGCTGGATGATGCAGAAGGGCCAACATCAGAGGATCAATTGAATAACCAACTCTCCGCCCGCTGCCGCTCTCGCTCGAAAGCCTTTGGATCCCCTGGGGACTGTCATGAGCCCCTACAAGGAGTCAAAATAAAGCCGAAACCAGATACTGGAAGTGTTGACCCAGATCAATTGAGTGCGAGCCCTTTTATCTTGAGCTGATTCTCCTAATTTTAGAGCTGTGGTGAAGGTAAATTGAGCTCTGGCCTGTGGGGAATGAAAAGGCTCTGACGAAGCTCCAGGGATTACATGAAGGTTTAGGCCTTGTGAGAAGCTCCAAACGGTCAGAAAAGAAGATGGTCCTGCCCTTACTTCGGCTTGAGGAGTCGTTTTCTCGCTATCTTCTTCGTCTGGATTAGCCTTTTAGTAGCCTAGTAGGTTGTTTGAGTTTCAGGAAAGGAAGAGGTGCTTTCTAAAACAGCCGTTACCGCTATGTTTTTTTTCAATAAGTTCTTTTAGAGCATCATGCCCCACTGTCCGAATAAAGTGTGCGCCTAGGGTGTCATGTGTTTAAGAATAAACGTATAATAGAAATACTTTCCCAATCCGTATAAGAGGAAAGAAGGGTCCAGCAATAAGCAGTAGAAGAATAACCCGTAGAAGAAGTTTCATCACTTCCAGAGATCGGAGCCAGACAAAGATAAGACTCCACAGCGGCACGATCGGGATGATCGGGTCAAAGATGAGACAAAACTTGTAAAACCCCGGTTTTGGCCTTGTTACTAAGGAGAAATTGACATAATTTGCAAACAGAGATATAATTATTTCAAAAAGAGACCAGGAAAGAGCCATTTCCCAACCAAATAAAACAGGAAAGCATGAGGCTCAAAGCCCTTTCTCATTTCGAAATTCATCTTAATATCGGTAATGCCCCGCCCAAAAGTATTTAATCGCAATCACACACTAGCTTGGTTGGAAAAGCTCATTTGCACCCACTAACTAATACCTTGTCGTCAGTATTGAATTCTCCATGCTTTTGCCTTGCTTTGTAGTCATTTTCTATGAGTAATCGGTCGAACTCAATTTCAAGAAAAACTCTATCTACTTTGTGGCCAAAAGTAGTGAAAATGGTATTTAGCTTAGTCAATATACAACACAACTGTTGATTCTTCACGAGATGAAAACCCTTTGTCCTCCATCTGCAAGGGCAATTCCTAAGAAAAGTGCCACTAGCCCTTGTTTTGGTCATGTCCACAGGCCTTTCCATTCGTCTTTATTCGTCTTTCTTCCGGCAATCTATGCATAATTCTACTTCTTGAACCACCGAATCCGCTTTTGAAAATGGATAACTAGCTCCATTCTGCGTCAAGTAATAAGGATGTGCCCAAAGCACACTTTTGAAAGGCATCGGTCACCTTAAAAACCCCAAAAGTAGGAAGTCTAGCGTGCTTCTTTAGTGCTGCTCTTCATTCACATGCTTTCTCATTGAACGAGGCATATTAAAGTGAAAGAAGTTCCAGGTCGAGTCCCGAGAAGGTGATAGTTGATTTTGATCATGAAGTTGACACTGGACTTTGGAATTGATTCTGGACCCCCACCTACTCAGGACGCCCCGCCTGCTCAGGACAATCCCATTACGGATTTTCTGGAGGGGGACACGCTTGACCCAACGCAAAAACGGGAATTCAGAAATATTTTGAATTTCTTGAAGACCAAAAGCAGAACGAACCTTCAAAGTGAGTGAATCGTAATAAAAAGATGTTGGGGGGGGGGCGAGGGTAGTAGTTTCTGAATCAAGGGCAATCAACCACTATCTAAAAACCCGGGTTGGACAACTGCGTCTTTGGGGGATTAGCGGGGATTTTGTTGTAAAGGAATAACGGAAATGGAAAAGGGACTTCAAAGCTCAGAAGAGACGGTCCCACTTTTATCAGGGCCTTCTCGGGGTCTTGAGCAATGTTAATTTGCATTGATTGCAAACAGGGTGCGGGATTCTCTGACGCAAACAAAGAAATGGCCCCTGAGAAAGGAATCAGTCTCTTCAGTCCGGTACATGCCTCAAATTCATTTTTCCTTTGAATTACTCATTTTTTGAATTTTGCACTGGAAACTTTTCTAGGAGAAGTTTGAATCCGTTCTGTTCGGATATTGATCAGTCTTGGTTTGACATGGTTTACGCATTACTGGTTCCCGGAAGAGTCAATTTCTCCATTAGCTAAACCCTTTATTACCCTACCTTTGGACTCGTATTTTGTTTGTACACAATCAACGGAGGCCCCCCCAACATATGTTGCAACGTCTTCAATAGCATGCTCTTACTTCATATTTACCTTAATAAGTCACCAAATTTGGTGCTTTTCGATCCCCAGTTGCTATGGGGAACGAAGGCAGAAATACAATAGAATCCTTTATTTAAGTGGTTCTCGCTTCTCCTTGTTCCTGCTCCTAACTCCTCCCCCGGTAGTTCCCAATGTTTGGCACATTCCATACTTCATGGGTGCAACATCAACAAATTCGCTCATGATCAATTTACAACCTGTCGGTGTACTAGAGTAGGGGTACTCTAGTACCCCGAACTCGTGCACGGGCAGTTGCAGCACCCCGCGGCAGGGCCGGCCTAGTGACCGCCAAGGTCCTCCGCGGCTCCTTTGGAGCCATTCAAGAACAAAGTAATCAAGGCCCCGGCAAGAGGAGCTTGCCGGAAGGCCACTCAAGGCACGAAGGAAACAAGACCCGGCAAGAGGAGCTTGCGGGAAGGCTGTGATCTACAAGCTCCCGCGCGACAAGGATTCAGCCGCGGCAAGATGCTTGCAGCGGCGAGCAACCTCTTCATCTCCGCTCCAGCTCATCCACCAGCGATGTCGCCATGGGGCTATTCCGAACACGCGTGTCAAAGGGCTATGCAGCCAGCGGGAGCAGCGATAAGCGGCTGACGAGCTACCATCGTGGCAAGCGGAGGCGCACTTGAGCGGTCCCTATTGCCTTGTTGAAGCGACAGGGGCGGGCATTTATTACTCTTGTCCCCTGCCGTCGAGTTAGGTATAGATCATCAGTACCTTTGTACAAGCGGTGTACCAACTACTGTTTTTCCTATTTTGCCCTTGTCTACTTGCCACCTGTGGTGACCCCTTGAACCTATAAAAGGAGGCCCATGTGCAACATAGAAAGGGTTCGGCTCGTTCGGTTCATTCGACTCATTCGAGACCACACTCACTCAGGCTAGGTTTTGTAGCTCTCATTGCTCCCTAGCAAGAACACAATACAATCAACCAAGCAGCAGTAGGAGTATTATCTCTCCGGAGAGCTCCGAAGCTGGGTAAATCTGCTCGTGTGCATCGCCTCGATCCGCTCTTTGTGCAATCTCCGCCCCCACCGAACCACAAGGGACTCGGTCCGCCAGGTCCCATAGGTGTTCGTGGGTCACGATCAGCTTCCCCGACATCTTTGGCGCGCCAGGTAGGGGGCGTCGAGGCTGTGTGAATCCGATCCGGCGTTCACACGAGCAACTTCTTCATCATCTTCGTCAACATGCCACCGAAGAAGAAGGCTTCGGCGGCAGCAGAACCGTCCGCGTCAAACCCACCGCCACCGGGGCTGACGAGTGGTGGGGAAGACGCTGGCAGAGGAACGGGCGTCGTCGAGAGAGCCCACGCCGCCAGGTCCAAGGACAAGCGGCGCGAGGCTTCGGCGTCCAAAACGTATCGCGTCCATCTCGGGGCGCGAGACCGACAATCGTCATGATGCTCGCAGCACCATCGCTTCGTTGGATCAAGGCCAAGCTGGAGGATCCGAGGCCCTCGAGACCGCATGCGCGCCAAACATCTTTGATGCAGCGAATACGGTCGCTTGGGCGGGATGCTGCTCCTCTAACGGTTAGAAGTCCGAGCACGTCCCGTTCCTCGCGCCGTATGCCTTTGCCACCCACCACTCCGGCAGAAGCCTTGGCGAGAGCTCAATTGCTTCTAGACTACCCTCCAACGGCCGACAAAGGTCGGCGAATGGAGGGCCACCATCGAGTCTCATCGGCTTTGCCAACGGCGGCACTCGCGGCAACCAACTGCGTCCTTGCCGCGGCGAGGCGACAAAGGCGCGAGCGGTGGCGGCGAGACCTGCGAAGTGCAACCACCATGCACTCTCCTTCCCGAAGGCCAAGATCACCGATTCCTCGGATCCACCTCGGCGACTCCACGCGTCGTCCGGATCCACGAGCTCGCCGTGATCAGCGCCAAGTTCTTAAGGAACGGCAACAAAAAGCGCTTCGAACTTCGCGCCGGCGCCCGAAGAAGCGGCGTCGGTCCGACCAGCGCGCGGGCCCGCTGTTGATATGCGTGCGCTGGGAACCAGGTGACTTGCCGTGACGCGGTAGGTTGCCCTGCGTTCCCTCGTGAGCTGCGGCAAGTCGGTGGCCCGACAAGAAAAACTTCAAGCCAGATGTGCGAGAAAATGCGGCGGCGGGGCGCATCCATCGGAGTTCCTCGGCATCTACACCATCGCGGTGCGAGCTGCGGGGGCGAGACGACAAGATCCTCGCCAACTACTTCCCTCGGTGCTCAAGCCAAACGTCGAGATCTTGGCTCATGCACTTGCGAACAGCTCCATATCTTCTTGGGCAGATTTGTGCCATCGGTTTGTCGGCGCCTTCACGGTGACCACAAACCTCATGGCCAAGAAAGTGACCTTCACCTGCTCGCCCGGAAGGAGGGAGAGTCCCTGCGCAAGTTTATCCGAGAGATTCAGCCGTGTGCACTACAACATCGGATGTCCACCACCCGCGCGGTGATCGGCGCGTTCCATCGAGCGTGCGGAACCGCAGGATGAGGAGGAGATGGCGATGTGCAAAGTCAAGGCGTTAGTGAGCTGTATGCCTTGGCCGACAAGTGTGCACGTGTTGAAGAGGAAGAGACTCGAGGAGAGAATGTTGGGCGCGAATCGGCGGTGAGGAGACCGCCCCGACAAAGAAGAGCCGGCGGCAGAACAACAGAAAAAAGAAAAGCAAGGAGGTACTAGTTGTCGAGCAGTCCGGCAACGGAGGTGGCGCCAAGAAGGCCAAAGCTAGTGGCTCCGGCAAAGAAGTTGCCGCTGACACCGACCGCCAAGCCGTGGCGGCCGCCGACAAGCCGGACAGCTCCAACAAACAGTACTGTAAGATTCATCGCACCAAAGGCCACGATCTCCAGAGTTGCAAGAAAGTTGAGCAGCTCGTAGAACAGCAGAAGGCTGAGTACGAGCGGCGAGACAAGGAGAAGGCCCAGGAAGGTGCAGGGGCAGCTAGCAAGAAAAGACCCGGCCGGGGAGGACACCGCGGCAAGGCCAAGCAACGGCAAGGAGACAGACCTCCCCGCGGCCGCGACAAGGACGAAGAATAAGATGATGATGAAGATATGGAAGATGATGAAGCTGATGAGCAGGAGTTTCAGAAGGCAACAGAGGTTCTCTGCGTTGACGGTGGTGCTTCTCGCATACCTCACACCGCCAGCTCAAGCAATGGATGCGTGAGGTTAATGCAGCGAGAACCATCCGTGAGAGTCCATGAGCCTCTGAAGTGGTCCAAGACGCCCATCATCTTCGATATTGAGGACCACCCTGATCGCATAACTGCGGTCGGGTGCTTGCCGATGTTGGTCTCACCAACTATCCGCAACCTCAAGGTCACTAAGATGTTGGTTGGCGACGGGGCGGCTTGAATCGATCTCCTCTGCGGTACTCCGAAGCTTGGATCCTGACAATGAGCTCGAAGAAGCTGGAACTTTCAAGGAATCAACCCAGGAAGGAGCAAGCGAAAGGGAAGATCACATTGCGGTAACATTTGGCGGTGAGCTAAACTTCAGGACTAAGAGAGTCACATTCGACGTTGCTGATTTCCCATTGCCCTACAATGGAATACTTGGCCGTCGAGCACTCGCCAAGTTCATGGCAGCCTCTCATTACGCCTACAACTTACTCAAGATGCCCGGCCCGATAAGCGTCATTTCTGTCCATGGCGACAAGAAGGATGCGCTTATCTGCGCCGACAAGATTCTGGGATGCAGCAGCTGCGACGGATAGCAAACCACTTGCCGCTGAAGCTCCGGGGAAGAAGAAGACCGCTTTGTCCGGCAAGAGCTCGATGCCCACTCCGCAAGCGCACCTCTTGGTGCTGCGCTACCGTCGAGGACGCACCATCGAGCTCCACCGGCAAGTGCAAGAAGATGATGGCAGCTCCGCGAAGACCAAGAAGGTGCCGCCAAGGAGGGCGGCACCGGTGGTACCTTCACCATCGATTGCCACGCTTGACCCTAAATAGGAAGGCGAGCTCATTGCTTTCCTGCAGGCGAATGTCGATGTGTTTGCATGGCAACCATCGACATCCCGGTGTTCCTGGAAAGTAATTGAGCACCACCTAGTTGTCTGTCCTCATCGCGCCCGTCAAGCAAAAAGTTAGGAAGCAGGCGTTGGGCGCCAAGAGTTCATAGCGAAGAGATCAAGAAGCTGGAAGCAGCGGGCCTTGTCGAGTACTCCATCCCGTGGTTGGCCAATCCGGTAGTTGTATCATAAGGCAAATGGGAAATGGAGTCTTTGTATTGACTTCACAGATGTTAATAAAGCTTGTCCCAAAGACCCATTTCCCTTGCCATGCATCGACCAGATTGTTGACTCCACAGCTGGATGTGATTTGCTTTCATTTCTTGATGCATATTCAGGATATCATCAGATCTTCATGGCAGAAGAGGATGAAGAGAAAACCGCATTCATTACACCATGTGGCACTTACTGTTTCATACGGATGCCTTTTGGTTTGAAGAATGCTGGTTCAACGTTTGCAAGAGTGGTCCACGATGCTTTTGAGCCCCAAATGCACAGAAATGTAGAAGCCTACATGGATGACATAGTGGTCAAGAGCAAGGACAAAGCAACTCTGGTTCAAGATTTGGATGAGACCTTTGCAAATCTGCGCAAGATCAACCTCAAGCTCAATCCCGAGAAGTGCGTGTTTGGAGTTCCTTCCGGCAAGCTTCTCGGGTTCTTCGTGTCTCAGCGGGGAATTGAAGCCAACCCCGACAAGATCAAGGCCATTGAGCAGATTGAAGCACCAAAGCGCGTCAAGGATGTAAGAAGGCTTGCCGGTTGCGTGGCTGCTCCCAGCAGGTTTATCTCTAGGTCAGCTGAGCGCGCCCTGCCATTTTCAAGATTTTGAAAAAGGCAGGTCAATGAAATGGACTCGAAGCGGAGGCTGCGCTGCAGGACTTAAAGAGGTACCTGTCCTCCACTCCAATACTTGTCGCACCTAAGCCACAAGAGAAGTTGCTGCTTTATATAGCGGCAACCAATCAAGCGGTTAGTGCTGCGTTAGTAGCGGAAAGGGAGGTAGATGATGAGCCGGCAACCGAGACAGGTGCATCCAACGACAAGCAGGGGGCTTCACCGTCAAGCTCTGGTCCCGACAAGGACAGATCTGCACAGGATTACGAGAAGATGCAGAAAAGGATGGTGCAGCGCCCAGTCTACTTTGTCAGCTCCCTTCTACACGGGGCTAGATCAAGGTATTCTGGTGTGCAGAAACTGCTTTTCGGCCTCCTCATGGCCTCGAGAAAGCTGCGCCATTACTTCCAAGCACATGAGATAATAGTTGTAACTCGCTTTCCGCTGAAGAGGATATTGCAAAATCCAGAAGCAACAGGCAGGATTGTTGAGTGGGCACTGGAACTGTCAAGCTTTGGCCTCAAGTTTGAAAGCACATCAACTATCCAGAGCAGAGCATTGGCAGAGTTTATAGCAGAATGGGCGTAACGCAAGATGAAGAAATTCGAGACGAGCATCCCGTCAAGGAGGCAAGTAAGGAATGGCTGATGTACTTTGATGGTGCCTTCTCGCTGCAAAGGCGCCCGGTGCGGCGTGCTGCTTATCGCACCCACCGGAGAGCACCTCAAGTACATAGTCCAGATGCACTTTCCCAAGGAACAAGCAACAAATAATACTGCAGAGTATGAAGGTTTGCTTGCTGGACTCAGGATTGCAGTGGACCTTGGGATCAAGAAGCTTATCGTCAGGGGTGACTCGTAGCTTGTCGTCCGCCAAGTAAACAAAGATTATCAGAGTCCGTTGATGGAAGCCTACGTTGATGAAGTAAGAAAGCTAGAAGAACACTTTGAAGGCCTGCAAATGGAACATGTTCCAAGAGCTCAGAATGATATTGCTGATGGCCTGTCAAAGTGTGCTGCACTCAAGTTACCTGTGGAACCAGGGATTTTTGTGCTCAAGCTGACTCAGCCAACCGTAACACCATCAACCGAACAGAGCAAGAAGAGGAAGTTGGTTTCTGGTGACCACTTTCCGGCAGAGCTCCCTGAAGCCGCCGCCAAGAAGGTCCCCAGAATCAACACAGATATCGCTGAGGAGCAGTCTGCTCCGACAAGCCCTAGGGTTTGTTTCGTTGAAGCAGACGCTCCCGACAAGTTTTGCTCCAGCAAGCTTGTCGGGGATCATCAAGCTCCGGCTGAGCCACAGGTTCTTGCCGTAGAAGCTGATGTTCCCGCAGCGGCAGATGTGCCTTTAGTCCTTGTTGTCGAGCCGCGAGCTCCAAAGCCTGGCACAACAGATCGTCCATTTCCTTGAGACGGGGAACTTCGAAGAGCAAGAAGAAGCGAAAAGAGTAGCCCGGCAGTCAAGTATGTACCAGTTTGTTGACAACATCTTGTGCGTAAGAAGACTCAACGGTGTGAAATTGAAGTGTATTTGCGGGAAGATGGATGTAAGCTGTTGGCGAGAGATACCGGAGGCATATGTGGTCACCACATTGGCGCAAAAGCACTTGCCGCAAAGCTTTCCGGCAAGGTTTCTTCTGGCGGAAGCCCTCGAGGATGCAAGCGCACAAGTAACCAAGTGGGCGTGTCGGTTCCATTCAAAACAGATACACCAGCCAGCTCAAGCTCTCGGGCGATCCCTTTATCACGGCGTTTTGGTGCAGGGGCTCGACATCCTCGGCCCCTTCCCGAGCTGTCGGGGTTTGAGTACTTGTACGTCGCAATCGACAAGTTCACAAAGTGGCGGAAGTGGAAGCGATGAGGAAGGTGACAGCCACGATCGTGATCAAGTTCTTGGTCAATTGTTTGCCGTTTTGGGATTCCTAACCGGATCATCACCGACAATGGCACACAGTTCACGAGTCGCACCTTCATGCAGTACGTCCAAGATCTTGGCGCCAAGGTCTGCTTTGCTTCTGTTGCTCATCCGAGAAGCAACGGTCAAGCAGAGAGGGCAAACGTTGAAGTGCTGCGAGGACTCAAGACCAGAACTTTCGATAGGCTGCGCAAGTGCGGAAGAAACTGGATTGAGGAGCTGCCGGTGGTTCTTTGGTCGATCAGGTCGACGCCAAATCGAGCCACTGGCCAGACACCTTTCGCTCTAGTCTATGGAGCAGAGGCAGTTCTCCCCACGGAACTCGTATACGGATCACCTCGAGTACTCGCTTATGATGAGCTTGAGCAAGAGCAGCTGCGACAAGATGACGCGCTGCTCCTCGAGGAGGATCGTCTTCAGGCTGCTGTACGAGCTGCTCGTTACCAGCAGGCTTTGCGCCGCTACCATAGCCGCAAAGTTAATGCCAGAAGCTTCGAGGAAGGCGACCTTGTTCTTCGGCGCGTTCAGTCCGCCAAGAATTCCAACAAGTTGACGCCGAAGTGGGAAGGCCCTTATCGGGTGAAACGTGTCACTAGGCCTGGCGCTGTCCGCCTTGAGACCGAAGATGGCGTTCCAGTGAGAAACTCCTGGAATGTAGAGCATCTTCGTAAGTTTTACCCATAGGGCGCGGTTGCCGGAACCCGTTCCGGCAACCACCCTTTTGTACAAGTCTTGCCGCTGTTGCATGTAATCCTTTGTACAAAGCCGGGCGCAGACCCCGTGCATCAGTAAAGCTTATGTGTTGCGCACAACTTGTCAATTTCATGCTTTCATCGTTATTTTGCATGTATTATCTGACATTTTGTGCAGCATCCACACCCGGTAAGCGATAACAAGCCACTAGGCTCCATAACTTTATTTTCTCTTCTTTCTTCTCATAAGAAAGGAAGGTTCATCCGCCCACAAGTTAGCCGGGGGGAAGGAGACGATAATGGTGTGGGCCACCAAGTGTCTCTCGAGGAAGTATCGCCTTGCCGGGAAGCAAACGACAGAAAAGCTAAGTTGCCAAAAGTTTGAGCAATCAGTTTTTAAATTTTTAAGTTATCTTCCTCGAACGATAGTACTTTGTATGGAAAACCTGTGCGCGGAGGAATCAACTCGTGGCTAATTTGCGCCCTTACTTTGTTTCGAGTCCGCTCAACAATTTAAGTGTGCTGCAACTAGTTGCGACAAGGTTGCTTGTCGGAGGCGGCATCGCCAGCAGGCTCTTGACGTTCACTTTCGGCCTTTCGCACAAAGATGCCCGCGCCGACAAGTTCCCTAAAAAGCGTAGGGCACAAACATACAAAGGAAGAAATCGAGTAAAGGAAATAACATTGCGATCGTTTGCCTAAGATAGAGTATATTACAAAAATAACTTGTCGCAGACCTAATAGATTTTTCTCCTAAACATGATCTGCAGCGACAAGGGAAAGATAAACTTGGCGGCCTAGTCTACGCGGTCACCATCAAGCCTCTTGACTCCGCTCACCCTGTCCACGATGGGTGCGACAAGGGCCTTGAGCGCTTCAACGTCAGCAGTTGGAGGCAGGGACTTGAGGACGTTGGCGAAGTTGACGCCTGGATTGCGGAAAGCCACCTTCATCAGCACCTTCTGGACGGCCCCGGCGCAGATTTGGCGCGACTCGCCGGCCAGCTGCTTTGGGATCTCCTCCCGGAGCCGCTGGAGACCCGTCAACACACCTTTGAAGAACAGGCTAAGCTTGGCGCTGGGTTGAAGGCGCTCGTCGGTGGATTACCCGAGGTCCACCATCCCCAGCTCCATCAGCTCATTGTGGATGGCGGCGGCAGTATCCACAAGACCCTCCGTCCAGTGCATCATGCTGTCTCTGAGAGTATTCTGGGCGGTCACGGCATTCGGCAGCAGCTCCTTGTTGGCTTTGATCTTCTCCAACAGGCCCGCTTCTCGCTCCTTGGCGTCGTCCAGTGTCTCCGTCAAGGTGGTCAGTTTCAGCTCCAGATCTGCCTTGGAGTCTTTGGCGGCGTCAAGCTCTTTGATCTTCTCAGCGAAACGACCCTGCAACTCACCAAGAGTGTAGGCGTCCTTCTCGCGCTCGCGCTTCAGCCCACCTCCTCGCTGCTCTTCTGGAGGGTGGCCTCCAGCTGCGCCACCCTCATCTCCAATTCCTTCTTGGCTGACTCGGCAGCTGCAGCAGCGTCCTTTGCCTCCTTGAGTGCTCCGCCAATTGATTGCTCGCGCGCGGCAAGATCTTCCTCATAGCTGTCGAGGTTGATCTTCCGCTGCGCCACTCACCTTCTTCTTGCAGAGAGCTTCTCACCGGCAAGCCTTTGCTGCTCCTCGACCTCGGCCTTCTCCAGGATGAAGGCCGTGCGCTCTTCGGAGAGTTGCTCCCGCGCTTCTGCTATGTCCCGGAGAGTTTCCTTATTGGCACGCCGGAGCTCTTCTGCGCGCTTCTCCATGTCAGCTCCCGCCCTCGCGACAAGCGCTTCCCGCGACTCCAGCTTAGCTTGTCGGGCGCGGTAGAGCGACAACAGCCTCTTCAGCAGCTGCTCCTCCTCAGACTCGCCGCTGCTGCTGCTTGGCGCGTCAACCAGCGACAGCCCAGCGGAGGCGAGCAGCTCCACGTCGAAGGTCTCTCCCTCGACCGGCGCCCTGGAGCTCGACGCCCATGGAAGCTTGATGAAGACACCGTCGCCGGCCTTCAGATAGGCGCCGGGCTGGGGCTCTTCGGAGCCTGGTGCTGCATCGGTGGCGGAGGGATCGGTGGTCGGCGTAGCGCCTGGCGCTCCTGCGGCCTCAGGGCCGTCAGTGCGATCACCAGACCCCTCCCCAGCCTCCGCGCCAGCAGCCTTGGCGGCCTCCTCACCGGCGGACCCATCGGCGCCGACCTCCTCCTCCATGTTGGCCGCGTCGTCGTTGTTGCCGCGAGCGTCCTCCTCGCCGGCAACATCAGTCTCCATCGGCTCTCCGGCGGGTGGATCTAAGAAAGAAAGAACAGTCAAGCCAAATGATCGAAAACAGTAGAAAAGGAACCCAAGGGAAATTTTCAGTCAAGAAGATTACCTGCAATGGGATCCGTAGCCACGGTCTCCACCACCGGAGGGTCGTTGGCGCTGCCCCTTGTTGGAGAAGCTCCCCTTGTCGGAGAGGCCTCCCTTGCCGGAGAGCGCTCCCTTGGCGGAGAGTTCTCCCTTGGCGGTGTAGTTGAAGCAGACAGAACTTCAGGAGTGACCCCCGGGGCCTCCTGATGAGGCTGCTCTGCTCCTGCACAATTCAACAAACCAGATATCAGTAAAGAAGGAGCACCCAAGCACACCTAACCGTAAGAAATAAACCAATTACTTACGCTGGGGACTGTGCTGGGGGCTGCTCTGAAGGGTTGCGGGTCCGCAACGGGTCTCAGACGCAGCGCCTGTCAGCCATTAGGGAATCGTCTTCGGCGACAACCACCGGAGTCTTGGCCCTCTTGACGCCCTCCGAGCCAGCGTCTGAAAAAGGAAAGAGCTCGAGAATGAAGCAAGTCGAGATACAAGACAAGGCAGTAAATTGAAGATTACAAGTAGCAGCGACAAGAACTTACTCTTCCTCTTCTTCCTCGGAGCGAGAGCGGAGAAGTCAAATTCGCTCCGGTCGGCGACACTGGAGGAGTAGGCTCCCTCGGGCGCTTGGCGGGAGGCGGGGCCGTGGCTCGAAGGCCCGCTCTGTTGTTGTGGCGGCATGAGGCGCCTCCAGCAACAAGCAGTGCTTGCCGCGGTGGAGCTGGCGGGCGGCGAGGCGGCTGTTGGCCCGTCTGCCGCCCCGCCACTTCTCGAGTCTTGCGGAGGCATCTTCTTGGCGGGGCCGCGGGCTCCTCCCGCGGCAAGCTACTTGACGGCGGAGGGGAGGCGCCCCCGGCAGGCTCGTTCAGCTCAGCGTCGGGCTCGGCCTGCTCCTCCTCGCCGGCGAACTCCTCTCGATCGGCAAGGCTTGCCGCCTCGGCTGCCTCTGCCTCCTCTACGGTGAACCCAAACACGCCGGCGGCAGCAGCTTGCCGCCTCCTCCGACCTTAATGGCGTCGCGCGCCATCTCTTGCTCGGTGGTATCGCGGGTGAGCCACTTCGCTTTCGTCGGCACGGATCGGCACTTCTTCCAAGTTGTCGAAGAACTGCTGCACGACGTCGTCGGCGGGCTCCTGCCAAGTTGGAACGATTCCATGGGAGTCGCACAACGGCATCATCGCCCGGATGCGGTCAATCGACGAGTTGTTGCACAAAGGGACAACTCCCCTCGGCAACATGAACCACTCGGGGTGATCTGCATCAGGCTTGAACAGCTCCCGCAGCATGGCATCCAGCTCCAAGACAGTGAAGTTCCAGTTGAGGCCCGGACGCAGCCTCATGATGTCCGCCGTGTTTTGGAACTCCCAAGCAGGCCTCCCCCTCTCCTGCAAGGGCGCAATGCGGCGGCGAAGGAAATCCGTGCCAACAACTCCTACGGTAAGCCCGGCATGCCTGAGGCGCAAGATCCGAGTCACGACAATCTTCAACTTGGCATCCTCCAGCGCCAAGTTGCTCCAATCGTTGCCGCGCACTATGGGAGTTTGGCGCAGGGCAGTGAAAGGCTGCGGGTCCTCCTCTATGATCCAACACCAATCGGCTCTCCACTCCTCCCACTTGCTACGCAGCTCTTCGTCAAGATATGCTTCCTTCTTGCCGATCCTGGAGATCCATGCAATCCCTCCGGCAAGCGGCTCTCCTCTCTCTACGCAGGGCATGAAGTAATGGCGGAAAAGGGCTACATTTGGGTGGACCCCGACAAAGTTCTCGCAGAGGTGTGCGAAAACTGCCATGGTGAGGACGGCGTTGGGGGGGAAATCAAGGAGGCGGAGGCCGTATGTGTTCATGACGTCGCAAAAGAATTCGGAAAAGGGCGGGCAGAGCCCGCAGTGGAAGAAAAGCGCGAAGAAAGGGTACCCGACGGAAACCTTCTCGGATGTGGCGGCGGAGATCACCCTCGCTTGCTGGGTGCGCCTGCGTCTCCATCGACTGAAGAGGTAATACAGCTCTCGATCTCCTTCGCGTCGGCGGGGATCAAAGAGGGCCCGCTCCTTCCATGGCGCCCATGAGCCGCTGCGCCTCGGCGACTTCACCCCTTTGCCCTTGTCGGCTTTGAGCCATGGCGGAGGTGGTGGAGGAATCCGGCGGCGTTGGTGGCGCTGGTGGCAATGGGGAGGGGCGGGCGTCGCTCTCTTTGGACTCGAGAAGAAGGGGGAGCGGTGGTTTTGATGTGACAAAGAATGGCAAGTGGGCGTCCTGCCTGTTTCCCCTGCTTATAAGGAGGAGAGGGGGGTGTTCCGCTTTTCCCATTAAAGAAAGCCCCCACGATCTCTCCCACGACGCCACGTCCGGAGCGTGCCGTTCGTGGGGGACGTGGTGGGTCCGAGGCGAATAACTGCGCGATCTAGGCCACGCGTGCCCGTGCACTGTTTTGGGCCTGGCCCAATAGAGCTCGGCGCCGTGTATGGCCCAGGCCCGGGGGCTCCTGTCGGTGTACTAGAGTAGGGGTACTCTAGTACCCCGAACTCGTGCACGGGCAGTTGCAGCACCCCGCGGCAGGGCCGGCCTAGTGACCGCCAAGGTCCTCCGCGGCTCCTTTGGAGCCATTCAAGAACAAAGTAATCAAGGCCTCGGCAAGAGGAGCTTGCCGGGAAGGCCACTCAAGGCACGAAGGAAACAAGACCCCGGCAAGAGGAGCTTGCCGGCAAGGCTTGGTGATCTACAAGCTCCCGAGCGCGACAAGGATTCAGCCGCGGCAAGAGGCTTGCCGCGGTAGGCAACCTCTCTTCATCTCCGCTCCAGCTCATCCGCCAACGTGTCGCCATGGGGCTATTCCAGGCACGCGTGTCAAAGGGCTATGCAGCCAGCGGGGAGCACTGATAAGCGGTGCTGACGAGCTACCATCGTGGCAAACGGAGGCGCACTTGACGGTCCCTATTGCACTGTTCAGGCGACAGGGACGGGCATTTATTACTCTTGTCCCTTGCCGTCAGAGTTAGGTATAGATCACTGTACACTGTACAAAGCGGTGTACCAACTACTGTTTTTCCTATTTTGCCCTTGTCTACTTGCCACCTGTGGTGACCCCTTGAACCTATAAAAGGAGGCCCATGTGCAACGTAGAAAGGGTTCAGCTTGTTCGGTTCATTCGACTCATTCGAGACCACACTCACTCAGGCTAGGTTTTGTAGCTCTCATTGCTCCCTAGCAAGAAAACAATACAATCAACCAAGCAGCAGTAGGAGTATTATCTCTCCGGAGAGCGCCGAAGCTGGGTAAATCTGCTCGTGTGCATCGCCTCGATCCGCTCTTTGTACAATCTCCGCCCCCCACCGAACCACAAGGGACTCGGTCCGCCAGGTCCCATAGGTGTTCGTGGGTCACGATCAGCTTCCCCGACATCTTTGGCGTGTACCAACTACTGTTTTTCCTATTTTGCCCTTGTCTACTTGCCACCTGTGGTGACCCCTTGAACCTATAAAAGGAGGCCCATGTGCAACGTAGAAAGGGTTCGGCTCGTTCGGTTCATTCGACTCATTCGAGACCACACTCACTCAGGCTAGGTTTTGTAGCTCTCATTGCTCCCTAGCAAGAACACAATACAATCAACCAAGCAGCGAGAGGAGTATTATCTCTCGGAGAGCTCGAGCTGGGTAAATCTGCTCGTGTGCATCGCCTCGATCCGCTCTTTGTGCAATCTCCGCCCCCCACCGAACCACAAGGGACTCGGTCCGCCAGGTCCCATAGGTGTTCGTGGGTCACGATCAGCTTCCCCGACACAACCTAAGATCTATGACTATATTATGTTAACTATTCGTATTTTGTTCATTCCATCGGTATGCTCCTAGGTACCTGTAATTGTGATCTGTTTGCCAGAACCAAGGGGTCTTTCTGTGGAAACCTTCATGAGCGATCGCCCTTTTTGATGGTTTTTCTACTTTTCACAACTGCTCTTTCCACCCCCCGGATATCTGGTGCCAAACCGTCGCCCCTTTCCTTATATATTCGATAATCGAGTTTGCTATCTTTGTGGCGTTGATTGTACGAGTTCATGAAGAGGGCTGGACGAGTAGAATGAGGGAAAGCAGCTCGATCGAGAAAAAAGAGGAGTAGACTAGAAAACCTAGAACTTCCAAAGTCACTATCAATGAATTCCCGAGCAATTCTAAACCAACATATGCTCCGTATAGACGGAATCTCAGATAAGAACCTAAGAGAAGTTTCGCGACTCCTTCATGGAATATAGGTCTTAGTATATAAATAATGTCAGTTTGAACCTGACGAGTCGTTATCATCTGTTTCCCTAACTAAGTCCATTAAGTCTTGTTGCCCTTCTATGGTGGGGATCCATAGAGAGTTTGTTTTGTGAAATATCTGATAAGTAAAAAAAAAGAGACAGGTGGTTGCAAAAATCACAAACCATAGAAAAAATGTATATCCCGTGTGTGCTCTAGTTTCGGGTTCTCCTAGACCACCATTATGAACCAAAAACAAGCATACCTAGTGAAGGGGAGCTCTTCGCAGCTGTCAGTGGAAAGATGGAAATTGGTTCTAAAAGAGCCGAGCTAGGGATAAGAGATATGGTTGGTTGGCAGAATGGAAGGAATGCTATTACGACGGAACCGGGAAAGAATGGTTCCCAACACAGGGCCGAAGAAGAGAGACGAAAGGAAGTAGTGAAAGAAGAAATAAAGTACGCGGATCAAAGTGAAAAATCACGTAGCTACTAAGTCAAAACGTCCAATGAGAATGGAGATCAAGAGGGACATGAAATCTATTAGCATCTCTATCAGTTATTTCGCTATTAGCATTCCTTAACCAATAGAAAAAGAAAGAGATCACAAGCGTTATCAGTCTCTAGACGCATCTATCTATAAAAAGGAGTAGGGCACCTGATATGAGATACATACTGGAGTCAAGGATTGAGACCACTAGTGAGAAGGCCAATAAATCGTTTTTTTTTTGTATCAGAAGGGAAAGAAGGACCATCCATTGGCAAGCACTAAAGGTAGGAATCTAGTGGCTGCTGCATCAAGCTCCATCCATCATTTTACACTCTAGAGGAGAGAACTGCTGTGAGCCAGCTTTGTGTCGACCTTTCTTATGCGGAAGCAAAACCTGTGTTTCTATACGAGTTTCCTTCAGTTGCTTAGGGTGAGCAAGCCCATAATATTCCATTTATATTATGTCTCCCTTTTCTGTTGGAGTTACATAGGAGTGGTCCATAGGGGGGGCACTAGTTACTGGTTGGGAACCATCGGTCCATAGGCGCGCGAATAGGGGTCCATCCAGTTTATTCTTTTGGGTTTGTGTGTGGGACTTTCCTCTTGATGTGGAAAAATAGGCTCTTAGGGCATATGCTGCATTTACCGGAAAAAGAAAGTCAATGGACTTCATGGACGAGGAGGTGGAGGATGAATGGTATGGCTTGCTCACTTGCTTAAAAACTTATTTTGAAAATTAAGGAGACAGAATATAAATCTCCGAATGGAGAAAAGCATATTATAGTATTTGCCCATAAGCTTATTTAAAATTGGAGTGCTACATAAGCATATGCTAAAGGGGGAGAAATCCATTTATTATTTATTTCTTAGCCTCGGCCCAACTATGTACAGAAATCTATCTATTATTGCTCAGACGACAAAGAAAGTAAACTCTCGCGATGATAGAAGAACAACTCTTAGGGCAGTTGCAAGGAAACTATGAGCTATTTATTGTTCCTTTCTTAGAAAAAAAGATAAAGGATGGCTTATGGTCTATTTTCTTACTTGACTATCCTGCCTGACGTGGCCAATAAAAGATACCTAGCATGACACATCAGCTACGCCATCTGAGCCTGTCCACTTGCTAGTCAGGAAAAATAACCGCTCCATTCCGTGGGCTTCTTTCGCGGCTCTCTTCACGCTCGCTTTACGAGTGCAACCAAGTTCAATAAACTATTCATGCTAATTCATAGACTATGCTAGTTTCTATCTAAGTGTCATGTGAGACGCTTCCTTCGCATACACATATGAAGCAACATTTGATCATCCGCATTAGAGAGTTTTGCAGGTCCTTGAGAGAACGTTATCCAGTCAGTTATGACTTGACCATGGTCTGAGGTGAATTTGGTCCTGGTCCATAAAACGAAAGGTGTTGGGCAAGCATAGAGAAGTCGTCTCAAGGGGAGTTCCATAGGAATGTTCAACTTCGATCAACCTTGGTTTGGTCCCATGCCTAAAAAACAAAGAAGGTCAAAAACAAAATAGGGTGATATAACCCACTGCTCGCCTAAGAATGTACTGACGTAATCCCTACTATGGCTTCCCGAAGGATCCAGCTGCTAAGAGGGTTCGAGCCATAATGGATTGATGTGACCGTAGCGGCGACTGGAATAAATCTGAATGAGGCAGTTATGGGACTTATCTTATCTATACCTACTAATAAAGCAAGGTGCATTTCTCCAATATTTTCATTCGTTCACCTATATTATTTCAAATATTTTTTCCTATCCGAGGTGGTACTAAATTTTTATGAAAAACGGTTCATTGTTTGTATAGCAACCGCGAGCGCAACATCACCACAATGGGCCTTGGCCCACAATGTACACCCCGCACAAATTGCTGCAATGGGCCTCGGCCTTGGCCCATAGTGCACACCCTGCACGGGCAGGCTCGAACTAGCTAAAAAAATATGTGATTGTTCAAAATCGAACTCAGGACCTCCCCGTTCAAGGCATTGTTGTGCTAGCTAGCTCAGCAGCTATATGTTGATGTCTTAGATTTAGGGATTTATGAATAAATAGTGATACTAGGAAAGACAGTGGACACACAATTAAATCGTCCCACCTTTGTTACATCCAACGAATTCAATCGATCTATATTCGTTCGCTAACTACTCGAAATATCAATAGGTCGCTTCATAAATTAACGATCTAATGACCAAGAAGGAATTATTAAGAAAGACCCGGAAGGAATTATTGAGTGCCAAAAGAAATACGAGAAAGGAATACATTAATATGCATAATCAAAGGATTGTAGGCTGCCTAATAAAGATCCGGAAGGAATTATACGTGCTGCCAAAAAAAGACCAGAAAGGAATGCAATTGCAGGATAGGAATTAACTCCCATGCATGGCAAAGACATTAATTATCCATAATCAAAGGAGGAGGTATTGTGGACTGCCTTTGTTATAACAACGGGCCACTGGCATTAAATCTAAAAAACCACCCCGTGAATCCAATACTGCATGAATATATCCAAGTCGTACGTCAAAAATTGCATACATAGACTTCGACATCCAGGTCATTATTCATAACATAAGTTAATATGCACCTACATGCACAAATACAAAGGTGGCAAAGTTTAGTACTACATAACTATGTGAAGATTATATGACGATTGTGTGTGCCAGTTTGATAAGTAAATAGTTTGGTTAATAATCAGTTACGTGGAGGTCAGAACCAACTAGGTTGCTTACCCTGCTTTTCTTATATAGCAGCTCATACATCTAGAGGCTCCACCTACCCCACAAAATAAACTAGAGGCTCCACCCATTTACAAAACTCCTCACAATTTCAGCCACTAATTACGAACGGTGGAGCAAAAAATGGCCACGTTGCAGAGAAAAGAGTGTGCAAAACTGATGATTGGCTAACAAAGGTAAAATATATGAGAGAGCACATTTACAACAAAGAGTGTAGGCGGATTGTGCTTGAAAGTTTATTGTTTTCATATAATACTTGGTCCAATAAAGTGTATTGTACAAAGCAAGGAAGGTAACCTATTTACTGTATTAAGAAAAAAGGAGAATGCATGAGTATTCACAATAAAGTAGTCCCACCTCAATTTCTTACGTCAAATTCCCTTACTAGAAGTTGAAAAATTGTACCTGCTGCAATTTAGAGTAGCTAGAAAATTTAGGTGGCATTTGGATTATCAACTTTTTGCATAAAAAAGAAATATTATCAATGATATATACGGATTTTTCTCAAACATATATATGTGATTCATGCATAACATACAATGTATATCTAAATATCACAATGAGAAAAGGTAATAAATCCAAAACAAAAGTATATTGTTAAGATGCACTTATTTGAAAATGTGTTATTTTCTTAAAAAACAAATTACAATGTTCAAATAATAAAAGACCATTTCAATCAGTTACCAAAAAAATAGTTCTTAAAGTTTAAAGATTCCTTGAGCTCGTGCGGTTCAATGACACGTGTGTCAATTTCATCACCTTGGGATTGACCACATCCAGACGCATTTTCATCAGTTGGATACCAAGGCCGTCTTTCATCGGGATGGGAAGAAGGATAAGCGGTGATACGGGTGGAGCGCCACGCTGGATAAGAGGATGTGGACATGCTTAAACCATGCTTATTGGGTTCATGTGATTTTTTTCACCCGTTGCAACGCACGGGCATGTTTGCTTTAACATGGATGTGTTTAAAGGCTCTAGGAATGATGTGTTCTCTACTACATAGTTTCAATAATGATATTTACATGGGGAGGGGTCTGAAATATGTGGCTACCTCGCATTCATCAATTTTACAAGTAGGTGCACTGCGTTTCTATACAACAATCTAAATATGGGAGGTTTAACTCTTTTATTGTGTTGCAAAAACTGGATCAGATTGTTTATGTAATCATCAATGGTGGGGCAGAGCACCACTCGATTGAGTGTTTTGGAATCAGATGATCCAATAAATGATGATCCGGGTTTTTCAATTTATGTATGAAAAGAGGGTTAATCAATTATTATTTTCTCCTGTTGCATCGCACAGGCATGTTTCCTAGTATATAACAATATATATGGAGGAAGGATTCAAAAAAGGTGGGGGTCAAGGTGTATAATACGAGCTCCACTTTCAGGCAATGAGCTAGCTTAACCCTGATTGCTTAAGGTTTAATATAGTCATGTTGGATCTGCTACTAAGAAAGGAAGAGAAAGACTGATTGCGACAGCTCAACCGGATGAGACATCTCTTATTTACAGAATTGTGCCAACATTGTTTGATTTACCAGTTCCGGGTATTGGATTTTGGAATAGAAAGAATGAAACTAGTACGAGCTTATCGCCAACCGTGCTTTCTACCAACTCCGCCAAGCCCAGACGGGAATATTGATTGCAATTTAGCCGCACCTGAGCCCACAACT
Source organism: Aegilops longissima (assembly GCA_021605205.1). Lineage (NCBI taxonomy): Eukaryota > Viridiplantae > Streptophyta > Magnoliopsida > Poales > Poaceae > Aegilops > Aegilops longissima. Next base: position 799,350,969 of record CM038677.1, read on the forward strand.
TCTGCCTCTATTCTGCCTACTTCTTATGCTGACTTCGCCAGCCTCGCGGGGTACCGATTTCCTCCTGCTTTATGTGCATGCCACTGACTCCTTTAATGGGTCGAAACCTACTTAGTTCTCATTTTTATTTCGTCTATACAAGAAAAGAAGGATTTGTGTTTAGCAAGACAGAGAATTGAAAAAGTAAAAATAAAGTCGTGTGCACCCTTTACCGAAAAGCAAATATGACAGATAGGGTACGACATATTGCTTATTCCTGATTGATATAGTTGACGACAGTTGCCTTGTTGGACCGATTGTGGATTGGAATAGAAGTTTCTTATATACAGATATTCGTGTTTACTGATTTCGCATACTGGGAATGGAACTTGATGTAACCCATTGGAAACTCTCTTTGAGACTCATTATCTGTTATATACGACAGGCTAATTAGGTCCTTCAATTTCAGAAAGGAGTCTTTCCTTACTTCCTTACACAAAGCTGTTATGTTGTTATGCTGCTCATGCAATCTAAACTTAGAATTGAAGAAAAAGAGTTCCCTCGGGACCCATCCGCTTCTCCTTTTCTTGTGTTACTATCATGAGAAGAATTCCATTCCAAGAACTCAAATAACAACAAAAAGAAGCGAGGTCAAGATCCGTTGTTACCAGTACCGACGAAATGGAGAAATTGTCCTCCAGGAATGCAATCTACTACATTAGTTGGTGTAGCCAAAGAAGAGGATATCCCCTTTTTTGACCCATTGGTCTTCAGACCAGACCCATACCATAGCTACAAACACTTTTGAGTTGGAGGAGACTGGCCAAATCGCCTTCTTGTGGCTCTCTGGGCTTATCGAACGTTAATCTGTATAGCCACTGGTCCCCTTCTCATTAGTCGTTGGCATGGACGCCATTCTTCCCAGTGAACTCGACGATTCCTTCCCTGCGCGTTCTGCTCGACGATGATATGACTGATAATCAGAAGCGAGAGGCTCTGCTCTCGAAACTTGACCTCCTCGATTCGATCGATGGGAGAAAAAAAGTTACGAGTGGCAGAGCACGCACAAATCTATCAACGTCAACTCAGCCGCGCTTTGGACCGATCCTACGAATAAGAGGCATTAACAAAGCATTTATGAGACACCATACTTTCAATAGGCAAGGACCAGCCCGAAGATCAACGTGATCTTTCTCCAAGCTAAGTTTCTATCCCCGAGGGAACCGACCACGATGCGTGGGGGTATCGGTGCTGATAAACTCGTCTCCGCTCATCTTACCTGGAAATGGAAATAAATTATGGTAGATTACCTACCTCATCTGAGATGAAGGAATTTCCTACTTAAGATTCATATGCCTATTTTGCTGTTGATGTGGAGGAATTAGTACTAGCCTACTCGATATGTTCCTTGTCTGGTTCACTATAGGAAGTGCTTTCAGCAAATGAGGAGGGGAATATTCATAGGTATGAATCTTCCGTCAATGGTTAAGGTTGAAGTGAAGGAAAACCTTCTTTGAATTTTGATGCCTAATTATTTAGCTATGGTATTGAGAAAGAAACCATTCATATGGCCAGGTCACAGCAATGCTTCTTCAGCTTACAATTCTGAGTCAACAACCGTAACTCGAGCACTTAGCCCTAGCTCTTTATCTTTCCTTCCTTGCAACGGGTTGCCTGTGTGCCTACTAATATTTACTTACCTCAATGGTGCACTAACTTTAGAACGAGGATTTGCCAAATTCGTATTAGGGGGGGGGGGGGTCTATGCAGCAATTCGACCAGTGTTACTGTACTATATATCTCAGGCTTATCCTAAAGAAATTATGGCTTCGCTTCTCTTCTTCGTGGTGATGGATATAGTCTCGATGGCTTTGCCCGATTATGGCATAAAAGTCAAATAGGATATCCTTCAAAAGGGAATTTCATGTGTGAGCACCTTGCCTCTTTTAGGGAAGGCTATTTACCAAGTGAGTCTGCGCAGCATGCTACGAAACATGAGAATCATTTTGAATCCCATTTGCACCCGGATTCAGCTTCTTTCGAACTAGCAAATGCACTTTTAGAGCCAACAACGGATCAGCTTGGCCCATTCCCCATCTAGGGAAGAAAGAGTACCTAGATCTGCATCTACTAAGTATGCCCTGAAATTCATGTTATGATCCGGTCTTTCCCAAAGCTAGGGCTTCTTTTCCCATCCCTATCCCCCGCGTCAACCTGTATCGGACCCGGAGTCAAAACTAAAAAGAGAATGAAGTCTTGAAAACTCTTAATTAATAAATATTCGTGCGCCTACTTTGCTTATCCTTCTCTGCCCCATTATAGATAGTTGGGTAGAGCGAGAGGGATATCAAGGACTTGAAAAGGGAAGGTTTCTTACGGCTAAGATGTTTCAGTTCGCCCCGACATGAAGCTACCACTTCTCTCCTATTGTTTCAAGCTGTTATCTCATTGCCCCCTTTTAGTAGCACCTTTGACCTCTATCGCTCAGAGCACAAATCATTGTGCTCCTCACTGCTCAAGAGACTTCTTATTTTCTTCTTACCCTTCGAGAAATCGGGGCAGCTGAACTCTTTCTCTTTTGGTAGTGGATTCCTTCTTCAACTACTTGCAAACGAAAAAAGTGCAATGTTTCCGTTTTTCTGGATCGCATTGAAGGAAATATGCCCTAGAGGCAATAATAAAGTTATTATTTATTTCCTTATTTCATGATAAATGTTTATTATTCATGCTAGAATTGTATTAACCGGAAACATAATACATGTGTGAATACATAGACAAACATAGTGTCACTAGTATGCCTCTACTTGACTAGCTCGTTGAATCAAAGATGGTTAAGTTTCCTAGCCATAGACATGAGTTGTCATTTGATTAACGGGATCACATCATTAGGAGAATGATGTGATTGACTTGACCCATTCCGTTAGCCTAGCACTTGATCGTTTAGTATGTTGCTATTGCTTTCTTCATGACTTATACATGTTCCTGTAACTATGAGATTATGCAACTCCTGCTTACGGAGGAACACTTTGGGTGCTACCAAACGTCACAACATAACTGGGTGATTATAAAGGAGTACTACAGGTGTCTCCAAAGGTACATGTTGGGTTGGCGTATTTCGAGATTAGGTTTTGTCACTCCGATTGTCGGAGAGGTATCTCTGGGCCCTCTCGGTAATGCACATCACTATAAGCCTTGCAAGCAATGTAGCTAATGAGTTAGTTACGGAATGATACATTACGTAACGAGTAAAGAGACTTGCCGGTAACGAGATTGAACTAGGTATTGGATACCGACGATCGAATCTCGGACAAGTAACATACCGATGACAAAGGGAACAAAGTATGTTGTTATGCGGTTTGACCGATAAAGATCTTCGTAGAATATGTAGGAGCCAATATGGACATCCAGGTTCTGCTATTGGTTATTGACCAAGAATAGTTCTAGGTCATGTCTACATAGTTCTGAACCCGTAGGGTCCTCACGCTTAAGGTTTCGATGACAGTTATATTATGAGTTTATGAGTTTTGATGTACCGAAGGGGTTCGGAGTCCCAGATCAGATCGGGGACATGACGAGGAGTCTCGAAATGGTCGAGACGTAAAGATCGATATATTGGATGACTATATTCGGAGTTCGGAAAGGTTCCGAGTGATTCGGTATTTTTGGAGTACCGGAGAGTTACGGAATTCGCCGGGAGAAGTATTGGGCCTTATTGGGCCCTCAAGCGGAAAGAGAGAGGGCTGCCTAGGGCAGGCCGCTGCCCGCATGGCCTAGTCCGAATTGGACTAAGGGAGGCCGCACCCTCCTTCCTTCCTTCTCTCTTCCCTTCCTTGTCTCCTACTCCTAATACATGGAAGGACTCCTAGTTGGACTAGGAAGGGGAATCCTACTCGGTGGGAGTAGGACTCCCCATGGCGCCCTCCTAGGGCGGCCTCCTCCTCCCTCCCTCCTTTATATACGGGGCAGGGGGCACCCCATGGACACACAAGTTGATCTACGGATCGTTCCTTAGCCGTGTGTGGTGCCCTCCACCATATTCCACTTCGTCATATCGTCGCGAGCTTAGGCGAAGCCCTGCGCCGGTGGAGCATCATCATCGTCACCACGTCGTCGTGCAGACGGAACTCATCCCCGACGCTTTGCTGGATCGGAACCCGGGGATCGTCATCGAGCTGAACGTGTGCTGAACTCGGAGGTGCCGTGCGTTCGGTACTTGGATCGGTAGGATCGTGAAGACGTACGACTACATCAACCGCGTTGTTATAATGCTTCCGCTTATGGTCTACGAGGGTACGTGGACATACACTCTCCCCTCTCGTTGCTATGCCATCACCATGATCTTGCGTGTGCGTAGGAAATTTTTTGAAATTACTACGTTCCCCAACAGTGGCACCCGAGCCAGGTTTTATGAGTTGATGTCATATGCACGAGTAGAACACAAGTGAGTTGTGGGCGATATAAGTCATACTGCTTACCAGCATGTCATACTTTGGTTTGGCGGTATTGTGAGATGAAGCGGCCCGGACCGACATTACGCGTACGCTTACGCGAGACTGGTTTCACCGCTTCGAGCACTCGTTGATTTCTACCTTCGTCGATTTCAACATCACGAAGAGCTCGGGAATCGTTTTCGTCATCCCTTGCATACTATAGTTCATCACGAAGTTCTAGTAACTTAGTGATGGTGACTAGAGAATTCTGTCAATCACTATCTTATCTGGAAGATTAACTCCCACTTGATTCAAGCGATTGAAGTACCCAGACAATCTGAGCACATGCTCACTAGTTGAGCAATTCTCCTCCATCTTTTAGCTATAGAACTTGTTGGAGACTTCATATCTCTCAACTCGGGTATTTGCTTAAATATTAACTTCAACTCCTGGAACATCTCATATGGTCCATGACGTTCAAAACGTCTTTGAAGTCCCGATTCTAAGCCGTTAAGCATGGTGCACTAAACTATCAAGTAGTCATCATATTGAGCTAGCCAAATGTTCATAACGTATGCATCTGCTCCTGCAATAGGTCTGTCACCTAGCGGTGCATTAAGGACATAATTCTTCTGTGCAGAAATGAGGATAAACCTCAGATCACGGATCCAATCCGCATCATTGCTACTAACATTTTTCAATACAATTGTCTCTAGGAACACATATAAAAACATAGGGAAGCAAAAGCATAGGGAAGCAACAACGCGAGCTATTGATCTACAACATAATTTGCAAAATACTAGCAGGACTAAGTTCATGATAAATTTAAGTTCAATTAATCATATTACTTAAGAACTCCCACTTAGATAGACATCCCTCTAATCTTCTAAGTGATTACGTGATCCATATTAACTACACCATGTCCGATCGTCACGTGAGATGGAGTAGTTTCAACGGTGAACATCAATATGTTGATCATATCTACTATATGATTCACGCCGCCTTCGGTCTCCGTGTTCCAAGGCCATATCTGTTATATGCTAGGCTCGTCAAGTTTAACTCTGAGTATTCGCGTGCGCAACTGTTTTGCACCCGTTGTATTTGAACGTAGAGCCTATCACACCCGATCATCACGTGGTGTCTCAAAGACGAAGAACTTTCGCAACGGTGCATACTCAAGGAGAACACTTCTTGATAATTTTAGTGAGAGATCATCTTATAATGCTACCGTCAATCAAAGCAAGATAAGATGCATAAAGGATAAACATCACATGCAATCAATATAAGTGATATGATATGGCCATCATCATCTTGTGCTTGTGATCTCCATCTCCAAAGCACCGTCGTGATCACCATTGTCACCGGCGCGACACCTTGATCTCCATCGTAGCATCGTTGTCGTCTCACCAACTATTGCTTCTACGACTATCGCTACCGCTTAGTGATAAAGTAAAACAATTACATGGCGTTTGCATTTCATACAATAAAGCGACAACCATATGGCTCCTGCCAGTTGCCGATAACTTGGTTACAAAACATGATCATCTCATACAATAAAATATAGCATCACGTCTTGACCATATCACATCACAACATGCCCTGCAAAAACAAGTTAGACGTCCTCTACTTTGTTGTTGCAAGTTTTACGTGGCTGCTACGGGCTGAGCAAGAACCGTTCTTACCTACGCATCAAAACCACAACGATAGTTTCTCAAGTTGGTGCTGTTTTAACCTTCGCAAGGACCGTGCGTAGCCACACTCGGTTCAACTAAAGTGAGAGAAACAGACACCCGCCGGTCACCTTTAAGAAACGAGTGCTCGAAGCGGTGAAACCAGTCTCGCGTAAGCGTACGCGTAATGTCGGTCCGGGCCGCTTCATCTCACAATACCGCCGAACCAAAGTATGACATGGGCTTTTGGAATCACTTGATTATGAATCACTTGGTACTTGCGAACCGTGCCTCATGGGCAAGATGACTAAAACGCCGTTCTCCGGAACTATGGAGCGAGCAACTGATTTGTTGAATCGATGAAGGTACGAATCAAGAAAGAGCATCAAGTGTTGATGATTGACAAGACCACTAGTTTCAAGAAAAGGGCAAAGGGAAAGAAAGGGGAACTTCAAGTAGAATGACAAGCAAGTTGTCACTCCCACGAAGAAACCCAAAGCTGAACCAAAGCCTGAAACTGAGTGCTTACACTGCATAGGAAATGGTCACTGGAAACGGAAGTACCCCAAATATTTGGTGGATAAGAAGGATGGCAAAGTGAACAAGGGTATATTTGATATACAGGTTATTGATGTGTGCTTTACTAGTGTTTATAGTAGCCCCTGAGTATTTGATACTTGTTCGGTTGCTAAGATTAGTAACTCGAAACAGGAGTTACAGAATAAACAGAGACTAGTTGAAGGGGAAGTGACGATGAGTGTTGGAAGTAGTTCCAAAGATTGATATAATCGTCATCGCACACTCCCTATACTATCGGGATTAGTGTTGAACCTAAATAAATGTTATTTGGCGTTTGCGTTGAGCATGAATATGATTTGATCATGTTTATTGCAAAACGGTTATTCATTTAAAGTTAAAGAATAATTGTTATTCTGTTTACATGAATAAAACCTTCGATGGTTATACACCCAATGAAAATAGTTTGTTGGATCTCGATCGTAGTGATACACATATTCATAATATTGATGCCAAAAGATGCAAAGTTAATAATGATAGTGCAACTTATTTGTGGCACTGCCGTTTGGGTCATATCGGTGTAAAACGCATGAAGAAACTCCATAAAGATGGATCTTCGGAATCACTTGGTTATGAATCATTTGATGCTTGTGAACCGTGATTTCTGGGCAAGATGACTAAAACTCCGTTCTCCGGAACAATGGAACGAGCTACTGACTTGTTGGAAATAATACATACCAATGTATGCGATCCAATGAGTGTTGATGCCCGTGGCAAGTATCATTATTTTCTGACCTTCACAGATGATTTGAGCAGATATGCGTATATCTTCTTGATGAAACATAAGTCTGAAATAGTTGAAAAGTTCAAAGAATTTCAGAGTGAAGTGGAAAATCATCGTAACAAGAAAATAAAGTTTCTGCGATCTGATCGTGGAAATGAATATTTGAGTTACGAGTTTGGTCTTCAATTAAAACAAAGTGGAATAGTTTCACAGCTCACGCCACCTGGAACACCACAACGTTATGGTGTGTCCGAACGTCGTAACCGCACTTTATTGGATAGGGTGCGATCTATGATGTATCTTACCGATTTACCACTATCGTTTTAAGGTTATGCATTAGAGACAGCTGCATTCACGTTTAATAGGGCACCATCTAAATCCGTTGAGATGACACCGTATGAACTATGGTTTAGCAGTAAACCTAAGCTGTCGTTTCTTAAAGTTTGGAGTTGTGATGCTTTTGTGAAAAGTTTTCACCGATAAGCTCGAACCCAAATCGAGAAGTGCGTCTTCATAGAATACCCAAAAGTAACTATTGGGTACACCTTCTATCACAGATCCGAAGGCAAGTTATTCGTTGCTAAGATGGATCCTTTCTAGAGAAGAAGTTTCTCTCGAAAGAAGTGAGTGGGAGGAAAGTAGAACTTGATGAGGTAATTGTACCTTCTCCTTATTGGAAAGTAGTTCATCACAGAAATCAGTTCCGTGATTCCTACACCAATTAGTGAGGAAGTTAATGATGATGATCATGAAACTTCAGATCAAGTTGCTACCAAACCTCGTAGGTCTTCCAGAGTAAGATCCGCACTGAGTGGTACGCAGTAATCATGTTCGGAAGTCATGTTACTAGACCATGATGAACCTATGAACTATGAGGAAGCGATGATGAGCCCAGATTCCGCGAAATGGCTTGAGGCCATGAAATCTGAGATAGGATCCATGTATGAGAACAAAGTATGGACTTTGATTGACTTGCTCGATGATCAGCAAGCCATGTCAAATAAATGGATCTTCAAGAGGAAGACGGACGCTGATAGTGTTACTATCTACAAAGCTAGAATTGTCGCAAAAGGTTTTCGACAAATTCAAGATGTTGACTACGATGAGAGTTTCTCACCCGTAGCGATGCTTAAGTCTGTCCGAATCATGTTAGCAATTGCCACATTTTATGAAATCTGGCAAGTGGATGTCAAAAACTACATTCTTTAATTGATTTATTAAAGAAGAGTTGTATATGATGCAACCAGAAGGTTTTGTCAATCCTAAAGGAGATAAACAAAATGTGCAAGCTTCAGCGATCCATCTATGGACTGGTGCAAGCATCTCGGAGTTGGAATAAACGCTTTGATAGTGTGATCAAAGCATATGGTTTTATACAGACTTTTGGAGAAGCCTGTATTTACAAGAAAGTGAGTGGGAGCACTACAAGATTTCTGATAAGTATATGTGAATGACATATTGTTGATCGAAAATGATGTAGAATTTTTCTGGAAAGCATAAAGGAGTATTTGGAAGGAATTCTTTAAAAAGAAAGACATCAGTAAAGCTACTTACATATTGAGCATCAAGATCTATTGAGATAGATCAAGACGCTTGATAAGTTTTTTCAATAAATACGTACCTTGTCAAGATTTTGAAGTAGTTCAAAATGGAACAGTCAAAGAAAAGTTCTTGCCTATGTTGCAAAGGTGTGAAATTGAGTAAGACTCAAATCCCGACCAAGGCAGAAAATAGAAAAGAGAATGAAAGTCATTCCCTATGCCTCAGTCATAGGTTCTATAAAGTATGCTATGCTATGTACCCGACCTATTGTATACCTTGCTCAGATTTGGCAAGGAGTACAATAGTGATCTAGGAGTAGATCATCGGACATTGGTCAAGAACATCCTTAGTGAGGACTAAGGAAATATTTCTCGATTATGGAGGTGATAAAAGAGCCCATCGTAAAGAGTTAAATCGATGCAAGCTTTTTACACTGATCCAGATAAGTCTCAATCTGGATACATATTGAAAGTGGGAGCAATTAACTAGAGTAGCTCCGCGCGAGCATTGTAGACATAGAATATTTGCAAAATACATACGGCTCAATGTAACAGACCCGTTGACTAAGATTCTCTCACGAGCAAAACATGATCATACCTTAGTACTCTTTGGGTGTTAATCACATAGCGATGTGAACTAGATTATTGACTCTAGTAAACCTTTTGGGTGCTGGTCACATGACGATGTGAACTATGGGTGTTAATCACATACAGATGTGAATATTAGTGTTGAATCACATGATGATGTGAACTAGATTATTGACTCTAGTGCAAGTGGGAGACTGAAGGAAATATGCCCTAGAGGCAACAATAAAGTTATTATTTATTTCCTTATTTCATGATAAATGTTTATTATTCATGCTAGAATTGTATTAACCGGAAACATAATACATGTGTGAATACATAGACAAACATAGTGTCACTAGTATGCCTCTACTTGACTAGCTCGTTGAATCAAAGATGGTTAAGTTTCCTAGCCATAGACATGAGTTGTCATTTGATTAACGGGATCACATCATTAGGAGAATGATGTGATTGACTTGACCCATTCCGTTAGCCTAGCACTTGATCGTTTAGTATGTTGCTATTGCTTTCTTCATGACTTATACATGTTCCTGTAACTATGAGATTATGCAACTCCCGTTTACCGGAGGAACACTTTGGGTGCTACCAAACGTCACAACATAACTGGGTGATTATAAAGGAGTACTACAGGTGTCTCCAAAGGTACATGTTGGGTTGGCGTATTTCGAGATTAGGTTTTCTCACTCCGATTGTCGGAGAGGTATCTCTGGGCCCTCTCGGTAATGCACATCACTATAAGCCTTGCAAGCAATGTAGCTAATGAGTTAGTTACGGAATGATTCATTACGTAACGAGTAAAGAGACTTGCCGGTAACGAGATTGAACTAGGTATTGGATACCGACGATCGAATCTCGGATAAGTAACATACCGATGACAAAGGGAACAAAGTATGTTGTTATGCGGTTTGACCGATAAAGATCTTCGTAGAATATGTAGGAGCCAATATGGGCATCCAGGTTTCGCTATTGGTTATTGACCAAGAATAGTTCTAGGTCATGTCTACATAGTTCTCGAACCCGTAGGGTCCGCACGCTTAAGGTTTCGATGACAGTTATATTATGAGTTTATGAGTTTTGATGTACCGAAGGAGTTCGGAGTCCCATATGAGATCGGGGACATGACGAGGAGTTTTGAAATGGTCGAGTCGTAAAGATCGATATATTGGACGACTATATTCGGAGTTCGGAAAGGTTCCGAGTGATTCGGGTATTTTTCGGAGTACCGGAGAGTTACGGGAATTCGCCGGGGAGAAGTATTGGGCCTTATTGGGCCCTGCGGGAAAGAGAGGGGCTGCCTAGGGCAGGCCGCCCCCATGGCCTTGTCCGAATTGGACTAAGGGGAGGGGCCGCACCCCCTCCTTCCTTCCCTTCTCTCTTCCCCTTCCTTGTCTCCTACTCCTAATACATGGAAGGACTCCTAGTTGGACTAGGAAAGGGGGAATCCTACTCCCGGTGGGAGTAGGACTCCCCATGGCGCGCCCCTCCTAGGGCCGGCCTCCTCCTCCCTCCCTCCTTTATATACGGGGGCAGGGGGCACCCCATGGACACACAAGTTGATCTACGGATCGTTCCTTAGCCGTGTGCGGTGCCCCCCTCCACCATATTCCACTTCGGTCATATCGTCGCGGAGCTTAGGCGAAGCCCTGCGCCGGTGGAGCATCATCATCGCCTGCACGCCGTCGTCTTGACGGAACTCATCCCCGACGCTTTGCTGGATCGGGCCCGGGATCGCCATCGAGCTGAACGTGTGCTGAACTCGGAGGTGCCGTGCGTTCGGTACTTGGATCGGTCGGATCGTGAATCGCATTTACTACATCAACCGCGTTGTTATAACGCTTCCGCTTACGGTCTACGAGGGTACGTGGACATACACTCTCCCCTCTCGTTGCTATGCCATCACCATGATCTTGCGTGTGCGTAGGAAATTTTTTGAAATTACTACGTTCCCCAACACGCATTCCTCCAGCTTTTGTTCTTTCTGATGAAAATCACTCTTCTTTACTGGGATTCCAGTATGCTACTATTGCTTTCGCTTTCACCACTCGTAATAATAGCGATCTTATATTTGTATTGCAAAATGGAGAGGGAACTACTCGCTAATGGTAGTAAAACCGCCCTGCTCTTCTTGGTTAGTCTGGAGAGAAGTTATCTGAAATGTTGAAAGATGCCAACGTGAGCTAGCGTCTCGTTATGCTTAATAGCATTCCAATCTTTTAATAATAATCACTACTTGTATCTCTTTTGCTTCGCTTGGTTGATTAGTTTCACTACTTCAAATAAAACAATGAACCTTTTCCTGTGTGGCCAAAGGGACTATGTTCCTAAAGTTTGAATTGATCATTCAATCGATCTAGGAATCATGCATGGCACAAGGTAAAGGATGGAATGAGACATCTGATAAAGAGCCTAGAATGACCTTTCCCGATCTTTTGAAGGGTAAGAATAAGAACTCTGTTGTATCGATGCACTGCTCTCAGGCGAGATTGAACACGAAAAAAGGTGCATCAAGGCGTGAATAAGGAAGAAATCACCTTTGTCGGTTTTCAAATTGAGGACCAACTGTGCTCCGGAAGTGAGAGAAGAGATCTCAAAAGACCGACACCCACATCAAGAGAAATAGACGAAGCAGCTCAAGCAAAGCTAGAAACGGAAGCCGAAGCAGCATCTTCTTCCTTTTTCCATACAGAGAAAGGTGCCTTCGCTTAGATTTTTTTTCTGTTGATCAGAATTCCTTAGAAAGGAAGAAAGGAGTTTAGTTATGGTAGGAATTTCAGCTATCTGTTGGACTTTGTGGAAATTGAGAAATAGTGTTGTTTTTGATAATAACGGGATTAATGATCCCTGTGTACCTGTTAATTTGCTTCTTAAAAACTTACATGATTGGAATATTTTGCAGAAAAACCCCGCAAGAAGTGATATGATGGAAGCAGGAGTGAAGCGAGTAGGTGAAGTTGCTGAAGATGTATTCAAAGCAGTACATGGGTGGCGCCTGGAGACTAGAAGAATTATGGGATGACCAAAAAGCTTCAAGTCTTCTCGGATCTATGTTGCTATGATGGATGCTTGGATGCAGCAACTCCTGCGTTTTTCTTCACTATGTTCTTTTGTACCGTGTTTTGCTCTCCCTAAGAGGAGATTATCTGTCGTATGTCTGCTTGGTCTGTTTGATACTCTGTGGTCTTTTAAACTTTGTAATGTTGGGGCTGGGACTTGCTTTTGAGCCCAGGCCTCTGTTCTCTCTTAGCGACACTGCTTTTGGGGGCTTTAGGTGGGGGAGGGATGGCTCCCCCTCCTCTTCATTAGTATAGTGCAATGCCTAAGGGAGTTTGCTGCTCTAGTAGTTTAGTTTGTTCTCTTAGTTGTAAGACTGGATGATTTCTTTTAACGGAAATCCGAGAGGGCACTCTCTTTTATAAAAAAAATGTCTAACCAATGAGCTCAGAGGCTATGCTATTGTTGCCTTGCCACGGTGACTGCTCCCCCGTTGTTCACTACCCTGCACGTCTGACACTAGTTATGGTGGAGCCGCATGCTTCTCTGGAGGCCAGTGGATTTGGCGAATTTGGCGCTTAGGTTGGGTCTTAGAGCAACTCTAGTAGACTCCGCAAAAGTTCTCGACCTGCAAAATAACCGCCAAAATGCGGGTCGTGCGGAAAATCCCGCCCAAACAGAACCCGCAAACGCGGCCGGCCCGCAAAAAATTTGAGGGGCGCGACCAAAACTTTATCCCAACTGGCGAATACGCGGGTCCCCCCTCCCCCCCGGCCCGTCGGTGCCCTGCATATAGCAGGAGAGATTGGTGGGGAGGACATTTTAGCCCACGCTTTTCCCCACCAAGCACCTCCCCTCTCCCCCTCGCCCCGCCGCCCCCAAGATTCTGGCAAAAGTAGCCAGCGGGAGCATACCGAAAGGCCGCCACACGCATGAGGTTGCCCTCCGCACCCTCCCCCTCCTCCTGCGTCGGCGGGCCGGGAACTTGCGGATCTGCGGCCCTTCATCGTGGGCGGCCGGATTTGGCTTTCCCGGCCACTGCCGGCTGCGCCAAGCGATGGAATGGTCAGGGAGCACCTCGCGCAGCCCCGGCAAAGGCGCATCACCGCATGCAGGGGCGGGTTCGTCTTGTCGCCGGCCGTCCACTGGGCTCGGCCTTCGCGCAGTGGCTCTCTGGCTCACCGATGCCACTCATATAGTGTGATGACTGCGCACGGACAATGCTATGGCTGATTTCGGGCACGCCGAAGCACCCCGGATGGGTGTTCTTCAAATGCAAAAACGACGGGGTACTTGCTATTTTCATTCGGCTCATTTCAATAGCTCATTTCGAACATCATCATGCGTGTAGGAAGATATGGATGCTCATTTTGGTTTTGGGAAGGTGAATACATTGATTTATTGATAGAAAAAAACTGATAGACATTTATGCACTCCTTAGTACAATCGAAGGCAATGAAGCGCATGCATGTGCAACTAGAGGGGAAGCAACGTCTACTTCTTTCTTAGAACCAAACAAGAAGAATGAAGAATGCAAGATCAAGAATCCGCAGATCAACAATGCGTGCATGGAGAAGATATTGCTTCAACTAGTGGGAGCAGTTATGAAAGTTGGAAATCTTCTAAAATGCATACTTGTGGGATGGTTCTTGTTTTCTTTGGTCTTACTATTCTAGCAAAGATTTGGTGATGTCCTATGTATGCAATATGGTTGAAAATGCAAATTGAGGTGCAAATTGAGATGCAAATTTACATTTTGCGGGCCGGTGGTGGGGGGGGGGGCGCAAAGGCAGACCCCGCAAAGCCGAGCCGTAAAACAGGATACGAGTCGGCTTTGCGGGGTCTGCTTCTGCCGCCGTTCACGCCGGCCTGCAAAACAGTTTTTTCCCGAACTGTACACGTGAAATGCGGGTCGGTGGGATACGGGATCTGCTGGAGATGCTCTTAAGCTGAGGAGAGGTGTTGTCACTCGCATATTGCCAAGGCTTCATGGGACCCGGACGCCCGTGAAGATGGTGTCTGGTGATGCCTCTGGCACTATGCAATGAAGCAGGCGTCTTGATAAGAAGAATATATGCATTATCTTGATGGCCAAGCTTGCGTAATTTTGGTTTACGGAGGCCTTTGTGGATACTTTTCACTAGCGGTATGTTCTAACTGGATTTGGAGTATTATGGATCATAAACTAAACTAAGCCAATATTTTAATCAAGTATACTGTAAAACACACTTTCCCACGATTGGTCTGGTTAGCGTGTTTTCTAGTTTTCTTTGAGAATATATTTTTGTGAAGATATTTTTGTATGCAAAAGCTCCACGATTTGTTTGGGACACCTGTCCTCCCATGGTTGGTCTGGATAGCGTGTTTTCTAGGAGTATTTTTCTTTTCAGCATGATTAATAAAGAAACCAATTTTAGCATAGATAGATAAGATGGTTTTTCCCAATTATTTGTTTGTTTGTTTGGGGAGCACTAGGCGTCGGTCGGTGGATAATAAGAAAAGATCCACCGCCTCTCACTAGTAGAAAAAGGCCCTATTGTTCCGGTTGTGTGACGCCCGGATAATTAAGCTACAGGGAACCTCTGTTAATGAAGCCACGTCACCTCCGTTACTATTGCTAATCTTGTGTTAGTTCAAAACCGATTCAAAATCCAAATTCAAAAACAAGTCAAACAATTAAAGTTTTCAAAAGTCAAAACTAAAATGTTCTTATTGTGACAAATAATTCGGAAGTGATATTGGTGGAGAAACCAAGACTTTATAAAATGTTTAAATGCACTAAACTAATTAAATCAGTAGTTAAAACCATTAATTAAATGCCTTTTATATTTTGTAAAATATTAAACTATATTATTTTGGGTTGAAACCTTTTGTGGTTGTGACATAATATGAACATCAATTTAGGTGCCACTTTGGTATTTAATTAAAACCAAAATAATTATGAACTAAAAGAAAACAAAACAAGAAAAAGGAAAAGGAACCCCCCTCGGTGGGCTTCGCCCACCGGCCACTGTGCCAACCAGGCCGGCCCATCTAGCTACCGTCTCCTTCCTCCTATTCACAGGGGGGGATCGTGGCAGAGATCCCCTGGCTGTGGCCGAGGCATGTCGCCGTGGCAACCATCCGCCTTCGTCCACGACGCTTACTTGACGCACCCGAGCCCCCCTCATCGAACCCTAGCTCACTCTCCCATCCCCCACGCGCCGCTCTCTCCTTCCCCGCACGAGCCCGAAGCATTGCCGCCATGGCCTTCGTCAATCTCGCAGCCACTGTCACCCCCACGCCCCGACACCGCGCCTAGGAGATGCGCCGTCGTCCACTACATCCTCTACGAGGACTCATTCGAGCTCTGCGCCTCTCCATCGTCGGATCCACATCGTCTTCTACCTCCGGCCATCGGAGCTCGCCGTCGATTCATCGCCCCCTCTACGCTCCGTGACCTCGCCGGGCCTTCTTGAGCCCTCTCGGTGAGCTCCCTCTCGAAACCCCTCTCTGCCCCGCTCGTTTTGGAGCCCGTAGCCGCCGATACCATGGCCGTAGCTCAGCCGTCCGCCGTTGCCATCCGGGAGCTCGTGATCGACCTCCTCCGCTCGAACCGGTGACACAGACGCGCTCCTGGGATCACCAGGAGGTCAACGAGCCCGACCGCAAGCCTCGCCGTGCCTCGAGGCGACGTAACCAACCTCGCCCGTAACCACCGCCACCGCACGTCGTCGTAGCGGTCGACTCCGGCCACCCCCGCGCCAACCACGGCCACCATCGAACGCGGAGAATTGCGCCCGTCCCGTAGAGCCCCCAGACACCCTCAGCCGTGCCCTGTGGCGCGTTTCCGGCGAGGTCCCGTGCCGCGCCGCCATCCTGGAGGTCGCCGCCGGCGCGTCAACGCCGCCCGCCGATGTGGCGACACAGGGCCACCCGTGGGTCATCGACCGTGGGCCCCCAAGGGCCCGGCCGGCCTGTTGACCCGGTCAACCATGCTGACTGGACCGGCCCATGCAACTGACAAATGGGGCCCATCCCCTTAATTAAAGAAATCAATTAAGCTAATTTAATTAACCTAACCTGACACTAACAGGTGGGCCCACTAGTTTAACTAACTATGTTTAGTTTAGTTTTTAACTGCTTAACCCAATCGCCTATGACAGATGGGTCCGAGGCGTCGAGTTTGACCGGATCGGATGGTTGATCACGACGCCAAAGATGACGTTATGCTGGCAAAATAATTCTTTTCAAATTAATTAAATAAACTAATTTCAAAATATTGTTTAAAACTATGAAAATTGATATAAAATAAACCGTAACTCGGATGAAAACACTTTGTACATGAAAGTTTCTCAGAACGACGAGACGAATCCGGATACACAGTCCGTTCGTCCGCCACACACCCCTAACCTATCGAACCCGCTTTTTCCTCCGCTCCTCTTCCGAAAACGCGAAACACCGGGAATACTTTCCCGGATGTTTCCCCCCTTAACCGGCATCACCTCATACCACGTTAGGTCACGCCTAGCATCGTTACTTGTCATGTCATGCATCGATATGCATCTGTTTACATGGTATTCATTGTTTCTTCCCCCTCTTCTCTCCGGTAGACTACGAGGCCGACGCTGCTGCTGCCCAGTTCGACTACGGAGTTGACGACCCCTCTCTCTTGCCAGAGCAACCAGGCAAGCCCCCCCTTTGATCACCAGATATCGCCTACTCTTCTCTATACTGCTTGCATTAGAGTAGTGTAGCATGTTACTGCTTTCAGTTAATCCTATACTGCTGCATAGCCTGTCCTTGTTACTATCATTATTACCTTTACCTGCAATCCTATATGCTTAGTATAGGATGCTAGTATTCCATCTGTGGCCCTACATTCTTGTCCGTCTGCTGTGCTATACTATCGGGTCGTGATCACTCGGGAGATGATCACGGGTATATACTTATACTTATACATGATACATGTGGTGGCTAAAGTCGGGTCGGCTTGTGGAGCACCCGCGAGTGATTCACGGATTGGGGGCTGAAAGGACCTGTGTCCCGACGGCCCTCTGGATGGATCTTTGTGGCGGAGCGACAGGGCAGGTTGAGACCGCCTAGGAGAGAGGTGGGCCTGGCCCTGTTCGGCGTTCGCGGATACTTAACACGCTTAACGAGATCGTGGTATTTGATCTGAGTTGGCTACGAGCCTATACGCACTAACCATCTACGCGGGAGTAGTTATGGGTATCCCGGCGTCGTGGTATCAGCCGAAGCACTTCGTGACGCCAGCGACTAAGCGGCGCGCGCCGGATTAGACTGGAACGCCACTAGGCTAGGTCTGCTTCCGGCCGCGTACGCAACGTGCAGGTGTGCTCAGGGCGATGGGCCCAGACCCCTGCGCGCTTAGGTTTAGACCGGCGTGCTGGCCTCTCTGTTGAGCCTAGGTGGGGCTGCGACGTGTTGATCTTCCGTGACCGGGCATGACCCAGGAAAGTGTGTCCGGCCAAATGGGATCAAGCGTGTTGGGTAAGTTGGTGCACCCCTGCAGGGAAGTTAATCTATTCGAATAGCCGTGATCTTCGGTAACAGGACGACTTGGAGTTGTACCTTGACCTTATGACAACTAGAACCGGATACTTATTAAAACACACCCTTCCAAGTGCCAGATACAACCGGTGGTCGCTCTCTCTCAGGGATATGAGGAGGGGATCGCCGGGTAGGATTATTGCTATGTGATGTTACTTGGAGGACTTCAACCTACCCTCTTCTACCTGTTGCAAGACGAAGGTGACCAGAAGCGTAGTCTTCGATAAGACTAGCTATCCCCTCTTATTACGGCATTCTGCAGCTCAGTCCATCGATATGGCCCTTTACACATATATCCATGCATATGTAGTGTAGCTCCTTGCTTGCAGTACTTTGGATGAGTACTCTGGTTGCATTGTTTCCGCTTTTCCCCTATCTCTACTCGATTGCTGCAAATGACGATGGAGCCCAGGGAGCTGACACCACCGTCGATGACGACTACTACACTGGAGGTGCCTACTACTACGAGCAGCCCGCTCACGACGACCAGGAGTAGTTAGGAGGATCCCAGGCAGGAGGCCTGCGTCTCTTTCGATCTGTATCCCAGTTTGTGCTAGCCATCTTATGGCAACTTGTTTGACTTATGTCTGTACTCAGATATTGTTGCTTTCGCTGACTCGTCTATGATCGAGCACTTGTATTCGATCCCTCGAGGCCCCTGGCTTGTATTATGATGCTTGTATGACTTATTTATGTTTTAGAGTTGTGTTGTGATATCTTCCCGTGAGTCCTTGATCTTGATCGTACACATTTGCATGCATGATTAGTGTACGATTGAATCGAGGGCGTCACAAGTTGGTATCTGAGCCGACTGCCTGTAGGAATCCCCCTTCCACACTCCTTGGCCGAAGTCGAGTCTAGACATTGCAAAAACTTTTACTAACTTGGCTGTGTGCCTTACGGGCCCACGTCGCCATCGGGTGGTATTAGGATCTTTTACTCCTCGACCTTTACTCTGGGATTCTGAACGCTCTTCTATTCGGGTTAAACGATTTTTACTAAAGTCTAACTTTAGGTTCTCGAAAATACTTTCAACCGGAGAGGCCCTTCAGTCCGGATGATCACCGACTGCACCAGACGATTTCGGAGATAATATTTGATATTCTCTCGAGACTTGTGCCCATCACTTTTGCTATTCCCGGCCAAGAATAAATCCTTATGGATAAATACTTACACTTGCCATTCTTACAATCATCCCCCATTGATCTTGTTATTGCCAGATACCCGAAGTTTTCTCTATTGTTCCGAGAATACTTCGTGCCTACTGCCTAGCAGTTCTTTGCCACATGAATACCCCTTCAAATAAATCCTCGCACTTGTCGAGTATCCGCTCATCCCCAATTGTTCATGAGTTTCACAAAAGTCTTTAAAATACTATTCGATCTTTCGAAAATCCTCTGGAGCCTTTGGCTCTTGAATTTCTTGCTTGCTCGCATTATGGTTAATCCCATAAGTCTCGTAGTCTTATTGACATTCCTGGTCATTATCATTTTGGGTCTATTGACTCAATATGTTTGCGAATACATGCAATCATCATTGGTCCTTATAGATTACCTTTCCGGCTGAGCTGCCATTCTTTTAACTGGAATTGGTTCTCGACCAATCCAATTGTCGTTGATTGTACCCCTAAGTCTATTCAGCTTATCCATTCTTGATCAGAGCATTTGCTCCTGATCCCTTGCTTTGAAAATCATAATTACTTTGCTAATTAAGCGTTGAACTATTCAGCTGTTCTATAAACCGATGCATTTGCAATCTTTCTTCCCCTGATTGGGTATCGATACTCACCTCAGCTCCACTATGGATCGCCATATCCACTGTTGGATTATTATATCTGACAGTGTCCTTCATATTCAAAGAACCTCACGAAGTTCTTTCCCAGATACATAATGCCTTTGGTAGTTGTATCCTCTACTTTTGTCAACCATGCTCTACTTTTGAGTTTGTGTTATTTACTCCTGAAGTTCATGGTATATATTCTAAGAAGCCCTGATGGGTTGAACCGATGCCTTCCTTAATATGTGTGAACTCGAAAGTTTTCACGAGTCGTACCATTCTGGTATTTTGCCAGATAAAATTCCAACACTACAACTTCATTGAACGCGAGAAGTAAATGGAAGATTATGCATTGAGGAAGTGGGAGTCGACCTTGAACTTTGTGTTCATGCCCATGGACGCGATGTATATCCTATCATGGAAGCTTCTTGTAATAATAACTATTTCCTTGATAGCTAACATATGGTATCTGTGAATTGATCCCTTGCAACCGTGGTTCCGACCATGATTGTTCTTCTTTGACTCCATTTCTCGGACAAGTTAAAACAATTGTCTTCTATGGATCAATACACCAGTCCAACCTTTACTTTGATCTTGTGTCGAGTATTAACCCCCTGGTATCTCGAGATTATCATGGAACTGCATAACTTTTTATGAGTTCATCAAGTACTACCTTCCCATCGATTCCAATTTTCACGGGCTCGAGTTATTAAACACTCAAAGACACCGATAACTGAACCGAGTCCGCACTACGGTTCAACAACTCTTCAGTAAGCTTCTATAAGTACGACTTTGTACCCGATCACGCCATTCCTAGCCTGATTGGCTATATCATTGTCGTGATGGTTCTAACTGTGCTACCTGGTCCTTATTCTCGGGGCACAATTTTCGATGATGAGCTAATCTTACGTTGATTTTCCTTGTCTTACGGTTTCACCTCGAACAACAAACTTGACCCCGAGTTTGTGTCGTATATGTGGCTCCAATAATCTTTTGTTGCATCAGTCCTTTTGCTTGATGCAGTCGCTGTTCTATTGCTTCTTTGTGGATCCTCTCGACAACAAATTGTCGTGATCATCATCAACATTTTGACTTCTTCTGGGATATCAATTGAATTCATGAAGAGAAATACCATCCTTGCCCTCGATGATTTATATTATCATCGACCACTTTATTGCCTCCCGTTCAACACAAACTTGTTCGTGTTTCGTGTTATACCTTGAGATCCATGCTATCCAGCAATTTTTCTTCTTTACCTTGGAGTATTACCGTATTTTATGTCAATAATGTCGTGAGAATTTCACCACCTCTTATGCATTCTTAGTACAAGTGATACTTCCTGCCATCTCCGATCATTCCTTGGTCCCCGTGTTGTTTTTAACCAGGATACCAATATGCTAACGATGTTGCTTGAGTTCTGTACTTCTAGCAACCCTATTGCTTTGAAGTTAACGATCGACAGTTCGTTCTTAGACTGTTGGTTATTGAATCGTCACTCTAACATTGATCTTGTCGCCTAAGGTCATATTTCGGGCACACCTTTCAACTAATGATTTATGGTGTATGTTTTCCTAGAGCATACCACATTATATCATTTGAATTGACAAGTGTCATCTTCTCGTTCACATTATTGTGGAAATCCATCCGTTTGGAATTCTCGTTGAATTTCCGTTGATTCCATCAGCTACCCCCTCATCCTCTCCTTGGTTTAAGGATGAACTATTACTTCAAGAACCCGCTCCCATAGTTCATATCCTGAGAATCTTGAAATGTCATTTCGTCTATTTGTGTTGCACCTTTTCTTCTCGGACATCCTGAGTCTGAGGTATCATGACACCAAATGGATCTGAATCTCGGTCAGATATGATGGTTGGGACAACTTTCCAAGAGTTATGATGTTGGTCCTTTGATGACCCGGTAACATGATGTCATGCCTAGCACCCCCGGCTGGAGGACCTATCATTATAATTTCTTTTGCAAGATAACCATTCTTCCTGGAGGAAATTGTAAGACGTATCCTACAAGTTGTTCCTAATGGATCCTTCCAATATCCAAAGTCTGCCCTTGATTGAAACACCATATCATTGCTACCTGAAGCTTGACTGTGGTACCCCGATTTTCAACAAGATCATTTGAAGCCCCATGCTAAATGTTCCCTGCTCAATTATCCAAACACCGTTGTTTGGGTAATGTCATGAAATTTCTCTCCCCTTACTTAGAGGGTTTTCTACTTTATATCCTGTCTTGGATATAATCCTCTGCTTGACTTTGGGAAGGATATACCCCTGATATATGTGTTTAAACACATTTTCCTTTCCGTTGTTTTGTTCAAACTTTCTTATAATATACTTAACTGAGCAATGGTAATTCACTGCTTAGGTAAACACCTCGTGGTACAACTCTGCCAGTAAGACCCTATTACTATAATTGATGACATTTCGGGAGCCACCGATGGACGAGAACTTTGCCTAATGGTCCGCCTCGTTCAACGAGCAGGAAAATGGTTCTCTTCGTCCCTCGCCCTTGGTATCGACATTGTTGCCAACATAACTAATAGGCTACCCTCTGACATGTCTTGCGATCATGACCATGCAAGATATCAACGTTTTTCCTACTTTTAACCACATGGTGGGCCCATAACCCACAGTTCCACAGGACCGAAACCGGACTCTCCTGTACAACCCTGTTTCTAATGGTTATTCCCCACGCTTGGCTTCCTATTTAATTTACGGGCCACCTTCCTAGTGCTCTATTCTGGTATCAGACGCAATAATTACTCTCGCTGCTCTGAACCCCTTTCTCCCTCTGGTTCAGACTTCGAGCAACTATCTATCCGCTTGGAACCTCTTATTGTACCTTCGTACCTTACTCTCGATGTATTTTATATGTTCAACTCGAGAGATAATCTTATGCTCGTTCATGGGATAACCCAGATTGTTTCCCTCCAAAGCATTCTGTCATAGCCAAGCTGCCCCTTACCTATTTGTTTGTACGTTGGAGTTCCCAAAGAAAAGGATGCCGACTTCACCATGATGACCTGAAGCAGAGAAATAAAGAAATCAACGAGGAGGATCAACTACTTCAGAGAAGAGCAACCAAGACCGAGAACACTCGTTAGAATTTTCGTAACCCAATCCCTCCCCCCCCTTACTCCCCTCTTAAATCTCGGGACGAGATTTCTTGTAGTGGAGGAGAATTGTGACGCCCGGATAATTAAGCTACAGGGAACCTCTGTTAATGAAGCCACGTCACCTCCGTTACTGTTGCTAATCTTGTGTTAGTTCAAAACCGATTCAAAATCCAAATTCAAAAGCAAGTCAAACAATTAAAGTTTTCAAAAGTCAAAACTAAAATGTTCTTATTGTGACAAATAATTCGGAAGTGATATTGGTGGAGAAACCAAGACTTTATAAAATGTTTTAATGCACTAAACTAATTAAATCAGTAGTTAAAACCATTAATTAAATGCCTTTTATATTTTGTAAAATATTAAACTATATTATTTTGGGTTGAAACCTTTTGTGGTTGTGACATAATATGAACATCAATTTAGGTGCCACTTTGGTATTTAATTAAAACCAAAATAATTATGAACTAAAAGAAAACAAAACAAGAAAAAGGAAAAGGAACCCCCCCCCCTCAGTGGGCTTCGGCCCAGCTGGCCACCAGGCCGGCCCATCTAGCTACCGTCTCCTTCCTCCTGTTCACGAAGTCGTGTGAAGATCCCCGGCTGTGGCCGAGGCATGTCGTCGTGGCAACCATCCGCCTTCGTCCACGACGCTTACTTGACGCACCCGAGCCCCCCCTCGTCGAACCCTAGCTCACTCTCCCATCCCCCACGCGCCGCTCTCTCCTTCCCCGCACGAGCCCGAAGCATTGCCGCCATGGCCTTCGTCAATCTCGCAGCCACTGTCACCCCCACGCCCCGAGACCGCGCCTAGGAGATGCGCCGTCGTCCACTACGTCCTCTACGAGGACTCATTCGAGCTCTGCGCCTCTCCATCGCCGGATCCATATCGTCTTCTACCTCCGGCCATCGGAGCTCGCCGTCGATTCATCGCCCCCTCTACGCTCCGTGACCTCGCCGGGCCTTCTTGAGCCCTCTCGGTGAGCTCCCTCTCGAAACCCCTCTCTGCCCCGCTCGTTTTGGAGCCCGTAGCCGCCGATACCATGGCCGTAGGTCCGCTGTCCGCCGTTGCCATCCAGGAGCTCGTGATCAACCTCCTCCGCTCGAACCGGTGACACAAACGCACTCCTGGGATCACCAGGAGGTCAACGAGCCAGACCGCAAGCCTCCCGTGCCCCGAGGCGACGTAACCAACCTCGCCCGTAACCACCGCCACCGCACGTCATCGTAGCGGTCGACTCCGGCCACCCCCGCGCCAACCACGGCCACCATCGAACGCGGCGCATCGCGCCCGTCCCGTAGAGCCCCCAGACACCCTCAGCCGTGCCACGTGGCGCGTTCCGGCGAGTCCGTGCGCGCGCCGCCGTCATGGAGGTCGCCGTCGGTAACGTCAACGCTGCCCGCCGACGTGGCCGGCCTGGGGCCACCCCGTGGGTCACTGACCCGTGGGCCCCCAAGGGCCCGTCCGGCCTGTTGACCCGGTCAACCATCTTGTTGGACCGGCCCATGCAACTGACAAATGGGGCCCACCCCCTTAATTAAAGAAATCAATTAAGCTAATTTAATTAACCTAACCTGACACTAACAGGTGGGCCCACTAGTTTAAATAACTATGTTTAGTTTAGTTTTTAACTCTGTTTAACCCACTGTCTATGACAGATGGGTCCCAGGCGTCAGGTTTGACCTGGACTAGATGGTTGACTGCTGACGTCAGCATGACGTTATGCTGGCAAAATAATTCTTTTCAAATTAATTAAATAAACTAATTCAAAATATTGTTTAAAACTTTGAAAATTGATATAAAATAAACCGTAACTCGGATGAAAACACTTTGTACATGAAAGTTGCTCGAGCAGCGAGGCGAATCCGGATCGCAGTCCGTTCGTCCGCCACACACCCCTAACCTATCGAACCCGCAACTTTCCCCTCCGGCTCCTCTGCTCGAAAGCGAAACACCGGAATACTTTCCGGATGTTTCCCATAACCGCATCACCTCATACCACGTTAGGTCACGCCTAGCATCGTTACTTGTCATGTCATGCATCGATATGCATCTGTTTACATGGTATTCATTGTTTCTTCCCCCCTCTTCTCTCCGGTAGACTACGAGGCCGACGCTGCTGCTGCCCAGTTCGACTACGGAGTTGACGACCCCTCTCTCTTGCCAGAGCAACCAGGCAAGCCCCCCTTTGATCACCAGATATCGCCTACTCTTCTCTATACTGCTTGCATTAGAGTAGTGTAGCATGTTACTGCTTTCAGTTAATCCTATACTGCTGCATAGCCTGTCCTTGTTACTACTGTTATTACCTTTACCTGCAATCCTATATGCTTAGTATAGGATGCTAGTATTCCATCTGTGGCCCTACATTATTGTCCGTCTGCTGTGCTATACTATCGGGCCGTGATCACTCGGGAGGTGATCACGGGTATATACTTATACTTATACATGATACATGTGGTGACTAAAGTCGGGTCGGCATGTGGAGCACTCATGAGTGATTCACGGATTGAAACTGAAAGGACCTGTGTCCCGACGGCCCTCTGGATGGATCTTTGTGGCGGAGCGACAGGCAGGTTGAGACCGCCTAGGAGAGAGGTGGGCCTGGCCTGTTCGGCGTTCGCGGATACTTAACACGCTTAACGAGATCATGGTATTTGATCTGAGTTGGCTACGAGCCTATCGCACTAACCATCTACGCGGGAGTAGTTATGGGTATCTGGCGTCGTGGTATCACCGGCACTTCGTGACGCCAGCGGCCGAGAGCGGCGCGCGGATTGGACTAGAACGCCACTAGGCTAGGTCTGCTTCGGCCCACGACGCATAGCGTCTGGTGTGCTCGTATGATCGGCCTAGACCCTGCGGCTTAGGTTTAGACCGGCGTCTTTGGCCTCTCTGTTGAGCCTAGGTGGGGCTGCGGCGTGTTGATCTTCCGCGGCGGGCATGACCCGAGAAAGTGTGTCCGCCAAATGGGATCAAGCGTCTTTGGGTAAGTTGGTGCACCCTGCAGGAAGTTAATCTATTGAATAGCCGTGATCTTGATAAATGGACGACTTGGAGTTGTACCTTGACCTTATGACAACTAGAACCGGATACTTATTAAAACACACCCTTCCAAGTGCGGATACAACGGTGGTCGCTCTCTCTCGTGGATATGAGGAGGGATCGCGGGTAGGATTATTGCTATGTGATGTTACTTGGAGGACTTCAACCTACCCTCTTCTACTGCTTGCAAGACGAAGGTGACCAGGCGTAGTCTTCGATAAGACTAGCTATCCCCTCTTATTACGGCATTCTGCATTCGGTCCACTGATATGGCCCTTTACACATATATCCATGCATATGTAGTGTAGCTCCTTGCTTGCGAGTACTTTGGATGAGTACTCACGGTTGCATTGTTTCCCCCTTTTTCCCCTATCTCTACTCGATTGCTGCAAACAGACGATGGAGCCCAGGAGCCAGACACCACCGTCGATGACGACTACTACACTGGAGGTGCCTACTACTACGAGCAGCCCGCTCACGACGACCAGGAGTAGTTAGGAGGATCCCAGGCAGGAGGCCTGCGTCTCTTTCGATCTGTATCCCAGTTTGTGCTAGCCATCTTATGGCAACTTGTTTGACTTATATGATCGAGCACTTGTATTCGAGCCCTCGAGGCCCCTGGCTTGTATTATGATGCTTGTATGACTTATTTATGTTTTAGAGTTGTGTTGTGATATCTTCCCGTGAGTCCTTGATCTTGATCGTACACATTTGCGTGCATGATTAGTGTACGATTGAATCGAGGGCGTCACAGGTTGGTAAGGGCCTTTAGTCCCGGTTGGTAACACCAACCGGGACTAATGGAAATTTTATGATTTTTTTTAAAATTTGGTTTTGAAATTTTTTTTGAATAATTTTTTATTTTCAAATTTCTGAATTATTTTAACCCCTAATCTCTAATAAGCACCCCTCATCACTGCTTAATTTATCCTCTTCTCTAATCACCCTCATCATTCCAAATCACCTAACTTCCCGAACGGTCACCCATCCTCCCACTCCCCCAGCCTGAGCACGCTTAACTTCCGGGTTCTATTCTCCCTCGTTTCCAAGTCTCGCACTTGTTGTTTTCCGACAATAGTAAGATGTCAATCCTATTAACCCTCGTGAATTTTGCTTGAGCATGAATTGACACATTTCACTGTTTGAGTTTCAAACTATTGTTTTAAAAAACAATAATTATTTAGAGAACAATAGTTATTTTGAATAATTAGTTTGACCATGGTTTGACCATAGTTTGACCGTTTCACCAGATTTGACCAAAATTCAAAATAACTGAACAAATTATTTAGTAACACTAATATTCTAGAATAATTAGTTTGACCATGGTTTAACCATAGTTTGACCATTGTTTGACCATAGTTTGACCACAGTTTGACCAGATTTGACCAAAATTCAAAATAACTGAACAAATTATTTAGTAACACTAATATTCTAGAATAATTAGTTTGACCATGGTTTGACCATTGTTTGACCACAGTTTGAAATTTTTTCGATTTTTCCACTCTAGATCTTAAAAGCCCGTAACTTTTTTCTCGTTAGGTTTTGAGGATTTTGAAAATGTTTAACGGGTTCCCCTGCACAATTTGGATGTAACTTTTGAGTAGATGATTTTCATATAAAAACTATTTCATCCGAGTTAGTATGCAAAAGTTATGCCCATATTTACAAATTCCGAGAGATTTTGCAAATAAAGTCGAAATTCACATTTGCAAATTTTCCCAACAACTAGACCACATATCACATGGGAAACTTATTTTCTTTTATTTTTTTGACATTTCCATCATTTTCATTTATTTTTTTTAAAACTGAAAAGGCGATCCACAGGGGGGGGGGTAGAGTTTGAAAATGGGACCTTTAGTACCGGTTCGTGGCACGAGTTCACATTACAATTTGGATGTAACTTTTCGAGTAGATGATTTTTCATATAAAAAACTTTTTCATCTGAGTTAGTATGCAAAAGTTATGCCCATATTTACAAATTCCAGAGAGATTTTGCAAATAAAGTCGAAATTCACATTTGCAAATTTTCCCAACAACTAGACCACATATCACATGGGAAACTTATTTTCTTTTATTTTTTTGACATTTCCATCGTTTTCTTTTATTTTTGTTAAACTGAAAAGGCGATCGAGGCAGGGGGGGGGTAGAGTTTGAAAATGGGACCTTTAGTACCGGTTCATGGCACGAGTTCACATTACAATTTGGATGTAACTTTTCAAGTAGATGATTTTTCATATAAAAAACTTTTTCATCCGAGTTAGTAGCAAAAGTTATGCCCACATTTACAAATTCCAGAGAGATTTTGCAAATAAAGTCGAAATTCACATTTGCAATTTTTCCCAACAACTAGACCACATATCACATGGGAAACTTATTTTCTTTTATTTTTTGACATTTCCATCATTTTCTTTTATTTTTTAAAACTGAAAAGCGATCCACCAGGGGGTAGAGTTTGAAAATGGGACCTTTAATCTTGGTTAATGGCACTAACCGACTAAAGTCACAACCATTAGTCCCGGTTCGTGCCTCAAACCGGGACTAAAGGTCTAATCTTTAGTCGGTTTGAGGCATGAACCGGGACTAATGGGCATCAAGATTTTTAGTCCCGGTTTGAGGCACAAACCGGGACTAAAAACACAGTGAACCGGGACTAATGCCTTAGCCGCACGAACCGGGATAAATGCTCACATTAGTCCCGGTTCGTGATTGAACCGGGACTACTGTGAAATTTGGCCCGGAACCATAGACATGTTTTCTACTAGTGTCTCCATCCATTGGATGGACACGCTAATGGTCATCCGATCTATCCACATGAACAACCACTCTTTGCAACAAGAATGGTATTGCAGAAGGCCCTCTGCAACAAGGGTGGTATTGCGGAACTTTTATGTCTTGTTGCAATTCTTTTTCTCTGTCACCTTTTTGCAACAGAGATCGTGTTGCAATTTTTTTGCAACAAAGGTCATGCTGCAGATTTTTTTGTAATAGAGGTCTTGTTGCAATTTTATTTTTCTTCACCTTTTTGCAATGGGGATTGAGGGAGTCCTGGATTAGGGGGTGTCCGGATAGCTGAACTATCATCGTTGGACGGACTCCTGGACTATGAAGATACAAGATTGAAGACTTCGTCCCGTGTCCGGATGGGACTTTCCTTGGCGTGGAAGGCAAGCTTGGCGATACGGATATGTAGATTTCCTACCATTGTAACCGACTCTGTGTAACCCTAACCCTATTCGGTGTCTATATAAACCGAAGGGTTTTAGTCCGTAGGACGAACAACAATCATACCATAGGCTAGCTTCTAGGGTTTAGCCTCTCTGATCTCGTGGTAGATCTACTCTTGCACTACGCATATCATCAATATTAATCAAGCAGGAGTAGGGTATTACCTCCATCGAGAGGGCCTGAACCTGGGTAAAAACATCGTGTCCCTCGTCTCCTGTTACCATCCGCCTAGACGCACAGTTCGGGACCCCCTACCCGAGATCCGCCGGTTTTGACACCGACATTGGTGCTTTCATTGAGAGTTCCTCTGTAGCGTCACCTATAGGCCCGATGGCTCCTTCAATCATCAACAACGACGCAGTCCGGGTGAGACTTTTCTCCCGGACAGATCTTCAGATTCGGCTGCTTTGCATGCGCGGCCAATTCGCTAGGCCATCTGGAGCAGATCGAAGCTTCTCCCTGGCCATCAGGTCAGATTTGGAAGCTTGAACTATCGGCCGATGTTCGCGGAGACTTGATCTTGACGGATTCGAGCCACAGCCGAAGCGTGCCGCCTTGTCTCGATGGGTGCGATCTAGCTCTGCCGCCGAGCGGTGCCCCGAGGCCGCACGATGCCGCTCCGACCCGTAATCCGGAGCCGGTTTAGCGATCGAGGGCGGTTGGTTGGACACCGCCTCGGGGCTGAAATCTCTACAGCGATTGAGCCGAACACCATCCTGTCCTTTGCAAAGCTTCGTGACTCCTGTGTGCTGGACTCCTTTCCGGACTCTGAACCTCCTCGCAAGACTGCCGGTCGAATCCGACCGGGCGCTGGTTATGGAGTTCACCGCCGCGGACATCTTTCAAAGACTTTTCGCACTTTGGCGATATCCTGAACTCATTAAAGTCTCTCTCTTTGTCGAGAGCCCTGGCGAACTCACGGTCGGGAAGGTTGGGATTCGGACGACGAAGAAATTCAACGCCCACCCACCACCCACTTTGTAGCCACCGCCGATGACTTAACAGACATGCTCGACTTGACTCCGAGGACATCGGCGATATGGGCGACGGCGCGGAGACGACCAAGAAACAGCGCCCACAGGGCCTGGATAGCCACCTCAACTTACGATATATATATGGTGGACACACCTAAGGGAAGCGATAAGGAGGAATGGCGAGGCGCTGCGAAAATTCCCTCGGGAAGCGGTCAAAGCGGCGTAAGCTCTGCTCAAAACCCACCTCGACAAAGATAGCGCCCACAGACCCCAGCCATAGAGCAGGGTGAGCCGGCCGACAGCGAACATGCCATTGAGCAACCATCCGAACAGGCCAACTTGGACAAACAACCCGTCCCGGCAAGGACAACAGTCCGGACGATCTCACGCCGGACACGTCATTGGATCGAAGAACCTCCACAAAGAGCTCCTCGCTCTGCGCGTAGCTTGAAAAGGCGAAACAGAGGCTCGTAACAGCGGAAGACGACTCAATGAGAAGGAGTAAATTACTCAACACTGCAGACAAATATGGCGACACCGCCAAGCAAAAGCTACCCAAAGCGCAAACTACGCCCGAATTCGATGAGGAGGCCGTGAAACCCCACGATCAAAAACAAAGAGGCCGCCGGGTCGGATAGACGACCACATGGCAAGCGTGAAGCGGCAAGCGGCGCCAAGACACAAGCCGACCGACGCGATCCGCGCAAGGATCCGCACCAAAAGGATGGCCCAATTAGATCTATCTACGGGCCAAGGAAACAAGTTCGGCGAGCAATACAACACGTCAAATATCCGAACATCACGGCACACCCAAATACAGGGGCGCCGCGCACCCTCTATGTTTCACCGATGAGGTGCTGGATCATGAATTTCCAGCGGGATTCATGCCCGTAAACATAGAGGCATACGACGGAACGACAGACCCTGGAGTCTGGATTGAGGATTATATCCTCCACATACACACGGATCTGAATGTTGCAGACCCGTTGACTAAGCCTCTTCCACGAGCAAAACATGATCAGCACCAAGACTCCATGGGTGTTAGAATCATTACTATGTAATCTAGATTATTGACTCTAGTGCAAGTGGGAGACTGAAGGAAATATGCCCTAGAGGCAATAATAAAAGTTATTATTTATTTCCTTATACCATGATAAATGTTTATTATTCATGCTAGAATTGTATTAACCGGAAACATAATACATGTGTGAATACATAGACAAGCAGATAGTCACTAGTATGCCTCTTACGAACTAGCTCATTAATCAAAGATGGTTATGTTTCCTAACCATAGACATGTGTTGTCATTTGATTAATGGGATCACCTCATTAGGAGAATGATGTGATTGACATGACCCATTCCGTTAGCTTAGCACTTGATCGTTTAGTATGTTGCTAATGCTTTCTTCATGACTCATACATGTTCCTGTAACTATGAGATTATGCAACTCCCGTTTACCGGAGGAACACTTTGGGTACTACCAAGCGTCACAACGCAATCGGGTGATTATAAAGGAGTACTACGGTGTCTCCAAAGGTACTTGTTGGGTTGGCGTATTTCGAGATTAGGTTTTGTCACTCCGATTGTCGGAGAGGTATCTCTAGGCCTTCTCGGTGATACACATCACTTAAGCCTTGCAAGCATTACAACTAATGAGTTAGTTGTGAGATGATGTATTACGGAGCGAGTAAAGAGACTTACGTAACGAGATTGAACTAGGTATTGGATACCGACGATCGAATCTCGGGTAAGTAACATACCGATGACAAAGGAACAACGTATGTCGTTATGCGGTTTGACCGATAAAGATCTTCAGTAGAATATGTAGGAACCAATATGGGCATCCAGGTTCCGCTATTGGTTATTCACCGAGAATGGTTCTAGGTCATGTCTACATAGTTCTCGAACCCGTAGGGTCCGCACGCTTAACGTTTCGATGACAGTTAATAATGAGTTTATAAGTTTTGATGCACGAAGGTTGTTGAGTCCGGATGTGATCACGGACATGACGAGGAGTCTCGAAATGGTCGAGACATAAAGATTGATATATTGGAAGCCTACATTTGGACATCGGAAGTGTTCCGAGTGAAATCGAATTTACGGAGTACCGGAGGTTACCGAACCCCGGAACTACATGGGCCATGGTGGGCCTTGGTGGAAAGGAGAAAGGGCCAGCCCTAGGTGGCGCGCCCCCCTTCCCTAGTCCTATTAGGACTAGGAAAGGTGGGCCGCCCCTCTCTCTCTTTCCCCCTCAGGAATCCTAATCCAACTAGGATTGGAGGGAATCCTACTCCCGGAGGAGTAGGACTCCTCGCGCCCCCTCATGGCCGGCCAGCCCCTCCCCTTGGCTCCTTTATATCACGGGGCAGGGGCACCCTAGAACAAACAAGTTGATCTCGGATCTTTCCTTAGCCGTGTCGGTGCCCCTTCCACCATATTCCACTTCGGTCATATCGTCATGAGCTTAAGCGAAGCCCTGCGCCGAGAAGTCATATCGTCGCGAGCTTAGGCGAAGCCCTGCGTCGGTGGAGCATCAACATCGTCACCACGCCGTCGTCTTGTGGAACTCATCCCGACACTTTGCTGGATCGGTCCGGGATCGTCATCGAGCTGAGCGTGTGCAGAACTCGGAGGTGCCGTCGTTCGGTGCTTGGATCGGTCGGATCGTGAAGACGTCGACTACATCAACAGCGTTGTTATAACGCTTCCGCTTTCGGTCTCACGAGTGCGTGGGCGGACGACTCCCCTCTCGTTGCTATGCCATCACCATGGTCTTGCGTGTTCGTAGGAAAATTTTTGAAATTACTCGTTCCCCAACGATGGCATCCGAGCCTGGTTTTATGCGTTGATGTCATATGCACGAGTAGAACACAAGTGAGTTGTGGGCGATATAAGTCATACTGCTTACCAGCATGTCATACTTTGGTTCAGCGGTATTGTGAGATGAAGCGGCCCGGACCGAATTACGCGTAACGCTTACGCGAGACTGGTTTCACCGCTCCGAGCACTCGTTGCTTAAAGGTGACCGGCGGGTGTCTGTCTCTCTCACTTTAGTTGAACCGAGTGTGGCTCGCCCGGTCCTTGCGAAGGTTAAAACAGCACCAACTTGACAAACTATCGTTGTGGTTTTGATGCGTAGGTAAGAACGGTTCTTGCTCAGCCCGTAGCAGCCACGTAAAACTTGCAACAACAAAGTAGAGGACGTCTAACTTGTTTTTGCAGGGCATGATGTGATGTGATGTGGTCAAGACGTGATGCTATATTTTATTGTATGAGATGATCATGTTTTGTAACGAGTTATCGGCAATCGGCAGGAGCCATATGGTTGTCGCTTTATTGTATGAAATGCAAGCGCCATGTAATTGCTTTACTTTATCACTAAGGAGTAGCGATAGTCGTAGAAGCAATAGTTGGCGACGAAAACGATGCTACGATGGAGATCAAGGTGTCGCGCCGGTGACTATGGTGATCATGGCGGTGCTTGGCGATGGAATCACAAGCACAAGATGATGATGACCATATCATATCACTTATATTGATTGCATGTGATGTTTATCCTTTATGCATCTTATCTTGCTTTGATTGACGGTAGCATTATAAGATGATCTCTCACTAAAATTATCAAGAAGTGTTCTCCACGAGTATGCACCGTTGCCAAAGTTCGTAGTACCCGGACACCACGTGATGATCGGGTGTGATAAGTTCTCGTCCATCTACAACGGTGCAAAACAGTTGCACGCGGAATACTCAGGTTAAACTTGACGAGCCTAGCATATAACAGATATGGCCTCGGAACACGGAGACCGAAGGTCGAACGTGAATCATATAGTAGATATGATCAACATAGTGATGTTCACCATTGAAACTACTCCATCTCACGTGATGATCGGACATGGTTTAGTTGATTTGGATCACGTGATCACTTAGATGACTAGAGAGATGTCTGTCTAAGTGGGAGTTTTTAATATGATTAATTGAACTTAAATTTATCATGAACTTAGTACCGATAGTATTTTGCTTGTCTATGTTTATTGTAGATAGATGGCTCGTGCTGTTGTTCCGTTGAATTTTAATCGTTCCTTGAGAAAGCAAAGTTGAAAGATGATGGTAGCAATTACGGACTGGGTCCGTAACAAGGATTATCCTCATTGCTGCACGAAAAATTACGCCCCGAAGCACCGCTGGGTAGCAGAACTGCTGCGGAGCTGAGCGAGAAGTTGTGAGCGTCGGCAAAGCAAAGTGATGACTACTCAATAGTTCAGTGTGCCATGCTTTATGGCTTAGAACCGGGTCTTCAACGACGTTTTGAGCGTCATGGAGCATATGAGATGTTCCAGGAGTTGAAGTTAATATTTCAAGCAAATGCCCGGATTGAGAGATATGAAGTCTCCAATAAGTTCTATAGCTGCAAGATGGAGGAGAATAGTTCATCGGTGAGCACATACTCAAAATTTCTGGGTATAACAATCACTTAATTCAGCTGGGAGTTAATCTTCCGGATGATAGTGTCATTGACAAATTCTCAATCACGCCACCAAGCTACAAGAGCTTCGTGATGAACTATAATATGCAAGGGATGACTAAGACAATTCCGAGCTCTTCGCGATGCTAAAAGCATGGAGGTAGAAATCAAGAAAGAGCATCAAGTGTTGATGGTCAACAAGACCACTAGTTTCAAGAAAAGGGCAAAGGAAAGAAGAAGGAAACTTCAAAAGAACAGCAAGAAAGTTGCTGATCAAGAGAAGAAACCCAAGTCTGGACCTAAGCCTGAAACGAGTGTTTTTACTGCAAGCGGTGGACCTTTGAAGCGGAACTGCCCCAAGTATTTGGCGGATAAGAAGGATGGCAAGGTGAACAAAGGTATATGTGATATACATGTTATTGATGTGTACCTTACTAGAGCTCGTAGTAGCACACAGGTATTTGATACTGGTTACATTGCTAATATTTGCAACTCAAAGCAGGGACTACGGAATAGACGAGCACGGCAAAGGATGAGGTGACGATCGGCGTGGGAAATGGTTCCAAAGTCAATGTGATCGCGGTCGACGCTACCTCTACATCTACCTTCGGGATTAGTTTTAGACCTAAATAATTGTTATTTGGTGCCAGCGTTGAGCATGAACATTATATCTGGATCTTGTTTAATGCGAGACGGTTATTCATTTAAATCAGAGAATAATGGTTGTTCTATTTATATGAGTAATATCTTTTATGGTCATGCACCCTTGAAGAATGGTCTATTCTTGTTGAATCTCGACAGTAGTGATACACATATTCATAATGTTGAAGCCAAAAGATGCAGAGTTGATAATGATAGTGCAACTTATTTGTGGCACTTGCCGTTTAGGTCATATCGATGTAAAACGCATGAAGAAACTCCATCTTGATGGGCTTCGGAATCACTTGATTATGAATCACTTGGTACTTGCGAACCGTGCCTCATGGGCAAGATGACCAAAACGCCGTTCTCGGAACTATGGAGCGAGCAACTGATTTGTTGGAAATCATACATACCGATGTTTGTGGTCCAATGAATGTTGAGGCACGCAAGGGTATCGTTATTTTCTCACCTTCACAGATGATTTGAGCAGATATGGGTATATCTACTTAATGAAACACAAATCTGAAACATTTGAAAAGTTCAAAGAATTTCAGAGTGAAGTGGAAAATCATCGTAACAAGAAAATAAAGTTTCTACGATCTGATCGTGGAGGAGAATATTTGAGTTACGAGTTTGGTTTACATTTGAAACAATGTGGAATAGTTTAGCAACTCACGCCACCCGAACACCACAGAGAAATGGTGTGTCCGAACGTCGTGTCGTACTTTACTAGATATGGTGCGATCTATGATGTCTATTTCGATTTACCGCTATCATTTTGGGGTTATGCTTTAGAGACGGCCGCATTCACGTTAAATAGGACACCGTCAAAATCCGTTGAGACGACACCTTATGAACTGTGGTTTGGCAAGAAACCAAAGTTGTCGTTTCTTAAAGTTTGGGGCTGCGATGCTTATGTAAAGAAACTTCAACCAGATAAGCTCGAACCCAAATCGGAAAATGTGTCTTCATAGGATACCCAAAGGAGATCTGTTGGGTACACCTTCTATCACAGATCTGAAGGCAAGATTTTCGTTGCTAAATTCGGATCCTTTCTAGAGAAGGAGTTTCTCTCGAAAGAAGTGAGTGGGAGGAAAGTAGAACTTGATGAGATAACTGTATCTGCTCCCTTATTGGAAAGTAGTTCATCACAAGAAATGGTTCTGTGACAACTACACCAATTAGTGAGGAAACTAATGATGATGATCATGAAGCTTGAGATCAAGTTACTACTGAACTCAGAGGTCAACCAGAGTAAAATACGCACCAGAGTGGTACGGTAATCTTATTCGGAAGTCATGTTACTTGACCATGGCGAACCTACAAACTATGAAGAAGCGATGGTGAGCCCAGATTCATAAAATGGCTGGAAGCCATGAAATCTGAGATGGGATCCATGTATGAGAACAAAGTATGGACTTTGGTTGACTTGCCCGATGATCGGCAAGCCATTGAAAATAAATGGATCTTTAAGAAGAAGACCGACGCTGATGGTAATATAACTGTCTACAAAGCTCGACTTGTTGCGAAAGGTTTTCGACAAGTTCAAGGGGTTGACTACGATGAGACTTTCTCACCCGTGGCGATGCTTAAGTCTGTCCGAATCATGTTAGCAATTGCCGCATTTTATGATTATGAAATTTGGCAAATGGATGTAAAACTGCATTCTTGAATGGATTTCTAGAAGAAGAGTTGTATATGATGCAACCAGAAGGTTTTGTCGATCCAAAGGGTACTAACAAAGTGTGCAAGCTCCAGCGATCAATTTATGGTCAGTGCAAGCCTCTCGGAGTTGGAATAAACGCTTTGATAGTGTGATCAAAGCATATGGGTTTATCTGAGACTTTTGGAGAAGCCTGTATTTACAAGAAAGTGAGTGGGAGCTCAGAGCATTTCTAATATTATATGTGGACGACATATTATTGATTGGAAATGATATAGAATTCTGGATAGCATAAAAGGATACTTGAATAAAAGTTTTTCAATGAAAGACCTCGGTGAAGCTGCTTACATATTGGGCATCAAGATCTATAGAGATAGATCAAGGCGCTTGATTGGACTTTCACAAAGCACATACCTTGATAAAGTTTTGAAAAAGTTCAAAATGGATCGAGCAAAGAAAGGTTTTTACCTGTATTACAAGGTGTAAGATTGAGTCGACTCAATGCCCGACCACAATGAAGATAGAGAGAAATGAAAGATGTTCCTATGCTTCAGCCATAGGCTCTATCATGTATGCAATGCTGTGTACCAGACTGACGTATGCTTAGCTGTAAGCTTGGCAGGAAGGTACCAAAGTAATCCAGGAGTGGATCATCGGACAGCGGTCAAGAACATCCTGAAATACCTGAAAAGGACTAAGGATATGTTTCTCGTATATGGAGGTGACAAAGAGCTAGTCGTAAATGGTTACGTCGATGCAAGCTTTGACACTGATCCGGACGATTCTAAATCGCAAACCGGATACGTGTTTCTATTAAACGGTGGAGCTGTCAGTTGGTGCAGTTCTAAACAAAGCGTCGTGGCGGGATCTACATGTGAAGCGGAGTACATAGCTGCTTCAGAAGCAGCAAATGAAGGAGTCTGGATGAAAGAGTTCATTTCCGATCTAGGTGTCATACCTAGTGCATCGGGACCGATGAAGATCTTCTGTGACAATACTGGTGCAATTGCTTTGGCAAAGGAATCCAGATTTCACAAGAGGACCAAGCATATCAAGAGACGCTTCAATTCCATTCGGGACCAAGTCCAAGTGGGAGACATAGATATTTGCAAAATACATACGGATCTGAATGTTGCAGACCCGTTGACTAAGCCTCTTCCACGAGCAAAACATGATCAGCACCAAGACTCCATGGGTGTTAGAATCATTACTATGTAATCTAGATTATTGACTCTAGTGCAAGTGGGAGACTGAAGGAAATATGCCCTATAGGCAATAATAAAAGTTATTATTTATTTCCTTATACCATGATAAATGTTTATTATTCATGCTAGAATTGTATTAACCGGAAACATAATACATGTGTGAATACATAGACAAACAGATAGTCACTAGTATGCCTCTTCTGAACTAGCTCATTAATCAAAGATGGTTATGTTTCCTAACCATAGACATGTGTTGTCATTTGATTAATGGGATCACCTCATTAGGAGAATGATGTGATTGACATGACCCATTCCGTTAGCTTAGCACTTGATCGTTTAGTATGTTGCTAATGCTTTCTTCATGACTCATACATGTTCCTGTAACTATGAGATTATGCAACTCCGTTTACGGAGGAACACTTTGGGTACTACCAAACGTCCTGGCGTATCGGGTGATTATAAAGGAGTACTACAGGTGTCTCCAAAGGTACTTGTTGGGTTGGCGTATTTGAGATTAGGTTTTGTCACTCCGATTGTCGGAGAGGTATCTCTAGGCCTTCTCGGTGATACACATCACTTAAGCCTTGCAAGCATTACAACTAATGAGTTAGTTGTGAGATGATGTATTACGGAACGAGTAAAGAGACTTACCGTAACGAGATTGAACTAGGTATTGGATACCGACGATCGAATCTCGGGTAAGTAACATACCGATGACAAAGGGAACAACGTATGTCGTTATGCGGTTTGACCGATAAAGATCTTCGTAGAATATGTAGGAACCAATATGGGCATCCAGGTTCCGCTATTGGTTATTCACCGAGAATGGTTCTAGGTCATGTCTACATAGTTCTCGAACCCGTAGGGTCCGCACGCTTAACGTTTCGATGACGATTAATAATGAGTTTATAAGTTTTGATGCACGAAGGTTGTTGAAGTCTTGGATGTGATCACGGACATGACTAGGAGTCTCGAAATGGTCGAGACATAAAGATTGATATATTGGAAGCCTACATTTGGACATCGGAAGTGTTCCGAGTGAAATCGAAATTTACGAGTACCGGAGGTTACCGAACCCCCAGAACTACATGGGCCATGGTGGGCCTTGGTGGAAAGGAGAAAGGGCCAGCCCTAGGTGGCGCGCCCCCCTTCCCTAGTCCTATTAGGACTAGGAAAGGTGGGCCGCCCCCTCTCTCTTTCCCCTCAGGAATCCTAATCCAACTAGGATTGGAGGAATCCTACTCCCGGAGGAGTAGGACTCCTGGCGCGCCCCTCATGGCCGGCCAGCCCCTCCCCTTGGCTCCTTTATATACGGGGCAGGGGCACCCTAGAACAAACAAGTTGATCTACGGATCTTTCCTTAGCCGTGTCGGTGCCCCTTCCACCATATTCCACTTCGTCATATCGTCATGAGCTTAGGCGAAGCCCTGCGCCGAGAAGTCATATCGTCGCGGAGCTTAAGCGAAGCCCTGCGTCGGTGGAGCATCAACATCGTCACCACGCCGTCGTCTTGTGGAACTCATCCCGACACTTTGCTGGATCGGAGTCCGGGATCGTCATCGAGCTGAACGTGTGCAGAACTTCGGAGGTGCCGTCGTTCGGTGCTTGGATCGGTCGGATCGTGAAGACGTCGACTACATCAACAGCGTTGTTATAACGCTTCGCTTTCGGTCTCACGAGGGTACGTGGACGGACACTCTCCCCTCTCGTTGCTATGCCATCACCATGGTCTTGCGTGTTCGTAGGAAATTTTTTGAAATTACTACGTTCCCCAACATCAAGCTCAAAGGGCCAGCCCGGCATTGGCTTAAAAGCCTCCCTGAAAACACCGTTGGTAGTTGGGAAGAGCTTGAGGATACTTTCCGGGCCAATTTCCAGGGAACCTATGTCCGACCTCCGGACGCAGACGATCTAAGTCACATAACCCAATAGCCCGGAGAGTCAGCTCGAAAATTCTGGAACAGGTTCCTCACCAAAAAGAACCAAATAGTCGACTGTCCGGACGCCGAAGCCTTAGCAGCTTTTAAACACAACGTCCGAGACGAATGGCTCGCCAGACACCTTGGCCAGGAAAAGCCAAGAACAATGGCCGCACTGACAAGCCTCATGACCCGCTTTTGCGCGGGAGAGGATAGCTGGCTAGCAAGATGCAGTACCAGCGACCCAAGTACATCCGAAGTCAGGGATGGGAATGGGAAACCAAGACGCCGCAAGGACCAGCGCCGGATTAAGGGGAACGGTCCAAAGAGCGCGGCGGTCAACGCCGGATTCAAAAGCTCACGGCAGAACAATAAAAAGCTGCCCATTAAGGACAATAGCGATGAGCTATCCAACTTAAACAAAATCTTGGACAAGATATGCCAAATCCACAGTACTCCCGGGAAGCCTGCAAACCATACCCACAGAGATTGTTGGGTCTTCAAGCAGTCCGGCAGACTCAACGCCGAACACAAGGGGCTCGACACACCAAGTGAGGATGATGACGAGCACCACAAGCAGAGCCCCGGAAAACAAAAGAATTTCCCACAAGAGGTCAAACAGTAAACTTACTTCAAGTAACAAAAGGGGAAAACAGAGCGGCACCCATTGAATTACGCGCCGCACAATCTACCCCAGCGGAGTCCCAACACTGGTTGTCAAAACCAATTACCTTCGACCATCAGGACTACTCCGAAAGTATCCGGAACGCAGGATGGACTGCCTTGATACTAGAACCTATAATCGACGGTCTTCAATTTACGCAAGTCCTAATGGACAGCGGCAGTGATTTAAACCTGCTATATCAGGACACAATCCGCAACATGGGGATAAACCCAAACAGGATTAGCCATAGCAACACTTCCTTCCAAGGAATAATGCCAGGCACATATGCCCATTGTACGGGCTCCCTACTATTGGAAGTTATGTTCGGCTCACCCGACAACTTCCGTCGGGAAAAGTTGGTCTTCCACATCGCCCCATTTAAAAGTAGCCATCAAGCACTACTGGGACGCGAAGCTTTCGCCCGCTTTAACGCAATACTGATGTATGCATCTCTTAAACTTAAAATGACCGGTCCACGAGGCATCATTTCATTAAAGGGAAGCTGCGCGTGTCCCTCAAGAAAAGAATGTGAGACTGCCTTAACAACCTCACACTAATACGGCCTTGCTGGCCAAAAGCGTCTAAAGCAGGTCGTTCAGACCCCGGACACGGTTAGGCGAGTCCGGCATAAATAAACATGATGCTTACTAGCCGCGTACTTCTTTACAAGGGCTCCACGATGTACAACAAGAGACAATAAAGCTCAATTTTACTCATTTTTTAATCATACTCTATTTTATTTCCAATTAAATTTTAGCGCGATCTTTTTCAAACTAAGTTCCTCTCTTTTATAGATGAACGCCGTGCTATACCCGTCCAGGATACGGCACAACGGAGACACAGGCACAGACGTGCAGCAGGGACCCGTTGCAAGGATTCTTTTCAGATTAAGACCCTCGTCGTAAACCTTTTTCACTGACTCTTGTTGTTACTCATCCCCCGGTCTCTTATTATAACCGAGGAGGAGGCTGGCGTTTTGGCATCGGCCGCGTCAGAAGTTTGCACGTACCTGGACACCAGGGGCTTGTTACCAAGGGCATTGTTGGGCCCGCTTTATAAAAGACCGAATACCTAGGGAGTGTTCGGCGTCTCGAGTTAGGCCTTATATGCATCAGCTCCGAATCTTGTCTTTGGTCAAATGTTGGGTTTGCCTGGCTCCTGTGTTTTGCTGCCTTACGTTCCGTTCTATCGCTAACGCGCACCGGAGAACTCTCGCGATTGTGCCCGGTTCGCCGGGTGAGCACCTCGATGAGAAAGCCGAAAACTGACTGTCATGATATAGCGAGAGACTGGTCAACCACTCGATGACTCACCGGAATGTTTAGAATTCCTCCGCATTAACGAAGGACCGTTTTTCGGTCAGGCACATACGCACCCGAATTCGGGAGAGTGCGGTGCCCCCAGGGGCTATATAGTAGCCCCACCATCGAACTCCTATGGCTAAGTGAAAGTGATAAAGCATTATAGTCCGGTTGCCTAGTTTTCTCGCCACCACCTCCTTTATAGGACCAAGACGTTGGATTAAGTGTGAAAGCGACGACTTCTTTGCAAACACCCCGCACTATGTGTGTGGGGCTGAAGTCAAGACTGCCATCTTTCGGGTTATATACATATATCGTCAACGGCCGCACAGAGGTAGTTTGCTACTTGAAGGCACAAGTATAAAAAGCTCTTACATTAAATTGAAACGTTGTTTCATAAAATTATACATGTCATTCAAACATAAAATCCTTCGAGCACTGCATCTCTATTAAATGAGCGCCCGAAAGAACTTCCTCAAAATAGCGCTTGACTGGTACTCGGCTGCCGTCCGAGTCTGGGGACGCAATATCGGTGGCCTTCATCTCAGCCCAGTATGCCTTGACACGGCAAGAGCCATCCGCGCCCCCTCAATACACGCCGACCGCTTCATCTGCGTCGACACGCGTACCGCACCAAGGAACTGCTGCACTAAGCCAAAATAACTCTTCACCTGGGTCCGCTGCCACAAATGAGTCATGACATGCTTCATGGCAAGTCCGGATAATCGATTCAGCTCGCCCATTCGCCAACCGATCGGTCAACGGAAGAGGACGCCCGGACTATGGAATTGCGACCAAAATAGCTCTTCCTTCAGGCCCTTCGGCCTCGAAGCGCTCAATCGCGTCCGCAGCACTTTCGCCGCTAAGTCGAGATAAGCATCCTCCGAACTCCACAGCTTGTCCAACTGAGCATACTTCGGATCCGTATATTTCCTCCGCAGCAGAAACGGTTTTCCAGCCGCAATATCCCCGGCCTGACTCAGCTCCTCCTTGGCAGCTCTCATAGCGGAACGGGCATCCTTGGATTCGGCGGTGGCCTTTTTCAGGTCCTCTTGTTCCGCTTGACGTTCTTTTTCAAGAACCTCGCAGCGGTCGGTAGTATTCTTCAGTTTCAGGGCCAAATCGGCCATTTCCTCTTCGCTTCGGCAGTGAGCAGCCCATTCGGCTTTCAGCTCTTCGGCCGCCTTTAAAGCAGCCGCATTACTCTTTCGGGCTTGCTCTTTAGCTCGGGCAAGTTCCGCCCGC
Source organism: Aegilops longissima (assembly GCA_021605205.1). Taxonomy (NCBI): domain Eukaryota; kingdom Viridiplantae; phylum Streptophyta; class Magnoliopsida; order Poales; family Poaceae; genus Aegilops; species Aegilops longissima. The sequence goes on from CM038677.1 coordinate 799,394,268, forward strand.
AGCCTCTCCACAGCAGCGGCACCGTCTGCATCAAAGCATACAAGTAGTAAGGCATGGGCGTCAAGCTCCCTTACCAGGTGTCCGCGGAAAAGTCGCATACCTCGTGACTCGTCAAACCGCTTATTGACCAGCGATGTCCGCATCCGCCTCGTCTGTTGCCGCTTTAGTTCGGCAAATCCATCATCCGGCTAGCTACGGACGCCCGCCACCTACATAGGAACGGGGACATGTTAGTATCGAGATTATGATCCTCGGCCGCGCTGTCGGCCAGACAGCATACCGAGTCTCGAGGGCTACTATCTATACAGGCGCATTCTATATGCATAACTCGCCGAAGGTACATCATTTTTTGTACCTCAAACCCGTCGATAAACTTGGCGGCTTCATGCAATCCGCTCTCGCGGATGCAATTCTTTCAATTATCGTAGCCATTAGCGCACGGTGATCTTCTAAGATATACGCTCGCCCGAGCAGGCCCTTCAGCTCCTCCGACCGCACCCCAGTTGGCGCCAGACCATCCGGCCCCGCCGGACTCGGGGAAACTCTCCGTGACGACACTTCAGGGTCGCCTCCTCGCACGGCGCGATAGGTGGAGGCATTTCGCTCTCTATCATCTCCGGACGAAGATCCCCGAAGACGAAGCTCACTGAGAAGGGCTGAGATCCGAACTACAAGGTACAATTTCGTTATCTTCGAAATAAATACAGGATGTTCTTTATTCACAGGACCCCTTCTTTTTACTTACGGCTTGCTGGAGGGCTGATCCCCTTGGGGAAATAGTGCGGCTGGGGTACTTCCCAGCGCCGGACTTTCTGACGAAGACTTCTTTCCCCGTTTTCAGGCCTTGGCTTCCTGGTCTTCGGAAGCGGGCCTCTTCTCCCCTTGGAGGGGAGGATCCCTGATCCCCTCTTCCTTGAAAACCTCCTTCGCGGAGACAGTTGCTTCCCTGCTCCCCCCTTCGCCTTCCTTAAAAGGCGCGGCCTTCAACATCTTGGTCAGCATGGGATCCGGCGTGGTCTCTGGGAGGGGAGCCGGACACCTTATCAACTTTGCCTTGGCTATCCACTCCTGTTCAAGAAACGGCTCCCTTAAAGGGCATATATATGATAAATGAATGAACAGCCTGTCCGTTCTGAGGTTACTTACTTGAGTATCTGGGTGATTGCAGCTTAGACCTGCGTCCTCGGTCAATTCCGGACACTTCTCTTGTGATCCAAGAACAGTTTGTACATCTCCTTGGGCGTCGCGCCCATAAAATGTTGGAGAGCTCGTGGTCCCTCCGGATTAAACTCCCACAGACGGAGGGGGCGTTTGCTTGAGGCAAAAGGCGCCGAATCAGCATAACCTCGCCGCCACGACCAGATTGATCTCTCTTTCTTGGAGGTCTCGAATAAGGCCCCGCAATGAGGAACGCCCTTGGGCCCCCAGTCGAGCCCCCTTGACCCATGATGCCAGCCGTTGTGGTGGACTGAGCGGAGGCGGGTGGCGCCACCCATTTGGTGCCCCTGGGAGCGGTGATATAAAACCACTCCCGTTGCCACAAACCAAGCTCCTCTTGAAAAGAGCCCTCGGGCCACGGAGCATCAACACACTTGCTTATGACCGCCCCTCCGCACTCTGCTTGTTGCCCCTCGATCATCTTCGGCTCCACCTTGAAGGTCTTGAGCCACAATCCAAAGTGAGGGGTAATATGGAGGAAGGCTTCACATACGACAATGAATGACGAGATATGGAGGATGGACTCGGATTCAAGTCATGGAAATCCAGCCCATAATAAAACATGAGCCCCGCACAAAGGGATCCGTCGGGAAGCCTAAACTCGAAGGAAGTGAGACACGAACACCACGCCTCGCCGGGCTCGGGAGTGGGAATGACCTGCCCCGAGCAGGCAGCCTATCGAAATCGCACCGTTAGATACCGGCGTCTCGCATCTTTAGCACATCTTCTTCTCGTGACGGAAGAAGACATCCATCGGCCGAGCTGGTCGGAGCCGACATCGTCGAAGGTCCGGCACCTAAATCTGAAGCTTTGGGTGTTAGAACTCAAAGCGAGGCTAACTCGATGGAGGGTGTAAAAAGAAGAGGGCCTTGGTCTCATTATAAAGAGGTTGAATACCAAGAGCCCTCCCCGTGGTCGATTGGGACTCGCCTTCGATAGAGGAGGCGTGCCAACGGGCACGGTTGGGTTACCCACGTCCGTATTGATGAGAATCCCGGAATAAGGGGGCACGATCTACGCTTTGATAAGACGTGCCAAGGAAACCGCCTCGCTAAACGCGCTAAGGTGGAACAGTAAAAACGATTCGTATAAAGGCCTGACCGTGGTGGGATGTCACGCCGCGGAATACGTCAGCAGATCTGTGCAAAAATTATTCTCTCTACGGTGGTATGTGGAACTTGTTTTGCATAGCCGGACACTATCCTTGTGTTCAAAACCTTCTATGAAGTATTCGAGGAGAAACCCGCCTTGCAATGCCGAAGACAATATGCGCGCGGACTCGCCGTCATTGAAGCCTGGTTCAGAGCTACCGAGGAGTCCTGGATTAGGGGTGTCCGGATAGCGAACTATCATCGCTGGCGGACTCTGGACTATGAAGATACAAGATTGAAGACTTCGTCCCGTGTCCGGATGAGACTTTCCTTGGCGTGGAAGGCAAGCTTGGCGATACGGATATGTAGATTTCCTACCATTGTAACCGACTCTGTGTAACCCTAACCCTATTCGGTGTCTATATAAACCGAAGGGTTTTAGTCCGTAGGACGAACAACAATCATACCATAGGCTAGCTTCTAGGGTTTAGCCTCTCTGATCTCGTGGTAGATCTACTCTTGCACTACCCATATCATCAATATTAATCATGCAGGAGTAGGGTATTACCTCCATCGAGAGGGCCCGAACCTGGGTAAAAACATCGTGTCCCTCGTCTCCTGTTACCATCCGCCTAGACGCACAGTTCGGGACCCCCTACCCGAGATCCGCCGGTTTTGACACCGACAGGGATCATGTTGCAGAATGTTTTGCGACAAAGGGGCAGTTGCAGATGTCGTGGGAACGAATCTGACAGTAGAAATAGGGGGTACGTAGGAGAGGGCAGAGCCTAGCTACGATGAGGTTGTATACTCGGATTTACGAGTTTAGGCCCCTCTCGGAGGAGGTAACATCCCTACGTCTCGGTGCCTCGGGGGCCTGTGTTGATTGGAATGTTGAGTTACAGGGGGTGCGAACCCTTGTGCCCGAGGGGAGGGGTGACTTATATAGAGTGCGCCGACCCCTTGCAGTCCTCAGTTACACAAGGGTTCAATGAGAGAGTAATGCTAAGAACGTCACTGGTAACGCCTGAGTTTAATGATCTTTAAGGCAAAAGAGTGAATGCCCGACCGTTGCCATCCAGAGGCGACCCTGAGCTTTTGTCCTTCGAGTTGGTCCTTATCTTCCGAGTGAATAACGACGGTCGAGTGAAATTGGGGTATCCGAGTGAATCTTATGTCGAGTGTAATACACCTTGCGATCATTCTAGTCGATATCTTCTTTCTAACTTTGTAGGCCTTGGCCTCTTGTGCAGTGTCTTTAGGTAGGGCGTATAGATCAGGTCTAGGACCCTACATTAGGTCATCGATGGTCCACACGCTTGCAAAATAAAGAGAAAAAAAAGAATGAACGGAAGAGATCGTGAAGAGATAAGGTTGGAAAGGGAGAGATTAATGGATCCCACGTGGGACACGTGTTGTTCACAGGAGGCGGATGATGCGTTCGAGTTTTCCGTCGGCTGAACCTAAGTTTTTCCCTTGTTTGTTAGGGTTTGTACGTCGGTGAGAAAACTGACAGCGTATATATACCTATCTCTTCATACTTAGGTGCCCTTTTCGATTGTCGGTTCCGCGTTGTGCTGGATAATTCGTTCGACAAGCCATGGATCGCGTACCCATCGAAGACTCCTTGGATTCGCTCCGGATCGACTCCTCGCCGCCGCCGCGTGATGCGACGGCGACGGCGCCGGCGCTCGACGAGCCCACGGTCCCCCCGTTCCAGGTGCAGGCAAGACCGCGGCACCAGCCCCTCGCAGCCCGCACGGGACCCTGGCCCGTAGCTCTTCCGTCCGCTTTCATGGCGCCAGCCGCCCACGGCGGCCACGGTGGCGACAGCAGTCACAATGCTCACGTCGTCGGCCAGGGTCAGTCCAGATACGGCGATTCGGCGGCGGGGCAGCAAATCCGGTGGGAGCCGAGGACGAGGATGTGCGGCCAGTGCCACAGGATGGAGACGCCGCAGTGGCGGACCGGGCCGAACGGGCCGGGCACGCTGTGCAACGCGTGCGGCATCTGGTACAGGATGAGCAGGGAGGAAGCTTGGGCGCAGTTGGCGTCCAACGCCGGCGAAGTTCCCCGCCCATGAACCCGCAGCTAGCTAGCTGTGCATGCCATGTGTGACATGCGTTTGGTCAATTTGTTTGCAAACCACAAGGATTACCAAGTGTTAGGAGGTCTCTTTTTTGTTCTATATGCATGTTTAAAAGTTGGGCCATAGCTAATTTAGGGTCGATTGATTTTGCTGCTGCAAGTTAAATATGATCAAAAACAGTTTTGCTAAAGCACATCTAGATGTGTTATACGTATTGCACTGAATCATATCTCATTAATTTTACACGGAGATCGTGTCTGTATTTTTTTTCTTGTTTATGCTTGATTGGACCACTTAGATGTGCAATAACTAGGGCACATCATTGAATATCGCCCTCGCGTCGCCTCGATTGGGGCGACACAAGCGGCTCCAAACCCTAGCCCGCCGCCGGCCCTTCCCCTCCTCCCCATCTCCCTCGTCGCCTCCGGAGGGGACCGCCGGTTTGCCACGCAGGTGTTGGTGAAGGGGGCGATGGGTGGGTCTCCGAGACGGTGGCCCTTGCTGCATGGGCAACATGGGCATAGAGGATGGTGGTCGTAGCGTGGGGGGTTGCCCTCTTCTTCCCCATGGCCAGATCTGATGACGACCACTTGTTGCAAGCTGCTCACTCCACCGGCTGGTCTCAATCTCCGGTGTGAGATCTGGCGTGTGGCGTGGTGGGAGTTGGGCTTGGAGCTTTGTCCAGGGGAAACCCTTGTCTGGCGGTGGCGGCCACGACATAGCGGTGCTATGGGCGCCGGACTCCTCCTTGTGGGCGATGTTGAGGTCCATCTCCCCTGCTACCACCTTCCACTTGGCCTGGGTGAAAACCTCGAATTGTTGGGATTGGGCGGCGGAGATGCAACAACGTCGTTCCCACCTTTGTGGTGTCGAGTGTGCGGTGCGGCGAGCTCGGGTGGTTCCTGGAGGCAGCTCGGTCCTCTTGTTCCTTGGTCGTGACTTTGATGGCGATCTCCATTTTGTTGCTTGTCTATGGTGTGTCATGTGCTTTGGGCATCAGAGTTGTTCTTGGGCTCTTTGTGTGGTGAGAAAGTCGTGACCGATGTTGCGTATCAGGGAAGATTGCATGTGTCCATGCATGCTCCAGGTAGCTTCTCCACCTTGTCGACAGTGTGGCGCCCTCCGGTCCAGGCGAGAAGATAGTGGTCTTCTTCGGTGGTGGAGGTGGATGGCACTGTGCTTGTCTCGCCATGTGGGTGTGAACTGTGGATGGCTCTTCCTCCGGTGGCTTCATTATCCTCCGAACTTCCTTATGCCCTTTGTTTCATGTGTGTAGATGGTCTTGACTATGATGTTGTAACTTTACATTCTTTGTTCGTAGTCTCTGGCCTCCCTTATGTACTATGTACCTGCTGCCTGGGGTTGTGTTCTCCTTTTCATTTAAGTTCCTTGTCTAATGTGGCTGTTTGTAATCATTGCTGGTTAATGGCTTTATTAATTCAAAGTCGGGCAAGGTTCAAGCCTTCTCTCGGGTTCGGCCCGCGCCTTTTCTCTATAATCAGGACACATTTAGATGTGTCCTACACAAACACTATCAAAATATAAGACGAACTAGCCTATAAAAACTTCTTGTACTTTTGTACCGAGGTAATAGCTCATTGTTTGTTTATATTAAAGTTTTTTTATATGAAACACAACACATATAGATACTCGGTTTACCACTGAAAAAATGAAGGCGTATACAAAGTCTAGGACTTGAATCTATAGGAACCTAGCCAACTGAGTTCACTTGTTTCTATCAAACTTGAAAACCATACAAACCGCCTTCTCGTCTACCTGTTTGGTTTGAGACTAAGTTTGCCAAAGCTTGCCACATCTAAGGTTAGGCAAGTTTGACCAACTTAGGTGTGTGTTTGATTCAAGCCATATCTTAGCACTAGTGCAGAACCGGGCAATAGCACCGGTTCGTAAGGCCCTTTAATGCCGGTTCCACAACCAGCACTAAAGTGTGGTTACTAAAGCCCCCCCCCCCTTTAGTACCGGTTCAGCACGAACCGGTGCTAAAGGCCAACCACGTGGCACGAGGCAGCTCCGGGGCAGGAGTTTTTAGTACCGTTGGTAATACCAACCGTACTAAATGTTTGTGGGTTTTGTTTTATTTTTATTTTTCAATTAAATTTGTGTTATCAATTTAATTTAGGATTGTTTTACGTTATAGTGAGTTGTAGTGGTCATCATCATCATCATCATCATCGCATATTAATAAATAAATAAACTTTAGCTAGCTAAAATCATCATAGTCGCCATTAGTTACCACTATTTAATCATCATAGTCATTACCGCTAGCTATCTAATCACCAACATAATCATCGAGTTCACTTTGTAACAGAAGCAAAGATATCATCGAGTTCAACATAATCATCACCAACATCGAAGTTCAGGACAATACGGACATGCATGAGAGAGGACAAGTACTAATTAATTAAGAGCATGAACTAGCTATTCCTGCTGCTCCCTCTCAGGTAGAATAGCATAGAACATGTATAGCTCTCCTGATTCATCATACTGGAGCATGCAGATGAATCTGTCTACTAACCTTGGGTTGCGCTTCTCCTTGCTGCCCCCTAGTACTTCTCTGCGATCGTTTACAATTTTGCTCCAATCTTTCACTATTAAGCATTCTTCGCTTTCAGAAATCCTGAATGCACTCATGTGTAATGTAGGAAATCTTGGTCGTAAGCTAACCATTGACATGCGACCTTTTGTCTCGATCCACTGAGGCACAACTGCATCGGAAGTCCCTGTTGATGAAAGAACATCGTATAGTAATTAATATACTAAGCAATGAAAGTTTAGCTTCAAAAATAATGTATGCAAAAGATGCACTAATTAAGGACAAATATTTAAAATCTTACCATCTTTCGATTATAGATGTGACCGTAGTTCAATACGATCACCATTGGTCGCACGTTTTGAGTACTAACATTTCTAAGTTCAGGAAAAAAATTTGTCTTGACAGTATTAAGATCCTCAAGCCATGAAACATAATGACTTATCTCCTCGCAGTTTAGTTGAGCCCCGGGGCAGTAGTAGGTCCTGTCTACCAAGCGCCGGACATGTTTGCTTGAACCGAAATAAGCTGACAATACAAATTAGTTGTCAACTATTTTTGAATAAATTGTATCAAAGACATAAACATATGCATGCATGGTTGAGAAAACTCACATAAAGGTAGAGCTGGAGCGTTTGCACATCGACCCAGATGTCTATATTACCTTCAATATCATCTTCGGACGAATATCAAAGGTGATAACCATATCAGGCTCAAATGCATAAGTCTTGCATAGTGCTTGCCAAGTTTTGCATTCAAAATGGGTGTATGTGTCTCCATTATATAATTTGACGTTGAAAGTATACCCATGCTCCGTCTTCAAGTAAACTCTCTTTACCTCCATATCATCTATAGCACTAAAACCTATCTTATCCAAAACAAAAATTCTTGCATGGCAGGGGATGCACTAGTAGAATAGTGAAAATTTAAAATTATAAGTTGAAGCAAATGAAGCATAAGTCATGCTTTAAAATTATAAGTTGAAGCAAATGAAGCATAAGTTTTGCATTCAAATAATAATTGCCGTTGTGACTTACTGTATCCACTTCGAATGTCTCATTAAGCTTGATGTTGAAGCGCCTACCATCAACAAGGAAATTTCTGTCGCACAGGCCGCGCTGGTCTTCACAGTGTTCGCACATAATGAAATCTTTTTCGTCGTCAGATGACATTTCCTATATGTTCATATAGGTGAAACATTAAACACTTATTACTATCTAACATTAATTAATATCTAGCCAATTCAAATATATATCTAACATATTCATCTAACATTCGACATTAATCTAACATTTATATAAACTCAAAATATATAAAAACATTAAATAAACAGAAAAACTCATTAACAAATAATATTTTAATTAGATCATCAAATCTCAGATACGACAATTTTCTTACTAAAAATAAACTAGTAATATTAATTATTCAACTAGTTCAAATCTCAAATACCTAAATAAACTAGTTCGACAATTTTCTTACTAAAAATAAACTAGTTATATTAATTATTCAACTAGTTCAAATCTCAAATACCTAAATAAACTAGTTCGACAATTTTCTTACTAAAATAAACTAGTTATATTAATTATTCGACTAGTTCAAATCTCAAATACCTAAATAAACTAGTTCGACAATTTTCTTACTAAAAATAAACTAGTTATATTAATTATTCAACTAGTTCAAATCTCACATACCTAGCTAATTAATATCTAATTAAATTTTCTAAAAAACAGAAAACAGAAAATAAGTAAAAAAATGTGTGTGTATGTGTGTGTGTGTGTATGTGTGTGTGGGTATGTGTGTGTATGTGTGTGTATATATGTGTGTGCATATATGTGTGTGTCTGTGTACGTACGTATACGTACACTGCAGTCTGTGACCTCGTCGCCGTCAGCCCAGACTTGTCTGTGGGCGCCAAGCGTCTGGGCGGGCAATCAGCGGCTGTCTGGGCAGGTGCCATGTGTGCTGGTACGCGAGAGCGAGAGAGTACGACTGGGGCGGACCATGGCGCGCGACGATGACGGTAGGCGACGACGCTGCGCGGCGGGCGACAGGCGACGGCAGACGACGGGCGACGGGCGCGGCGGCCGGCGACGACGGGACTCGAGCGGCGCGTGGCGTCGCGAGAGGTTGGAGCGAGACGCGAAGAAGTGGGGAGATGTTACTGAAATTTTCGTAAGTGTTGTATATATAGGAGAGGCCTTTAGTACCGGTTGGAGCCCCCAACCGGTACTAAAGGCCAACTTTGGCCACGTCAAGAGGCGGGAAGAGCAGGCCTTTAGTACTGGTTGGTGGCTCCAAGAGCAGGCCTTTAGTACTGGTTGGTGGCTCCAAGAGCAGGCCTTTAGTACTGGTTGGTGGCTCCAACCGGTACTAAAGGGGTGGTCTTTAGTACTGGTTGGTGGCTCCAACCGTCTTAAAGGCCTCAGCCTGCCACCCCAAAGTTTAGTCCCACTGCTGGCGAAGGGCAGCCGCACTGGTTTATAAACCCAGCCACGGCTACCCCATCGAACTCCTCTACATAGCAGGCTTGTGGGCCTAAACTCTGCGCGCTGCTCTGTGAGTCTGCTGGGCCTTTAAGGCCTGTAATTACACACATGTGGCCTATTAGGCCCACAGGGCAGCGCCCCAATTTTTTTTATAGTTTTTTTTCTTTTCTGCTTTATTTTCTTCTATTTATTTCTGCGCAGTTTTTTGTATAGTTTTTTTTTCTGTTATATTTATTTTCTTCTATTTATTTGTGAGTAGTTTTTCATCTAGTTTGCCAAAATTCAACATTTTCAGAGTTCATTTTGTAGTGATTTTCAATTTCACGGTCATTTTGTAAACGATTGAAAAATAGCAAATATAATTTTTTTCTTTTCTGCTTTATTTTTTCTTCTATTTATTTCTGAGTAGTTTTTTCTTTTCTACTATATTTATTTCTTCTATTTATTTCTGAGTAGTTTTTTTATATAGTTTTTTTCTTTTTATCTATAGTTTTTCTTCTTTTCTGCTATTTTTTCTTTTCTGCAAAACTTGATGGTCAAAGTCTGGAGTTATAACTTAAAAAAAAGAAATGTCGACGTGCAATTAGTTTTTGCCATAACAGAAGAAGTCCGGAGTTGTAATAAGTTATTAAAAATAAAAAAGAGGTGCAATGCTCGTTAATTTTCTTTAAGCCTTTCGGAATAGTGTAAACTGCACTGCGCATAGCTCCGTGAAGTCTACCGTATTCCTGAAGGCTCGAAGCTAAGCAACGTGAGCATTGAGCCTCTTCTTCATCGTCTCTGCACTCAGGGCTTATAAACCGCTCCTAGTCCCTCTCACTTCGCGAGGTGGGACTAAAAAACAGCTTACGTCTGGTTCATCCATGAACCGGTACTAAAGGTGCTCGTGGGGCCCCAGCCTTACTTGACACAACCTCATTAGTACCAGTTCGTGGCACGAACAGGTGCTAAAGGTTCGCCATGAACCGGTACTAAAGAGCTCCTCCTGCCTAGCAGTTGGAATCGGTACTAAAGAGCTCCTCCCGCCTAGCAGTTGGAACCGGTACTTAAGAGCCTCCCGCCTAGCAGTTGAATGGTGCATACTGAATGCACAAAAAGTATGGACTTGTAATAAGTTTAAAAAAATGAAATGCCTTTGTAACAGATGAGTTTAATTTCGTATGCTTCGAGAGAGATTGTCCAGTTTGTAAACGAAGTGCATCAAGTTTTTGCCGTAACCCTCTCTACTTTCTTGAACATGATATGTGGGTAAAATGATGATACCATGCCAAGTTTCAACTTTTTCAGAGTTCATTTGTAGTGCTTTTCAATTTCCAGGGCATTTAGTTCTCAAAACAAATCATTAAATGCATGAAAAATAGCAAATGAAGGCATAAACGGTTGAAAGTTGATGGCGTCGCTTTGAATGGTGCATACTTAACGCAAAAAATATAAGAGTATTTATATCATGATCTTATATTTCTTTACAGTCTAAATTGTCAATATGATCTTATAACATCAAAAATACTTTGATTTTCAATGATCTTTGTGTGTAAAATCTGAATTGTCAATATGAGTCATCAACGATTTATAAACCGATGAAGACTCATATTGCGGCCACATATTCTACACATAGAGTTCAATGAAGACCAAGTGCTTGTGATAGTTTGAGAAATAACATATTTAAGGTGGTAAAAGGCTTGTTAGGGGAGCGAGGTGGGACTAAAAACAGCTTGCCATAACCTCATTAGTACCGGTTCGTGGTACGAACCGGCACTAAATGGTGATGGTGGGGCCATAGCCTGACCGCAGGCTGACGCAGCCTCTTTAGTACCGGTTCGTGGCATGAACCGGTACTAAAGGTTCGCCACGAACCGGTGCTATTGATCGCCGCCACGAACCGGCACTAGTGTACAAATTAGTGCCGGCTGAAATTCAAACCGGCACTATTATGCTTCACGTTTGACCCTTTTTCTACTAGTGTAGGCAAGCCACACTATGGTCCCACATCACATACACACAAAAAATGTGGCAAGATTTCCTTAGGTTTGCCAACTTATGACTCTCATTTTTAAAAACTAACCTTAGGCAAGTTTGGCAACATTGTATGGTAAAGTGTGGCACTCCTAGGCCTAGAACCAAACAGCCCTTACACATCTCCGTATCCGGCTGGCCTGGACGGACCTCTTGTAGGTAATCAAACACGCACACCCTATATTGCACATTTAATTTGTTGGATATTATTGATATAGCTTGTCTTTTATGCATCAGATTGTTTGTTATCATAGTGAAAAAGAACATATGGTAAGGATAGATACTCATCATTGATGGGGTCGACCTGCAATGATTCATGCAACAGTCGTGATAGGCAATTGTAAAAATAGAGAGACAGTACCTGGGAGAAACCTTATCCCCTTCTGCGTCGCTCCCGCGGGCGACGGGGAGGGCGACCTAGCCACTGCCGGCACCGCCCCCTCCTCCCGCCTCCTCCTCCCTCGCCGCCGCTAGAGGGCGGGGCCGGGCGAAGCCCGGTCGCTGCCGGCGGCGGCGGGGCCCCTTTCGTCCCCTCGTGCAGGGAGGCCGGCGCGGGCCGACAGCTCCGGACTGGGTGGTGGCGCTCCCGTGGGGCTCCTCCGCACGGCGTCGCACCGGCGCTGGTGGTAGCGCGCGGGTGCGGTGGTGGAGCGACGGGCCACGTCCTGGTGGTGCACGCCCGCGTGGTGAAGGCTGGCGGCTGGATCCAGTCACGGTGGCTGCGGGCTGCGGGTTGCGTGCGGTTGTCTCGTCATGGACTGGTGGCGGAGGTGGCGGCGCAGAGGGTGGGTCTCGGATTACCTCTCCTCTGATTTTGGTCAGGGCCGGAGGTGGGCTGTGGCAGGTGGAGGTGGGTGGCGGCTCACTTGTCCTGGATCTGGCTTGGGATCGGGGCGGGCGGCGCGGGTTGTGTAGGGGCTTGGCGTGGCTGTTTCTCCGGCCATGGGCGGCAGCGCGAGGAGGTCCGGCACATGGGCAGTGGCTTCTCGGTGGCGCGGCGGCTCCGCTCGCGGCGAACGCCAGCTCCCGGCATCTGCTCATATGCGGTCAGACCGTGTCGACCTTCGGTTCATCTTCTCGTCGTCCGGGCTCTACTTCTGTCGAAGGGCTGGCCCGCTCCCAGCTGCGGTCCATCGCTCGTCTCGCGTCCGGTGCGGCTGGACCGACCTCGTCTCGCGCACGGTGTTGTAGGACCAAGCTCGTCTCGCGCATGTTGCAGCAGGACCGACCTCATCTCGCACATGGTGCCGCAGGACCGAGCTCGTCTCACGCCCGGTGCTGTAGGACAAGTCGATGGAGGCCCGGTTTGGCCGGCCTATTGTATCTCGGCGCTGGAGCTGCCCAGGGTTGGGAAAGGCGTGATCTTTCTGCTCGTCTTTTTGGTTGGGGTAGCGGCGGATGTCGGGTGAAGTGGTGTCAACGTCTTGGATGCCAGGGCGGCGGCCCGAGGGGTGATATCGCGGTGCTCATGGGCAGAGCCTGTGGCTTGGTGCTACCCGGTGGTCATGGCCGTGTGGGCGGCGTGGTAGCCGGGGTGTGGCGATCGGTGGCGGTGAGTGTTGGCCAGTGTGAAAACCCGTTCTATCTTCGGACGGACCAACGGCGGCGGAGCTCATTTCCTTCTTGAAGGCGTCGTCGCGGCTCTTGCTGCCCTTCGTGTGGTTCCAGGGGAAACTCTGATCTTCGGATCGGGTGGCGGCGCACCGGTGTCGTTTTCTTCCTGAAGGCACCGCCTTGGAGCCCACGATTCGTCGTATGCGGCTTCATCTCTTCGCGATAGTGGTAGGGGTGATGTTGCTGCGTTCAGCGCCTATATATCCCGCCTTGGGTGGTGCTTGTGTTGTGGCGGCGTGCGTTTGTATCGGATGATGATGATGATCTTTGCTTTATATATAAAACAGGATGGAAGCCTTTTTCAGTAATTATAAAAATAGATGTACACGACAATAACGAATGAGTCAACATATACTAGTGAGAGTCAAACATGGAGTACTTGGGACCGGCTATGACAAAATGTCGACCCAGTGATGAGATGAAAACCAATCCCTCGACTAGTCCTAACTTCCTTAGTGATCCTTCCGTCCAAGTTAACCGATCAGAGAAGAATTCACCCGACCCCACTATCTGAATGGAAGTGCAAAGCTAGAAAAACTTCACCCAAGCCATGTTTGAAGAAGCTTTAACCTACGCCTTTGGTGAGACCTTGAGATCTCACTTCAAACGAGAGATGGCTTACACTGTGACCCATGGGGTGTTTTTCATAGGACATCGGACTTGTATCAATGACCACCAATGCCCTTTGGTGAGACCTTGAGATCCCACTTCAAACTAGTAGTCCAGGAAAATATTTCTATCCAGGCAGCAAATTCTCCACCGCAACTTACAGGAGTTACACAGATTACATAGAATATATTAAGCTCCAAAGGTAAATGGAATGATACAACATAGCCAGTGGAATTGAGCATAAGCCCCTGCGTCGCCCTCCTCTGGCGACACGGGGAAAACCCTAGCCGCGCCGCCGGCGGGTACTCCCGCCCTCCTCCCCGCCGCCGCCATCGAGGGGGCGCCAGGCAGCCAGCGTGCCTCAGGAAGGTGGCGGCGGGGCGCTTTCTCTCTCTGTTGGCCCGGGAGGAGCTCGTGGCGGACGATGGTTCCGGTGGGGAGCGACGGTCCGGCGTCAGGTGGGCCGTGCTGCTCGCGAGGTGGCGTCCCTCTCGCCGCAGGGCTGCCCCTGGGTGGAGCTGGGTTGTGGCCTCACGGTGGCATGGGGCGGGCCAGATCTCGATCCGACATCCCGCCCCCGGTGCCCGGCTGGCCTGCAACGGTGGCGCGAGTTTCTCGAGCGGCCTGAGATGGGTCTGGTCGGCGTGGTCGCGGGGTGAGTGGAGGTGGTGGCAGGTGGATGTGGCAGAGGTGGTTGCTGGTGGATGTGGCGGAGGTGCGCCGGCGTGGAAGGCAGGGCCTGGGCGCCACCAGGTCCGGCGTGGGTGGGTTCGGCTCCGCCCCGGGCAGCCTTGTTGGGTTGCTGTCGTCCTCAGGGCGTGGTGGAGGGGGTGTGAGCTCGATCCGAGCAGATCTGGCCGTCGTGGTGCTACTGTGATGCAAAATGCGACTCTTCCGATTGTGGTGGTTGGTCTGCTCTCGCTGCTCCGATGGGCGATGGGTTCTACAATCTGGGTTGGGAGAAATCCCTGCTTCGAGTTGAGGCTGACAATGGCGACGCCCGCGGGCGCCGTTCCCTCCCTGGAGGCGTTGTGTTGGACCTGATCGGACTCCCTTCCTCAAGCTTGGGGGAAACCCTAGGTCCGGCCTCCGGACTAGGCGGCGGCGGCGTCATGGCGTCATTACCTTCTTGAAGGCGTCTTCTTGTTGCTTGAGGAGTCTCGATGGTGTGGCTAGAGTCAGTAATGACCGCTGCTTCGGGCGTGGGCCTCCTGGGCACAATGTACGCCATCTCCAGTGCTCTCTCGACGGCACCTCCCCATGGTCCTCCTGGGCCCTGCCGTTCACCTGCCGACTTCCTCTTGGCACAAATGGGTGGCGGTACGTTGGATTGGGTTGGCCTTGGGTCTTGGTCTTGTTGTAGAGGTCTCGGCGTTGGTTGTGACGTGGCTAGGTTGCTCTGTGGCTTGCCTCATTGTCCTTGACATGAGGTTGGACTAGAGAAGCTTGTATCTTAGTAGGTATGGTGGGTGTGTGTGGTGGATGTGGAGGCTAATTCTTATGATTAGCATTGTAATGGGCGAAAGGCCTTGTATTCGGCTTCTTTGCCGTTTTTTCTTTAATGCAATGATATGCATGTTTGTGCGTATTTGAGAAAGAAAAATTAAGCATAAGTTACATCCATGTTTGCTTTGACCTGCAGCTGTCCAGGAAATCACTAAGGAAATGTTATATAGACATGGTTGAAAGGCCCTTGGTCTATTTGCTCGCACTTTCAGTAAGTTACCTTATTGTTGGGGCAAACCTTCCGACGAAGAACGCCGAGCAGTCACCGGCGACAAGTACGCCGGACGGATGAGACGAAGATGTACTGTTAACAAGATGAATTTGCGAGCGACGAACGCCACGGCGCCAAACGCCTGTATCTTGGCCTGTATTCCGAGTCACAAACATGGTGACAAACACCCCAGCACTTACCCCCATACGTACAAGGACTCGACGCTACGACTCACGGCGTCGACGTAGCCCCGGTAACAATGGCGGCTTCAGGAATTTGCAATCGGGTATTCATGTGTATTCATTTTATCAAAATCATTACTGTTTATCAAAATCCTCCTGGGCCCACGCCGACCACCACACTAAACTAGCTAACTAACCTCATCCAACTAACTACATGCACGCCAACGTCCAGCACTTGCGCGTCATCTCAAACGGCCTCACACCTGGTCGGCTAACAACACACGCATGCAAACAAACTAAGAGCATCTCTAGCAGACCCGCATCCTGCCGGTCCACAAAACGCGTTTGCAGTTCGCGGAAAAACCACTTTGCGGGCTGTCGCGAACGGCCGCAGATGCAGACCCCGCAAAACCGATCCGTAAAAAAGGATATTCGCGGAATATGTTTTTTTACGGGTCGGCTTTGCGGGGTCTGGTCTGCTGCCGCTCCTCCCGGTCCGAAAAATCTAAATTTGCACCTCAATTTGATCCAACATAATGCATTTCTTTTCTTTTTCAACAACATTGGATACATAAGACATCACCAAATCTTTGCTAGAATAGTAAGACCAAAGAAAATGAGAACCACAAGTATGCATTTTAGAATATTTTCAACTTTCATAACTGTTCCCACTAGTTGGGTAATATCTTCTCCATGCATTCATTGTTAATCTGCAAATTCTTGGTTTTGCATTCTTCTTTCTTCATCTTTGGTTTGAAAGAAGTAGACGTTTCTTCCCCTCTAGTTGCACATGCAGCCACATCATTGCCTTTGATTCTACTAAGGAGTGCACGAACACCTATTAAGTTTCTTTCTATCAATAAATCAATGTATTCGCCTTCCCCAAACCAAAATGAGCATTCATCTTCCTACACACATGAATGAGCATGTTTGAAATGAGCTACCACAATTGAACCAAAGAATGAGCTATCAAAATGAGCTACCGCAAGTGCACGTAGCCCGTCGTTTTCGCATTTGAAGAACACCCATCCGGGGTGCTTCGGTGTGCCTGAAGTTAGCCGCACCACTGTCCGCGTGCAGTCGTCGCACTGTATGAGTGGCATCGGCGAGCCACGGAGCCGCTGCGCGAGCGCCGAGCCCGGTGGACGGCCGACCGAATCAATGCCCGCAAACCGTTGGCGGCGGCGGGAGGACGAACCCGTACCTGCATGCGGCGATGCGACCTTGCCGGGGCTGCGCGAGATGCTCCCCGACCACTCCATCTCTTGGCGCAGCCACCGGCGACCGGAAATGCCAAATCCGGCCGCCCGCGATGAAGGGCCGCAGATCCGCAGCTTTCCGGCCTGCCGCCGCAAGAGGGGGTGGCGGAGGGCAACCTCGTGCGTGTGGCGGCCTTCCGGCGTGCTCCTGTCGGCTACTTTCGCTGGAATCTTGGGCGGCAGGCCGAGGGGGAGAGGGGAGGTGGTTGGTGGGGAAAAGCGTGATACGTCCATTTTGCATCATGCTTTTATATCGATATTTATTGCATTATGGGCTGTTATTACACGTTATGTCACAATACGTATGCCTATTCTCTCTTATTTTACAAGGTTTACATGAAGGGGGGGAATGCCGGCAGCTGGAATTCTAGGCTGGAAAAGGAGCAAATATTAGAGACCTGTTCTGCACAACTCCAAAAGTCCTGAAACTCCACGAAAGTCTTTTTTGGAATTAATAAAAAATACTGAGCGGAAGAAATACCAGAGGGGGCCCACCCACCGTCCACGAGGGTGGGGGCGCGCCCTACTCCCCTGGGCGCGCCCCGCTGCCTCGTGGGCCCCCTGGCAGCCCTTTGGTGACCATCTTCTGCTATCTGAAGTCTTTTACCCTAGAAAAAATCATAAGCAAGTTTTCGGGACGAAACACCGCCGCCACGAGGCAGAACCTTGGCGGAACCAATCTAGGGCTCCGGCGGAGCTGTTCTGCCGGGGAATCATCCCCCCGAGAGGGGGAAATCATCACCATCGTCATCACCATCGATCCTCTCATCGGGAGGGGGTCAATCTCCATCAACATCTTCACCAGCACCATCTCCTCTCAAACCCTAGTTCATCTCTTGTATCCAATCTTTGTCCCAAAACCTCATGTTGGTACCTGTGGGTTGCTAGTAGTGTTGATTACTCCTTGTAGTTGATGCTAGTTGGTTTATTCGGTGGAAGATCATATGTTCAGATCCTTAATGCATATTAATACCCCTTTGATTATGAACATGAATATGATTTGTGAGTAGTTACATTTGTTCCTGAGGACATGGGAGAAGTCTTGATGTAAGTAGTCATGTGAATTTTGTATTCGTTTGATATTTTGATGAGATGTATGTTTTGTCTCCTATTGTGGTGTTATGTGAATGTCGACTACATGACACTTCACCATTGTTTGGGCCTAGAGGAAGGCATTGGGAAGTAATAAGTAGACGATGGGTTGCTAGAGTGACAGAAGCTTAAACCCTAGTTTATGCGTTGCTTCGTAAGGGGCTGATTTGGATCCATATGTTTCATGTTATGGTTAGGTTTACCTTAATACTTCTTTTGTAGTTGTGGATGCTTGCAATAGGGGTTAATCATAAGTGGGATGCTTGTCCAAGAAAGGGCAGTACCCAAGCACCGGTCCACCCACATATTAAATTATCAAAGTAACGAACGTGAATCATATCAGCGTGATGAAAACTAGCTTGACGATAATTCCCATGTGTCCTCGGGAGCGCTTTTCTCTATATAAGAACTTGTCCAGGCTTGTCCTTTGCTACAAAAAGGATTGGGCCATATTGTTGCACCTTATTTACTTTTGTTACTTGTTACCCGTTACGAGTTACCTTATCACAAAACTATTTGTTACCGATAATTCCAGTGCTTGCAGAGAATACCTTACTGAAAACCGCTTGTCGTTTCCTTCTGCTCCTCGTTGGGTTCGACACTCTTACTTACCGAAAGGACTACGATAAATCCCCTACACTTGTGGGTCATCAAGACTCTTTTCTGGCGCCGTTGCCGGGGAGTGAAGCGCCTTTGGTAAGTGGAACTTGGTAAGGAAAAATTTATATAGTGTGCTGAAATTTACTGTCACTTGTTAGTATGGAACATAATCCTTTGAGGGGCTTGTTCGGGGTATCTTCACCCGACCAGTAGAGCAAAGAGTTGCTCCTCAACCTATTGAACCTACTGAAAATGTTTACTTTGAAATTCCTTCGGGTATGATAGAGAAACTTCTAGCTAATTCCTTTACAGGAGATGGAACATTGCATCCCGATTTACACTTAATCTATGTGGATGTAGTTTTTGGATTATTTAAGCTTGCAGGTATGCCCGACGATGTTATCAAGAAGAAGGTCTTCCCTTTATCTTTGAAGGGAGAGGCATTGACATGGTATAGGCTATGTGATGATATGGGATCATAGAACTACAACCGATTGAAATTGGAATTTCACCAGAAGTTTTATCCTATGCATCTTGTTCATCGTGATCGTAATTATATATATAATTTTTGGCCTCGCGAAGGAGAAAGCATCGCTCAAGCTTGGGAGAGTCTTAAGTCAATGTTATATGCATGCCCCAATCATGAGCTCTCAAGAGAAATGATTATTCAACAAATTTATGCTCGGTTTTCTCTGAACAATCGCTCCATGCTCGATACTTCTTGTACTGGTTCCTTTATGATGAAGACTATTGAATTCAGATGGGATTTATTGGAAAGAATTAAACACAACTCTGAAGATTGGGATCTCGACGAAGGTAAGGAGTCAGGTATGACACCTAAGTTTGATTGTGTTAAAAAAATTATGGATACCGATGCTTTTTGTGAATTTAGCACTAAATATGGGCATGACTCTGAGATAGTAGCTTCTTTCTGTGAATCATTTGCTACTCATGTTGACCTCCCTAAGGAGAAGTGGTTTAAATATAATCCTCCCACTGAAGTAAAAGTAGTTGCACCTATTAAAGTTGAAGAAAAGACTATCACTTATAATGATCCTATTGTTCCTACTACTTATATTGAGAAACCACCTTTCCCTATTAGGATAAAGGATCATGCTAAAGCTTCAACTGTGGTTCGTAAGAGTAATACTAGAACACATACACCGCCTGAGCAAATTAAAGTTGAACCTAGTATTGCTATGGTTAAAGATCTCTTGGCTGATAATATTGATGGGCATGTTATTTACTTCTGTGATCAAGCTGCTAGAATTGCTAGACCAGATACTAAGAATAAACATAGACCTGTTGCAGGCATGCCTGTTATTTCTGTTAAAATAGGAGATCATTGTTATCATGGCTTATGTGATATGGGTGCTAGTGCCAGTGCAATACCTCATTCCTTATACAAAGAAATTATGCATGATATTGCACCTACTGAATAGAAGAAATAGATGTTACAATTAAGCTTGCCAATAGAGATACTATTTCACCAGTTGGGATTGTTAGAGATGTTGAAATCTTGTGTGGGAAAGTTAAATATCCTGCGGATTTTCTTGTTCTTGGTTCCCCACAAGATGACTTCGTCCCATTATATTTGGTAGACCCTTCTTTAATATTGTTAATGCTAAGATTGATTGTGAAAAGGATGTTGTTACTATTGGTTTGGGGGATATGTCTCATGAGTTTAATTTTGCTAAATTTCGTAGACAACCCCATGATAAAGAATTGCCTAGTAAGGATGAAATTATTGGTCTTGCTTCAATTGCCGTGCCTCCTAATGATCCTTTAGAACAATATTTGCTAGACCATGAAAATGATATGTTTATGAATGAAAGAAGGGAGATAGATGAAGTATTCTTTAAATAGGGACCTATTTTGAAACACAACTTGCCTGTTGAAATCCTAGGGGATCCTCCTCCACCCAAGGGTGATCCAGTGTTTGAGCTTAAACCATTACCTGATACTCTTAAATATGCTTATATTGATGAAAAGAAGATATATTCTGTTATTATTAGTGCTAACCTTTCGGAGCAGGAAGAGGAGAAATTATTGAAAACTCTGAAGAAGCACCGTGCCGCTATTGGATATACTCTTAATGATCTTAAGGGCATTAGTCCCACTCTATGCCAACACAAAATAAAATTGGAGAAAGACGCCAAAACAGTTATTGATCACCAACGACGGTTAAATCCTAAGATGAAAGAAGTGGTAAGAAATGAAATACTAAAGCTCCTGGAGGCAGGTATAATTTATCCCGTTGTTGATAGTCAATGGGTAAGTCATGTCCATTGTGTCCCTAAGAAGGGAGGTATTACTGTCGTTCCTAATGATAAAGATGAATTGATCCCACAAAGAACTGTTACAGGTTATAGGATGGTAATTGATTTCCACAAATTCAATAAAGCTACTAAATAGGATCATTACCCTCTGCCTTTATTGATCAAATTCTAGAAAGATTATATAAACATACACATTTTTGCTTTCTAGATGGTTACTCTGGTTTCTCTCAAATACCTGTGTCAGCAGAGGATCAAGAAAAGACCACTTTTACTTGCCCTTTCGGTACTTTTGCTTATAGACGTATGCCTTTTGGTTTATGTAATGCACCTGCTACCTTTCAAAGATGCATGATGGCTATATTCTCTGACTTTTGTGAAAGGATTTGTGAGGTTTTCATGGATGATTTCTCCGTTTATGGATCCTCTTTTGATGATTGCTTGAGCAACCTTGATCGAGTTGTGCAGAGATGCGAAGATACTAGTCTTGTCTTGAATTGAGAGAAGTGCCACTTTATGGTTAATGAAGGTATTGTCTTGGGGCATAAAATTTCTGAAAGAGGTATTGAAGTTGAAAAAGCTAAAGTTGATGCTATCGAAAATATCCCGTGTCCCAAGGACATTAAAGGTATAATAAGTTTCCTTGGTCATGACAGTTTTTATAGGAGGTTCATTAAGGACTTCTCCAAAATTTCTAGGCCTCTGATGAATCTCTTACAAAAAGATATTCCTTTTGTCTTCGATGATGATTGTGTAGAAGCATTTGAAATACTTAAGAAAGTTTTGATTTCTGCACCTATTGTTCAGCCACCTGATTGGAATTTACCCTTTCAAATTATGTGTGATGCTAGTGATTATGTTGTAGGTGTTGTTCTAGGACAAAGAGTTGATAAGAAATTAAATGGTATTCAATATGCTAGTAAAACTATAGACAGTGCCCAGAGAAATTATGCTACTACTGAAAAAGAATTCTTAGCAGTTGTATTTGCTTGTGATAAGTTTAGACTTTATATTGTTGATTCTAAAGTAATTGTTCACACTGACCATGCTGCTATTAAATATCTTATGGAAAATAAAGATGCTAAACCTAGACTTATTAGATGGGTTCTCCTACTACAAGAATTTGATTTGCATATTATTGATAGAAAGGGAGCTGAGAACCCCGTTGCAGACAACTTGTCTAGGTTAGAGAATGTTCTTGATGACCCACTACCTATTGATGATAGCTTCCCTGATGAACAATTAGCTGTCATAAACGCTTCTCGTACTGCTCCATGGTATGATGATTATGCTAATTACATTGTTGCTAAATTTATACCACATAGTTTCACATACCAGCAAAAGAAAAAGTTTTTCTATGATTTAAGACATTACTTTTGGGATGACCCACACCTTTATAAAGAAGGAGTATGTCAATGTACAGAAGTAGGGGCACTACTTTGTACCCCTTTAGCTGTGCACGGGCAGTCAGAGCTACGTCTGCGGCCACACTTAAGCGGGGCAGGGGCAGGGAATCAACGCCACAAGGCGGTCAAAGAAACGCCAAGACAGAGACACGAAGAGCAAGAAGGTGAGGTGGGTTCCCCCGGCAAGACCCTTGCCGGGGCTGTTGGAAATATGCCCTAGAGGCAATAATAAATTAGTTATTATTATATTTCCTTGTTCATGATAATCGTTTATTATCCATGCTATAATTGTATTGATAGGAAACTCAGATACATGTGTGGGTACATAGACAACACCATGTCCCTAGTAAGCCTCTAGTTGACTAGCTCGTTAATCAACAGATGGTTAAGGTTTCCTGACCATGGACATTGGATGTCGTTGATAATGGGATCACATCATTAGGAGAATGATGTGATGGACAAGACCCAATCCTAAGCCTAGCACAAAGATTGTAGTTCGTATGCTAAAGCTTTTCTAATGTCAAGTATCATTTCCTTAGACCATGAGATTGTGCAACTCCCGGATACCGTAGGAATGCTTTGGTGTACCAAACGTCACAACGAATCGGGTGGCTATAAAGGTGCACTACGGTATCTCCGAAAGTGTCTGCTGGGTTGTCACGAATCAAGATCGATTTGTCACTCCGTAAACGGAGAGGTATCTCTGGGCCCACTCGGTAAGACATCATCATAATGTGCACAATGTGACCAAGGGGTTGATCACGGGATGATGTGTTACGGAACGAGTAAAGAGACTTGCTGGTAACGAGATTGAACTAGGTATCAGCATACCGACGATCGAATCTCGGGCAAGTACAATACCGCTAGACAAAGGGAATTGTATACGGGATCAATTGAGTCCTTGACATCGTGGTTCATCCGATGAGATCATCGTGGAACATGTGGGAGCCAATATGGGTATCCAGATCCCGCTATTGGTAATTGACCGGAGAACGTCTCGGTCATGTCTGCATGGTTCCCGAACCCGTGGGGTCTACACACTTAAGGTTCGATGACGCTAGGGTTATAAAGGAAGTTTGTATGTGGTTACCGAATGTTGTTCGGAGTCCCGGATGAGATCCCGGACGTCACGAGGAGTTCCGGAATGGTCCGGAGGTAAAGATTTATATATGGAAAGTTGTTGTTCGGGTTTCGAAAAAGTTCGGGTTTTTCGGTATTGTACCGGGAAGCTTCCAGAAGGTTCCGGAGGATTCCGGAGGGGTCCGGAGGTCCGGAAATTGTTCCACCACGTCCAATACAGTAGCATGGGCTGTAAGGGGGCGCCCTAGCCTTAATGGGCCAGGGGCACCAGCCCCCCCAAGGCCCATGCGCATGGGAAGGGGAAAACCCTAAAGGGGGAGGCCTCCACTTGACTTGGGAGGCACTCCTCCCCCCTTGGCCGCCCCCCTTGGATTGGATCTAGGGCTGGCCGCACCCCTTGGGGGTGGGAAACCCTAAAGGGGGCGCAGCCCCCTTCCCCCCTATATATACTTGAGGTTTTGGGGCTGCCAACACATGAGAACTTCTCCTCTTGGTGCAGCCCTGCCTCTCCTCCTCCTCCTCTCCCTTGGTGCTTGGCGAAGCCCTGCGGGATTGCCACGCTCCTCCACCACCACCACGCCGTTGTGTTGCTGCTGGATGGAGTCTTCCTCAACCTCTCCTCTCTCCTTGCTGGATCAAGGCATGGGAGACGCCACCGGCTGTACGTGTGTTGAACGCGGAGGTGCCGTCTGCTCGCACTAGGATCTCCGGTGATTTGAATCACGACGAGTACGACTCCATCAACCCTGTTTACATGAACGCTTCCGCTTAGCGATCTACAAGGGTATGTAGATGCACTCTCCTTCCCCTCGTTGCTAGTTTCTCCATAGATAGATCTTGGTGACACGTAGGAAAATTTTGAATTTCTGCTACGTTACCCAACAGGGGCGGCCTCCACGGCCCCGGCAAGGACCTTGTCGGGGCAGCTTGCCCAACGCCAGCGGAGCGCGCCACCCTCGAGCCCAAGGTTCCCGACAACCACATTGGGACCAAGGCTCGGGAGGCGCCTCCATGATGGCATGCAGATCTTTGTGAAGACAAGAAGTACTCCAAATCAAATGAGGATTAGAAGACGACAAACCTCGGCGAGATCCTTGCCGAGGAAACCCACAAGACTTCCGGCAAGATCCTTGCCGGGGACGACCACGACGCCACGGCAAGACCCTTGCTGGGGCCCCGGCAAGGCCCTTGCCGAGGACATCCGCGGGGCCATAGCCAGGCCCACGCCCGCCAAGTTTCCACCGTCGCTCCCATGCAGCTGCCAGCCCACCAGCTAGGCAGGCACCTGCGTGGCGACGTGAGGCTTCCAAACCAACTCAGCGCATGCCTACGTGGTGGCATGCAAATCTTTGTGAAGGCCCTACCACCACGCCACTTCAGCAGCCTGCCAGCCTACATGGCACTAACCGCCTCGCTGGCCCGGGCGCGTGTCGAAGCAGGACGAGCCGGCGGTAAAGTGAGGGGGACACCTAAGGGGCGCATTAAATGTGTCTTGTCCCGTAATGGATAAGCGATAAGCTTAGCCACCGTACACCGATGCCACCTCCCGTGTGCCACTGTGGCGATCCCCTTGACTATAAAAGGAGGCCCGAGGCATCCAGGAGAAGGATTCGGACCCTTGGACAAGTTACACTCATCGTAGCTAGCTTTAGAACTCCAAGAACACTCAAATAGACACAAAAGCAAGACTAGGGTATTATGCATCCTCGCAGCCCGAACCTGGGTAAACAACCAGCGCTTGTGCTGATTGCTGATCCCGCTCTTCTCATGACCCCGCGCCCCGCGACCGTAGTAGGGATTCTTGTGATCCCATAGGTGTCATTTCCACTGACATCTTTGGCGCGCCAGGTAGGGGGGCAGTCTGGGGAATCTGGTTTAGCAGCTAGTCGAACAGCACTTCGTCACCATGGCTCCCAAGAAGAAGAAGACCACGGTGATCGGTTCATCTGGAACCGGACTGCCTGTACCGGTGCGGGCCAGTAGCGGGTTGGTCGCGGAAAGAACCCGTGGCGCGACCCGCGAACACCCACATCACCCTGGCAGTCCCGGACCTGGCGAGCGGCATCATTCGCGCGCCAGGCGAGGGGCCGCACGCTGCAAACTACAGAGACGGAGTTGGGGCCCCTGCAGGCGACGCAGGGCCCTCCAGGGGCGTCGCCATGCCGCCAGACGACAGCGCGGCGGCCTCCAAGACACCAACACCGGCACCCATGACGCGTTCTTCCCAAGTTGTGCGCGATGAACAGCGCCACCCCGCTGGTGACCCTGGGTGCCGCCCTAGGAAGAGTCCCGCATGTCCTTCACGGGACGAGGAAGGCCAACATGCACGCCGAGGTGCTGGTGGAAATGGCGGACAACCGCAGGGCCGTGATAGAGCTCCTTCTAACATAGTTAGAAGTCGAAGCGCGTCACGGTCCATGCAAATTTCGCCGCAGCCCACACCAGCAGAAGCTCTGGCGCGCACGCAGCTACTCCTCGACTTTCCTCCTGCTGCGGAGAGGCTCGACAAGTGGAGAGCCACTGTCCGGAGCCTCGTCGGCATCGCCAACAAAGATGAGCCGTGACCAGCGGGGCCCATAGGCTGTCGCTCCATCGAGCCACCGCATGCCGGCGGTGGAAGGGCCGGGGGCGATGCAGCCATAGTGCACTCTCCTCCCTCACGCCAGCCAGTGCGGGTGTCGATCCGTCGGGATGACGCTTGTGATAATATTTCTATAGCGTCGTCCGACCCGCGGACCCACCGCGACCAGTGTCAAGTTCTTCGGGAGCGAGCCCTTGAAGATGCTTGAACCACCATCGAGCGCTAGCGTGATGCACGCCACCAATCAGACAGGAGGGCAGGACTCACTATGGACCACCCGGCACCGCGAGGCTACGGTGGCCTACCCTATGAGGTGGGTTGTCCGGCCTTCACCCGTGAGCTGTGGCAGTTCCATTTGCCCTCCCACCGCACGTTCAAGCCCGACGTTGGCGAGAAGTACAACGGCAAGACTCATCTGTCAGAGTTCCTCAACATCTACACCATCGCGATGCAAGCTGCTGGAGCCCGCGACGATAAGGTGCTTGCCAATTACTTCCCGCTAGCGTTCAAGCCCAATGTTATGTCATGGTTGATGCACTTGCCGGTGGATTCCATTTATTCTTGGTCGGATATGTGTCATGAGTTTGTTGGCGCCTTCACTGGAGGCCATCAAGCTCATGGCCAGGCGAGCGATTTGCACATCATCCCCCAGAAGGAAGGAGAAAACCTGCGCAAGTACATCCAAAGGTTCAGCAGAGTGCAGTACAACATCCCAGACGTTCATCTCGCCGCCGTGATCAGTGCATTCCATCAGAATGTGCGCAACCGCAAGATGCGTGAGGAGCTGGCGATGAACAAGGTCAAGGATGTGGCCGAACTTTACGTCCTGGCCGACAGGTGCGCTCGGGCTGAAGAGGGGAGGAAGTACCCCGGCGAGGACGCCAGTGCGGAAACTGACTCCACAGACGGCGACACCACCGCCCCGACAAAGAAGGGCCGACGCCGTAACAGAAAGCGCAAGGGCAAGACTGTGCTTGCCGTCGAGGGATCCGACGACACCGGCACTGCCAAGAAGGCCAAGGCAAGCGACCTTGGCAAGGAGGTGCTCGGGTGTGCCGCTTGCCGGGCCTTGGCGGCCGCCGACAAGAGAAAGTAGCCCGCCGGTCTGCCCTGTACTAGTTCATTGACAACGTTCTATACAGAAAAAGACCAAATGGAGTGAAATTGAAGTTCATCCCCCGGGAGGAAGGGCTGGAGCTGTTGGCGGAGATACACGGAGGCATATGTGGCTCCCACATAGGGTCGAGGGCCCTTGCCGGCAAGGCTTTCCGGCAAAGTTTTCTTCTGGCCGACTGCCCTCCAGGATGCGACGGCACTAGTAACCAAGTGTGAAGCGTGCCAGTTCCATTCAAAGAAGCTTCATCAGCCAGCTCAAGACTTGCAGACAATCCCTCTCTCCTGGCCATTCTCGGTCTGGGGGCTCGACATACTGGGCCCTTTTCCCCGTGTCGTCGGGGGCTTTGAGTAATTGTACATTGCAATCGACAAGTTCACAAAGTGGCCGGAGGTGGAAGCAGTGAGGAAGGTGACCGCACAGTCAGCCGTCAAATTCTTTAAGGGGCTAGTTTGCCGCTTTGGTGTGCCGAACAGAGTCATCACGAACAACGGCACGCAGTTCACAAGCCACACCTTCATGCAATATATTAGAGACCTTGGCAGCAAGGTCTGTTTTGCTTTCATGGCACACCCACGGAGCAACGGCCAAGCGGAGAGGGCAAATGCTGAAGTGTTGTGTGGCCTGAGGACGAAGACTTTTGACAGGCTGCACAAGAGCGGAAGGCACTGGATTGATGAGTTGCCGGCGGTTCTTTGGTCAATCAGAACGATGCCAAATCGAGCCACCAGCCAGACACCCTTTGCCCTGGTATACGGTCCAGAAGCAGTTCTCCCCATGGAACTCATATACGGGTCACATCGAGTGCTCGCTTATGATGAGCTTGAGCAAGAGCGATTGCGGCAAGATGACGCGATGCTCCTCGAGGAAGATCGTCTTTGGGTGGCTGTGAGAGCAGCATGCTACCAGCAAGCCTTGCGCCGCTACCATAGCCGCCAGGTTCATGCTCGAAGCTTTGAGGAAGGCGACCTTGTTCTTCGGCACGTTCAGTCGGCCAAGAATTCCAACAAGTTGACGCCAAAGTGGGAAGGCCCTTATCGGGTAACACGAGTCACCAGGCCTGGCGCAGTCCGCCTGGAGACCGAAGATGCCATTCCAGTGAGCAACTCCTGGAACATCGAGCATCTTCGCAAGTTCTACCCATAAGGCGCGGCTGCCGGGCCCCCCGGCAAGCCACCTTTTGTACAAGCCTTGCCGACAGGGCATGTAACCCTTTGTACAAAGCCAGGCACAGACCCTGAGCATAAATAAATGAAGCGCTGGCGCCCTAAGTTGTAGCATGCATGCTAGGTTGAGTCTCTCCCTCGGTTAGGGTTGATAGTGCTTTGCGGCGGCTAACCCCTAGCATAGAGGTCGAGTCTGCGTCTCCCTGTTCCTTTTCCATCTCCTTTGGTTCTCAGGAAACGTGAGCACTCTCGCCAAGCTGGATGGGGGAAAAAGAACGGGCCGGCGCCCCAGCCCTGGCAAGCCAAGCTTGCCGAGGGTTGAAGATACAAGGGTCCGCTCCCAGCATACTGAGGTCGCCGGGGGCTGCAGATTCAGATAAGTTTTTCCTTCCCCTGTTTTACATTTCTGTGTGGGTTGGGACATGTGAAACCTAGTTTTGCTCCTAAGTTACCGTGCTCCCCCTTGCCCATGCCCGAGAATTATTCCTTGGGTCGGGGTCTGGTTGTAGCCGCGGTGGCGAGGAGGCAAGCGTGGGGCTTAACCCTACTTCACCCCTGTCTCTGCCAAGAGCGCGAGTATGGTCGAATGAAGAAAGGAAGCTGCAAGGCCTGTTGCCGGGCGACAATGTTTACATTAAATGTAACAAGGATTTGTTCCTTGGTATGGGCTTCTCTCACGCACAAAGAACCCGTCAAACACCCTTTTTCATTAATACACCCCACACAAGTACAGTTCGTACGGAATGTAAACATGAACATGGGGATTACAAGTTTTAAATTTAACTAAGGCCCGTAGGCTTATACAAGCTAAAAAAAGATAAGGTGCCCGTAATCCCTTTCTTGTCCCTCTCCCCAGGAAACAGAACAAGAAGAAAAGAGGGCCGAAGGACCACCTAGGCGAGGTACGAGCAGCAGAAGGCGCCAAGAGAACATGTCGGCGGCCGCCTGAGGGAGGGCTGGTGATGATGGTGCCGGGAAAAGAGCTGGAAGCTGAGGCAGCGGTCCGTCAATACGCTACAAAAGCGTCGGTGCCATCGTACTTCGACTTGACGGCCCGCCACCCGCCTTCTTCGCCTTCTCCGGCATCCCTGCGCCAGCCGCCCAAGGAGGCGACCCCGAGAAGTTCAAGGAGCCGGCCCCGTAAGAGAAGAGGCCCGGTGCAGATGCTGCTGCTGCCGGTGCAGCCCTGGGGCGGCAGGTCTGACACCTAGTCGGACCCATCATCCTCTTGCCTGCTACCCTCGTCGTCGTTGCCGCTGTCCTCCTCGTCACTCTCTCTCGAGGACGAGTCTTCGTCATCCGAGGAGCTCTCCACGCAGCACTTCAGGTGAATTCCGAAGTCGCCGAAGACCTTGACGGAGAGGAGGCCATTCTCCATTAGCTTGAAGTAGAGAATGAGCCCTGCCGTCAGGCTGTGGATGTGAGCGAAGGTTTTCCAACTTCGACGGAGATACATGACATGAGGGGCTGGGAAATCGACATCGGCCCATGTGCCGCTATTCCCACAACCCCTCATATACAGTCTCAGCGCCTGCGGTTGGTCGAGCTCCATCTCCCGAGCGAATGGTGTAGGGAGACGAAGACGACGACGCGCCGGCCGGCGCAGCCTGATGAAGAACTCGCAGGGCTGGTCCCCGACGTGGCCCTCCATTGGGGCAAGGACCGCTGGCGGAGGCGAGGCCGATGCGCCGCCCCATCCTCCTCTTCCCCGAGCACCATGGCGGCCTCGGCCTCGCCCCTCCCCCTTCCCCTCTCGGCCGGCTCCACCGCCACGAGCTCTTGGGGAGGAGCGGCACGTTGTCGAGCGGAGACCCTCGCCGCCACTGTCGAAGCATCAGCACGCCCTCTCACCATGGTAGAGGGGAGGAAGAAGCAAGGATGGGAGGAGGCGGATGGCGAAAGACTGAAGGGTGCCTTCCCTCCCGCTCCTCTCCTTATAAAGGGGCGGGGTCAAGGCTCGGCCGCCCCTCTCAGCCAACCCAGCTCATTAAGATGACAGCGTGCGAGGCCGTCGACCGCCCTCCCCGCCCAATTGAAAGCGCGTGGGTATCGACCCTCACGCACACGTCTTCCCATATTCGGCACACCTGTCACCCTCCCTGCTCCATGCATGCGGTGTACGTGACGCAAGGGGCGGGCGTAGTGGGACGCGTGGAACGACAGTTCCCATGCGAGGAGAGTAAATGAGCAGCGGCCCTGCGGTCTCGAAGGGACACGCAAGCCGCCTCTTTACTGTTCACCGCAAGATGACGCAAGCATGCTTCGATCACCCCCGCACACGATCCCCACGTCACGCGTCCCACGCGGGTCGTGGGGAAGCGCAGTAGACGGAAAAAGTTACTGCGGTAAAAATCAACCCCGCCTGCCCGCGCACCGTTTTGGGCCTGGCCCAACAACGTGTTGCGCTTATGTCTGTCCTAGACCCGGGGCTCCTGTCGGTGTACAGAAGTAGGGGCACTACTTTGTATCCCTTTACCTGTGCATGGGCAGTCAGAGCCACGCCTGCGGCCACACTTAAGCGGGGCAGGGGCATGGAATCAACGCCACAAGGCGGTCAAAGCAACGCCAAGACAGAGACACAAAGAGCAAGAAGGCGAGGTGGGTTCCCCCGGCAAGACCCTTGCCGGGTCTGCCTCCACGGCCCTGGCAAGGACCTTGCCGGGGAAGCTTGCCCAACGCCAGTGGAGCGCGCCACCCTCGAGCCCAAGGTTCCCGACAACCACGTTGGGACCAAGGCTCGGCAGGCGCCTCCATGATGGCATGCAGATCTTTGTGAAGACAAAAAGTACTCCAAATTACATGAGGATTAGAAGCCGACAAACCTCAGCGAGATCCTTGCCGAGGAAACCCACAAGACCTCCGGCAAGATCCTTGCCGAGGACGACCACGACGCCACTGCAAGACCCTTGCCGGGGCCCCGACAAGGCCCTTGCCGAGGACATCCACGGGGCCACAGCCAGGCCCACGCCTGCCAAGTTTCCACCGCCGCTCCCATGCAGCTGCCAGCCCACCAGCTAGGCAGGCACCTGCGTGTCGACGTGAGGCTTCCAAACCAACTTAATGCATGCCTACGTGGTGGCATGCAAATCTTCGTTAAGGCCCTACCACCGCGCCACTTCAGCAGACTGCCAGCCTACATGGCGCTGACCGACTCGCTGGCCCGGGCGCGTGTCAAAGCAGGACGAGGCGAAGGTAAAGTGAGGGGGACACCTAAGGGGCGCATTAAATGCGTCTTGTCTGGTAATGGCTAAGCGATAAGCTTAGCCACCGTACACCAATGCCACCTCCTGTGTGCCACTGTGGCGGTCCCCTTGACTATAAAAGGAGGCCCGACGCATCCAGGAGAAGGATTCACACCCTTGGACAAGTTACACTCATCGTAGCTAGCTCAAGAACTCCTAGAACACTCAAATAGACACAAAAGCAGGACTAGGGTATTACGCATCCTCGCGGCCCGAACCTGGGTAAACATCCCGTGTGCTTGTGATGATTGCTGATCTCGCTCTTCTCACGGCCCCGCTCCCCGCGACCGTAGTAGGGATTCTTGTGATCCCATAGGTGTCATTTCCACCTCAAAGTAGATGGTGTTATTAGACGTTGTGTACCTGAGCATGAACATGAATAGGTCCTACGCAAGTGTCACTCCGAGGCATATGGAGGACACCACGTTGGAGATAGAACTGCGCATAAGGTACTGCAATCTAGTTTTTATTGGCCTACTCTCTTCAAAGATGCCTGTAAGTTTGGCTTGTCTTGCGATGAATGTCAAATAATTGGTAATATTAGTAGACATCAAGAAATGCCTGTGAATTATTCACTTGTTATTGAGCCATTTGATGTTTGGGGCTTTGATTATATGGGACCGTTTCCTTCCTCTAATGGATATACACATATTTTAGTTGTTGTTGATTACATTACTAAGTGGGTAGAAGCTATTCCAACTAGTAGTACTGATCATAACACCTCTATTAAGATGCTTAAAGAAGTTATTTTTCCGAGGTTTGGAGTCCCTGGATACTTAATGACTGATGGTGGTTCACATTTTATTCATGTTGCTTTTCGTAAAATGCTTGCTAAGTATGATGTTAATCATAGAATTGCATCTCCATATCACCCACAGTCTAGTGGTCAAGTAGAACTGAGTAACAGAGAACTTAAATTGATTTTGCAAAAGACTATTAATAGATCTAGAAAAAATTGGTCCAAGAAACTTGATGATGCATTATGGGCTTATAGAACTACATATAAAAATCCTATGGGTATATCTCCATATAAAATGGTCTATGGAAAAGCATGTCACTTACCTCTCGAACTAGAACATAAGGCATATTGGGCCATTAAAGAGCTCAATTATGATTTCAAACTTGCCGGTGAGAAGAGGTTATTTGACATTAGCTCACTTGATGAATGGAGAACTCAAGCCTATGAAAATGCCAAACTGTTTAAAAAAAGTTAAAACATGGCATGAAAAAAGGATACAAAAGCGTGAGTTTAATGTAGGTGATTATGTTTTGCTATACAACTCTCGTTTAACATTTTTTGCGGGAAAACTTCTCTCTAAATGGGAAGGCCCTTACGTTATCGAGGAGGTCTATCGTTCTGGTGCCATAAAAATCAACAACTTCGAAGGCACAAGTCCGAGGGTGGTGAACGGTCAAAGAATCAAACATTACATCTCAGGTAACCCAATAAATGTTGAAACTAATGTTATTGAAAAACCGTAACCCTGGAGGAATACATAAGGGACACTTTCCAGAACGTTTCAGACTCCGAAAAGGAATAGGTATGTGGTATGGTAAGTAAACCGACTCCAAAACAGTTCTAATAGCAATTTTTCTCTGTTTTGGAATATTTAAGACAATAGGAAAATAAGAAGTAGTCCGGGAAGGACACGAGGCGTCCACGAGGGTGGAGGGCGCGCCCCCTGCCTCATGGGCACCTTGTGTGCTCTCCGGACTCCGTTTTCTTGCACGATACTTCTTTCGGTCGATAAAAATTCATTATATAATCTCCCGAAGGTTTTGACCACCGTATCACGCGAATATCCTCTGTCTTTGTTTCGAGCTGTTTTCTGTCAGATTTGTCAAGGTCAGGCATCATGTCGTCGCCCTCCTCCAACAATGAAGGTAACGATGCTTGGCTAATGAAGATGGAGCTGAAGAGAGAAGAACCCGGGGAGATCAACAAGGATGATAGGATCAAGAAGGTCACAGAGGATCAAGCTCCGGCGGCATAAGAAGAAGACATCCTTCAACATAATCACAACCTTCTTACCCCAACTGAGATTGAAGCTTTCAAGATGATTGAGTGAACTCACATACAAAACAAGTATCTCACACGTGAAAATATTTTGTTGAAGGATCATATCACCGCACTCAAGGGCATTATCCGCAAACTGGAGGAACTCCTACGCTCGATGTGCGACTATCCATCATCACCGCCACCTTCATCACCTGCGAAGAAGAAGATATAATAACATGGGTATGGGCCCCTTGGCAACTGCCAAGCTTGGGTAGGTGCCCCGGTATCGTATCACCATCACACTCCTATATTTACTTCTTTTCTTAGTTCGGTCCTTTTGGTAATATCTTGATCTAGTAGAATAAAGTTTTGGTATGATTTAGTTTTGAGTTTTGCCTTATGACCCTTCTATGTAATCGAGTCCGTGAGCTATATATAATAAATATTAGTGTTGAGTCAAGGGCTTTGTTATCTTGCTATGATCTTAAGGGAATAAAAAGAATAAAAAGCAATAAAAGAGATCATATTGATCTTATGGAGAGTAATGACTTCACATATAAAGAGTATGATGAATAAAAGTTGTTGAGAGTTGGCAAACATAGTTTTGGTCATCGTTGCAATTAATAGGAAGTAATAAAGAAAGAGAGGTTTTCACATATAAATATACTATCTTGGACATCTTTTATGATTGTGAGCACTCATTAAAATATGTCATGCTAAAGAGTTGATGTTGGACAAGGAAGACAACATAATGGGTTATGTTTTCTTATATCTGAAATAAAGTATACTGTCATGGATCATCCAAAATGTTGAGCTTGCCTTTCCCCCTCATGCTAGCCAAATTCCTTGCACCAAGTAGAGATACTATATCTCAAGATCGTACAAAGCTTATTTTCTCCACACTAATAAGTCATAAATATTTAGAAAGCAATTTTTATTGCATGCAGCATGACAACTTACTTGAAGGATCTTACTCAATCCATAGGTAGGTATGGTGGACTCTCATGGAAAAACTGGGTTTAAGGATATTTGGAAGCACAAGTGGAAGCAATAAAAGCGACGGACTGCATAATAAAGGTCCGTATCACAAGTGGCAATATAAAGTGACGTTCTTTTGCATTAATATTTCATGCATCCAACCATAAAAAGCACATGAAAACCTCTGCTTCCCTCTGCGAAGGGCCTATCTTTTACTTTTGTCTTATGCATTATGCAAGAATCATGGTGATCTTCAGCTTTCCTTTTTATATTTTATCCTTTGGCAAGCACCTCGTGTTGGAAAGATCCTGATGTAAGTTAGCATGAACTATATATATACAATTGGTTGTAAGTTAGCATGAACTATTATTATTGACATTACCCTTGAGGTAAAAGGTTGGGAGGCAACACTATAAGCCCCTATCTTTCTCTGTGTCCGATTAATACTCCATACCCGTAAGTATTGCGTGATTGTTAGCAATTGTGAAAGACTAAATGATGGTTGAGTATGTGGACTTGCTGAAAAGCTCTTATATTGAGTCTTTTCGATGTTATGATAAATTGCAATTGCTTCAATGACCAAGATTGCAGTTTGTTAGTTTTTAATGAAGTTTATGATTCATACTTGACATTGGGAATAGATTGTTACTTTAGCATAAGCAATCATATGACAAAATACATTTATGTTGCTATTATAAGAAATGATCATGATGCCCTCATGTCCGTATTTTATTTTATCGACACCTCTATCTCTAAACATGTGGACATATTTTTTGATTTCGTCTTCCGCTTGAGGACAAGCGAGGTCTAAGCTTTCGGGAGTTGATACGTCCATTTTGCATCATGTTTTTATATCGATATTTATTGCATTATGGGCTGTTATTACACGTTATGTCACAATACTTATGCCTATTCTCTCTTATTTTATAAGGTTTACATGAAGAGGTAGAATGCCGGCAGCTGGAATTCTGGGCTAGAAAAGGAGCAAATATTAGAGACCTATTTTGCACAACTCCAAAAGTCCTGAAACTCCACAAAA
Source organism: Aegilops longissima (assembly GCA_021605205.1). NCBI lineage: Eukaryota > Viridiplantae > Streptophyta > Magnoliopsida > Poales > Poaceae > Aegilops > Aegilops longissima. The sequence goes on from CM038677.1 coordinate 799,429,670, forward strand.
GTCATTTTTGGAATTAATAAAAAATGCCGAGCGGAAGAAATACCAGAGGGGGGCCACCCACCGTCCACGAGGGTGGGGGGCACGCCCTACCCCCTGGGCGCGCCCCCCTGCCTCGTGGGCCCCCTGGCAGCCCACGGGTGACCATCTTCTGCTATATGAAGTCTTTTACCCTGGAAAAAATCATAAGCAAGCTTTCGGGACGAAACACCGCCGCCACGAGGCGGAACCTTGGCGGAACCAATCTAGGGCTCCGGCGGAGCTGTTCTGCCGGGGAATCATCCCTCCGGGAGGGGGAAATCATCACCATCTTCATCACCATCGATCATCTTATCGGGAGGGGGTCAATATCCATCAACATCTTCACTAGCACCATCTCCTCTCAAACCCTAATTCATCTCTTGTATCCAATCTTTGTCCCAAAACCTCAAATTGGTACCTGTGGGTTGCTAGTAGTGTTGATTACTCCTTGTAGTTGGTGCTAGTTGGTTTATTCGGTGGAAGATCATTTGTTCAAATCCTTAATGCATATTAATACCCCTCTGATTATGAACATAAATATGATTTGTGAGTAGTTACTTGTTCCTGAGGACATGGGAGAAGTCTTGCTATAAGTAGTCATGTGAATTTGGTATTTGTTCGATATTTTGATGAGATGTATGTTGTCTCTCCTCTAGTGGTGTTATGTGAACGTCGACTACATGACACTTCACCATTGTTTGGGCCTAAAGGAAGGCATTGGGAAGTAATAAGTATAAGATGGGTTGCTAGAGTGACAGAAGCTTAAACCCTAGTTTATGCGTTGCTTCGTAAGGGGCTAGCTGATTTGGATCCATATGTTTTCTGCCATGGTTAGGTTTACCTTAATACTTCTTTTGTAGTTGCGGATGCTTGCAATAGGGGTTAATCATAAGTGGGATGCTTGTCCAAGAAAGGGCAGTACCCAAGCACCTGTCCACCCACATATCAAATTATCAAAGTAACGAACGTGAATCATATGAGCGTGATGAAAACTAGCTTGACGATAATTCCCATGTGTCCTCGGGAGCGCTTTTCTCTATATAAGAACTTGTCCAGGCGTGTCCTTTGCTACAAAAAGGATTGGGCCATCTTGCTGCACCTTATTTACTTTTGTTACTTGTTACCGTTACGAATTACCTTATCACAAAACTATCTGTTACCGATAATTTCAGTGCTTGCAGAGAATACATTATTGAAAATCGCTTGTCATTTCCTTATGCTCCTCGTTGGGTTCGACACTCTTACTTATCGAAAGGACTATGATAGATCCCCTACACTTGTGGGTCATCAAAGTGCGGGCTGAAATGTCCTTCCCACCAACCGCTCCCGCTATATGCAGGGCACCGACATAGCACGGGGGAACCCGCGTATTTGCGGGTTGGGGTCAAGTTTTTGCCGCGCCCTCAAAACATTTTATGGGCCGGCGGCGTTTGTGGGGCCTGTTCGGCAAACGTTTGTATTCTAAGACAAAGATTTCCCACTTTCCACCCCTCTTTAGTGATACATCGTTCTTCAAAGGTTTATAAACATTGATTTTCACTGGAACTAAGAAATTTTCCTCAAAATCTTGGAACTTGGGTTCAACATAAACAAAGTCACCCATCTTGGCCGCCAAATATTTAAGCAGTGGGAAATAGCCATCACACAAGTCATCTATCTGGACAAAGATCTCAAGAGTCTCAAGCTTAAATGAGGAAGATTTTATGAATTCGTTGTAGGGTTCAACGATAACCGTGTTGCCCTGAAAGGTTCCAGTCCTTCTTCCATTACTCTTTCCCAATTACATAGAAAAATGCATTATGTACAAATTATGCTCCAACAGACTGGTCTGCACCTGTTGAGCGTGATCCCACGCCACACACATATTCTTAAAAAAACATAAATAATTGATTGTACGGTTTATCCATGTGAACCCTAGGTATGTCCATCTAGCTGGTCGCCTCCACCAACAAAGTTTTTTCCTCTTCAACGATGACGTTATCGAGATCTTCCTATGTCAATCCCAATCTATTCATCATGGCCTCCACATCGCTCTAATCCGAGCTTGAAGCCTTTGTATCAATATTCTTCATTTACCTGGATGATGTACTCTGCATCATGCACAACATTCTAGTTCACTAGCAACTTGTTCAATGGGGTTGTACGCGTTTGACGCTAAATAACTGGTTTATACTAAACAATTTTACTTATTTTTTAAGTAATAAAAACCAAAATTTCGAGTCAGCGAGAACTTTGATCATGGGTGGCTATCATACACTCCCATGACCAAGTGAGCTAGGAACTTCACTTTATTGTATCTAGTAGCACTCTCACATAAGAATATTGATAAATGTGATAACATAATTTATGTTATATATAATTCAAAAGCCTATCATTTTTTATCAAAAGATTTTCCAGTAAACTGAATTTAGTCTTAATATGCAGTGTAAGAAAAAATTAAATAAAAACATATTTTTAATGGATTAGTTTACAATATATATATATATATATATATATATATATATATATATATATATATATATATATATATATATATATATATATATATATATATATATATATATATATATATATATATATATACTTGACGTACATACTACGATATTCTGTATGTGGTTGTGTCTACTTAAGTACCTTCAACTATCTTTGCTAGAGTGTTCTACAATGTACCCATGTACGCGACTATCAAATTTCTAATAGATGTTAGTAACAAAGGAACCACACACTACCTGAATGTGCACATGAACCATTAGCTAGAAAGAAAGTAAATGATGACATGAACTCTTTGCAACATACGTCATCTGTTTCAAAATAATTGAAATTCTAGGATTATTCTAAGTCAAACTTCATTGAGTTTGATCAAATATATATCAATGTTAACAACGCTAAATTTGTTTCATTATATTCATTATGACATATATTGTCATATATTTGATATTGTCGGTCTTTGCAAAAAAAATTGTAGACTAGGTCAAAGTAAAAAAGGCTTGACTTAGGAAAATTCTAGAACTTTAATTATTTTGAATCGGAAGGAGTAGATGACGGACATAGAAAGTATGTGCCCATGTTTGAACATATAACATACCTATGCAAACTAATATACCAAATTAAGAAGTATGTTTCGATGTTGCAGTCTATCTACACAAGGAGCACATACAAGACACCAAGGAGAGATTAGGAATCAAAATCTTAATGTTTTCATAGGTACAGAGTTAGCATAGAAGCATTGAAATTTCAAATCCAAAATCAGCCTTGCTTGCCAACAAGATTTCGGTGCAGCAATGCTTTGGAAAACTATAGACAACGGCATGCAAAAAACAAGGTAGAAGCATGGGTGTACTGAAGCAAACAAAGTGACTTGAAAAATACGTATATGATTCTTATGAAGCATAGATATCGGAGGAATTTTTAGCTGGTGCAACATAGTGATTTGAAATAGGCAAAATAGCAATGCTTGCCACCAATATTCGGATGCACAATTATGTGATCTACAAACGAAAAACTACATTATAATTCATCTAGTGTTGAGTGTTGATACGCTAAACCAAGACAGGGCTGCTAACATGAAGAAAAATGTATATTAGAATAAACTAATTAACCAGTAGCACAAATAATTGTGTTACATTGCAGCGACCCGACCTCAGATGGTCAAGTCTCTGTGTTTCAGTGTCATCCCTGGATCAGTAATGCTGACACACACAGTACTCGAAGGATTTATAACAGAGTAGCAATCACACACTTATTACAACGAATGTCTCAAAAGAGAACTTACTACAATAATATGGCTTAAGGCCATCTAATGCGATAACAACGGAAGGCTTGGAAGATAAAGTGAGTCCATCAACTCCAACGGCATAGCTGAGCTGCACGACAATGACCTAACAATCCTTACTCCTCGTCTGAAAAGTCTGCAACATAATACGTTGCAGCCCGAGAACGGGTCAGCACATGGAACATGCTGGCAATATAACACAGTAGAACAGGAACAGAATAATGTTGGGGAACGTAGCAGAAATTCAAAATTTTCTACGTGTCACCAAGATCTATCTATGGAGAAACCAGCAACGAGGGGAAGGAGAGTGCATCTACATACCCTTGTAGATCGCTAAGCGGAAGCGTTCAAGAGAACGGGGTTGAAGGAGTCGTGCTGTCGTGATCCAAATCACCGGAGATCCTAGTGCCGAGCGGACGGCACCTCCGTGTTCAACACACGTACAGCCGGTGGCGTCTCCCACGCCTTGATCCAGCAAGGAGAGAGGGAGAGGTTGAGGAAGACTCAATCCAGCAGCAGCACAACGGCGTGGTGGTGGTGGAGGCGTGGCAATCCTGCAGGGCCGCCAAGCACCGCGGGAGAGGAGGAGGAGAGAGGCAGGGCTGCGCCATGGAGGTGAAAACTCATGTGTTGGGCAGCCCCTAGACCTCAAGTATATATAGGGGAGGGAGGGCTGCGCCCTCTAGGGTTCCCTCCTGGGGCGCGGCCAGCCGGATCCCATCTGGTGGGGCGGCCAAGGGGAGAGGGAAACTTGCCCCCAAGCTGGGTGGGCGCCCCCCCAAACCCTAGGCGCCTTGGGCCCTTGTGGGCGCACCAGCCCACCTGGGCTGGTCCCTCCCACACTTGGCCCATGCTGCCCTCCGGGATGGTGGCCCCACTTGGTGGACCCGGGACCCTCCCGTGGTCCCAGATGCGTTACCAATAAAACCGAAACTTTTCCGGTGACCAAAACAGGACTTCCCATATATAAATCTTTACCTCCGGACCATTCGGAACTCCTCATGATGTCCGGGATCTCATCCGGGACTCGAACAACATTCGGTAACCACATACAAACTTCCTTTATAACCCTAAGCGTCCATCGAACCTTAAGTGTGTAGACCCTACGGGTTTGGGAACCATCTTGAACATGACCGAGGCGTTCTTGGTCAATAACCAACAGCGGGATCTGGATACCCATGTTGGCTCCCACATGTTCCACGATGATCTCATCGGATGAACCACGATGTCAAGGACTCAATCGATCCGTATACAATTCCCTTTGTCTAGCGGTATTGTACTTGCCCGAGATTTGATCGTCGGTATGCCGATACCTTGTTCAATCTCGTTACGGCAAGTCTCTTTACTCGTTCCGTAACACATCATCCGTGATCAACCCCTTGGTCACATTGTGCTCATTATGATGGTGTCCTACCGAGTGGGCCCAGAGATACCTCTCCGTTTACGGAGTGACAAATCGATCTCGATTCGTACCAACCCAATGACACTTTCGAGATACCGTAGTGCACCTTTATAGTCACCCGATTACGTTGTGGCGTTTGGTACACCAAAGCATTCCTCGGCATCCGAGAGTTGCACAATCTCATGGTCTAAGGAAATGATACTTGACATTAGAAAAGCTTTAGCATACGAACTACGATCTTTGTGCTAGGCTTAGGATTGGGTCTTGTCCATCACATCATTCTCCAAATGATGTGATCCGACATCCAATGTCCATGGTCAGGAAACCGTAACCATCTATTGATCAACGAGCTAGTCAACTAGAGGCTTACTAGGGACATGGTGTTGTCTATGTATCCACACATGTATCTGAGTTTCCTATCAATACAGTCATAGCATGGATAATAAACGATTATCATGAACAAGGAAATATAATAATAACTAATTTATTATTGCCTCTAGGGTCAAATTTGAACTAGGGTCAAATTTTACAGAGGCAAAAGCTGGTTTGAGTTGGTTATTCGGAAAGAGGGTTTCGAGATGAAACTCCAGGTGCTTGAATCGCCTGATTCCGATAAACGAGCGAAAAGTTATACTAGATCCAACATCGGATCAGAAACCGCGAACAGGAAAATCGCGGAATAAATCCGATAAAAGAAAACGGCGAACAGTTTAACGAACGAACGTTCGTTAACTGAAAAAAAAACGAAGAATGCGTTCGTTAAAACAAACGAACGAGCGAACGCTCGCTAGATAAATAAACCGAAGAAATAAACCGATCTAAAAAACGCAACTAGGGTTTTTTTTAAATGAAACGGTTTTCTTTGGAAAACCGGGCGGCGGGGCGGCTACCACGTGGTGGCTCGTGAAACTCGGCTTCGGCAATGGCGGTGGCGGCGGCGGCGGCGGCTAGAGGCGGCAATGGCGGCTCTGGCGGCGGCGGCGACTCGGGTGGCGGCGGCTCGGGCGGGTGGCAGCGGCGCTCGGGGCTCGGGCTCCGGAGGCGGCGGTGGTGGTGGCGGCTAGAGGGAGGGGCGGTATTTATAGGATGGGGGGCGGTCCGGCTTGGACGAGGGGGCAAGGCGGCGGCGGCGGCGGTGTCCGCATCGGACACGGCGGCGGCGACGCGGGGAAGGCGGCGGCGGCTCGGGCCGGCCTGGCTGGGCCTCGGCCCGGTCGAGTATGGCGTCTGAGTTTTTAAATAAATTCCGCCGAGAATTAGAAAAAATCCTAGAAAAATAAAAATAAATAAAAATCTAAAAATGCCAAAACAAATTGTCACCGTCTAAATGAAATATTTAGAACGGAATGAACATTTTCTTGGCCCCTAAAATGCAATTTTTAAAACGTGCAAATTTTTCTAGGGCAAATAAAATTCCAAATAAAATCAAATAAAATCGAAATAATGATTTTAACATTTTTCCTTCAATATTTCAATTGTCTTGGAGAAGTCATATTATCTCCCCTCATTTATTTTAATAAGAAATATTTTCCTGAGAGAAAAATAATTAAAATAAAAAATCCTCGTTTTCCAATATTTGATAAAATCAAATACGAAAAATCGGAAAATCCCCAACTCTCTCCGAGGGTCCTTGAGTTGCTTAGGATTTCGAGGATTGCCGAACGAAGATGCAATAAAATATGATATGCATGGATGACCTATGTATAACATTCCAAATTGAAATTTTGGGATGTTACAAACCTACCCCCCTTAAGATGAATCTCGCCCTAGAGATTCGGGTTGGCTAGAGAATAGGTGCGGGTGGTCCTTGCGAATATCATCTTCTCGTTCCCAGGTGGCTTCTTCCTCGGTATGGTGGCTCCACTGAACTTTGCAAAACTTGATAACCTTGCTGCGAGTGACTCGGCTGTCAAAGTCAAGAATCTTTACTGGCTTCTCCTCATAGGTCAAATTACTGTCTAACTAAATCGCCTCCAGGGGCACTGTGTCTCTCAACGGTATATCAGCCATCTCGGCATGACACTTCTTCAACTGTGATACGTGGAACACATCGTGAACTCCTGACAATCCTTCAGGTAACTCCAGCTTGTAGGCCATTTCTCCCATCCGTTCCAAAACACGGTACGGTCCTACAAATCTTGGGGCTAGTTTTCCTTTAAGTCCAAAACGTTTCACTCCTCGCAAGGGTGATACTCGCAGATAGGCTCTGTCTCCAATTTCATAGGTTACTTCCTTGCGTTTTGAATCTGCATAACTCTTACTGCTGGGTGAGCAATCTTTAATCTATCTCGGATTAGTTTAACCTTCTCTTGGACTCTTTGATCAAATCTGGTCCAAACAATCGACGGTCTCCTACCTCATCCCACATCGAGGTGTTCTACATCTGCGTCCATCTGAGCTTCAAGCGGTGCCATCTTCAAACTGGCATGGTAGCTATTGTTGTATGAGAACTCTGCATAAGGCAAATTGTCATCCCAACTAGATCCATAATCTAGCGCACAAGCTCTCAACATGTCTTCCAGAATCTGATTGACTCTCTCTGCCTGCCCATCCGTCTGCGGGTGGAATGCGGTACTGAACTCCAATCTCGTACCCAAGGTCTGGTGTAGCTGATGCTAAAATTTGGAAGTAAATTAGGTTCCTCTATCTGATACAATGGTCCTCGGAACTCCATGCAAACATACGATCCTGGACATATATATCTTGGCCAACTTTGCACTTGTATAAGTTGTTTTCACCGGGATAAAGTGAGCTACTTTGGTCAAACGATCCACTACCAACCATATTGAGTCATATCCTGCTTTGGTTCTGGGTAGTCCGGTGATAAAGTCCATGCTAAGTTTATCCCACTTCCATTCGGGTATCGGCATAGGCTGTAACAGTCCTGCTGGCTTCTGATGCTCTGCCTTCACTCTCTGACATACATCACATACGGCTACATACTCGGCAATGTCCTTCTTCATACCAGTCCACCAGAAACGTTCCTTCAAATCCAAATACATCTTGGTGTTTCCGGGGTGTATCGAGTATGGTGAGTCATGGGCTTCCTGAAGTATTAATTTCCTGATCTCTGGGTTATTGGGTACATAAACTCGTTCCTCAAACCATAAGGTATCGTGCTCATCCTCGCGAAAACCTTTGGCTTTTCCTTCGTTCATCTTCTCCTTTATTTCAGCAATCTCTTTGTCTTCCTTCTGAGCTTCCCGAATCTTGTCCAACAATGTAGACTGAACCACCATCGTTGCAATGAAACCTCTTGGAACAGTCTCCAACTGAAGTTCCATAATATCCTCAGCTAACTCCTTTGGCAGTCCTCTACTTTCAAGGATATTAGCGTAACTCTTCCGGCTCAAAGCGTCTGCTACGACATTGGCCTTTCCTGGATGATAGTGCAGCTTCAGGTCATAATCCTTTATAAGCTCCAACCATCTCCTCTGCCTAAGGTTCAACTCATACGTGTGAAAATGTACTTCAAACTCTTATGATCCGTGTACACATCACAACGATTTCCAATAAGATAATGTCTCCAAGTCTTCAATGCATGCACTACGACTGCTAGCTCCAAATCATGCGTGGCATAGTTCAACTCATGAGGCTTCAGTTGTCGTGAGGCATACGAAACAACCTTTCCGTCCTGCATAAGCACACATCCAGTCCCAAGTGAGGCGTGCCGCAATACACTTGAAACTCCTTATGTATATCGGCAATGTCAAGACTGGGGCTGTAGTCAACCGTTCCTTCAACTCCCGAAAACTTGCCTCGCAATCTTCTGTCCATTTAAACTTAGTATCCTTCTTTAGCAATTCATTCATTGGCTTGGCGAGTTTGGAAAAATTCTCAATGAATCTCCGATAATATCCTGCGAGTCCAAGGAAACTGCGGATCTCGCCAACTGAAGTGGGTGCCAACCATTCGATGAATCGATCGAACCTTCTTGGGATCTACTGCTATACCCTCTCCTGATATAACATGCCCAAGAAATCCAACTTCCTTCAACCAAAACTCGCACTTGCTGAATTTGGTGTATAGCTGGTGTTCCCTGAGCTTCTCGAGAACCAAATGCAAATGCTCCTTTTGCTCCTTTTCGTTCTTCGAGTATACCATAATGTCATCAATAAACACCACAACAAACTTGTCCAAATACTCCATGAACACCTTGTTCATCATACTCATGAAATAGGCAGGGGCGTTAGTCAGTCCAAACGACATGACCGTATACTCATATAATCCATATCGCGTGGTGAACGCTGTCTTTGGTATATCCTTCTCTCGAATCTTCAATGATGGTATCCCGATCGTAGATCAATCTTGGCTACACCTTAGCTCCTTGCAACTGATCAAGCAGATCATTGATCATCGGTAATGGATACTTGTTCTTTACCGTTACTTCATTCGTGGCTCGGTAATCAACGACCATCCTCGAGGATTTATCCTTCTTCTTGACCAAAAGTACTGGTGCTCCCCAAGGTGATGAACTCCTTCTAATATAACCTTTCTCCAATAACTCCTTGATCTGCTTCTTAATTTCCTCCAGATCATTTGCGGGCATCCGATAGGGTCTCTTGGATATTGGCCCTGTGCACGGCAATAGCTCTATCAAGAACTCGATGTCTCGATCCGGTGGCATGCCTGGTAACTCCTCTAGAAAAACATCCGGGAAATCTTTTACTACAGGCACTTCTTCCTGTACAACTCCCGTGAGGGCATTCACTTGGCTCCTCTTAGGCACATGCCTAGAGACATACTTAATCCTTTTTCCCTCCGGGGTGGTAAGGTGAATCGACTTGCTAGCACAGTAAATACTTCCTTCATACTTTGACATCCAGTCCATACCTAATATCACATCCAATCCTTGCGACTCCAAGATAATTAGGTCGAGACGGAAAACATGTGTTCAATGGTTAGGGGTATCTGGGTGCACCATCCGCTAGCCATGTACTCTGCTCGAGCGAGCTCACTAAAGAGGGTCCTAAGGGTTTGGGTTGATAACTTAAACTTATCCACAAATCCCTTGATATGTATGAATGCGATGCACCAGTATCGAAAAGAACAATAGCGGTAAATGACTTAACCAAAAACTTATCTATTACCGTGTCCGGCTGCTCTTCAACTTCCTCCATGTTAACGTGGTTCACTTGTCCTTTGTTGAATGGATTTGGCTTCTTCCCAGCGCTCCCATTTCCGTTTCCATTCCTTCCTTCAGGGAAGTCATTGGCATAGTGCCCTGTCTTCCCGCACTTAAAGCAAATAACTTGGCTTAAGTCCCTCTTGGCGGGTGTAGGTGGGTTAGGGCGGTTCTGGTTGTTATTAGCTCCGTTCCCATTCCCATTCTTCGCACCATTGTGGTTATGCGATCCTCCTCCAGTATGGTTATGGCCTCCATGGTTATGGACAAGTCCTCCCGAGTTCGGGGTCAAGCGAGGCTTCTGGTGAGCTCCTGAGTTGTACTTCCCTTGTCCATACTTCCTCTTACGACTCTCAATTTGCTGCTGCTTTCCTTCAATCATGAGGGCCTTGTCTACCAACTCCTGGTAGTTGTTGAAAGTTGCCACCATCAACTGCATGCTCATCTCATCGTTCAGCCCTTCCATAAACTTCTCCTGCTTCGCGGCATCTGTGGCCACATCATCAGGGGCATAGCGTGATAACTTACTAAACTCATCCACGTACTGTGCCACAGTACGGTTCCCCTGGCGTAAGTTGCGAAACTCACGCTTCTTCATCTGCATGGTTCCAGTTGAAACATGGGCCGTGCGAAAATCTTGTTGAAACTGATCCCAAGTGACATTGGCTATAGGAAAAGTAGTCGTGTAATTCTCCCACCATGCGGCTGCTGGTCCATCCAATTGATGTGCGGCAAAGTGCACCTTCTCAGCATTCGTGCATCCTGCGGTGGTTAACTCCCTTCCAATACGGCGTAGACAATCATCAGCAACTATTGGCTCGGTGCTACTGGAAAACACCGGTGGTTGTAACCTCAGGAAACAGGCTAAATTGTCCACTCGCGGCGGGTTGTTATTGTTGTTGTTGTTGCCCTGGTTCTGAACTAGCAATTGCATCAAGGCATTCTGCTGCTAGATCAAATGGGTGAGCTCCAGTGGGAAAACAAAACCGGTGTCACGTCTCGAAGGCATCTGATGTGTTTAGATGGAATAGATTAGAATAGAAAAGGTCCAGTGAGAAAACACTACCCATATGCACATGAGGAAAACACAATCATTTCACTCAATCAATCAAGCAAGGGCATACAACGGTCTAGGACTATCGAAAAAGTGCTCAGCTACTACTAGTTACATGGGGGAATACTACTAATATATGGTGGTCATCTAAAAATTTTGATCGGTGGAAGACTCCATGATGTCTGCTCCAGCTTCATCTTCGTAGTCATCATCACTTGGGTCGGAATCAGTGTCGTCGATGATGATGTATATATCTAGGCAAGTGGAATCTTCTTCCTCTTCTTCCGGTGCGGATCCTCCCATGAATACTCCGATCTTCTTGACTAGATCGTCGTTCTTCTACAGTAGTATCTTGATTTCCTCCTCATATCCATCGCATGTAGACTTGAGTTCTTCCTCCAGCTCGGTGATCTTGGTCTTCGCCTTCTTCAACTCGATCATGTCTGCGCACATCTGGTTCTCCTGACGTCGAATGTGTTGGTTTAGCTCCTGAATGAAAGCTGCAATGGATCTATCCTTCTTGGTGCTGATTACTTCCCATTGCTCGTCTCGGCGCCCACATATTTGGTAGATGGTGTCTTTAAGCTCCCTGTTGTAGACTTCTCCAATACGTCCCATGGTAATGTGAGCTGCCATACTCTTGCCAAGACTCCAGGTGGGTGCTTCGAAAGAAAACTCTATGGGCTTAGAAGTTGGCAATAACGCCCTTCCTGGTACTTGTACTTGAATCATCCAGTGCTCCTCTTCTGGTAAAGTGGCGTTGTACGTCCCGGTGAAGCTTGGTATTCCAATGTTCAAGTACCTAGTGACTTCCTTCAAGTGGCGTCCAAAAGGTGTGTCTTCATCCGGTTGTGCAAACTTGTTCTTCATCTCCGTCATCCTAAAGAGTGGAAAAATGGAGAGGAGTCAGAAATGAGTAGAGAAGAGTGTCCTATGGTTTATCTTAGTGGTCGTGTCCTACACTCAGCGTGTGCTCTGATACCATCTTGTAGCGACCCGACCTCAGATGGTCAAGTCTCTGTGTTTCAGTGTCATCCCTGGATCGGTAATGCTGACACACACAGTACTCGAAGGATTTATAACAGAGTAGCAATCACACACTTATTACAACGAATGTCTCAAAAGAGAACTTATTACAATAATATGGCTTAAGGCCATCTAATGCGATAACAATGGAAGGCTTGGAAGATAAAGTGAGTCCATCAACTCCAACGGCATAGCTGAGCTGCACGGCAACAACCTAACGATCCTTACTCCTCGTCTGAAAAGTCTGCAACATAATACGTTGCAGCCCGAGAACGGGCCAGCACATGGAATATGCTGGCAATATAACACAGTAGAACAGGAACAGAATAATGCTATCACTACATGCATATATGGCTGGTGGAAAGCTCTATGGTTATAGTTTTGCGAAAAGCCAATTTTTCCCTACAACAAAGGAATATATTTTAATTTAACTATCATGGTGGTTGAAACATCATTGAGAATGTATAACCCCAACTCAATCCCAATTAAAGTAATTATCATCCCAGCAATATTAATATAGAGTGATGAGATACATGTGAATACTCAAGTACTAGATACTCATAATTGTCCATAACCGGGGACACGGCTATTCATGATTAGATTGTACACTCTGCAGAGGTTTGCGCACTTTTCCCCACAAGACTCGATCGCCTCCGTTGATTTCTCGCACTACATGGTGTTTGAGAAGCGGATGACCGAGACACGATCTTTCGAAACATTAACTCTCTACTCCGGGTAGACCATACCAAACCTACAAAACCCACTACCTGCTGATCTACCTCTTCAAGAGCTTCACGTAACTTACTCAACTATGCTAGAGCCCATAATAGCTTGTGGCTGCACACGGAAGTTTCTAGCATGAATAAACTCAGTTCCCTTTTAGCCTGGGTGACGGTCCATAGGAAGGTCACACGGGTACCCCGGGATTTCCAAAAATAAAACAGACAACACTGGGATCCCCAGGTGCCTCAATCCACCCAGATGTGTATTAAAGTTGCCACCTTAATTTGAACCATTAATTAATAAGCTCACATCTGTCATGGAATACACTCAAACCCAAACCACGTCTACGAGCATAGCATAGCAATAACAAGCAAGCGTAGAAGTAACTCCCAAGGGTTTGATAGTAACAGGGCAATAGGTTCTACCTCAATATCTACTTCCCAACCCACAAGTAAATGATATCCTAATTATGCAATGTTTGAGGATTGAAACTAATGCATAAAAACTGGGTATGAAAAGAGTATGATCAAAGTGTTACTTGCCTTGCTGACGATCCGTGAATCCTAGAGACTCGTAGTAACACGCTTCGCACTCCGGGAATTCTATCGCAAGCAAACAATAACATACATAAGAAACAAGCAAAGATGCTCAAGCAAAACTCTACTAAAAGAGGTTAGCCGGAGAGTTCAATTTAAGAACTCCGGTTCGCAAAAAGAATCAAACCAAACCGAGCAACGAAACTCAAACGGCGAAAGAAATAAGATCCGTTTACTAATCTGAACTAGGGTCAAATTTTACAGAGGCAAAAGCTGGTTTGAGTTGGTTATTCGGAAAGAGGGTTTCGAGATGAAACTCCAGGCGCTTGAATCGTCTGATCCCGATAAACGAGCAAAAAGTTATACTAGATCCAACATCGGATCAGAAATCGCGATCAGGAAAATCGCGGAATAAATCTGATAAAAGAAAACGGCGAACAGTTTAACGAACGAACGTCTGTTAACTGAAAAAAAAATAAACGAAGAACGCGTTCGTTAAAACGAACGACCGAGCGAACGCTCGCTAAATAAATAAACCGAAGAAATAAACCGATCTAAAAAAACGCAACTAGGGTTTTTTTAAGCAACAGTTTTCTTGAAAAACCGGCGGCGGGCGGCTACCACGTGGTGGCTCGGCGGGCTCGGCGAACTCGGCTCGGCGGCGGGGTGGCGGCGGCGGCTAGAGGCAGCGGTGGCGGCTACGGCGGCGGCGACGACTCGGGTGGCGGCGGCTCGGGCGGGGGCGCGGCGGCTCGGGGCTCGGGCTCAGGCTTGGGCTCCGGAGGCGGCGGTGGTGGTGGCGGCTAGAGGCGGTATTTATAGGATGGGGCGGTCCGGCTTGGAGGAGGAGGCAAGGCGGCGGAGGCGGTGGTGTCCGCATCGGACACGGGCGGCGGCGACATCGGGAAAGCGGCGGCTCGGGCGGCTTTGGTGGGCCTCGGCCCGGTCGGTCTTGAGCAAGCAAGTTTTTTTTTTTAATAAATTCATGAGAATTAGAAAAAGTCCTAGAAAAATAAAAATAAATAAAAAACTAAAAATGCGAAAACAAATTTTCACTGTCTAAATGAAATATTTAGAACGGAATGAACATTTTCTTGGCCCCTAAAATGTAATTTTTAAAACGTGCAAATTTTTCTAGGGCAAATAAAATTCCAAATAAAATCCAAATAATGATTTTAACATTTTTCCTCCAATATTTCAATTGTTTTGGAGAAGTCGTATTATCTCCCCTCATTTATTTTAATAAGAAATATTTTCCGGAGAGAAAAATAATTAAAATAAAAAATCCTCGTTTTCCAATATCGGAAAATCCCCAACTCTCTCCGAGGGTCCTTGAGTTGCTTAGGATTTCGAGGATTGCGGAACGAAGATGCAATAAAATATGATATGCATGGATGACCTATGTATAACATTCCAAATTGAAAATTTGGGATGTTACATACATGGATTTGAATTTCATAATAGACCAGAATATAGATGCATGGCTGCCTAGGCCAATTGAGGATGCGATGTGCGGATCTGTGCATTCATCAGCATGAGCTGCCCTGTTGAAGAGATTAAATTGCCGGTGCAAGAGACGATGGAAGCAGCCTTGTGCCATTTTTGATTGTGACAATACAGGCGAGCCTTTCCATTTCCGCCCGCCATTGGAAAAGCGAGGGGACTATGGGCGAGGGAGGGCGCTACTGGTGTAGGGAAGACAGAGGGGGAGCATGCACGCGTAGCGATGGGAGAGAAAGCTTTTGTTTGAGGGAGTCGACGGGCAAGATTTTCTTTCGATCATTCCCTATTCGGGGCTATATCTTCGTTCTTTGTACACAACGCTCACGCGCATCCCCTATGAAGATAAAGAAGACTAGGGATTTCAACGGGCCTAGGCTATGCCATCAAAGAAGAGTTGACGACATTGGTGTGACGGATGGACTGCATCAGATGATAGTAAGGCTTCGTAAAATTAGGAATCTTGTATTACCCTAGATAACTGCACGTGCATTGCAATGGGGACATACTATTC
This sequence comes from Aegilops longissima, assembly GCA_021605205.1. Classification (NCBI taxonomy): domain Eukaryota; kingdom Viridiplantae; phylum Streptophyta; class Magnoliopsida; order Poales; family Poaceae; genus Aegilops; species Aegilops longissima. Next base: position 799,445,340 of record CM038677.1, read on the forward strand.
TTAATCGAACATCAATTGTGTCAAGCAACATCTATATTCTCATGCATATCAAGCAACACTGTTGACTTTTTCTTACGGTTAATCATGCTTCTACCTCTTCATCCATCAACTATCTCTGCCTCCCCAATCCTAATTTATTTGCAAATGTACCATCAAATAAATCTAGGATATGTTATATATGACCATCTTAAAATCGGCAAATCCGCACATCTTGAGTGTCGATTGGTGTTGTCGGGTGGCCATGGGTTGTTCTAGGCCAGTCTGTTGGAAGACTTTGTTTTTGGGTGCGATTCCCATTGCAATCTAAAACAGAATTACGGACTTTGAGATTTCAGTTTGAAAGGAAAATGAAATTCAAAGCTTCACGTGGGTAAAGTCGGCCTAAAATCTAATACAGTGTTTGGTCCAGGAAGCTGAAAGATGTCGAACCTTATATATGACTTTGACTCAGGAATTAAAATCGAGCTATTTTCGTGAACTGAATTTAGTCAGCTCAAATCATGAACACGGTTGATGCTGGTTGTTGGTTCCTAGCAAAGTGATTCCCTAGGCTAGAATTCTCCATGCCGGTTTAGGTAGTAGCAATAAAATTGAGTAGTGGCACAACTTTTCTCTCAACTCTACCATCTAAAGTTGTCCAATGCCTCCCATAAAAAAATCTGGGACCATGATTTTGTATCTCCTAATTTAATTCATGACTGCGAACCGACCTGTTGTTGAGATGGTTAGGTGGACAGTGATATCTCCAGTCCACCAATGTTTAAGTTCTGGTGTTTGGATTTATTTCAGGATTTTTGGTGATACGCTTTCAGTGGAAGGAGATGTTTGTGCCTTCGTAGGAGTGAGTGTATGCGCATTTATATGAGCGCTTGCGACTATACTATGTTAAAAAAGTTTAATTCAGGACACAGGTAGTCTAGCCCATGTGCACGCATCTAGATCATCAGGCTATTAATTAAAGACAATTTATCGAGCGCCTGGTGCATACCAGAAACAAAAATTGCAGCTTCTTTTTTTGAGACAAACTAAAATTACTGCTGCAAAAATAAAACAATACTTTTTTTAAGGGGTAAAAACCAGCTTTATTCATGGAATTCCACATGAAGTGGGATACATCTGACATCATAAGGAACACCAAACCAGACGTGGCGTCCTGGACCTCTAGACAAAGAAAACCTTGCTAAACGATGTGCTTTAACATTGACAGCACGACTCTCAAAAACAAAAGTACAGTGCAATGAAGGTGATCTGAGATTAATCTCGCTGATAATCCAATCATAAAACCACCCAAAAACGCTTCTAGACGACGTGCATTCCAGGAGCGGATGACGCCAGGAGTCGCGGACTCCGCACATGCCGCAATGTGGAGAGTCAGCCATATGACGATGAACACGAACATCATTAGTCGGAAGCGAGTGTTTCAACAATCTCCATAAAAACATACGTACTTTGCCCGGAACTGCAGTTTTCCACAAGGTTCTCCAAGCCCCCTCCTCGGCCCTGGAGCTGGATGATCCTAGGACTTCCTCAAGCCATGCCTCTCTTCGGTTCCTTGTAGCGACGAGCATGTTATATGTTGATTTCACAGAAAAAGACCCATGCTTTTCGTAGTGCCAAGACCAAAAGTCGTATACATTCCGTGTGCACAAGGGGATTCCAAGTATAACCTATGCATCCATCGGCATAAAGGTTGTTTGGATAAGCTGTTCATTCCAGGACGCGGTTACACTAGTTATGAGCTCAAAAACCATCGTGGGAGGGTTAGGTGTGATGGATCCATATGGCCGCATCATCTCCTCTCTAGGTAACCAGTTTTGCGTCCATATATTTGTATCTGCACCATTGCCAATCCGCTTGATCAAACCTTGTTTCAATGTATCTCTTCCCTCTATGATGGTGCGCCAAACCTGGCTCGGGTGGCTTCCCAGCACCGCTTGCAAAATGTCAGAGTTTGGGAAATAAACGCTTTTCAACACACACGCACTTAGAGATTCCGCATGCTACAGCAGTCGCCATGCTTGCCTAAGCCAACATGGCTAGATTAAACAGCTTGAAATCTTTGAAACCCAGACCTCCCATGCCTTTTGGTTGTGTCATTGTTTTCCAAGAGACCCAGTGCGGTTTTCGTTTCCCCTCCTTTGTCCCCCACCAGAATTTTTGAATCAACATATTCAGATGTTCACACAAACCTCTTGGGAGTTTGAAACAAGACATGGAGAAGACCGAGACTGCCTGAGCAACAGATTTGACAAGAACTTCCTTACCAGCAGTAGACATGGTGCGCTCGATCCAACCCTATACCTTGCTCCAAAGTCGGTCTTTGAGGTATTTAAATGCCCCATTCTTCGAACTCCCTATATCTGAAGGCATTCCCATGTACTTTTCATTTAGTGTTTCGTTGGGAACGTTAAGCGTCTCTTTGATCTCTTGCCTGGCCGAATCCAGAACTCCCTTGCTGTAACACCCCAAAAATTTAACCATGTTTTGTTTATTAAAAAAAATTGCCGAGAAATTAAATTTTCATTTTTCTGGATTTATTTTTGATCTGAGAACCTCTCTTTCCTTCTGAGTTGTGGAGTTTTCACCCCAAGTAAAAACTTTCCAATTATTATTGGACTTGTTTACTCTCTCAAATAAAACAATTATTTTATCAGTGGGATTATTTATATAATTATTTTTCCCTGAGCTTTATTTCTCTAAAATGGTTTTTCATAAGTTTTAGGGTCCCATTTGCACTGCAACCCTTTGATAAATTCATTTAAAAATCCCACCAAACTTTGGGGATGACCTATGATGTCCCTAAAACACTTTTATCCAAAAATATCCTTTAGTCATTTGGAGATTTTGAGCTTCACCCCTAGTTTTCAAATCTGGTCCAATCGCACTTTTGCACTACAACCTATTTAAATATTTCTTTAAAACTTCCACCAAAATTAGGGATGTTAGTAGGAGTATATTATTCATCCTTGTGCAAAAAACCACTAATGTTCTTTGAAAATTTTGAGCAAATCATCCTATTTTGCTCTCTGGTCCAGTTTGGCATTTTCTACTGCAACCATATTTTAACTTGCCTTTTTTCCCTTGATTCTTTTTCCCTCTTATAGTCCTCCCTACAAAACCCTTAAGTTCAGGAGAGTGGACCCATTGGGGTATATTTGGTGCATGCAATGATAGCCTTTACTTTCTGTCCAGAAATGGTTTTCTCAAAAACTTCCACTAGCAAGTTTCTGTTTCTGCCAAACTAACCTTGCCACCCTCTCTATCATCTAAAGATACTATGATCTGGAGAGTTTGGCCACTCCAAGAGTTGCCTAGATGCCCCTGGCATTCTGTCAAACACCTTGAGTGCATGAACAGATTTGGCAAGATCTTTAGTTTGCATTGTGGACTTGATCCCCTGACCAAACCAGCATGTCCACTAATCTCCTAGATGACCCTAGCCTAGACCTGCTAAACCTCATGTGATTTGGAGCTCTCTGGCATGCCTTGGCATTTTGCCAAACACGCAGCGTGCGTGCTTTGGGCGCGCCCAGAGCGCACGTTTTGCACTCGCGCGCACCGAGTCGCCGCGTCCCACTGCCGCCCCCTCACGCTCGTTCTGGCCCTTCCCCACTCACAGCCAGCACGTCCACCCCCTCCCTCGCCGTAGAGCCGCCCCTGGAGCTCCACAGCGCCGCCGTCAGGACGTCGGCCGTGGCCACTAGCGGCCGGCCACAGCAGCCTCTGCCCTGGACGGCGCCGCCCGAGCCATTCCCACTCGCCAGCTCGCCCCTGGAGCAGTGTCCGCTCATCCGCTAGCCCTTTCCGCCATCCCCAGCCTCGACACGTCGTTCTACGAGCTACAGAACGGCGGTTCGCCGATCTTATCCGCGGCCGCCGTCGGAACCGACCTCAACCGCCTATATAAGGAGCCCCTGAGTCCGTCCAGTCCCTCAGGCGACCTCAAGCCACCCACCTAGCACTCCCATAGCCGGCCAACGACCAGGGAAGGTCCTCTTCCTCTTCTCCGGCCATTCCAGCCGCCGCCGCCCTCCGGTCCATTCAGTCGCAACCAGAGCCCCTCCCGTCCATCTAGCACCACCATCCTCCTCCCCTCTATCGTGCGGAGCCGCCCGAACCCTCAGCTGCATCGAGGAACCACCGTAGCACAAAGCCCCAAACCTCTCGAAGCCACCGGCCGCCGTGAAGCTCACCGCCGGCGACTCCCTTCGCCCCCACCACCCTAGCGACCACCGGGAGGACCGCCCCGGGCTAGCGGATCCATTCCTGCCCTCCGGAGCCCGCGAGGAGCCGCCAATCGCCGGTGACGATCGCCGGAGCCTCGCCTTTGTTCGGCCAGAGGAGGAAGGAGGCGGGGGGAGGGGGGCGACTGGTCAAACCTGACCAGTGGGCCCCCTGGACCCACTGTCAGTGACCCAGCGCCGGTCCATGCAGGCGTAAGTGGAGGCGTAATCCCGGAGTACGTTTTCTACGTGTCCTTTTATTCGAAACGTTTTTTTTCTTTTTCTGTTTTATTTTTAAAATAGAGTTGACCAAAGCTTTGACTGGCTATAACTTTTTAAATATAACTCCAAATGAGTTGATTCTTTTTCCTACCTCTCTCAAATATTGTCTAGTTTATTTTCAGATTTATTTGAAAAATTTCAGACAACTTTTTTGTACTGTTTTGAAACTATGTGCTAAGTTGAATATTTTCAAAAATAGGATTAGTTGGAGAGAGAAGAAAACTTTCAAAAGTTTTGGAATGCACCCTGCCTCCCCACAACTTGAAGGCAAGCATTCTGAACTCTGGCATAATATTTTTGTGTGACGTTTGATACGGTTACAACACTCCTTGTCTCAGAATTTTTGATATTTTGTGTGATGATGTGAACCTACTCATAAGTGCATATTGGTGATTCCGTGCTACTGATATTTGATACGTTGTGATAGTAATCACCCTCGCATGCTTCTCATGCATACCAGAAGGAAACCGGGAAAGTCTCTGTCTTGGGTAGACACGAGCTTGTCCCTAGTTCCTCATCGAGACGGTTGTGTCCGGTATGGCATGACGGGGCATGATGAGTGGTGATTCTGTCTGTTGGTTGAAAATACATCTGTTATGCTAATCATGCAGGGAATACCAAAACCTCCTGAGTCGACCATAGATCGAGTCTTGTTCCGGTAACCCCCATACTTGTTTCGTACTACCACGTGTCCCTGCCATAGGTAGGGTACGGTTCAGTAAGTTGTCAACCCCTTCCTAGCACACACCGTACAGAGAGGCCATGGTGGAAGATACCGGCTGCATCCGGTAGGCATGCCACCTGGTCCGGGGGCATGGGTGTTTCCGGTTGGGACCGAGAGGGGGGCACCCCTTAGAGCACGTGATATAAATTTGATCCCATGCTACGCGAGGTTGTAGCCTCCCCACTTAGAGTTTCGCTTAACATGTGTCGTGGGTGATTCCAGACACCGGCAAGTTAAGCTGGTGTGTGCGGTCAGGTGTGTTTTCAATTAAAAGAATGTAAATGGAATTAGTCTCGATGGACTAAAGGAATCCATTACTCGTGGGTAAAGAGTACACCCTCTGCAGAGGTTAAATCTATTCGAATAGCCGTGTCCATGGGTAAGAACTACAGTCTGGGATGGGTCAAGTGTCGGTCTTAGTGTCGGTCTTCGGAGGAGAAACTACTAAACCAGAACATGGATCATGACCTATGACTTATGGTGATTGGGATTATTATTGTTATGGGCTAACCCTTTATATTATTGGAATTATTGAGTATCCCTGGGACGGTTCTACCTCCTGGATATTCATTATTATTTGTTTACCTTACAAGCCCTTTATGTGGTGTCGCTCCGACGCCCGACTGTGGCATGCTTGTTATTTGTTTACCTTATAAGCCCTTTATGCGGTGTCGCTCAGACGCCCGACTGTGGCATGCTTGTTATTTGTTTACCTTATAAGCCCTTTATGTGGTGTCGCTCAGACGCCCGACTGTGGCATGATTATTTGTTACTTATTTCACTTATAAGCCATTTATGTGGTGTCGCTCAGACGCCCGACTGAGGCACGCTTTCTGTCATTGTCCTTTCGAGGCGTCACTTCAGACACCCGATCGGTGCATTTTATTTCTATTCTCTGATTGTATATTCATGTTTTATATGAACAACCTGCTTGCGTGCATCATGGATTTTTATTTCATGACTGACGTTGTGATCATAGAATATTTCAGAGCATGAATATCATTTGTTATATTATACCCGTGTTCATAATGTTTGCGAGTACATTCAAAAGTACTCACTGGCTTGTCCCTGGCTATTGTCTTGGCCAGATTTACTTGCATGGAGAGGAGCGTTGCAGTGACAGCCCCGGAACCTATGCTCTGGTGATAGCAGTCTCGCGAAGATAGGAGTTATCCAGGTCAGCTGTTCCTGTGGGAAATGGAGTCCCATAGACGCTGATGATCCACAAACCGCTTCCGCCTTCAACCACTAGAAACCATTTGTTGTACTCATAGGCCAGGATGGTCTTGTACTGCATATTATGTATTTTGCTTGAAATTTCTGTATCAAGTTGGTGCCTCATCAGCTAACAGTAATCCTGGGGCTGATGAGCACAAGGGACATTTTCTGGAAAATTATATCCCGAAAATCCGGTCCTGACAAACTTGGTATCAAAGCCAGGCTGACCATTGGCTAATCCTATCTTAGCCAGGTCGAAAAACCTAGGTTAACCAACCCACCAGACCATAACCTAACCCCAGCCAAGCTTCTCGTGTAAGATAGCCACACAGTGACCCCGACACTTTTGGCAGTCGGTGCCCAACCTATCAGCCTAGCCTACCGATCACGCGTTAGTGACCGACACCTAAATTGTCCCATTCGCAAGCGTGCGAAGGAAGACTCCGTCCCCTTTTTCTATAAAAAAGGCACGCTAGCCTCAACACAGCACAGCCCAGCCTCTTTCTCTAACCGAGCTATAATGCCTGGCCCCGTCGTGCACAATGAGACCACCGCAACTAACCTTGGAGGTTTTGTGACCGTGCTCGCAAACCTCACCCGCCGTGCCTTTGCATTAGAAGAGCCCCCAAAATATGTTGTGTACCAAGGACCCATGAGCGGTGAGAGCCGTCAATTCTGGGCCACTGTGCACATCTATGGTAGGGTGCAGCCGCGAACGCCTTACTGTGTTCACCGGAAGGACAACTTCCTTTGAGCCATAAGCCATCCAACTAGCCGCGCGAGAGGCTATAGTTCAACTCCGGCACTTGTCGCCCAGAGTTAACTGTCGCTCGTTCTACTACTACCCCAGCCGTGACGGGTATGGTAGACCACCCCAGGCTGCCAACGGAGATCACGATACGGACCCTGCATTGTTGCATCTGGTGCGCTATGTAAGTGCACTAGAGGATATGTTCGATCAAATCACCCTTGATCTGATCGCAGCTCTTGGAGAACTAATTCGCCGAGCCCCGGCAAGAGGAGAAGATGAGCCCGACGCCGACAATCCAGTCGTGCTGTTCGGACAACCGATCGAGTCCTTGAGGTCTGCCCCAGTCATCGACCAAAATACCTTGATGCCCCCAGAAGTGCTTCGCCGCCTTTTGGGAACACCCTCCAACGGGATTGTGACCAACAATCCCCGGGATGGTCATCATCGCTACCCCGACCCTACAGCCCCTCAACCCCCTCCAGCTAATCCCGACGGTGAAACCCGTGGAGAAGCCTCGACGTCCACAAGGCACGCCCACCTAGATATAAACGAAGTAGACTAAGTCACTCGAGTAGTACCGAGTGTTACTATGTCCACGCCCTGTAATTGTGTGATCCTGTATCGCCATAATTAAATGATGTTTGCTTGTACGCCCCTATTTTAAGTAGTAGCCATGCATAAGTATGTTGGTGTACGGTTGCATTTTTAATCCCAGGCGTAGCTACCAAAAACCAACCCCGACAACACAAAGTTTGTGCTATGAATAAACCTTTTGGTTTCAGTTAATAGGAATAATATTTTCAAAACAACTCTTAGCAAATCTCGAGGACGAGATTTTTCTTAGGGGGGGTAGTGTTGTAACACCCCAAAAATTTAACCATGTTTTGTTTATTAAAAAAAATTGCCAGGAAATTAAATTTTCATTTTTCTGGATTTATTTTTGATCTGAGAACCTCTCTTTCCTTCTGAGTTGTGGAGTTCTCACCCCAAGTAAAAACTTTCCAATTATTATTGGACTTGTTTACCCTCTCAAATAAAACAATTATTTTATCACTGGGATTACTTATATAATTATTTTTCCCTGAGCTTTATTTCTCTAAAATGGTTTTTCATAAGTTTTAGGGTCCCATTTGCACTGCAACCCTTTGATAAATTCATTTAAAAATCCCACGAAAATTTGGGGATGACCTATGATGTCCCTAAAACACTTTTATGCAAAAATATCCTTTAGTAATTTGGAGATTTTGAGCTTCACCCCTAGTTTTCAAATCTGGTCCAATAGCACTTTTGCACTACAACCTATTTAAATATTTCTTTAAAACTTCCACCAAAATTAGGGGATGTTATTAGGAGTATATTATTCATCCTTGTGCACAAACCCACTAATGTTCTTTGAAAATTTTGAGCAAATCATCCTATTTTGCTCTCTGGTCCAGTTTGGCATTTTCTACTGCAACCATATTTTAACTTGCCTTTTTTCCCTTGATTCTTTTTCCCTCTTATAGTCCTCCCTACAAAACCCTTAAGTCCAGGAGAGTGGACCCATTGGGGTATATTTGGTGCATGCAATGATAGCCTTTACTTTCTGTCCTGAAATGGTTTTCTCAAAAACTTCCACTAGCAAGTTTCTGTTTTTGCCAAACTAACCTTGCCACCCTCTCTATCATCTAAAGAGACTATGATCTGGAGAGTTTGGCCACTCCAAGAGTTGCCTAGATGCCCCTGGCATTCTGTCAAACACCTTGAGTGCATGAACAGATTTGGCAAGATCTTTAGTTTGCATTGTGGACTTGATCCCCTGACCAAACCAGCATATGCACTAATCTCCTAGATGACCCTAGCCTAGACCTGCTAAACCTCATGTGATTTGGAGCCCTCTGGCATGCCGTGGCATTTTGCCGAACATGCAGCGTGCGTGCTCTGGGCACGCCCAGAGCGCACGTTTTGCACGCGCGCGCACCGAGTCGCCGCGTCCCACTGCCGCCCCCTCGTGCTCGTTCTGGCCCTTCCCCACTCACAGCTAGCACGCCCGCCCCCTCCCTCACCGCAGAGCCGCCCCTGGAGCTCCACAGTGCCGCCGTCAGGTCGGCCGTGGCCACTAGCGGCCGGCCACAACAGCCTCTGCCCTGGACGGCGCCGCCCAAGCCACTCTCACTCGCCATCTCGCCCCTGGAGCAGTCTCCACCCGTCCGCTAGCCCTTGCCACCATCCCCAGCATCGACACGTCGTTCTGCGAGCTACGGAACGGCGGTTCGCCGGTCTTATCCACGGCCGCCGTCGGAACCGGCCTCAACCGCCTATATAAGGAGCCCATGAGTCCGTCCAGTCCCTCAGGCGACCTCAAGCCACCCACCTAGCACTCCCATAGCCGGCCAACGACCAGGGAAGGTCCTCTTCCTCGTCTCCGGCCAGTCCAGCCGCCGCCGCCCTCCGGTCCATTCAGTCGCAACCAGAGCCCCTCCCGTCCATCTAGCACCCCCATCCTCCTCCCCTCGACCATGCGGAGCCGCCCGAACCCTCAGCTGCGTCGAGGAACCACCGTAGCCCAAAGCCCCAAACCTCCCGAAGCCACCGGCCGCCGCGAAGCTCACCGCCGGCGACTCCCTTAGCCCCCACCACCCTAGCGACCACCGGGAGGACAGCCCCGGGCTGGCAGATCCATTCCTGCCCTCCGGAGCCCGCGAGGAGCCGCCAATCACCGGCGACGATCGCCGGAGCCTCGCCTCTGTTCGGCCAGAGGAGGAAGGAGGCGGGGGGCGATCTGGTCAACCTGACCAAGGGCCCCTGGACCCACTGTCAGTGACCCAGCGCCAGTCCACGCAGGCGTAAGTGGAGGCGTAATCCCGGAGTAAGTTTTCTACGTGTCCTTTTATTCGAAACGTTTTTTTCTGTTTTATTTTAAAAACAGAGTTGACCAAAGATTTGACTGGCTATAACTTTTTAAATATAACTCCAAATGAGTTGATTCTTTTTCCTACCTCTCTCAAATACTGTTTAGTTTACTTTCAGATTTATTTGAAAAAAAATCAGACAACTTTTTTGTACTGTTTTGAAACTATGTGCTAAGTTGAATATTTTCAAAAATAGGATTTGTTGGAGAGAGAAGAAAACTTTCAAAAGTTTTGGAATGCACCCTGCCTCCCCACAACTTGAAGGCAAGAATTCTGAACTCTGGCATAATATTCTTGTGTGACGTTTGATACGGTTACAACACTCCTTGTCTCGGAGTTTTCGATATTTTGTGTGATGATGTGAACCTACTCATAAGTGCATATTGGTGATTCCGTGCTACTGATATTTGATACGTTGTGATAGTAATCACCCTCGCATGCTTCTCATGCATACCGGAAGGAAACCGGGAAAGTCTCTGTCTTGGGTAGACACGAGCTTGTCCCTAGTTCCTCGTCGAGACGGTTGTGTCCGGTATGGCATGACGGGGCATGATGAGTGGTGATTCTGTCTGTTGGTTGAAAATACATCTGTTATGCTAATCATGCAGGGAATATCTAAACCTCCCGAGTCGACCATAGATCGAGTCTTGTTCCGGTAACCCCCTGATGTCTACTACACAACCTTCTTCTTGTAGACGTTGTTGGGCCTGCAAGTGCATAGGTTTGTAGGACAGTAGCAAATTTCCCTCAGGTGGATGACCTAAGGTTTATCAATCTGTGAGAGGCGTACGATGAAGATGGTCTCTCTCAAGCAACCCTGCAACCAAATAACAAAGAGTCTCTTGTGTCCCCAACACACCCAGTACAATGGTAAATTGTATAGGTGCACTAGTTCGGCGAAGAGATGGTAATACAAGTGCAATATGGATGGTAGATATGGGTTTTCGTAAACTGAAATAATAAAAATAGCAAGGTAACGAACGGTAAAAGTGAGCGTAAACGGTATTGCAATGATAGGAAACAAGGCCTAGGGTTCATACTTTCGCTAGTGCAAGTTCTCTCAACAATAATAACATAGATAGAACATATGACAAGCCCTCAACATGCAACAAAGAGTCACTCCAAAGACACTAATATGGAGAACAAACGTAGAGATTATGGTCGGGTACGAAACCACCACAAAGCTATTCTTTCGAATCAATGTATAAAAGAGTTCGTACTAGAATAACACCTTAAGACACAAATCAATCAAAACCCTAATGTCAACTAGATACTCCATTGTCACCTCAAGTATCTGTGGGCATGATTATACGATATGCATCACACAATCTCAGATTCATCCAACCAACATAAAAGTACTTCAAAGAGTGCCCCAAAGTTTCTACCGGAGAGTCAAGAACGTGTGCCAACCCCTATGCATAGGTTCCCAATGTCACGAAACCCGCAAGTTGATCACCAAGACATACATCAAGTGTTCTCATAAAAGACTCAATCCAATAAGGTAACTTCAATGGGGAAACTCAATTCATCACAAGAGAGTAGAGGGGGAGAAACATCATAAGATCCAACTACAATAGCAAAGCTCGTGATACATCAAGATTGTATCACCTCAAGAACACGAGAGAGAGAGAGATCAAACACATAGCTACTGGTGCATACCCTCAGCCCTGAGGGTGAACTACTCCCTCCTCATCATGGAGAGCGTCGGGATGATGAAGATGGCCACCGGTGATGGATCCCCCCTCTGGCAGGGTACCGGAAAGGGGTCCCGATTGGTTTTTGGTGGTTCTGGAGGCTTGCGGCGGCGGAACTCCCAATCTATCTTCTGTTCTGGAAGTTTTAGGGTACATAGGTATATATGGGTGAAAGGAGTACGTCGGTGGAGCTACGGGGGCCCCACGAGGCAGGGGGGCGCGCCCAGGGGGGAGGGCGCGCCCCCCACCCTCGTGAGCACCTCCCGTATCTTCTGACGTGGGGTCCAAGTCCATCAGGTGGGTTTCCTTCCAAAATAACTTCTCTAGTTGATTTCGTTCCGTTTGACTCCGTCGATATTCCTTTTCCTCGAAACACTTTGAAATAGGCATAAAACAACAAATGGGTTGGGCCTCCGGTTAATAGGTTAGTCCCAAAAGTAATATAAAAGTGGATAATAAAGCCCAATATTGCCTAAAGTAGTAGATAAAGTAGCATGGAGCAATCAAAAATTATAGAGACGTTGGAGACGTATCAAGCATCCCCAAGCTTAATTCCTGCTCGTCCTCGAGTAGGTAAATGATAAAAAAGAATTTTTGATGCCGAGTGATACTTTGGCATAATTTCAATGTAATTCTTCTTACTTGTGATATGAATATTCAGATCCGAAAGATTCAAGACAAAAGTTCATATTGACATAAAAATAATAATACTTCAAGCATACTAATCAAAGCAATTATGTCATCTCAAAATAACTTAGCCAAAGAAAGTTCATCCCTACAAAATCATATAGTTAGGCTATGCTTCATTTCCGTCACACAAAGATGTTCCCAACTTCTATACCCCTGATGACAAGCCAAGCAATTGTTTCATACTCAAATAATCTCAAACTCTTTCAACCTTTACGCAATACATGAGCGTGAGCCATGGATATAGCACTATGGGTGGAATAGAATATGATGATGGGGATTGTGTGGAGAAGACAAAAAAGGAGAAAGTCTCACATTGACGAGGATAATCAACGGGCTATGGAGATGCCCATCAATTGATGTCAACATGAGGAGTAGGGATTGCCATGCAACGGATGCACTAGAGCTATGAATGCTCAACAAAAGAAAACTAGTGGGTGTGCATCCAACTTGCTTGCTCATGAAGACCTAGGGCATTTTTAGGAAGCCCATCGTAGGAATATACAAGCCAAGTTCTATAATGAAAAATTCCCACTAGTATGAACAAGACAACTTATAAGACTCCCTATATGAAAAACATGGTGCTACTTTGAAGCACAATATATGAGACTCACTACATGAAGAACAAGGTGCTACTTTGAAGCACAAGTGTGGAAAAAGAGATAGTAGCATTGCCCTTTTTTTGGGCCTTTTTTTTTCTTTCTTCTTTTTTGGGCAATGCTCTAATAATGATGATCATCACACTTCTATTGATTACAACATAAGGATTACAACTCGAATCTAGAACAAGATATGACTCTATATGAATGCCTCCGGCGGTGTACCGGGATGGTGCAATGAATCAAGAGTGACATGTATGAAAAATAATGCATGGTGGCTTTGCCACAAATACGATGTCAACTACATGATCATGCAATGGCAATATGACAAAAGTAAAGTATGTCATGATGATGATGAACGAAACGGTGGAAAATTGCATGGCAATATATCTCGGAATGGCTATGGAAATGCCATAATAGGTAGGTATGGTGGCTGTTTTGAGGAAGATGTAAGGAGGTTTATGTGTGAAAGATCTTGTCATATCACGGGGTTTGGATGCACCAGCGAAGTTTGCACCAACTCTCAAGGTGAGAAAGGGCAATGCACGGTACCGAAGAGGCTAGCAAAGGCGGAAAGGTAAAAGTGAGTATAATCCATGGACTCAACATTAGTCAAAAGAACTCATATACTTATTGCAAAAATTTAGAAGTCATCAAAAATCAAGTACTACGCGCATGCTCCTAGGGGGATAGATTGGTAGGAAAAGACCATCGCTCGTCCCCGACCGCCACTCATAAGGATGCACAAGCCAGGTATACTTCATGTTTCAAATTTGTTACACAACTTTAACCATACGTGCATGCTACGGGACTTGCAAACTTCAACACAAGTATTTCTCAAATTCACAACTACTCAACTAGCATGACTTTGATATTATCACCTCCATATCTCAAAACAATTATCAAGCATCAAACTTATCTTAGTATTCAACGCACTCATAAGAATTCTTACAAATCTTGTATGCTTAGCATATTATGATTATTTAAGCAAATTCCATGCTATTTAAGACTCTCAAAATAATATAAGTGAAGCATGAGAGTTCAACTATTTCTTCAAAATAAAACTACCACCACGCTCTAAAAGATATAAGTGAAGCACTAGAGCAAACAACAAACTACTCCAAAAGATATAAGTGAAGATCAATGAGTAGTCGAATAATTATATAACTACGTGAAGACTCTCCCATTTAATAATTTCATATCTTGATACTTTATTCAAACAGCAAGCAAAGCTAAATAAAACTACATTGCAAGGATAGCACAACTCATGTGAAGAAGCAAAAACTTAGGCTCAACCGATACTAACCGATAGTTGTTGAAGAAGAAAGGTGGGATGCCTACCAGGGCATCCCCAAGCTTAGATGCTTGAGACTTCTTGAAATATTATCTTGGGATGCCTTGGGCATCCCCAAGCTTGAACTTTTATGTCTCCTTAATTCCTCTCATATCATGGTTTCTCTTTTTATCAAAAGCTTCATTCACAACAAACTCAACAAGAACTCGTGAGATAGGTTAGTATAAACCAATGCAAAACCTTATCATTTCCTACTGTAACAAATCACTAACATTATTATTCAACATTTCATACTAAATTCCTCTGTATATTTAATACTACTATCCTCAAATAGAACCATTAAACAAGCAAACATATGCAAACAATGCAAACATAACAGCAATCTGCCAAAACAGTAAAGTCTGTAAAGAATGCAAGAGTATCAATAATTCCCTAACTCCAAAAATTATGAAATAAAATTCCCACTGTAATAAATTTATCAGAGCTCAATATGAAAAAAGATTCAACATTATACCACTCTCTTACTTTTCTAGAGATTTTTTGCAACATCGGTAAACTTTCTGTTTTCAAACAGCAACATGTATACTAGCAAAATAAGCATGGCAAAGGCTATCCTTGACTTTTTTATTGAAACTAAAGATGTAAAACATTATTATAACTAACATAAAGAAAAAACTAACAAAATAAAATGACGCTCCAAGCAAAACACATATCATGTGGTGAATAAAAATATAGCTCCAAGTAAAGTTACCGATGAACGAAGACGAAAGAGGGGATGCCTTCCGGGGCATCCCCAAGCTTAGGCTCTTGGTTGTCCTTGAATATTACCTTGGGGTGCCTTGGGAATCCCCAAGCTTAGGCTCTTGCCACTCCTTATTCCATAGTCCATCGAATCTTTACCCAAAACTTGAAAACTTCACAACACAAAACTTAACAGAAAACTCGTGAGCTCCGTTAGCGAAAGAAAACAAAAGACCACTTCAAGGTACTGTAATGAACTCATTATTTATTTATATTGGTGTTAAACTTACTGTATTCCAACTTCTCTATGGTTTATAACCTATTTTACTAGCCATAGATTCATCAAAATAAGCAAACAACACACGAAAAACAGAATCTGTCAAAAACAGAACAGTCTGTAGTAATCTGTAACTAACGCAAACTTCTGGAACTCCAAAAATTTTAAACTAAATTGGTGGACCTGAGGAATGTGTAGTAATTATCTGCAAAAAGAATCAACTAAATATCACTCTCCAGTAAAAAGTTGAAGCAATTCTCGTGAGCGCTAAAGTTTCTGTTTTTTACAGCATGATCATAAAGACTTCACCCAAGTCTTCCCAAAGGTTCTACTTGGCACAAACACTAATTAAAACACAAAACCACATCTAAACAGAATCTAGATAGATTATTTATTCCTAAACATAACCAAAAGGCAAGAAACTAAAATAAAATTGGGTTGCCTCCCAACAAGCGCTATCGTTTAATGCCCCTAGCTAGGCATGATGATTTCAATGATGCTCATAAAAAGATAAGAATTGAAACATAAAGAGAGCATCATGAAGAATATGACTAGCACATTTAAGTCTAACCCATTTCCTATGCATAGGGATTTTGTGAGCAAACAACTTATGGGAACAAGAATCATCTTGCATAGGAAGGTAAAACAAGCATAACTTCAAGATTTTAAGCACATAGAGAAGAAACTTGATATTATTGCAATATGTAGAAGCATATGATCCTCTCTCATAATAATTTTCAGTAGCATCATGAATGAATTCAACAATATAACCAGAACCTAAAGCATTCTTTCATGATCTACTAGCATAGAAGATTTACTACTCTCCACATAAGCAAAATTCTTCTCATTCGGAATAGTGGAAGTATCATAAGAGACTTGAACACTAAAAATTGTTTCCACATTAAAAGGGTAATGTTCAGAAAAATGGTAATCATAATCATGACAAGATTTGTAAATATAATCATCACTACTTTTTATAGCATAAGTTTCATCACAATAATCATCATAAGTAGCAACTTCGTTCTCATCATAATCGATTGAAACCTCTCCCAAGATAGTGGAATCACTATATAAAGTTGACACTCTTCCAAATCCACTTTCATATTCATCACAATAAAATTCAACATCCTCCAAAATAGTGGGATCACTACTTCCTAAAGTTGACACTCTTCCGAACCCACTTTCATCAATATAATCATCATAGGTAGGAGGCATGCTATCATCATAACAACTTTGCATATCAAAACTTGAGAGGCTAAAAATATCATCATTATTAAACATAGCATCCCCAAGCTTGGAACAAACATTAATTGCAGCAAATATATTCTCAAATATGTCATCCTCATCAAACATAGCTTCCCCAAGCTTGGGCCTTTTCATATCATAAGCATAATCACTCTCATCATTAAAAATATTGATCGCACCAACAGTATAGCAATTATCATCATCACAATGAGTAGTAGGAGCAACATCATTTGGAAGGGATACCTTTTTACCTTTGTTGCCCCTTCTTTTCCTTTTTCTTTTCTTCTTCTTCACCACATCATGTGTGGGTTCAGTCTTATTTTTGGAGCTCCTTATCAATGAGATTGGTTGAATAGAAGGCTCCTCCTCGTTACCTGATTCATCATAAGAAATAATAAGAGGATATTGGGAAGTCTCTTCCCTTTCATTAGTATTCTCTTCATCTTCTATTTGTTTTCTTTTCTTTATGTAATTGGAAATATAAGGATTTTCAATGCATTTCACCGCACAATACATATAAATCTTTTCTAGATCAAAATCAAGAAATCTATCAAGATTAAATTTTGGAATACCCTCAGTTATACTTTTCATTTCTTCATAACCCAAAAGAAGGCAAAGCTCTTTATGATGCTCAAGGGTAATCAAATTATCACAATATTTTGAAACGACTTGATCATGAAACAAATAGCATTGGAGCTTTAAATGACCATGTTCATTGCAAAGTTCACAAGGGGTATTATAAATATTGAATCTTTCAGCACATTCATCTAGATCTTCTTGAAACCATTTGGTTTCTAAGTACTTATGCCTCTTGCAATAAATATCTTCTCTATTTGGTGTGTTCATGCAAACATGCACTCCACAAAAGTTGACATGCTCATAAGAGATATTTTCATCATAACTAGTGCAATCATCATTAGCATCATGGATATTCAAAGAATTCGTACTAACCACCTTGCAATCATGCTCATCATTCAAAGATTTAGTGCCAAACAATTTAATGCATTCTTCTTCTAACACTTTGGCACAATTTTCTTTTCCATCATACTCACAAAAGATATTAAAAAGGTGAAGCGTATGAGACAAACTCAATTCCATTTTTTTGTAATTTTCTTTTATAAACTAGACTAGTGCTAAGACCAGAAACAAAAAGATTCGGTTGAAAGATCTAAAGATATACCTTCACTTACCTAGCCTCCCCGACAACGGCGCCAGAAAAGAGCTTGATGTCTACTACACAACCTTCTTCTTGTAGACGTTGTGGTGCACAGGTTTGTAGGACAGTAGCAAATTTCCCTCAAGTGGATGACCTAAGGTTTATCAATCCGTGAGAGGCGTAGGATGAAGATGGCCTCTCTCAAGCAACCCTGCAACCAAATAACAAAGAGTCTCTTGTGTCCCCAACACACCCAATACAATGGTAAATTGTATAGGTGCACTAGTTCGGCGAAGAGATGGTAATACAGGTGCAATATGGATGGTAGATATGGGTTTTTGTAATCTGAAATAATAAAAACAGCAAGGTAACGAACGGTAGAAGTGAGCGTAAACGGTATTGCAATGATAGGAAACAAGGCCTAGGGTTCATACTTTCGCTAGTGCAAGTTCTCTCAACAATAATAACATAGATAGAACATATGACAAGCCCTCAACATGCAACAAAGATTCACTCCAAAGACACTAATAGCGGAGAACAAACGTAGAGATTATGGTCGGGTACAAACCACCACAAAGCTATTCTTTTGGATCAATCTATAAAAGAGTGCGTACTAGAATAACACCTTAAGACACAAATCAATCAAAACCCTAATGTCACCTAGATACTCCATTGTCACCTCAAGTATCCGTGGGCATGATTATACGATATGCATCACACAATCTCAGATTCATCCAACCAACATAAAAGTACTTCAAAGAGTGCCCCAAAGTTTCTACCGGAGAGTCAAGAACGTGTGCCAACCCCTATGCATAGGTTCCCAATGTCACTAAACCCGCAAGTTGATCACCAAGACATACATCAAGTGTTCTCGTAAAAGACTCAATCCAATAAGATAACTTCAAAGGGGAAACTCAATTCATCACAAGAGAGTAGAGGGGGAGAAACATCATAAGATCCAACTACAATAGCAAAGCTCGGGATACATCAAAATCGTATCACCTCAAGAACACGAGAGAGAGAGATCAAACACATAGCTACTGGTACATACCCTCAGCCCCGAGGGTGAACTACTCCCTCCTCGTCATGGAGAGCGCCGGGATGATGAAGATGGCCACCGGTGATGGATCCCCCCTCCGGCAGGGTACCGGAAAGGGGTCCCGATTGGTTTTGGTGGTTCGGAGGCTTGCGGCGCGCAACTCCCGATCTATCTTCTGTTCGGAAGTTTTAGGGTGCGTGGGTATATATGGGTGAAAGGATGCGTCGGTGGAGCTACGGGGCCCCACGAGGCAAGGGGCGCGCCCCCACCCTCGTGAGCACCTCCGTATCTTCCGACATGGGGTCCAAGTCCATCGGTGGGTTTCCTTCCAAAATAACTTCTCCAGCTTGATTTCGTTCCGTTTGACTCCGTCGATATTCCTTTTCCTCGAAACACCGAAATTGGCATAAAACAAAGAAATCTGGGTTGGGCCTCCGGTTAATAGGTTAGTCCCAGAAGTAATATAAAAGTGGATAATAAAGCCCAATATTGCCTAAAACGGTAGATAAAGTAGCATGGAGCAATAAAAAATTATAGATACGTTGGAGACGTATCACCCCCATACTTGTTACGTACTACCACGTGTCCCTGCCATAGGTAGGGTACGGTTCAGTAAGTTGTCAACCCTTTCCTAGCACACACCGTACAGAGAGGCCATGGTAGAAGATACCGGCTGCATCCGGTAGGCATGCCACCTGGTCCGGGGGCATGGGTGTTTCCGGTTGGGACCGAGAGGGGGGCACCCCTTAGAGCGCGCGATATAAATTTGATCCCATGCTACGCGAGGTTGTAGCCTCCCCACTTAGAGTTTCGCTTAACAGGTGACGTGGGTGATTCCAGACACCGGTAAGTTAAGCTAGTGTGTGCGGTCAGGTGTGTTTTCAATTAAAAGACCGTAAATGGAATTAGTCTCGATGGACTAAAGGAATCCGTTACTCATGGGTAAAGAGTACACCCTCTGCAGAGGTTAAATCTATTCGAATAGCCGTGTCCATGGGTAAGGACTACAGTCTGGAATGGGTCAAGTGTCGGTCTTAGTGTCGGTCTTCGGAGGAGAAACTACTAAACCAGAAGATGAATCATGACCTGTGACTTATGGTGATTGGGATTATTATTGTTATGGACTAACCCTTTATATTATTGGAATTATTGAGTATCCCTGGGACGGTTCTACCTCCTGGATATTCATTATTATTTGTTTACCTTACAAGCCCTTTATGTGGTGTCGCTCAGGCACCCGACTGTGGCATGCTTATTTGTTACTTATTTCACTTATAAGCCCTTTATGTGGTGTCGCTCAGACACCCGACTGAGGCACGCTTTCTGTCATTGTCCTTTCGAGGCGTCGCTTCAGACACCCGATCGGTGCATTTTATTTCTATTCTCTGATTGTATATTCATGTTTTATATGAACAACCTGCTTGCGTGCATCATGGATTTTTATTTCATGACTGACGTTGTGATCATAGAATATTTCAGAGCATGAATATCATTTGTTATATTATACCCGTGTTCATAATGTTTGCGAGTACATTCAAAAGTACTCACTGGCTTGTCCCTGGCTGTTGTCTTGGCCAGATTTTCTTGCATGGAGAGGAGCGTTGCACTGACAGCCCCGGAACCTACGCTCTGGTGATAGCAGTCTCGTGAAGATAGGAGTTATCCAGGTCAGCTGTTCCTGTGGGAAATGGAGTCCCGTAGACGCTGATGATCCACAAACCGCTTCAGCCTTCAACCACTAGAACCCATTTGTTGTACTCATAGGCCAGGATGGTCTTGTACTGCATATTATGTATTTTGCTTGAAATTTCTGTATCAAGTTGGTGCCTCGTCAGCTAACAGTAATCCTGGGGCTGATGAGCACTGTTGGGTAACGTAGTAATTTCAAAAAATTTCCTACGATCACGCAAGACCATGGTGATGGCATAGCAACGAGAGGGGAGAGTGTCCGTCCACGTACCCTCATAGACCGAAAGCGGAAGCGTTATATCAACGCGGTTGATGTAGTCGTACGTCTTCACGATCCGACCGATCCAAGCACCGTTACTCCGGCACCTCCGAGTTCTTAGCACACGTTCAGCTCGATGGCGATCCCGGGCTCCGATCCAGCAAAGCGTCGGGGAGGAGTTCCACAAGACTGACGGCGTGGTGGCGATCTTGATGTTCTACCGTCGCGAGGCTTCGCCTAAGCACCGCAACAATATGACCGAGGTGGAATATGGTGGAGGGGGGCACCACACACGGCTAAGGAACGATCACGAAGATCAACTTGTGTGTTCTAGGGTGCCCCCCTGCCCCCGTATATAAAGGAGCAAGGGGGAGGGCCAGCCAGCCCTTGGGGCGCACCAAGGGAGGGGGGAGTCCTCCTCCTAGTAGGAGTAGGACTCCCCTTTCCTAGTCCTACTAGGAAGAGGGAAGGGGGAAGGAAAGAGAGGGAGAGGGAGAGGGAAGGGGCTGCCCCCCCTCCTAGTCCAATTCGGACTCCCCATGGAGGGGGGGCGCGCCACCTCCTGGTGCAGCCCTCTCTCTCCCCTCTTGGCCCAATAAGGCCCATAACTTCCCCGGGGGGTTCCGGTAACCCCTCCGGCACTCCGGTTTTTCTCCGGAAACTTCCGAACCTTTCCGTGTCCGAATATAACCATCCAATATATCAATCTTTATGTCTCGACCATTTCGAGACTCCTCGTCATGTCCGTGATCACATCCGGGACTCCGAACTCCTTCGGTACATCAAAATACATAAACTCATAATATAACCGTCATTGAAACCTTAAGCGTGCGGACCCTACGGTTCGAGAACCATGTAGACATGACCTAGAACCATTCTCGGTCAATAACCAATAGCGGAACCTGGATGCCCATATTGGTTCCTACATATTCTACGAAGATCTTTATCGGTCAAACCGCATAACAACATACGTTGTTCCCTTTGTCATCGGTATGTTACTTACCCGAGATTCGATCGTCGGTATCCAATACCTAGTTTAATCTCGTTACCGGAAAGTCTCTTTACTCGCTCCGTAATACATCATCTCACAACTAACTCATTAGTTGTAATGCTTGCAAGGCTTATGTGATGTGTATTACCGAGAAGGCCTAGAGATACCTCTCCGACAATCGGAGTGACAAATCCTAATCTTGATTCATGCCAACTCAACATATACTTTCGGAGACACTTGTAGAGTACCTTTATAATCACCCGATTCGTTGTGACGTTTGGTAGCACACAAAGTGTTCCTCCGTAAACGGAGTTGCATAATCTCATAGTTGCAGGAACTTTGTATAAGTCATGAAGATAGCATAAGCAACATACTAAGCGATCAAGTGCTAAGCTAATGAAATGGGTCATGTCAATCACATCATTCTCCTAATGATGTGATCCCATTAATCAAATGACAACACATGTCTATGGTTAGGAAACATAACCATCTTGATTAATGAGCTAGTCCAAGAGAGGCATACTAGTGACTATCCGTTTGTCTATGTATTCACACATGTATTATGTTTCCGTTAATACAATTCTAGCATGAATAATAAACATTTATCATGAAATAAGGAAATAAATAATAACTTTATTATTGCCTCTAGGGCATATTTCCTTCAGCCTCCCACTTGCACTAGAGTCAATAATCTAGTTCACATCGCCATGTGATTTAACATCAATAGTTCACATCTATATGTGGTTAACACCCATAGTTCACATCGACATGTGATCAACACCCAAAGGGTTTACTAGAGTCAGTAATCTAGTTCACATCACTATGTGATTAACACCCAAAGAGTACTAAGGTGTGATCATGTTTTGCTTGTGAGATAATTTTAGTCAACGGGTCTGCACATTCGAGCCGTAAGTATTTTGCAAATTTCTATGTCTACAATGCTCGCACGGAGCTACTCTAGCTAATTGCTCCCACTTTCAATATGTATCCAGATTGAGACTCAGAGTCATCTAGATTAGTGTTTGAAACTTGCATCGACGTAACCCTTTACGACGAACCTTTTTTCACTTCCATAATCGAGAAACATATCCTTATTCTACTAAGGATAATTTTGACCGCTGTCCATTGATCTACTCCTAGATCACTATTGCACTCCCTTGCCAATCTTAATGGTAGGGTATGCAATAGATCTGGTACACAGCATGACATACTTTATAGAACCTATGGCTGATGCATAGGGAATGACTTTCATTCTCTTTCTATCTTCTGCCGTGGTCGGGTTTTGAGTCTTACTCAATCTCACACCTTGTAACACAGGCAAGAACTCTTTCTTTGACTGTTCCATTTTGAACTACTTCAAAAATCTTGTCAAGGTATGTATTCATTGAAAAACTTATCAAGCATCTTTGATCTATCTCTATAGATCTTGATGCTCAATATGTAAGCAGCTTCACCGAGGTCCTTCTTTGAAAAACTCCTTTCAAATACTCCTTTATGCTTTGCAGAATAATTCTACATTATTTCCGATCAACAATATGTCATTCACATATACTTATCAGAAATGATGTAGTGCTCCCACTCACTTTCTTGTAAATACAGAAGCTTCGCAAAAGTCTCATATAAAACCATATGCTTTGATCACACTATCAAAGCGTTTATTCCAACTCCGAGATGCTTGCACCAGTCCATAGATGGATCGCTGGAGCTTGCATATTTTGTTAGCACCCTTTGGATCAACAAAACCTTCTGGTTGCATCATATACAACTCTTCTTCTAGAAATCCATTCAAGAATGCAGTTTTTACATCCATTTGCCAAATTTCATAATCATAAAATGCGGCAATTGCTAACATGATTCGGACGGACTTAAGCATCGCTACGGGTGAGAAAGTTTCATCGTAGTCAACCCCTTGAACTTGTCGAAAACCTTTTGCAACAAGTCATGCTTTATAGACAGTTACATTACCATCGGCGTCAGTCTTCTTCTTAAAGATCCATTTATTCTCAATAGCTTGCCGATCATCGGGCAAGTCTACCAAAGTCCATACTTTGTTCTCATACATGGATCCCATCTCAGATTTCATGGCTTCAAGCCATTTTGCGGAATCTGGGCTCACCATCGCTTCTTCATAGTTCGTAGGTTCACCATGATCTAGTAGCATGATTTCCAGAATAGGATTACCGTACCACTCAGTGCGGATTTTGTTCTGGTTGATCTCTGATTCAAGTGACAACTTGATCTGAAGTTTCATGATCTTCATCATTATCTTCCTCACTAATCGGTGTAGGTGTTACGTAAACTGATTTACGTGACGAACTACTTTCCAATAAGGGAGCTGGTACTATTACCTCATCAAGTTCCACTTTCCTCCCACTCACTTCTTTCGAGAGAAACTCCTTCTCTAGAAAGGATCCATTTTTAGCAACGAATGTCTTGCCTTCGGATCTGTGATAGAAGGTGTACCCAATTGTCTCCTTTGGGTATCCTATGAAGACACATTTTCCGATTTGGGTTCAAGCTTATCAGTTGAAGTTTCTTCACATAAGCATCGCAACCCCAAACTTTCAGAAGCGACAACTTTGGTTTCTTGCTAAACCATAGTTCATAAGGCGTCGTCTCAACGGATTTTGACGGTGTCCTATTTAACGTGAATGCGGCCGTCTCAAGAGCATATCCCCAAAATGATAGCGGTAAATTTGTAAGAGACATCATAGATCGCACCATATCCAGTAAAGTGCGATTACGACGTTCGGACACACCATTGCGCTGTGGTGTTCCGGGTGGCATGAGTTGCGAAACTATTCCGCATTGTTTCAAATGTAGACCAAACTCGTAACTCAAATATTCGCCTCCACGATCAGATCGTAGAAACTTTATTTTCTTATTACGATGATTTTCAACTTCACTCTGAAATTCTTTGAACTTTTCAAATGTTTCAGACTTATGTTTCATCAAGTAGATATACCCATATCTGCTCAAATCATCTGTGAAGGTTAGAAAATAACGATACTTGCCGTGAGCTTTAACACTCATCGGACCGCATACATCAGTATGTATTATTTCCAATAAGTCATTTGCTCGCTCCATTGTTCCGGAGAACAGAGTCTTTAGTCATCTTGCCCATAAGGCATGGTTCGCAAGCATCAAGTGATTCATAATCAAGTGATTCCAAAATC
Organism: Aegilops longissima; assembly: GCA_021605205.1. Taxonomy (NCBI): domain Eukaryota; kingdom Viridiplantae; phylum Streptophyta; class Magnoliopsida; order Poales; family Poaceae; genus Aegilops; species Aegilops longissima. The sequence continues at coordinate 799,470,276 of CM038677.1, forward strand.
CCATCAGCATGGAGTTTCTTCATGCGTTTTACACCAATATGACCTAAACGGCAGTGCCACAAATAAGTTGTACTATCATTATTAACTTTGCATCTTTTGGCATCAATATTATGAATATGTGTATCACTACGATCGAGATCCAACGAACCATTTTCATTGGGTGTGTAACCATATAAGGTTTTATTCATGTAAATGTAACAACAATTTATTCTCTTACTTAAATGAATAACCGTATTGCAATAAACATGATCAAATCATATTCATGCTCAACGCAAACGCCAAATAACATTTATTTAGGTTTAACACTAATCCCGAAAGTATAGGGAGTGTGCGATGATGATCATATCAATCTTGGAACTACTTCCAACACTCATCGTTACTTCCCTTCAACTAGTTTCTGCTTATTCTCAGAACTCCTGTTTGAGTTACTAATCTTAGCAACCGAACAAGTATCAAATACTCGGGGCTACTATAAACACTAGTAAAGCACACATCAATAACCTGTATATCAAATATACCTTTGTTCACTTTGCCATCCTTCTTATCCGCCAAACACTTGGGGTAGTTCCGCTTCGGTGACCAATTCCATTGTAGCAAAAGCACTTAGTCTCGGGCTTAGGTCCAGACTTGGGCTTCTTCACTCGAGTAACAACTTGCTTGCCGTTCTTTTGAAGTTCCCTTCTTCCCTTTGCCCTTTTCCTTGAGACTAGTGGTCTTGTCAATCATCAACACTTGATGCTCTTTTCTTGATTTTACCTTCGTCGATTTCAGCATCACGAAGAGCTTGGGAATTACTTTTGTCATCCCTTGCATATTATAGTTCATCACGAAGTTCTACTAACTTGGTGATGGTGACTAGAAAATTCATCAATCACTATCTTATCCGGAAGATTAACTCCCACTTGATTCAAGCGATTGAAGTACCCAGACAATCTGAGCACATGCTCACTAGTTGAGCGATTCTCCTCCATCTTTTAGCTATAGAACTTGTTGGAGACTTCATATCTCTCAACTCGGGTATTTGCTTGAAATATTAACTTTAACTCCTGGAACATCTCATATGGTCCATGACGTTCAAAACGTCTTTGAAGTCCCGATTCTAAGCCGTTTAAGCATGGTGCACTAAACTATCAAGTAGTCATCATATTGAGCTAGCCAAACGTTCATAACGTCTGCATCTGCTCCTGCAATAGGTCTGTCACCTAGCGGTGCATCCAGGACGTAACTCTTCTGTGCAGCAATGAGGATAATCCTCAGGTTACGGACCCAGTCCGTGTAATTGCTACCATCATCTTTCAACTTTGCTTTCTCAAGGAACGCATTAAAATTCAACGGAACAACAAAGACGAGCCATCTATCTACAGTAAACATAGACAAGCAAAATACTATCGGTACTAAGTTCATGATAAATTTAAGTTCAATTAATCATATTACTTAAGAACTCCCACTTAGACAGACATCTCTCTAGTCATCTAAGTGATCACGTGATCCAAATCAACTAAACCATAACCGATCATCACGTGAGATGGAGTAGTTTTCAATGGTGAACATCTTATGTTGATCATATCTACTATATGATTCACGCTCGACCTTTCGGTCTCCGTGTTCGAGGCCATATCTGCATATGCTAGGCTCGTCAAGTATAACCTGAGTATTCTGCGTGTGCAAAACTGGCTTACACCCGTTGTAGATGGACGTAGAGCTTATCACACCCGATCATCACGTGGTGTCTCGGCACGACGAACTTTGGCAACGGTGCATACTCAGGGAGAACACTACTTGATAATTTTAGTGAGAGATCATCTTATAATGCTACCGTCAATCAAAGCAAGATAAGATGCATAAAGGATAAACATCACATGCAATCAATATAAGTGATATGATATGGCCATCATCATCTTGTTCTTGTGATCTCCATCTCCGAAGCACCGTCATGATCACCATCGTCACCGCGCGACACCTTGATCTCCATCGTAGCATCGTTGTCGTCTCGCCAACTATTGCTTCTCGACTATCGCTACCGCTTAGTGATAAAGTAAAGCAATTACATGGCGTTTGCATTTCATACAATAAGCGACAACCATATGGCTCCTGCCATTGCCGATAACTCGGTTACAAAACATGATCATCTCATACAATAAAATATAGCATCACGTCTTGACCATATCACATCACATCATGCCCTGCAAAAACAAGTTAGGCGTCCTCTACTTTGTTGTTGCAAGTTTTACGTGGCTGCTACGGGCTGAGCAAGAATCGTTCTTACCTCGCATCAAAACCACAACGATACTTCGTCAAATAGACTCGTTTTAACCTTCTCAAGGACCGGGCGTAGCCACCTCAGTTCAACTAAAGTGAGAGAGACAGACACCCGCCACCACCTTTAAGCAACGAGTGCTCACAGCGGTGAAACCAGTCTCGCGTAAGCGTCTGCGTAATGTCGGTCCGGGCGCTTCATCTCACAATACCGCTGAACCAAAGTATGACATGCTGGTAGGCAGTATGACTTGTATCGCCCACAACTCACTTGTGTTCTACTCGTGCACATGACATCAACGCATAAAACCTGGCTCGGATGCCACTGTTGGGTAACGTAGTAATTTCAAAAATTTTCCTACGATCATGCAAGACCATGGTGATGGCATAGCAACGAGAGGGGAGAGTGTCCGTCCACGTACCCTCGTAGACCGAAAGCGGAAGCGTTATATCAACGCGGTTGATGTAGTCGTACGTCTTCACGATCCGACCGATCCAAGCACCGTTACTCCAGCACCTCCGAGTTCTTAGCACACGTTCAGCTCGATGACGATCCCCGGGCTCCGATCCAGCAAAGCGTCGGGGAGGAGTTCCGTCAGCACGACGGCGTGGTGACGATCTTGATGTTCTACCGTCGCAGGGCTTCGCCTAAGCACCGCAACAATATGACCGAGGTGGAATATGGTGGAGGGGGCACCGCACTGCAGCTAAGGAACGATCACGAAGATCAACTTGTGTGTTCTAGGGTGCCCCCTGCCCCGTATATAAAGGAGCAAGGGGAGGGCGGCCAGCCCTTGGGGCGCTAAGGAGGGGGGAGTCCTCCTCCTAGTAGGAGTAGGACTCCCTTTCCTAGTCCTACTAGGAAGAGGGAAGGGAAAGGAAAGAGGGAGAGAGAGAGGGAAGGGGCTGCGCCCCCCCTCCTAGTCCAATTCGGACTCCCCATGGAGGGGCGCCACCTCCTGGTGCAGCCCTCTCTCCCCTCTTGGCCCAATAAGGCCCATAACTTCCCGGGGTTCCGTAACCCCTCCCACTCGGTTTTTCTCCGAAACTTCCGAACCTTTCCGGTGTCCGAATATAACCATCCAATATATCAATCTTTATGTCTCGACCATTTCGAGACTCCTCGTCATGTCCGTGATCACATCCTGGACTCCGAAATCCTTCGGTACATCAAAATACATAAACTCATAATATAACCGTCATTGAAACCTTAAGCGTGCGGACCCTACGGTTCGAGAACCATGTAGACATGACCTAGAACCATTCTCGGTCAATAACCAATAGCGGAACCTGGATGCCCATATTGGTTCATACATATTCTACGAAGATCTTTATCGGTCAAACCGCATAACAACATACGTTGTTCCCTTTGTCATCGGTATGTTACTTACCCGAGATTCGATCGTCGGTATCCAATACCTAGTTTAATCTCGTTACGGAAAGTCTCTTTACTCGTTCCGTAATACATCATCTCACAACTAACTCATTAGTTGTAATGCTTGCAAGGCTTATGTGATGTGTATTACCGAGAAGGCCTAGAGATACCTCTCCGACAATCGGAGTGACAAATCCTAATCTTGATTCATGCCAACTCAACATATACTTTCGGAGACACTTGTAGAGTACCTTTATAATCACCCGATTCGTTGTGACGTTTGGTAGCACACAAAGTGTTCCTCCGTAAACAGGAGTTGCATAATCTCATAGTTGCGAGAACTTTGTATAAGTCATGAAGATAGCATAAGCAACATACTAAGCGATCAAGTGCTAAGCTAATGAAATGGGTCATGTCAATCACATCATTCTCCTAATGATGTGATCCCATTAATCAAATGACAACACATGTCTATGGTTAGGAAACATAACCATCTTCGATTAATGAGCTAGTCCAGTAGAGGCATACTAGTGACTATCTGTTTGTCTATGTATTCACACATGTATTATGTTTCCGGTTAATACAATTCTAGCATGAATAATAAACATTTATCATGAAATAAGGAAATAAATAATAACTTTATTATTGCCTCTAGGGCATATTTCCTTCAAGCACAAGGGCCATTTTCTGGAAAATTATATCTCGAAAATCCGGTCCTGACACTTGCTAAAATAGATAGAAGACTTGGCATAGTTAATGCGCTGCCCGGTTGCCTGACAGTATGTGTCCAGGACATGGTACACCTTCGTTGCTCCCATACCATTAGCCTTGAAAAACAGCTGGCTGTCATCAGCAAAAAGAAGATGGCTTACCGGTGGCGCCGTAGGAGCTACCTGTAGTCCATGCATATTGAATGACTCACTTTTTGATTTTATCAGGCATGAAAGGCCCTCTGCTGCCAGCAAGAACTAGTATGGGGAAATAGGGTCCCCTTGTCTGATACCTCGTGACGGAGAAAACTGTTGGAGCTTCTTACCATTGAAAAGAACTGAAAATTTGACTGTTGTGACCAAGCTCATAACAATATCAACCCATTGGTAAGTGAAACCAAGCTTAATCATTATTGCTTTTAAATAAGGCCACTCCACCCGATCATAGGCCTTTCATCATATCAAGCTTGAGTGCACATGATTGATGTTTCTTTGATTTGTTTCTCTTCATGAAGTGCAAGCACTCGTATGCTGTAATGATGTTGTCTGTGATCAATCTACCTGGGACAAAAGTTGATTGCTCCTCTGAGATTATATCAGGTAATACTAACTTTAACCTGTTAGATATCACTTTCGAAGCAATCTTGTACAACACGTTACATAAGCTAATTGGCCTGAACTGAGTTAATAGAGTTGGATTTTTTACCTTGGGTATAAGTACCAATATAGTGTCGTTTATGCTTTCCCCCGACTCCGTTCCCTCCACTATCCTCAGAACTGCCTTGGTCACATCATCCCCGCATGTATCCTAGTGGTGCTGGGGTATCTATCTGGGCCTGGTGCTTTGATTGGAAACATCTGGAAGAGAGCAGACTTTACCTCCTGATGTGTGTACGGTGCATTTAACATATCGTTCATGGCCGGGGTAACTTTGGTTGGGACTGTATCAAGCACCTCTTCTATGTTGTGAACCCCTTTTGATGTGTAGATATTTTTATAAAAGGTGGTGGTCATATTCTCCATCTCTGTCACATTTTCTGTTATCTGACCATCCGGTCTCTGGAGCGACTTTATTTGGTTCTTTCTTCTCCTTCTGCTTGCTCTTAGATGGAAAAATACGTGTTCTTATCCCCATGCATAAGCCACTCCAACCGGGCGTGTTGTCTCTAGAGGATCTCTTCCCTGTGGTAAAGTTCGGTTAGTCTTTCCACTAATTTAATTTCTGTGTAACTTGGACCGGATCTGCTTAGGTTTCCGCGTAACTCCTGTAGCTCTGCCTTCAGGCGTTGGATCTCGCGCCGGACATTCCCGAAATGATTGTGATCCCATTGGCTCAAGTCATTAGACAATGACTGTAGTTTGTCGCTTATGCTTTGGACAGAATCTCCGTCGCTCTGAGCCCACGCGTGCTGGACCACTGGCTGCAGCCCCGGGTCCCTCTCCCATGCCAACTCATATTTAAACGAGCGTGGGGCCCGCCTGCATGTATCCTCATGCACGTACCTTATGTAGAGGGGCGCATGATCACTTGAGGCCGCCGTGCCGTGCTCCAATCTAGCCGATGGAAAAGCTATAGTCCATGCTGGGTTGGCTACTCCCCTATCCAACCTCACTCTTGTGTATGTACCACCAGCCACTTTCTTCTCAAACGTCCAATCAGTGCCAATGTAACCTATATCAGTCGAACCGCAAGTGTCCAGGGCATCCCTAAAAGCATCCATCTGTGCCTGGCTTCTGTTTCCAACTCCATCGTGTTCATGGGGATGTAACACCTCATTGAAGTCACCCAGGACTAGCCACGGTAAATCATTGGTCCCTACGATTCCTCTGAGCATGTCCCACGTTTTGTATCTTTCATTGACCTGAGCTTCCCCATAGACAAAAGTTACCCTTGTTTTCACATCTACAAGGTTATCAATGAGTGCATCAATATGATACTGCGAATAACCAACAATCTCAAGCTTTATTTCTTCATTCCAAAAAACTCCTAGACCACCACTTCTCTCCGAGCTACTAACAGTGAAGCTCTTATTATAACATAAAGAACCAACCATATTCTCTACCCTAGTTCCCTCTATTTGAGTCTCAAGTATGCAAAGTATAGAGGGGGCATATTGCTTCGTTAGATCACGAAGCTCTCGAACCGCCGCAGGTTTGCCAGCCCCATGACAGTTCTAGCAGAGGAGACTCATTGCGCATGGCGCGACCCCCCTTAGAGGCCCGCCAAACGCGCATCATTGTTTTTGGATAGAGTTGTGTTCTTTCCAGTGGGTTTCTCGCCTGTCACTGTGTTGGTTTTGTTCCTCTTCGGTTCCTGCTTTGAAGAGGGGCTCTGTGGGATTTCGGTGGCTGTTGTTGACGTAGTAGTGGAATCAGTAGCAGGCGCTGGAAGCAGCAGTAACGCCTTTTGGTCTGTCACGTCAGCCCCCCTCTTCCTGTTCCTATCACCATCGTCCATCGTCATATCCGTATCAGATTTTGCATCTTTCTTCTTAGTAGCGGGGGTGTCAAGATCAGAACCACGGCCGCGTCCTCTTCCTGTCCTCCCACCGCCGCCTCCTCCGCAGCCACCTCTTGCTCTGTTACCATCAGCTGGGCCTCGTCCTTCACCTAGGCCACTCCCCGGTCCCTTGAACCATGAAGCTTTCAGGTCTTTAAAAACCAACGCCTTTGGGTTATGCACACCATCGCCGCACTCTTTGAAGAGATGGCCAATGTATCCACACACTTCACACCAATCAGGGAGCCGTTCATACTTGACTCTGAAGATCTCCCTGTGCATAGTGTCCTTCTTCTTCACCACCAGAGAGACGGCGTCTTTGAGGGGCTTGGTGACATCAATCTTCACAGGAACACGTGCAAAGTTGCCTTCAAAATCTTGAGATCTTGGTTCGGCATAGATGAACTCCCCCACCGTTGCAGACAAAGCTTTGATCTTAGGGAAGAAACCATCAGGGAAGTCATGGATCTGTATCCACATATCTACTTTGTTGAGTTTGATCGTAGACGGTTTCGTGTAGCTGTCATACTCAGCAACCACCGCTTTCCCCTTGAAGCTCCAGGGTCCATCCTCCATCACCCGTTCCCAATCGCCCAAGCATCCAAACTGCAGCGTGTATAGGTTATGTTCAAGCGGCCTGGTCTTCACTTCCGTTGCTAGGTCCCAGGCGACCCTCATGTTTCTGTAAAACCAATACTGACTATAAGGCTTCTCCGTGTGAACTCTGGCAATGGCCATCCACCTGGTCGCCTCCTTTGGCAGCTCATCATCCTCGATCACCACGTCCTGGAGATGATCTTCCTTCAAACCTAGTTCGTCCATCATTGCTTCCAGATCGGTCATGCCGCTCCCCGATCCTGAAGCAGTGTCTTCCATATCCTCTTGCCCGAGGTCTTGTTCCGCGGGAGGTATGATCCCTAGTGATCCCTTCCCCCTACCGATCGCCGCCGGCGAGGGGGATAGGAGAGGGGAGCCGAGGTCTCTACGGTGGTGCGATCGGTCGCCGCCGCCGAGAGGAGAGAAACCCTAACAGGAGGGGATGCGGCTGTGTGCGTTGACGAGATGAGCTATCTAAAAAAAACAATACTTGCAGTTTGCAGACACTATCCCATCGTGCACGAGCCTGCCACGCGACGCGACTTTGGGCCGCGGCCTGCTACGCGCTGGCGGCAACGCCTGCCTGGGCCGCGCGAACAAAGAAAGTCCGACGGCATCGGTGCGACTGCGACCGATCGGGTGCATCATGGGTAATCATCACGCCCCGTAAAACTAGGGATCTTACTGTTACATACTATTTGGTTGGGATTCCCCCGGTATCCCGGGCGAGTTCATCACATGCGTCAGCCCTTCTTCTCTCTCGACGACCAACGTATCGACGAGTGCGATGGGGACGGGCTGCCCTGCCCCGACGACGCCGTCGACGAGGCCCTCATCTCCTCCCTGCCCGCCCTGGACGACGCCTTCCTAGAGGCCCTCGGAGTCGACTGCTCGCCGCCGGCGCCCATGGACGTGGACGTGCACGTGCTGGTCACCCACAGCCCGGCCGCCGGCCCCAAGACCAACTCCGGCGGTGCGTTCCCGCGCTGGGACGTGCCCACGAAACCGCGCCGCCAGCCGGCCGCCGCGCGCAAGCGGCCCTGGTCCCACCCGTCCATGTCTTTCGGAGTCCCGGCCGTCCACGAGGCGCCGGCCGCCCATGGCGGGCACGGTGTCGGCGCCGACAACGCCGGGGTGTTCAGTTACGGCAGCGACATCAAACGTAGCAAGTCGATTTGCGGCGGCAGCGACATCAAACCCAGCAAGTTGAGTTTGAGTTACTGCAGTGACGGCGGCAGCAACGTCGACGACTTGGGTGGCGGCCGCCGGCGGTCGGCGGGGCGGAAGCGGGAGCAGGCGCCGGAGGGCCAGGAATGCGGGCACTGCCACACGACGAAGACGCCGCAGTGGCGGAACGGGCCGGACGGGCCGGCCACGCTGTGCAACGCGTGCGGCATCCGGTTCAGGATGGGCAGGGACAAGCTGGTGCCGGAGTACCGGCCGTCGACGAGCCCCTTCTTCCGCAGCGGCGAGCACTCCAACCGCAACAGCAAGGTGCAGAAGCTCAGGGAGAAGAAGGTGAAGGCCCTCAAGCTCTACGGCGACGGCGGCGGCTCCGGTGCACCTGGCGGCGCCCTGACGCCGGCGAAGGTCGCCGGCAATGTAGATACTAGCTCAGTTCTTTAGGGTGCCCGTCCGGTCTCTTTGCGGATTTTTTTTTTAGCATGTTTAATTCAATTTGTTAAAATCAATAGGCCGAAGAGGATGGGTCACCTTGTTCTTGTAAATACTTGTAGGTGATGTTAGACCATGACTGAATTACTTGTCAGGTTTTAGCAGCTTTCTTTTGGTTTATTATACTGAAATTAAGTTGCAAGTTTATTAGCTCGAGTGGGCATGAAATTGTTTATATTACACCAGATGAAATCGAGTTGCAATGGGAAAATCTCTCTCAAGTTGGATGTCGAAAGGCATCACTTACCTAAAATTATCACCTTCGATATGCTAACAAGTCGCAAAAGCAATATATGTTCAACTGACTACGTCCTAAACTGAACATGAACTCGTCTTAAGTGACTGCAATATATATAGCAAACACTACACAGAAGAAGGCAGCCGGAAGCATCAGGCAACAACTGTGGCTACCACCAAACCAAGCAAGCATCAAACCACAGAGCAACCAGCAGCAAAAACCCAAGCATAAACACCGAGATATAAGATAGTTCTATATTATGTACCAAAGATGGCAGACCGGAAGTTTCCAAGCCACCACGACTCTGCAGCAGAACTACGGCCAAGATCCAAGTCAACGGCACCGACACGACATGTTTTTTCTTCATTCATGGACGTCTAATGTTTCGACAGCAAAAGAAAATCTAATTACGCAAGATAGCGGTAGAGCTTCCTATCTACCTTGTCCCTCTCCAGGAACTCGCGCTCGATCAGGGACTCGATCCTCTTCTTGATCACCACCGGGTTCGGCAGGAAGCGCGCCTGCAGCTGCTTCGTCACCTCCGTCACTATGCTGTTGTGGTCCAGGACCCTCCTGGACTTCATGATCCTCACGATGGCGGCCTCGATCTGGGGCTTCCGGTCCTCCTCGACCCTGTGCCGGGTCTCCTGCTTCTCTGGCTCTGACTCCTTCTGCGCAACCACCGTGCCAATCTTCACCTTCACCAACTTGCTGCTGAACTTGTCGTTGAAGTGGAAAGCGTCGCTGTCGGATATGTCCTTGCTCATGGGCTCCTTCCGCAGCACGTTCTTGCCCTTCACACAGGCAAGAGACTGGAGGCAGCGCTTCAGATCAACAGGTGGTATGGCTGTGGCCTGCTCTATTTCCTTGTAGGTCAAAGTATCTGTCGAGTTGAATAGCATCAAGACACACATCTGGTAAGTTGAGACGTTCAGCTCATGCTTGCGGTCTCCAAATGTTGCCTTGATGTCCGCATTCCCCATATTTGTCTGCCATGTCAGTCTCCTGCCATTGTGCGTGCCCAGGTAGTGTGCACGGAACTGCTCAGAAACACCAAGGATCTCAGGTGGAAGATTGCAGGTAGCGCATGGCTGTGTTGGCCAAGATCCAGTGGTGAGAATCTGGACAGATATTGTTGGGACATCACTGTCACCAGCAAGATTGGCATAGAAACTTTGCATTGTATCCTGAGACGTCTTCAAATCAGTGAACATGCTTTCCAGCTTTGACGTAAACTGGTAGCCACATTCTGTCTTCAGCTTCACAAGCATGTTCCTCTCAGCCTCATCAGAACTAGTTTTCCCAGATAGAAGGCGTTTTGCCAAGTGCTGCTTGTAATACTTCTCAAAAACATCTTTCTCCTGCAAGTACCTGAACAGCATCATAACCTTGTCCAGAACTGTCTCAATATCCTCTTCATTGGCAGCACCTTTCACACCTTTCCGAAGCTTGTCATCAACATACAATGATATGAACTCAGGGGAGCGGTTGTTTAAGTTGATGAAATGCTCAAATGAGGCATTCAAAGCATTCTGGAAAGTCTTGTCATTGCTGAATGAAACACTGACAATCTCATCATACTTGTCCTTCTCATTTAGAAGACGCTGGACGAAATCAACAGGATCCCTTAATCTCTCTGGGTCAGTCACCAAAATCTTTCCAGTCTCCTTAACATGAGAAGCCATGAGAGATCTGATGGTTGAATGCCCATCAGGGACACGTTTAAACAAGTCATACATCCTGGTCAGGTCTTCATGCTTGTCATTAATGAGCATATTCACAAGACCAGAATTCTCCATAAGAAACAACCTCTGCATGTGAATCGAGAGCATCTCTTTGTCCACAACATTAGCTATCTTGTCTGCAGTTTTGGCGTCCATATACAGCGAAACACGTTCTGATTCCTCAGCAAGCCGCTTCTCAGCATTCTTCAGGTACTCACCACAGTCGCAACGCTCAATGCACTGCTGCGACTCACCACTATAGAAACTTGCAGACACCTCAAGGAATGGCCTCTCAAAGTCATCCTGATAGACAGAAGACCCCAGTTCCATCAGCATTTTCGTTGTATTCCTCATCAAACCTCTGTTTATCATCTCACCCATCCTCTCTCTATGAATGAGTTCCAGAAGTGTGTCGACCAATCTCCCATGAATTTTGGGGGAGCGGACAACAATATCTCTCCACAGTTCTAGACCATGCTCAAAGACAGGTGTCTTTTTGCTAGATGGAATAAATGTTCTATCCATATACATTAGTATATCTCTGATCATCTGTAATGCCTTGATATGATCAGCCCACCTTCTCTGTAGCTCCTCCAAGAACAAACCACCTTGGGCAGCCTCTACTAATTTGCCCATTTCTCTAAGGTGTCCTTTCAAGTTCTCTGCCAATTTATCGTAGAGCCTCCCACCATGCTTGTGAAGAACCATGTTGTATGCAGTCCTGGCCAACACAAAAGGGAGTATTACATCATGAAATTTAAATAACAATATCTGCACAAAACCAATAGCAACATGACGGAACAGTAATATATGGCCTAAAAATAATACTCAGATAATAAAGCAAGTCATTCCTCAGCATACCTCAAAACAGCACAGCCACCACACATAAGCTCTAAAACACAAACACAGACTAGTCTGCACTATATTTATGGCATCTTTAGTCAATAAGCACACTAAGAAACCCCAAACCAACTCCCAAAAAAAAGGCAGGACAACACACATGCCAGCCACAATTTCTAAAACATTATATAAAGACAATTTTACAGAAAAAACTATCCATACAGTTTGGTGTGATCAGTATTTCTTTGAAATAATCTTCAGTGAACTAAATAAAAGCAGACAAGTCATCTATATGATTTACATTCCGAGCCATCCAGTCTTATAAAAAATTGCATCAAACAGGTCATTTATACTCCGCAATTTCATACCTCATATCTCTTATCTATTCCATCTTAGTTAAAGCGGACCTTGCAAATGTACAAAGGAAAAATAATGATTCTTTCATAACATAAGCAAAGCCATATGTACAGGGATGTCAAAGCCAAAATCAAAAAACATGGGGTCTACTAGCACTATCCAAAAAAAACTGGGCTTTCCTGAGAATAACTAAACAACCAGGATTTCCTGAATTCAGAAGGAGCACATACGCATTACTACTATTATGGGCTAAATTCTTTCCTGTATTTCATGATTCAGAAAAACAGTAGTCCCAGAAGGGGAATGTGTTTCAGTGTTTGTATCATGATAACTTCATCTATTTGGCATAAAGAGAAGCCTAGATTGCATTATCTGGTAAAAAGGCAACTTCCGCAGTTACACTACTCCAAAAAGACCTCTACTAAAAGGGAGTGTGAAAATTTTATATGCAGCCTAACATTAAGCACAGATAAGTTTTTAGGAGAAAATATCATGGGATTTCCTATTATACATGTACCTAATTTAGTGGGTTGGGCTTACCATCCTTCAAAGAACCAGCATGGATGTCATTACTCATTCTACAAAGTTGAATTCATTTCTACCTAATCGCCTAAGTCCCAGGATGAGTAAATGAATTGGGCTATTGTGCAAGCATGAATAGTTTGCTGAGAAAGTTCGCTACTCCGTTAAACAATAAATTAGCTAACTACAACATTATTACGCGGGCTAGCGTGGTCACTTCAGCATACCTTAATTAATTCTATTGTCGAATACAGCGGTTCAAGTGCATCCAACATACCTTTTCCTAGCAGATACAGCCATTACTACTTGCAAATGAATTACACCATATGTCATTATGGCAATAGTGTTTGCTAACGCCAGACAAGATCTTGGTTTCAAGATGAGAACTAAGTACTAAAACAATGTGAACAGCATTGGTACAGGTGTCTACTAGCACCCTTTTGTAACACCAATGTTTCCATGCTAGTCGTGGATGAGTTTACAGCTATTGAGTCAAAAGGTTACAGTGGCAAGTAGCACTGGTATTAAATCCGTTATAACAACACAAGGACTTTAATCATGGAAATCATACATTAACAATCAAATTAAGTCATGTCAACCTTCAAAATACTTTTTCTCAAAGAAATCTGGAACAAAAATTAATAAGGGGCTTCCCGAAGATGAAGCGACACCAGAACCTAGAAACGGAATACTGCCACGGTAACACAGGGCAAAGTAAAGATATGGCCTTTTTTAAGATATAAAGCCCATATGCACATTCTAGACAACGTATCCTAACAGCTTTCATGCCCACCCCCTCACCCCAGTTTCCAAGTAATTATCTAAAAAAATCTCAGAGGACTAAGATGACCTACTATAAACAAGTAAATTCCAATTACTTTCATCATACATAACATTTGGATACATTATGACACAGACACACTATCATAATGATTTAAGCACAAAACTTTTTTGGTAACATTGTCTAGAATACATTGTTTATAATATGTCATATCTTTACTCTGTGGACACAAAAATTAATTATAGCATAACAGCAAAAATATTATGCTTCGCACAGCCTTGCAGACACACTGGCAGGTCAAAACAGACACAAACTAATTTTCACCAAAACTATGTGCTATATCCAGCGCTCCAAAACTACACCAGGGCAAAGACATACCAATTTCCGACGACGGCGTGCTAAAACCCATGCAACTAATTTCTACCAAAAGTAAGCAAACTTCGTCCAGACTCCAAAACTACAATCAGAACAACACATCCCAATATCCAAACAACAAATATAAACTTGTGCAAGTCACAACCACGCCAGCGCGGGATAACCCCATGCAACTCAATTTCTACCAGGATTAGGCGCTACGTCCACGCCCTTTCAAGCCTCGGCGCATCCCGATTTCTTAACAACAAACCATAAACTCGCATAACTAGGATTAACCTAACAGACACCCCCGGCCAACCAAAATCTTCGGAATTTACTGCGTATCCCCACATCCAATCTACGGCCACACAGCAAAACTTAAGAAAAAACAAAAGACGCGATCCACACACTATCTAGCGACCAATCCCGACCCGAACCTAGCGACGAATCAATCTAGCGAGGAATCCCGATCCGCGAAAACCAACACATATACCGTCGGCGGCCGCGCCTCGCCTCGCCGGCCACACGTGCGCCGAAACCAGCATCGTTAAAAAAAAGGGGTGCGGGGGCAGATCGGGGTGGTCAACCTGTAGAGCTCCTCGAAGGAGAGGCCGCTGGCGTTGTGGTTGTAAATCTCGCGGATGGCGTCATCGAGCTTCTTCCACGACTTGTCGAAGAACTTGGGGTCGACCTCGACCCGGTGCTTGAAGGGCTCGATCTTGGGGATGCGCTTCCGCTGGGGATTCATCTCCGCCGCCGCCGACGCCGCGGCGATCCGCCCTCCCTGCTGCCTAGGGTTCCGGCGAGGCGAGGCGAGGAGGGGATGGGACGGGACGATGGGCCTCGGCTCGGCCGTATAGGTAATTTGTTGTTTCGTTTCGCTCGCGTGCGTGCGTGCGTGTGCGCTTATATTTTCCGGATTCTTTTGGGGGTTTCGCCTCGGTGGATATCCCACATCCGGGCCTCCCCCTCCCTATATTTGGCGCTTCGGGCCTCGCCGTCTCGGGCTCGTTTTCCCTTGGACTCACGTTCGTATTCCGATTGTTCACGTTTTATATTCAAACTTCACAAACACATCAACACGCCACATTGTTTTTCTTTTCAACGAGAACGGACCTAATAAGAGCTAACTCCAACCAGCCGATCCAAGCGGACGGCGATTTTATCCGCTTTTTATCTGTTTGGGTCGGCCCAGCGAACACTCATGTCCGCTTTCGCGTTTGGGTCGGCGCTTGCGCCCAAAGCTGGCCCGGCCCATCTTTTAGGTCGCGTGAAATATAAAATACCGCAAGCATTTTAAAAATAAAAAAATATTAATTAAACATTAATGCCGGCCACAAAATCCTGCGAGAGTCACGAGTCCACTTTTACGTTAAGTTAAAACATTAATAAATCTAAAAATTAGGATTGGCGCGTTGCCCTAAGCATCCACGTCATTGTCGTTGGGGTCGGTGAGGTCGATGAGCGTCCGCGCCGGGCCAACCTAGGGGAACGTCGTCGCCTAGGCGGTGGCTGTATCGCCGACAGCTGGGCTGGCCCACCGGGGCAAGACGCTCATCCTCCTCCTTGCGATGCTCCAACTGCTCGAGCCGCTCGCCCTAGCGGCGCCCCTCCGCCAGCCTGCGCTATCGCCATTGCTTCGGGTACATATATGATATATTCATTTTTCATCATGTTTTCCTACTGTTATTTATAGTGTTTTTAATCAATACAACACTTTGTGAAAAAATTCTAATGTCTTTTCTCACTTAATATGCAAGATTTACATGAAGAGGAGATTAACGGCAGCTGAAATTTTGGACCTAAAAAGGCTATGTCAGAGATACCTATTCTGCACATCTCCAAATAAGCTGACATTTCACGGAGATTTATTTTGAAATAAATAAAAAATATTGAAGAAAATAAATACCAATATATGTTCTATATTGGATCTGAACATATATTGGATCTGAACATATAATCAACTGATATATTGGAGAAAATAAATACGAGAGGGGGCCACCCAGGTGCCCATCTTCTGGTACATAAGCCTATTTGCCCTATACAAAAATAAGGAGAAGACTTTCGGGACGGAGCGCCGTCGTCTCGAGGCGGAACTTGTGCATGAGCAGTTTTGCTCTCCGGCGGAGCAATTTCATAGGGGATACTTCCCTCCGGGCGGGGGAAATCGAAGCCATCGGCATCACCAACAACCATCTCATCGTGGGAGGACCAATCTTCATCAACATATTCACCGGCACTATCTCATCTCAAACCCTAGTTCATCTCTTGTATCCAATCTTTGTATTAAAATATCATATTGATACCTGTGGGTTGCTATTAGTGTTGATTATATCTTGTAGTTGATGCGAATTAGTTGATTTAATAGAAGATTATATGTTCAGATCCAATATGCTAGTTGGTTTATTTAGTAGAAGATTATATGCTCAATTTCATTATGTTATTGAATACCCCTCTGATCTTGAACATGAATATGATTTGTGAGTAGTTATTCTTATTCATGAGGACATGTAAGAAGTCTTATCATAAATAATCATGTTTAGTACTTCACGCAAGTGAAGTTATCAAGCTTTTATTTCACATGAAAAGGTTATCAAGGTTTTAATCAAGGGCACAACTAGAAATTCCAGAAGAAGAAAAACAGAAAAAAAAAGTACAACTCACAATCTTGAGCAAGAGCAAGCAAACGAGATAGACGGGGATGAGCTTGCCGGTTTGCAAGGGAGCTACTCCCTCCATTCCATAATATAAGACGTTTTTTGCACTAGTATTATTCTTATTCTAATTTTGTTGTGTGGTTTGTGAAGGAGATAGACGGAGATGAGCTTGTCAGTTTGCTTGCAAGCAAACGAGGCACACTCATATATTGGCTGTGATGACATCTTATATTAGGATATATGGGACAAAGGAGTAGTATTTACTCAATGAAGATATATATTAAGAACTCGAACTACTCACCCTAAGTAGTAGTAGTAGGAGTTTGCCTCTGGTTATTTCTTGTGTGTGGGAAATAAAATCTGATCGTTTAATGCTAAATAAAGGTAGGCCTTTGAATCATATGATCAGAGAACAATGTTAGCAACTGGCGGAAGTATTTATTGCTCATTCATTTGGAAGAGAAGAGATATGCGCTAAACCTATTGGCTAACTAGGACCAGAAGTAAGTATAAGACGAAAGCAAGGAACTTGATTACTTGCCCACCGTACAAGTTACAATTAATCAAACACAACCCCATTAATTAAGAACTCTGCTAGACCATCCGTTCTGATGTTGCTCCTTCAGATAGACTATCGGTTCACCAAACGCTGCAACACCAACTTTCGACTGAACTGTCGCTTCACAGGTTTGCAATCTCAAACTCCTTTTTTTGTAAAGGATATTTTTATTAACTAACAATGTAGCATCAAATAGATACAAATCATGATGAGCAACATCCGACCTTTCCATAGTTAAGATGCACGCAGCTAAACACTAAAAATCTGACAAAAAAACTGAAAAACCGACATATCATCAACAAAAGAGTCATATAAGACCGACATTATGCCTATGTCAAGGAGATAATAGACCGATCCGAAGATTATGTTGCCATTCATGTTGGGTAAAATCCCCTATGGTCACCCGCTCCAACCATGTACACACATTTTTGAATAGTAGTTGGCACTCCGTTTGATGTAGCGTAGATCATATATGAAGCGAGTGTGTACAACGACAAAGAATTTGCAAAGAAGAATAGTTTTTGCCACTAAAAGCCAAATCATTTCTACGGGAGAATATCATGTGCTACGGGTGCTTCTGCGCGACCTCGGTCGTTGATCTAAGATCTAACGGTGAACATCAATGTTTGTGGACATGTGCATAATTATGGTATTTCTCCGGGGTGTTCCTGCATACACTGATGTTCACCGCTGGATCTTGAAATCGACGGTCGAGGTCGTGCGGGAGCACCTAACTCCCATAGCACCTGATATTTCCCCTCATTTCTACATAGCCAAAGCGCCCATAATAAGGCATACACACCCATCCTTATAGTGTTTTTGATCGACCCTATTTGAAATGTCGTCTAACCAATGACAAAAATATTGACACACTTAGGGCATCTTCAAGGTGGATCCGCAAACCTCCCGCAAACCTCCAGACCGCGAAAGCCATCCGATGCCGACCTGTATCGGTCTGTGGAGCGGTCCGAACGCGATTTCTCCCGCAAACCAGAGACCAAAGTGAGGGAGGTTTGCGGGAGTCCGGAACGCTCCCAAGCCCGCTTCTGACCGCCCTGACCCACCAAAAAACCCTCCCCCCTCCCGCGCGCTCCCGCCCGGCGTCAGCTGCCCGCATTCATGCCGCTGTAGAGCGCGCCGCTCCGCATTGAAGTCGGCTCGGGACGGACGCGACCTCTCACTGCCTCTGCCATTGAAGTGGCGCGCCGACCGAGGGCGTCGCCCGCTGCATGCCCGGATGAACACGCCTCCTCGCCGCATTCATACGCCCCCATTAACCCTGTTTGGAAGTCGATAAACCTACTCCAGCCACACGTCCTTTCATGAGCGGGCCGACATTAAATCCAACGCCGGTCGAGCTCCTCCCGTCTGCCCTCTGTTTAAACGATGGCAGGCCCTGGGCAAGAAGCACACCCCTCCGCCGCTATCCCAATCGCCTCCTTCACCATTTTGATGGCATCTGACAGGCAGGAAGAGCAGTTCTCTGGCATAAAAGTCGGCATGGTGGCCCGCCGAGCCCGGCAGATATGAGCGAGGCAGCTCGCTGCTCCACCTCCCTCCCCTAGGCCGACGGAGCAAGTTGCTGCCCCAATCCCGTGAAGGAAATATGCCCTAGAGGCAATAATAAAGTTATTATTTATTTCCTTATTTCATGATAAATGTTTATTATTCATGCTAGAATTGTATTAACCGGAAACTTAGTACATGTGTGAATACATAGACAAAACATAAGTATCCTTAGTATGCCTCTACTTGACTAGCTCGTTTATCAAAGATGGTTATGTTTCCTAACCATAGACATGTGTTGTCATTTGATGAACGGGATCACATCATTAGGAGAATGATGTGACGGACAAAACCCATTCGTTAGCTTAGCATATTGATCGTTCAGTTTTATTGGTACTGCTTTCTTCATGACTTATACATGTTCCTCTGACTATGAGATTATGCAACTCCCGAATACCGGAGGAACACCTTGTGTGCTATCAAAAGTCACAACGTAACTGGGTGATTATAAAGATGCTCTACAGGTGCCTCCGAAGGAGTTTGTTGGGTTGGCATAGATCGAGATTAGGATTTGTCACTGCGAGTTTCGGAGAGGTATCTCCGGGCCCTCTCGGTAATACAAATCACTGTAAGCCTTGCAAGCAATGTGACTAATGAGTTAGTTGCGGGATGATGCATTACGGAACGAGTAAAGAGACTTGCCGATAACGAGATTGAACTAGGTATGATGATACCGATGTGTTGGGGAACGCAGTATTTCAAAAAATTTACCTACGATCACGCAAGATCTATCTAGGAGATGCATAGCAACGAGCGGGGAGAGTGTGTCTACGTACCCTCGTAGACCGAAAGCGGAAGCGTTAAGTAACGCGGTTGATGTAGTCGAACGTCTTCGTGATCCAACCGGTCAAGTACCGAACGCACAACACCTCCGCGATCTGCACACGTTCAGCTCGGTGACATCCCTCGAACTCTAGATCCAGCTGAGGCCGAGGGAGAGTTTCGTCAGCCCGACGGCATGGTGACGGTGATGATGAAGTTACCGGCGCATAGCTTCGCCTAAGCACTACGACAATATGACCGAGGTGGAAAACTATGGAGGGGGGCACCGCACACGGCTAAAGATCAACTTGTGTGTCTATGGGGTGCCCCCTCCCCCGTATATAAAGGAGGGGAGGGGGGCCGGCCGGCCTCATGGGGCGTGCCCCAAGGCGGGGGAATCCTACTCCTACTAGGAGTAGGTTCCCCCCTTTCCTAGTCCAACTAGGAGGGGAAGGAAAGAGGAAGAGAGAGAGAAGGAATGACCCCCCCCCCCAATTCAGATTGGGCTTGGGGGGGGGGGTGCCTCCACCTGGCCGCCTCCTCCTCTCTTCCACTAAACCTATGAAGGCCCATTAACCCCCCGGGGTGTTCCGGTAACCCCCCGGTACTCCGGAAAATGCCCGAGCCTATCCGAAACCTTTCTGGTGTCTAAACATAACCTTCCAATATATCAATCTTTATGTCTCGACCATTTTGAGACTCTTCGTCATGTCCGTGATCACAACCGGGACTCCGAACAACCTTCGGTACATCAAAACGCATAAACTCATAATACCGATCGTCATCAAATGTTAAGCGTGCGGACCCTACGGGTTCAAGAACTATGTAGACATGACCGAGACTCATCTCCGGTCAATAACCAATAGCGAAACCTAGATGCTCATATTGGTTCCTACATATTCTACGAAGATCTTTATCGGTCAAACCTTATAACAACATACGTTGTTCCCTTTGTCATCGGTATGTTACTTGCCCGAGATTCGGTCGTCGGTATCATCATACCTAGTTCAATCTCGTTATCGGCAAGTCTCTTTACTCGTTCCGTAATGCATCATCCCGTGACTAACTCATTGGTTACATTGCTTGCAAGGCTTATAGTGATGAGCATTACCGAGAGGGCCCAGAGATACCTCTTCGAAACACGGAGTGACAAATCCTAATCTCGATCTTTGCCAACCCAACAAACACCATCGGAGACACCTGTAGAGCATCTTTATAATCACCCAGTTACGTTGTGACGTTTGATAGCACACTAAGTGTTCCTCCGGTATTCGGGAGTTGCATAATCTCATAGTCATAGGAACATGTATAAGTCATGAAGAAAGCAATAGCAATAAACTAAACGATCATAGAGCTAAGCTAACGGATGGGTCTTGTCCATCACATCATTCTCTAATGATGTGATCCCGTTCATCAAATGACAACACATGTCTATGGCTAGGAAACTTAACCATCTTTGATTAACGAGCTAGTCAAGTAGAGGCATACTAGGGACACTCTGTTTGTCTATGTATTCACACATGTACTAAGTTTCCGGTTAATACAATTCTAGCATGAATAATAAACATTTATCATGATATAAGGAAATATAAATAACAATTTTATTATTGCCTCTAGGGCATATTTCCTTCAGTCTCCCACTTGCACCAGAGTCAATAATCTAGATTACATTGTAATGATTCTAACACCCATGGAGTCTTGGTGCTGATCATGTTTTGCTCGTGAGAGAGGCTTAGTCAACGGGTCTACAACATTCAGATCTGTATGTATCTTCCAAATCTCTATGTCCCCTTCCGACACTTGATGACGGATGGAATTGAAGCGTCTCTTGATGTGCTTGGTTCTCTTGTGAAATCTGGATTCCTTCGCCAAGGCAATTGCTCCAGTATTGTCTCAAAAGATTTTCATTGGACCCGATGCATTAGGTATGACACCTAGATCGGATATGAACTCCTTCATCCAGACTCCTTCATTTGCTGCTTCCGAAGCAGCTACGTATTCCGCTTCACACGTAGATCCCGCCACGACGCTCTGCTTAGAACTGCACCAACTGACAGCTCCACCGTTCAATATAAACATGTATCCGGTTTGTGACTTAGAGTCATCCGGATCAGTGTCAAAGCTTGCATCAACGTAACCATTTACGACGAGCTCTTTGTCACCTCCATAAACGAGAAACATATCCTTAGTGCTTTTCAGGTATTTCAGGATGTTCTTGACCGCTGCCAGTGATCCACTCCTGGATTAATTTGGTACCTCCCTACTATACTTATAGCAAGGCACACATCAGGTCTTGTACACAACATTGCATACATGATAGAACCTATGGCTGAAGCATAGGGAATGACTTTCATTTTCTCTCTATCTTCTGCAGTGGTCGGGCATTAAGTCTCACTCAACTTCACACCTTGTAAAACAGGTAAGAACCCTTTCTTTGACTGGTCCATTTTGAACTTCTTTAAAATCTTATCAAGGTATGTGCTTTGTGAAAGTCCAATTAAGCATCTAGATCTATCTTTATAGATCTTGATGCCCAATATATAAGCAGCTTCATAGAGGTCTTTCATTGAAAAATTGTTATTCAAGTATCCTTTTATGCTATCCAGAAATACTATATCATTTCCAATCAACAATATGTCATCCACATATAATATTAGAAATGCTACAGAGCTCCCACCCACTTTCTTGTAAATACAGGCTTCTCCAAAAGTCTGTATAAAACCATATGCTTTGATCACACTATCAAAATGTTTATTCCAACTCCGAGAGGCTTGCACCAGTCCATAAATGGATCGCTGGAGCTTGCACACTTTGTTAGCATCCTTTGGATTGGTAAATCCTTCTGGTTGCATCATATACAACTCTTCTTCCAGAAATCCATTCAAGAAGGCAGTTTTGACATCCATTTGCCAAACTTCATAATCATAAAATGCAGCAATTGCTAACATGATTCGAACAAACTTAAGCATCGCTACGGGTGAGAAAGTCTCATCGTAGTCAACTCCTTGAACTTATCGAAAACCTTTCGCAACAAGTCGAGCTTTGTAGACAGTAACATTACCGTCAGCGTCAGTCTTCTTCTTGAAGATCCATTTATTCTCAATGGCTTGCCGATCATCGGGCAAGTCAACCAAAGTCCACACTTTGTTCTCATACATGGATCCCATCTCAGATTTCATGCCCTCAAGCCATTTTGCGGAATCTGGGCTCATCATCGCTTCCTCATAGTTCGTAGGTCCGTTATGGTCTAGTAACATGACGTCCAGAACAGGATTACCGTACCACTCTGGTGCGGATCTTACTCTGGTTGACCTACGAGGTTCGGTAGTAACTTGATCTGAAGTTTCATGATCACTATCATTAGCTTCCTCACTAATTGGTGTAGGAATCACTGGAACTGATTTCTGTGATGAACTACTCTACAATAAGGGAGCGGGTACAATTACCTCATCAAGTTCTACTTTCCTCCCACTCACTTCTTTCGAGAGAAACTCCTTCTCTAGAAAGGATCCATTCTTAGCAACAAATATTTTGCCTTCGGATCTGTGACAGAAGGTGTACCCAACAGTCTCCTTTGGGTATCCTATGAAGATACATTTCTCCGATTTGGGTTCGAGCTTATCAGGTTGAAGCTTTTTCACATAAGCATCACAACCCCAAACTTTAAGAAACGACAACTTAGGTTTCTTGCCAAACCACAGTTCATAAGGTGTCGTCTCAACGGATTTAGATGGTGCCCTATTGAACGTGAATGCAGCCGTCTCTAAAGCATAACCCCAAAACGATAGCGGTAAATCAGTAAGAGACATCATAGATCGCACCATATCTAATAAAGTGCGGTTACGACGTTCGGACACACCATTACGCTGTGGTGTTCCAGGTGGCGTGAGTTGTGAAACTATTCTGCATTGTTTCAAATGAAGACCAAACTCGTAACTCAAATATTCTCCTCCACGATCGGATCGTAGAAACTTTATTTTCTTGTTATGATGATTTTCCACTTCACTCTGAAATTCTTTGAACTTTTCAAATGTTTCAGACTTATGTTTCATCAAGTAGATATACACATATCTGCTCAAATCATCTATGAAGGTCAAAAAAATAACGATACCTGCCGCGAGCATCAACACTCATCGGACCGCATACATCAGTATGTATTATTTCCAAGAAGTCTGTTGCTCGCTCCATAGTTCCGGAGAACGGAGTCTTAGTCATCTTGCCCATGAGGCATGGTTCACAAGTATCAAGTGATTCCAAAAGCCCATCAACATGGAGTTTCTTCATGCGCTTTACACCAATATGACCCAAACGGCAGTGCCACAAATAAGTTGCACTATCATTATTGAACTTATATCTTTTGGCTTCAATACTATGAATATGTCTATTACTACTATCGAGATTCAACAAAAATAGACCACTCATCAAGGGTGCATGACCATAAAAGATATTACTCATATAAATAGAACAACCATTATTCTCCGATTTAAATGAATAACCGTCTCGCATCAAACAAGATCCAGATATAATGTTCATGCTTAACGCTGGCACCAAATAACAATTATTCAGGTCTAAAACTAATCCCGAAGGTAGATTTAGAGGTAGCGCGCCGACCGCGATCACATCGACTTTGGAACCATTTCCCACGCGCATCGTCACCTCGTCCTTAGCCAATCTTCGCTTAATCCATAGCCCCTGTTTTGAGTTGCAAATATGAGCAACAGAACCAGTATCAAATACCCAGGCGCTACTGATGTCTACTATGCAACCTTCTTCTTGTAGACGTTGTTGGGCCTCCAAGTGCAGAGGTTTGTAGGACAGTAGCAAATTTCCCTCAAGTGAATGACCTAAGGTTTATCAATCCGTGGGAGGCGTAGGATGAAGATGGTCTCTCTCAAGCAACCCTGCAACCAAATAGCAAAGAGTCTCTTGTGTCCCCAACACACCTAATACAATGGTAAATTGTATAGGTGCACTAGTTCGGCGAAGAGATGGTGATACAAGTGCAATATGGATGGTAGATATAGGTTTTTGTAATCTGAAAATATAAAAACAGCACGGTAACTAATGATAAAAGTGAGTTTAAACGGTATTGCAATGATAGGAAACAAGGCCTAAGGTTCATACTTTCACTAGTGCGAGTTCTCTCAACAATAATAACATAATTGAATCACATAACTATCCCTCAACATGCAACAAAGAGTCACTCCAAAGTCACTAATAGCGGAGAACAAATGAAGAGATTATGGTAGGGTACGAAACCACCTCAAAGTTATTCTTTCCAATCAATCCGTTGGGCTATTCCTATAAGTGTCACAAACAGCCCTAGAGTTCGTACTAGAATATCACCTTAAGACACAAATCAACCAAAACCCTAATGTCACCTAGATACTCCAATGTCACCTCAAGTATCCGTGGGTATGATTATATGATATGCATCACACAATCTCAGATTCATCTATTCAACCAACACATAGAACCTCAAAGAGTGCCCCAAAGTTTCTACGGGAGAATCAAGACAAAAACATGTGCCAACCCCTATGCATAGGTTCATGGGCAGAACCCGCAAGTTGATCACCAAAACATACATCAAGTGAATCACGTGATATCCCTTTGTCACCACAGATACGCACGACAAGACATACATCAAGTGTTCTCAAGTCATTAAAGACTCAATCCGATAAGATTACTTCAAAGGGAAAACTCAATGCATTACAAAAGAGTAGAGGGGGAGAAGCAACATAAGATCCAACTATAATAGCAAAGCTCGCGATACATCAAGATCGTGCCAAATCAAGAACACGAGAGAGAGATCAAACACATAGCTACTGGTACATACCCTCAGCCCCGAGGGTGAACTACTCCCTCCTCCTCATGGATAGCGCTGGGATGATGAAGATGGCCACCGGTGAGGGATCCCCCCTCCGGGTGCTTAACAGGTCCCGATTGGTTTTTGGTGGCTACAGAGGCTTGCGGCGGCGGAACTCCCGATCTATTCTGTTCCCCGAAGTTTTTAGGGTATATGGAAATATATAGGAAGAATAAGTACGTCAGGGGAGCCACGAGGGGCCCACGAGGGTGGAGGGCGCGCCTGGGGGGAGGGCGCGCCCCCCTGATACGTCTCCAACGTATCTATAATTTTTGATTGCTCCATGCTAAATTATCTACTGTTTTGGACAATATTGGGCTTTATTTTTCACTTTTATATTATTTTTGGGACTAACCTATTAACCGGAGGCCCAGCCTAGAATTGCTGTTTTTTGCCTATTTCAGAGTTTCAAAGAA
This sequence comes from Aegilops longissima, assembly GCA_021605205.1. NCBI lineage: Eukaryota > Viridiplantae > Streptophyta > Magnoliopsida > Poales > Poaceae > Aegilops > Aegilops longissima. Next base: position 799,496,030 of record CM038677.1, read on the forward strand.
ACGGAATATCAAACAGAGTCCAAACGGAATGAAACCTTCGGGAACGTGATTTTCTCACCGAACGTGATCCAGGAGACTTGGACCCTAAGTCAAGGAAGCTTCGAGGAGGGCACGAGGTAGCGGGGGCGCGCCCTCCCCCCCAGGCACGCCCTCCACCCTCGCGGGCCCCACGTTGCTCCATCGACGTAATTCTTCCTCCTATATATACCTATGTACCCCCAAACGATCAGATACGAAGCCAAAAACCTAATTCCACCGCCGCAACCTTCTGTACCCACGAGATCCCATCTTGGGGCCTGTTCCGGAGCTCCGCCGGAGGGGGCATCCATCACAGAGGGCTTCTACATCATCACCATAGCCTTTCCGATGAAGTGTGAGTAGTTTACCTCAGACCTTCGGGTCCATAGTTAGTAGCTAGATGGCTTCTTCTCTCTTTTTGGATCTCAACACAATGTTCTCCCCCTCTCTCGTGGAGATCTATTCGATGTAATCTTCTTTTTGTGGTGTGTTCGTTGAGACCGATGAATTGTGGGTTTATGATCAAGATTATCTATGAACAATATTTGAATCTTCTCTGAATTCTTTTATGTATGATTGGTTATCTTTGCAAGTCTCTTCGAATTATCAGTTTGGTTTGGCCTACTAGATTGGTTTTTCTTGCAATGGGAGAAGTGCTTAGCTTTGGGTTCAATCTTGCGTGTCCTTTCCCAAGTGATGATGGGGGCAGCAAGGCACGATTGTATTGTTGCCATCTAGGATAACAAGATGGGGTTTTATCATATTGCATGAATTTATCCTCTACATCATGTCATCTTGCTTAAGGCGTTACTCTGTTTTCTTGAACTTAATACTCTAGATGCATGCTGGATATCGGTCGATGAGTGGAGTAATAGTAGTAGATGCAGGCAGGAGTCGGTCTACTTGTCTCGGACGTGATGCCTATATACATGATCATACCTAGATACTCTCATAACTATGCTCAATTCTCAAATTGCTCAACAAGAATTGCTCACCCACCGTAAAATACTTATGCTCTTGAGAGAAGCCACTAGTGAAACCTATGGCCCCCGGGTCTATCTCCATCATATTAATCTTCCATCACTTTATTTATTGCCTTTGCCTTTTACTTTTCTTTTATTTTACTTTGCATCTTTATCATAAAAATACCAAAAATATTATCTATCATCTCTATCAGATCTCACTCTCGTAAGTGATCGTGAAGGGATTGACAACCCCTAGTCGCGTTGGTTGCGAGGAGTTATTTGTTTTGTGTAGGTACGAGGGACTCGCGCGTAGCCTCTTACTGGATTGATACCTTGGTTCTCAAAAACTGAGGGAAATACTTACGCTACTGTGCTGCATCACCTTTCCTCTTCAAGGAAATCCAACGCAGTGCTCAATAGGTAGCAAGAAGAATTTCCGGCGCCGCTGTTAGGAGTCTGCAAAAGTCAACATACCAAGTACCCATCACAATCCCTTATCTCCCGCATTACATTATTTGCCATTTGCCTCTCGTTTTCCCTTCACCCTTGCCGTTTTATTCGCCCTCTCTTTTCCGTTTGCCTCTTTTCGCTCGCTTTTTCCTCGCCATGTCGGAACCAAAAAGATTTGGGGGTTCTCTCCCGAGTTCTAGTGCTTTAGACAATCCTGCTATCTTATCTAAACTCATAAATAAAAACACTATGGAAATACCTACCAAAATTATCAATGAAAACCTTAGCAATTTTGATGAAGAAGATTCTGGAATATTTCGTTATTTACTTGATGAATCTTTGAAAGATGCTTGGGATAGGCTATTAAGGATCCGTGCTAGCTATGTACCTCAATACCAAATTGACGTTTACTTAAAAAGCATTTATGTTGGGTTGCCCGCCTCGTTCAAACAAGTCTTGGATTCTATTTTTGAAGAGGGTTTTCTTGAAGGGTACCCCATAGATACCTATGAAAAGATGAAAACTATATTTGGGCATCCCATTAACGAGAAAGTTGAAATTACATCTCTTGTGCTTTCTTACCAGAACGAATCTATCAAAGAGATAAAAGCTAGCCTAGATGCCAATTTCCGCAGCATACTTAATCTTTCTTCTACCATTAATGGCCATGTACTTTTTCAAAATAGAAAGATTAATTCCATAGATAGCAAGTTTGCTCTCTTCTTCCCTAAAACCAAAGATGGCAATACCTAGATCTATCCTTGCTTTTATGCCTAGCTAGGGGCGTTAAACGATAGCGCTTGTTGGGAGGCAACCCAATTTTATTTTTAGTTTTTTTTGCTTTTTGTTATGTTTAGGAATAAATTTTAGATCTAGCCTCTGGTTAGATGTGTTTTTATGTTTTAATTAGTGTTTGTGCCAAGTTAAACCTATAGGATCTACTTGGATGATAGTTATTTGATCTTGCTGTAATTTCCAGAAACTTTCTGTTCACGAAAACAGTTGTTAAAAATCACGAAAACGTGATAAAATACTAATTCCAATTGCTGCTGATCAATAAACAAATTTCCTAGGTCTTCCTATTTTGGCTGAATTTTTGGAGTTCCAGAAGTTTGCATAAGTTACAGATTACTACAGACTGTTTTGTTTTTTACAAATTCTGTTTTTCGCGTGTTGTTTGCTTATTTTGATGATTCTATGGCTAGTAAAATAGTTTATAAACAATAGAGAAGTTGGAATACAGTAGGTTTAACACCAATATAATTAAAGTATGAGTTCATTACAGTACCTTGAAGTGGTCTTTTGTTTTCTTTCGCTAATGGAGCTCACAAGATTTCTGTTGAGTTTTGTGTTGTGAAGTTTTGAAGTTTTGGGTGAAATCTTTTGATGGATTATGGAACAAGGAGTGGCAAGAGCAAAAGCTTGGGGATGCCCATGGCACCCCCAAGATAATATAAGGACACCAAAAAGTCCAAGCTTGGGGATGCCCCGGAAGGCATCCTCTCTTTCGTCTACTTCCATCGGTAACTTTACTTGGAGCTGTATTTTTATTCACCACATGATATGTGTTTTGCTTGGAGCGTATTGTATGATTTGAGTCTTTGTTTTTTAGTTTACCACAATCATCCTTTCTGTACACACCTTTTGAGAGAGCCATACATGATTTGGAAATTATTAGAATACTCTGTGTGCTTCACTTGTATCCTTTGAGTTATATTGTTTTGCTCTAGTACTTCACTTATATCTTTTAGAGCACGGTGGTGGATTTGTTTTAAAGAAACTATTGTTCTCTCATGCTTCACTTAGATTATTTTGAGTAGCATGGTAATTTGCTTAAATAATCCTAATGTGCTAGGTATACAAAAATAGTAAAAACTTTCTTATGAGTGTGTTGAATGCTAAGAGAAGTTTGATGCTTGATGATTGTTTTGAGATATGGAAGTAGTAATATTAAAGTCGTGCTAGTTGAGTAGTTGTGAATTCGAGAAATGCTTGTGTTGAAGTTTGCAAGTCCGTAGCATGCACGCATTGTAAACATTATGTAACAAATTTGAAACATGAGGTGTTCTTTGATTGTCCTCCTTATGAGTGGCGGTCGGGGACGAGCGGTGGTCTTTTCCTACCAATCTATCCCCCTAGGAGCATGCGCATAGTGCTTTGGTTTTTGATGGCTTGTAGATTTTTGCAATAATTATGTGAGTTCTTTATGACTAATGTTGAGTCCATGGATTATACGCACTCTCACCCTTCCATCATTGCTAGCCTCTTCGGTACCATGCATTGCCCTTTCTCACATTGAGAGTTGGTGCAAACTTTGCCAGTGCATCCAAACCCTATGATATGATACACTCTTTCACACATAAACCTCCTTATATCTTCCTCAAAACAGCCACCATACCTACCTATTACGGCATTTCCATAGCCATTCCGAGATATATTGCCATGCAACTTTCCACCATTCCGTTTATCATGACACATTCATCATTGTCATATTGCTTAGCATGATCATGTAGTTGACATAGTATTTGTGGCAAAGCCACCGTTCATAATTCTTTCATACATGTAACTCTTGGTTCATTGCATATCCATGTACACCGCCGGAGGCGTTCATATAGAGTCATACTTTGTTCTAGTATCGAGTTGTAATCATTGAGTTGTAAATAAATAGAAGTGTGATGATCATCATTTTCTAGAGCATTGTCCCAAGTGAGGAATAAAAAAAAGAGAAAGGCCATAAAAAAAAGAAGGCCAAAAAAGAGAGAAAAAGAGAGAAGGGACAATGTTATTATCCTTTGCCACACTTGTGCTTCAAAGTAGCACCATAATCTTCATGATAGAGAGTCTCTTGTTTTGTCACTTCCATATACTAGTGGGATTTTTTCATTATAGAACTTGGCTTGTATATTCCAACAATGGGCCTCCTCAAGTGCCCTAGGTCTTCGTGAGCAAGCAAGTTGGATGCACACCCACTTAGTTTTCTTTTGTTGAGCTTTCATACATTTATAGCTCTAGTGCATCCGTGCATGGCAATCCCTACTCCTTGCATTAACATCAATCGATGGGCATCTCCATAGCCCGTTGATTAGCCTCGTTGATGTGAGACCTTCTCCTTTTTTGTCTTCTCCACATAACCCCCATCATCATATTCTATTCCACCCATAGTGCTATGTCCATGGCTCGCGCTCATATATTGCGTGAAAGTTTATAGGTTTAAGATTACTAAAGTATGAAACAACTGCTTGGCTTGTCATCGGGGTTGTGCATGATGAGAGCATTCTTGTGTGACGAAAATGGAGCATGACTAAACTATATGATTTTGTAGGGATGAACTTTCTTTGGCCATGTTATTTTGAGAAGACATAATTGCTTGGTTAGTATGCTTGAAGTATTATTATTTTTATGTCAATATGAACTTTTGTCTTGAATCTTTCGGATCTGAATATTAATACCACAATTAAGAAGATTTACATTGAAATTATGCCAAGTAGCACTCCGCATCAAAAATTCTGTTTTTATCATTTACCTACTCGAGGACGAGCAGGAATTAAGACTGGGGATGCCTGATACGTCTCTAACGTATCTATAATTTTTGATTGCTCCATGCTATATTATCTACTGTTTTGGACAATATTGGGCTTTATTTTTCACTTTATATTATTTTTGGGACTAACCTATTAACCGGAGGCCCAGCCCAGAATTTTTGTTTTTTTGTCTATTTCAGGGTTTCGAAGAAATGGAACATCAAACAGAGTCCAAACGGAATGAAACTTTCGGGAACGTGATTTTCTCACCGAACGTGATCCAGGAGACTTGGACCTGAAGTCAAGGAAGCTTCGAGGAGGGCACGACGTAGGGGGGCGCGCCCTCCCCCCAGGCGCTCCCTCCACCCTTGTGGGCCCCACGTTTCTCCACCAACGTACTTCTTCCTCCTATATATACCTATGTACCCCCAAACGATCAGATACGGAGCCAAAAACCTAATTCCACCGCCGCAACCTTCTGTACCCACGATATCCCATCTTGGGGCCTGTTAGGAGCTCACGAGGGGGGCATCCATCACGGAGGGCTTCTACATCATCACCATAGCCTCTCCGATGAAGTGTGAGTAGTTTACCTCAGACCTTCGGGTCCATAGTTAGTAGCTAGATGGCTTCTTCTCTCTTTTTGGATCTCAATACAATGTTCTCCCCCTCTCTCGTGGATATCTATTCAATGTAATCTTCTTTTTGCAGTGTGTTTGTTGAGATCGATGAATTGTGGGTTTATGATCAAGATTATCTATGAACAATATTTGAATCTTCTCTGAATTCTTTTATGTATGATTGGTTATCTTTGCAAGTCTCTTCGAATTATCAGTTTGGTTTGGCCTACTAGATTGGTTTTTCTTGCAATGGGAGAAGTGCTCAGCTTTGGGTTCAATCTTGCGGTGTCCTTTCCCAAAGGATGTATAAGCAGCAAGGCACGATTATATTGTTGCCATCGAGGATAACAAGATGGGGTTTTATCATATTGCATGAATTTATCCTCTACATCATGTCATCTTGCTTACATGCGTTACTCGAAAGTGCGTTATATCGACTAGAGGGGGGTGAATAGGCGATTTTATGAATTCTTCAACGAGGAATTTGCGGTGAGGAAATTCCTTAGCGAAGAACTACTTGCAGCGGAATAAGTACTCGAAGTAAGCATAAGAGAATGCGGGCATGGTTATCATGATGAAATGAAGACAAACAAAGAGTACAGTAAAGCGTGAACACAGGATAGCACAAGATGAAGACAAACAGATCAAGAAATTGAACTGAGGAAATTGAGAAAGTCTTCATCGAGTCTTCAAACACAGATATGAACAAACACTCAACACAATAATGAGGAAATGAAAGGGTTGAGGAAATAGAACCATAAGGTTGGTGAAGACAATGATTTGGTAGACCAGTTCCAACTGCTGTCTCGGTTATACGTCTGGTTGGAGCGGCCGAGTATTTAAACTCGAGGACACACAGTCCGGACACCCGGTCGGCTGAGCACACGGCTCAGACACCAAGTCCTCACCGTATTCTCCTTGAACTAAGGTCACACAGACCTCGTCCAATCACTCATGGTAAGTCTTCAGCGACTTCCAAACCTTCACAGACTTGGTCACTTGGCGATCCACAAATTCCTCTTGGATGCTCTAGACCATGACGCCTAACCGTCTGGAAGAAGCACAGTCTTCAAAGGTAACAAGCGCCGATCCACGCAGATCAATCTCTTCATGATGCTCAATCACTTTGGGTTTGTAGGGTTTGGTTTTGGGTTTTCCTCACTCGATGATTTTCGCCAAAGTCTTCGGAGGATGGGTTGCTCTCAAATGACAAGTGTCAAGTTCTCTCGAGCAGCCAACCAGCTAGTGGTTGTAGGGGCGGCTATTTATAGCCTAGGGAGCAGCCCGACATGATAAGACATAAATGCCCTTCAATGATATGACCGTTAGGTGGATAAGATATTTTGGGACAGGTGGCCTTGAAGACAAGAACGGTCGGAAATTTGAATCTCAAATTCCTCGTATATCATGTTCTCACTGTAGGAAATCCGATCAAGCGAATTCCTAACTCCTCGGTCGAACAAATTCTCAACACTGTAAGAGCTTCGTCTCATCACATCAAGAAATTGACTGAACTGTATGAGTTTTCCAAAGGCTTCACTCGAAGGGATTGGTAGGTGTAGGATTTTGAGTTGAGCATTACATGGAAATTTTTCCTTAGTATTTCCTCGACCCCCTTTAACAATACGGTGTTTCCTATGACTCAAGACAGAGAAAATGAAACTATGAAAACAAAAGTCTTCACGCTTCATGTTCCTCAAATGAATACCAAGTCTTCAAGGTCACACCAATTTCTTCACTTTCAAAGTCTTCAGAAAGTCTTCAAAATATCAAAGTCTTCAGTCGAAGAACTTCATTTTAGGGGTCGACTTTCTCTGTAAATATCAAACTCCTCATAGACTTATAGACCTGTGTACACTCACAAACGCATTAGTTCCTTAACCTATAAGTCTTCAATACACCAAAATCACTAAGGGGCACTAGATGCACTTACAATCTCCTCCTTTTTGGTGATTGATGACAATATAGGTTAAGTTTACAACGGGGATAAACATATGAAGTGTAAATACTGATATTGAGGAATTTGATTGCAAGATATAGAAGAACTCCCCTCAAGATGTGCATAGTGAGGAATTTGCTTTTGAGGCAAAGCACATTTGAAGAGTTGAATCATGGAGACCTCCCCTATCTCTTGTAATTCATACACGATTTGACATATAGTATGAAGAATTTGAAATGCATGATGAAATATGGTGCTTGATGTAATTCAGCATGCGTGCGATAACATTAATGAGGAACAAGCATGCGAATAACGATCAAGAGTATCGAGCTCAAGAGAATTTGAGCTAGTATCGAGCATAGTGCAAGAGCACAGTGCATCAAAAGTATCAAAGCACCATCGGGTTTAAGATTACAACTCGATCCAATAAAAGTTCCAGAAGAACGAGAGTTGTAACTTAACAAAAATAAATTGCCCATATAAAAGACCCGCTTGAAGACTAACTCAAATTTCTCCCCCTTTTTCATCGAATGACCAAAAGGATCGAAACTGAGGACTAACGCCCCTGAAGAATTTCAAGTTAAAGAAGGAGCGCTAGCGTTGTTGGGGTCAGTTGTTGTAGTAGGGCCTGCCGCTGTGTCGTCCAAGTCTTCATTTTCATCAGTGTCGCGCGATGAAGACTATGAGATGGCCACCAAGGAAGGAACTTTGACCTTCTTGTATTTCTTCGGAGGAGGTGCAGACCAGTCAAATTCTTCCTTGAGTCCCATTGTCGCCGTTCTTCCGCATTTGCCGTAGACATTTGAAAGAACAGCCAGTGCGTTTGAAGGTTTCATGGAGGTAGTAGTGGTTTTCTTCACCGCATTGTGTGTAGAGGTCATGTTGTGAAGAATTGAACCAAACCGACGCTTGACCCATTTATGATCGCGATCAACCTTCCGATGAAGACCGAGGAGTAGCTCACGATCACTCATCACCACGGTGCATTAGCTTGAGGACTTTGCTTGACCGAGGTATTTATGGCGAGTCATGTGTGGCGAGTCATCATTGGTGGAGTAGGATGCTGCTTGCTGCTGGCTGTCCATCCAATGGACGAATGCCTTCATCGATCACAGCAATAGCCTTGCCCTTGTCATCACCGAGGTAAATGTCCGTTTGAGGACTTCAATCGGGGGCAAGTAGCTGCAGTGGTTCAGTGTGTTAGCCTTGTAATTGAGTGAAGACCGTGTCCTGATGAATCTCATTATCCAAGGCGCATAAGGCTTCAGCTCAAATGGTGACATAGCAATGTTTGCCAGAGTCCTCATGAAGAAATCATGGAAGTTGACGGGAACGCCATGGATGATATTGAAAAGCATATTCTTCATGATGCCAACGACTTCTTCATCATTTGAGTCGTGGCCTTTGATAGGACTCATTGTCTTCGTCAGAATCCGATAGACAGTCCGAGGCACATACAATAATTCCTTGACGAGGAATTTGGTTCTTGGGGCCTGCCTTGGCTTCAAAGGCTTCATCAGCACTTGCATATAGTGATTTGAAAGTTCTGGTTCGTTGTAGATACAACGAGCACCGTCAAGTGGAGGACTGAGTGGTAGAGCACGAAGCAATTCAGTTGTTGGTGCCTTGTAGTGAGTATTTTCGGACATCCGCCTAATACCCATGAGTTCACGCCTTCGCGTCTCCGGTGATGTGCAGCGTTGCATAGAATTGAAGAATGAGTTCTTCATTCCATCCACGATATCAATGCAGAAATTCAGAAGTCCTGCGTCGTGAAGAACACCGAGGACTGGCTCAAGCTCGGCAGAGACTCCATGTCCACATGATGAATATGAGCATGATCAAGACTTTGTCTTTGTTGAAGAGCACCGAGGAATAGAAATTGGCTTGGTGGCAGTCGAAACGCCTCTTCCTTATGCGAGCGTAATCATATGGATTATAATCGATGAAGAATACGTGCTCGCCAAGAAGTCTTCAGCCTTGAACTTTTGCTTTGTTGAGAAGGGATCCTTTGGCTTTGGCAAGGAGTGTCGATGAGTTGCATCACGACTTCAGAATCGCAATCTCGGGTTCTTCAGTGAGGAATTTCTTGTTCCTCAACAGTGCGATCGAGGATCAGCAGCAACAGGTTCATCAGTGCTAGTGGCTGGAATTTCTTCATGGACAGATGAAGTGGGATGAGTTTCTTCAGAGCCCATTTGAACAGTTGGAGCAGGGGACTGAGGTATCTATTGGATTGGGGTGAAGAGTGGAGAATTTGGATGCTGACCTTCCCAAAAGTCATCGTTCATCACTGGCGTTGTGCTTCCAATATCCACATCTTCTTCAAGTTCCTCAACACCGCCTCTTCACCGTGAACCGAGGCATAGGCGAGGAAATGATTGGGGTTGAAGGATTGTTTCCACTTCAATTTCTTCATCAATCTGCTCCGACGGGCAGCGGCGTAATGATTTTCTTCATCGATCCGCTTGGGATCACATAATCTTCATCAAAAGGAACAAGGTCCTTTGATGGAATTGAGGAGATTGGAACAACATCAATAGGATTTTCAAAGGAGATGATCATTGGCTTCATTTTCTTCGCAGTCAAGAATTTAACGCAGCCGATGCTTTCCGCTTTCTTCACAAAGCAGCTCGCTCGCAGCCTTGGTCTTCTTCACATCGAGGCGATGGAAGAATTGGAGTTGGTGTTGGCGCAGGAGGAGCCGAGGAATCTGGTTGAATTTCCTCGAGCACAACCGATCTGATTGCCTGTCTTGTTCGATTTCTTCAGCGCACCACTAGTGGATGCCCCGCAATTTCTTCAATGGTGGAATGGGATCATCAGCCCTGGAACTGGCATTTTCTTCAGCAGCGGTGCGGGCATGTTCTTCAGTCGGCTGAGCTGAGGCTCCAGCCTGAGGAATTTTATGTTGCGATGGGGCAGCAACATTTGTGAATTTCTTCGTCAGTTGATTTAATCTGACCTTGGCCCTTGCCAATCAGCATAATAAGCATCGAAGTTTTTGCCGAGGTCTTGAATTTCGTCTGGACCTTGAGAAGTTCCTCGTGTGTCATTCTCGACAACGCTTTTCTTCAGAACTTCTCCTTTCGTATTGAGCTTTCTTGATCTCTCTTGCCTTTTCAAACTTCCATTTCTCTTGATGATGAAATGGGTCAAGATATGACTTTGTCCAGAGTCGATGAAAGTCACGATAGGGGTGTTTGGATCCTTGTGCCGAGATCAATATAATCGAGGATTTTCCTCGATCCAACAACAAGATGCACAGATGTGCCTTTGGCTCTAGCGGCCCTTTCTTGGCGGTCTCTGATGATTTCCGCAAGTTCATCATCATCAGCCTCATCATCTTCAGGTGGCTCTTGGGAAGCGACCTGTTTCTTCTTGGGACTTGGCCGAGGACCTCGTCCAGCTGTGGCCTTAGTCTTCAGCAGAGTCGGGCCAGATGAAGACTTTGGTGCAGCTGAGGAACTTGCTGAGACACCAGAGGCAATGGAGAAGCCAGCAGTCCTTTGGCACGTGGCCAGATGCACAGGTGCTGAGGACTTTGTCGGAACTGCTGAGGACTTGGGAGGAGCTGAGGATTTTGGAGGAGCTGAGGATTTTGGAGGAGCAGGAGCAGCATGAGGAATTGGCCGTGAGGGCACTGCTGGTGAAGCACTTGGCTTGTGTGCGGGCTTCTTTGCCATAGATTTTCTTGGCTTGACAGAGGCCTCGATGGCAGCAGCGATGTGAGTCCTCATTGAATTTCCTCACCGCCTCGCTGGCTTGTCTTGCCAATTTGGCTTGGCGCTTGGCCCATTCTTCGAAAGTCCTCACCACGCTTGATGTTTGGTGGGGTCACTTCTTGACCAGGTGCCAATGGAGCTCTTGGGCATGGAGGATTGAGTGCGAATTTCTTCATGTACTTTGGAGTTACATATCGGTACTCCCTCCATTCCCGTGCCCATCTCCGTTCAATCCTTTGGATGCGCACCTTGCGCTGATTTTTATTCTCTTTGCAGAACTCGGCTTCATCAGGTGTGCAATAATCAGCATATATTTCCTCAGGGATTTCAAACACGGTCATGACCTCAGGCCTCTTTCCTCCTTTCTGTGGCTTCTTTCCTTCTGCCATATTCTTCAGCTGAGGAATTTGAACAAACGAATTCTCTGAAGAAGTATGCAACTTTTCTTCGAGGAACGCTGCAAATGAGTTAAGTTGATGAGAACCTAGTGATTCAGCAGCGGACATGAGTACCTGTGAACAGAGTATAGTTGCGAGGAATTTGGAGAGGTCATTGTCACAGCCCCAGATCAGCCCTAGAGCTTGCTTGTAACTAGTGGCATTGCATCCATGCATCATGTTTGAATTTTCATGAAATTTGAAATGGGGATTGCCTAAACCCTAGCATTAAAACAATTCAAATAGGTTCAACTAAGAAATATTTTTTCAATGAACCAAATGGCCTTCGAAAATGTTCATCATTTCTGGAAAAATGCTTTAAACCAGAACCAGAGGTGCTGCACATTTTTCATGTCATATTTGGTCACTGGATTAATTCATGAAGTATTTGCATTTGTGCATTTAAATGCTAATAAATAATTTAAATGCTCAAATAATCCCAAACTGAAATGTTTACTGTAGGATATATTTCCAACAGTGGTCATGAGCAGTGGCATGAATTTTGGGATTGGTTTAGTATTTTTAACAAAGCCCAACAGTTTACAGGAAATTAGAAAACTAAAACAAATATAAAAAGAGAGAGAGAGAGAAGCCAGCCACTTACCTGGAGCTGGCCCAGTTGGCCCAGCCCACCAACCACTTGCCGGGCCGTCGCCTACCTCTGCCAAGAGGGCAGAGGAGGGACACGGCGCCGCGCCTCGAGCACGCCACGCCTCCTCCTGCGCTTTGCCTCACCGAGACGCCTGCTTTCTCCTCGGCGCCGCCCGACCCCTGGACCCTCCTCACTCCTCCTGGATCCCATTCCTCCTCTGCTTCCCTCTCGCACGCACCACCGAGTGGCCCCGTCGCCACCGTCGCCGTTCGCCGCGGCCACCGCCTTCCCCTTACCTCCCCGACCATCCCAAGAGCTCCGCCTCACCCCCCCTCTTCTTCCTCACCCAGCCAAAAGGCGCCGGACGCCCTGGTTGCCGCTAGCTCCGCCGTTCCCCTCCTCGGCCACCGCCGATCGCCGCCGTCGAATTCGCCACCGTCTTCGCTTCCCCGAGCTCGCTGACCGTCTCTACGCGACCCATGTGAGCCTCCGGTCGATTCCCCTCTCTTCCCCGCGTCATTTACGCCTCGTAGCCGTCGCCGCCATTGAAGCCGAAGCTCACCTCCGCCGCGCTCGTCGCCGGCGCTGCTCCGGTGACCATTTGGTCCCGGGCTAGCGCCCATCGCACTCACTGCATCACATAGGCCACCACTAGCGCCTCATCCCGCTCGCTCGTACACCGCAACGCTGCCGCACCCACTCCCGAACTCCGGCGGCCGCCTAGGTCGTCACCGGCACCATTTCCGACCGCCTCGAGCTCAAACCACTCCACCAAGAGCTTCGGCTCGTCCTCAGCTCCATTTAGATGCTTTTCCCGATCCATTTGGTGGCCGGAACGGCAAAAACCACTCTCGCCACCGCGTCGGGCTCGCCGGCGGCTAGACGCCGGCAGCCGACGTCAACTTTGACCACAGTGGGCCCTAGTTGACCCTGTTGACCCTATGACAGGTGGGGCCCAGCCCTGTTAACTAATCAGGTTTAGCTTAATTGCTAATTAGCTAAAACTAATCACACTGACATGCGGGACGCTACTGTCAGTTTGACCGACCGTGACACTGTTGACCATCGACGTCACATCGACGTCAGTCGACGCAAATAATATCATTTTCTGGATTTATAATAATTCAGGAAATTTCAGAAAATACCCCAAACTTCAAATATTCACAACTTTTAATCTGTAACTCCAAATTAAATAATTTATATATGAAAAAATGATCAGAAAAATATGAAGAATCTGTTTATGCCATGATCATGCATGTTTGAACAAGTTAACCTCACTGAATAGGATGAATCATGATTAGGGTAATTTATGAACTAGCATTTGGAGTTGGAGTTCAACCTTGTTTGAATTCCACTTCAATTAACTTGGCTTACCACTGCATTAGGTAAATTCAGTACCTTAACATGACATGTCATTCATGTGATGTGCATTGCATTGATTGTGTTCTCTCTTGTTTGCCGGTAATTGTCCCCTCTCAGTAGACGACGTACCGACGATGATTATTCGATGACACCGATGAAGAACTATATTATCTTCAGAAGTGCCAGGCAAGCAAAACCCCCTTGTTCATTCCGATACAATCCCACTCTCTCGCTCCTGCTCTCTTTTATTGCATTAGGACAACATCGATTCAACTGTTACTTGCTGCGGTAGCTGAACCCCTTGATCCTTTGCATGACTGTCATTCCACAAGAATTAGATGAAACCCACTAGCATGAGTAGGAGTTGTTTGAGCCATGTTGTGCCTACTCATTTATGCTTGTTGTCATGCCTGCTCTTGCTTAGAGTTGAGTCGGGTCCGATTCATCGGGAATGAATTGGAATTGTTATGAACATGTCCTATTGTGCGTGAGCTAAGTGTGTGAACACGATTTGGTAAAGGTAGCGGTGAGAGGCCATGTAGGAGTACATGGTGGTTTGTCTCATTGAAACCGCCCTCGTGAACTGAGTTCTGTGTTTGTGATCCATGAAACAGTTACTACCACGCATTGGGATCCTTAATTGACCCTCTCGGCTTCTTAACCACCCTTGTCCTCACCCCGGAGTTGCAAGTAGTTTCGTGTTTGTAGCATGTTTGGGGGCGACGCAACGCTGACCTTAGGGGTGGGTTGTGTTGCGGTAGGCACCGTGGCCCGTGTACCGAGTGCCTGCTTGGTATCTCGGGAACCCTGCACACATCGCTCGGGGCTGTATGGGAAACCTCGGCGACTCCTGCGGATGGAACCCGAATAGGCGATAAACCTGGACTAGGGACTTGAGTGTTTAGGTAGGCGTGGCCGACACCCACGTTGGTCTTCCGCTGAAGATTGACGAGTACATGTCGTAAACGGCGGTAAGTGGTGAGAGCGTGTGAAGAAGTACACCCTGCAGGTTTAATATGATCTATTCAATAGCCGTGTCCGGAAAAGGACTTATGGGTTGCCTATATCAGTTCATAGACAAGTGAAAGTGGATACTCTAAAATGCGCAAGATAAGCGTGAGTGCTATGGATGGCGTTCTCGTAGGGAGACGGGAGCGGGTCCATAGTGGTGTATTGATATGGTGAATATGTGGACTCGTGTGCGCCACCTCAAAAGAGTTACTTGTAGTCGTAGTTCAGGATAGCCACCGAGTCAAAGCTGGCTTGCTGCAGTCAAACTCCACCACCCCCTTTTGATAATGATGCATATGTAGTTAGATCTGATGTAAGTCTTGCTGAGTACAATTGTACTCACGTTTGCTTATTTTATGTTTTGCAGAGAGACGTCAGTCTCGCTAGTAGTTCCACGTGGACTTGACGCTTAGCTTGTAACCTCAGCTACGATCTTGTGCCCTCGGCAGATCTGGTAGATAGTCGCTTCTCAGCCTTTTTCATTTATAGTTGTCTCGTACTCGGACATGATTAGCTTTAAACGTGCTTTGACTTGTATGCTTCGAGTGTTGGGTCATGAGACCCATGTTTGTAATATCTCGCTCCTCGGAGCCTAATGAATAATTAATTGAGTCGTAGAGTTATGTTGTGATGCCATGTTGTATCTACGCATATTGAGCATATTGTGTGTATGTTTGAAATGCTTGGTATGTGTGGGATCCGACAAACTAGTTGTTTATCCTCGGCAGCCTCTCATATGGGGAAATGTAGTCTCGTGATTCTGAGCGATAGTAGTCCGCTACAGCCCGGTTCACCGAGTCCTGCTAGCCCAAAGACTACCGCTTGGACACTTGATCGGCGGCATGTGTCTCACTTCGTTCCTATGTCTGTCCCTTCGGGAAATGTCACGCGGTATTATTCGAGTCCTGCCTAGCCTGCTACAGCCGGGATACCGGAGTCCTCATAGCCCATGCTACAGCCCGAATATATACGTTGATGACCGACATGCTCGATGTGATTCATGTATGCTGTCCCCATAGGTTAGCGCCGCTTTGGGTTCACGACTAGCCATGTCGGCCCGGGTTCTTTGTCATATGGATGCTAGCGACACTATCATATACGTGAGCCAAAAGGCATAAACGGTCCCGGCCATGGTAAGGCGACACCGTGGGAATACCGTCGTGAGGCCGCAAAGTGATATGATGTGTTACATGCTAGATCGGTGTGACTTAGGATCGGGTCCCGACAGCGTTGGTATCGAGCTTTGATGCTCAGAGGATTACCAAGCCAAACTGGTCGAAGTTGTGTCTAGAAATGCTTTAGTTATGTAAGGGAATTGATTGTGGAAGGGAACGTAAGGCTCTTTTTACTCCTTATACCTCATGGCCTTCTGATCCGAGTCATCCTCTTCTCTTCTACGGGGTTAAGAACTAGGCTTCTCATCTATCTATCAGGATGACGTGTTACTAATCCATCGCCCTTTAAGATTGTTGGTTTTAATCCCCAGTTCAGTTCCTACTAATTCTGTATGTTAACTGTTGATCTCGGAACTTTGATATGATGTTGTTAAGTGGCTATGCCACCATTTTGCAGGATGTCTCAAATCATTTTGAGCATTTACAGCCGTTATGCTGTCCGAGTTATCCCAGGTCTCTAAATAGTCTGATGCATTTGCAAATTCCTTCTTCCCGTTCCTGATGTCCTTTTGGGCCAGATTAAGCACACCAACCAGTCAGTCGAGGTACTCCATTGCCTCGACATATATGTTGTTGGAGCTATTATTATGACCCTAGGTGTTTAGGAAGTCACCTAGCAATTTAGCAATGCTTTTGTATCCCCGGTGTGATGATTCTGGCCATTATTCTTGAAAGCATCCCGTGATGCCATTTAGTAGTAGGTATTCTACTCCTGGGTTCTTGAACCCGAGATTCACCCTACTTACCTAATGTTGATAGTGTTGCTCGTACCTTTAGGATACTAGTAACTTTGTGATAGTCCTCGAGGTCCATGGTATTTCCTTCTTCCAAATACTACGAACCGCTTATGGCATAAGTTCCTTGTTGAACCAAAACATCACAATAAGAGTGCTCTTGAGGAGTACTCCATTCATATTGTGACTCTGCCAGTCCTACCTTCTCTGCATGGGTTATCCGGAAGAAATGTTGAGCTTTGCTCGATATACTAATCCATGCCTCCACAACTCGAAAAGTTATATGTTCCTTGAGTTGTTCCTTTTAAATTGTTTTCTGGCCCTCGTCTATCGATTGATAGTCAGGAGTAGTTATGCATTCGTGTTCAACGATGCCACTACTCTTGTGGCCCGTCAAGCCATTCTAATCCAGAATGACTAGGAGAAACAAACTCCAGTACCTCATCCATTTCTAGGATTGGGTCAAAGCAGTTGTACTCCGCAGATCAAAATGCCAATTTAGCTTTTGCTCTGTTCTACCTTGAAGTATTGCCCTCTTATGTCGAGAATGTCATGGGAATTGCACAAACTCTTAGGAATTCTTGACGCAGTGATACTTCTCGCTATCATTATTCATTCCTCGGTTCCGTGTTGTTGTAACCGGAATGCCGACAAGCGAATTGTGATGTGTGAAATCAATACTCGTAGCAACTGTGTTGCTTGGTAGTTAATGGACACTATCCTCATTCTTAGCATGTTGGTTATTAAATCATCATCCTAGGATTAATCGTGCTACCTAGTCCTTATTTCTGGTGCACACCTCGATTGATGAGTTAGGATCTTGTCAAGTCCTCACTCATTTGATCATATCGTCTTGCCCTCAAAAGCAAGATTGTTCTCGAGCATAGTAACATACCGGTGGTTCGTGACTTTCCAAATATCTTCTTGGAAGTGTTACCGGGTTGTTTCCTGACTGTTATGTTGGGCTCGTGATCAAGTTGGGTTCTTGTGAACCACCCTTTCTCCAAGAATCTGTGTTGGATATCCCTAAGCTAGTTGGTTAAGCTAGACAACAACTTGGAGAGTTGGAAGATAAAAGCTTGCCTAACTTAGTTCGTTCTGAAGGGATATTCTTGTGTAGTGCGTCTTGAAGAAAAATGATATCTCCACCGATTGGTCCCTGTGATCAGTTGCTGGACCTATTGTCTTATCAATCCTTTGATTTGGGTGTGGGCTATCGTCAAATCAAATCAGTACCAATGATGCTCGTAATGTTGTCTTACTCGTGGTTGATCCCTCGAGCATACCCCATTACATCTTTTGGTCCGACCAATGCTATCACCGTGTTCACATGATGGTGGAAGTCCAGTGATATGGAAATTCCGATGAGTTGCTGTTGAGCCCATCAGTAGCATTTTGTCTCCCCCATGAGTCATGTTGAACATCAACCTAGTGTTGGAAACTTTTGTAAGCATTTTCTCCGTGTTTCATTCATGAAGCATATGTTTGGATGGAAGTAGTGACTTCCTCGAATTCATGTGCTTTAGGTGTGAGTTGCCGCCATGAATTTGAGAAAGGTTTGTTTTGTTTCCTCTGGAATCATCCCAAGTCAGTCATGCACGTGCGAAGTATTCTACGGCATGATAGACTGATCATCTTCATTTCATATGAATTCCATAGCACACTAAGCCACTGATTGACTTGTTCAAGGAAAAGAAGTCTATGCTTGGGATCTAATCCATGGACTTGCGTAAAGACTTCGATACCCTCGTTGATGGTTCCCCACCTGAACTCGGTAGTGTTTTATTATAAGACTACTAGGTGGTACTGCTTGTCTAGGACAGCTTGTCCACATGTGTGTAGCAGAACCAGCTCATGTTTTGGGAGCTTGCTATCGTAGTTCGTATCCCGAGAATTTCGCAACGCCATCTCGTAGAATTGTGTTGCAAACTTTCCTTTTCGGACATGCTGAGTCTGAAGTATCCTAACACCAACCAGATCTGAATCTCAGGCGGATATGATGGTTGGAACATTCCAGCAGTTGCATTTCGTTCCCAGCTTGCACCGTCCTTATGCCATTTCACTATGGGCTGCCTTCTTAGTAATTCTTGTCTAGGATCATCCTCAAAAGTGGACTTACCATGGGTCCCATCCATCTCCGATGATAAGCAAAAATCATCCATTGCGTTGTCTTCAACAAGGTAGTCCACATCATCCATTCTAGTCCGGGTGTACCATTCCTTTGCACTTCGCCGAACGATCGTTGTGAATTGCCTTAGGCTGGTATAAAGAGTTTCAATGATCTCTGTATCAAAAGTAATTCTTTTTGCCACTTAAGGGAATAGTTCTTTGCGTCACCTTTTTCGAGGTGCCCATTACGGGATCATGGTAAATATATCCTCGCCACCTTGACACCATCCACCATCTCTCTAAGCGTGGAATTGTTGCCACCAATCAAACCCCGTCGTTTGTTCTTCCATCCCTCTCGATGTGTTTTGTGTCTCAACTCGAGATGTGTCACCATCTCAGTCCGTGAGTCGATCATGTTTACTTGATCTTCATGAAGATCGAATCATGTAGGGTTTCCCCCTTCTTTCTGTTGTCGTGTCGGGTGAAGATCTCGAAGACGTAAAGACTAAGATGATGGAATGAATCAACATCTTCGAGAAGGGCAAATGGATCATGAAGATTGTGATAGTTTGTGACTTCTCTTTTCCTCTTACCTCACGTCTTGAATCTCGGGGCGAGATTCTTGTTTAGTGGGGGTGAGCTGTCACAACCCCAGATCAGCCCTAGAGCTTGCTTGTAACTAGTGGCATTGCATCCATGCATCATGTTTGAATTTTCATGAAATTTGAAATGGGGATTGCCTAAACCCTAGCATTAAAACAATTCAAATAGGTTCAACTAAGAAATATTTTTTCAATGAACCAAATGGCCTTCGAAAATGTTCATCATTTCTGGAAAAATGCTTTAAACCAGAACCAGAGGTGCTGCACATTTTTCATGTCATATTTGGTCACTGGATTAATTCATGAAGTATTTGCATTTGTGCATTTAAATGCTAATAAATAATTTAAATGCTCAAATAATCCCAAACTGAAATGTTTACTGTAGGATATATTTCCAACAGTGGTCATGAGCAGTGGCATGAATTTTGGGATTGGTTTAGTATTTTTAACAAAGCCCAACAGTTTACAGGAAATTAGAAAACTAAAACAAATATAAAAAGAGAGAGAGAGAGAGAAGCCAGCCACTTACCTGGAGCTGGCCCAGTTGGCCCAGCCCACCAACCACCTTGCCAGTCGTCGCCTACCTCTGCCAGTAGGCAGAGGAGGGACACGGCGCACGCGCCCGAGCACGCCACGCCTCCTCCCTGCTCGCCTGCCTCACCGAGACGCCTCGCGCGTTCTCCTCGGCGCCGCCCCGACCCCCTGGACCCCCTCCCTCACTCCCTGGATCCCATTCCCTCCTCTGCTTCCCTCTCGCACGCACCACCGAAGCGCCCTGCCGCCACTGCCGCTGCTTGTGCCACCGCCTTCCCCTTACCTCCCCGACCAGCCCAAGAGCTCCGCCTCGCCCCCCCTCTTCTTCCTCACCCAGCCAAAAGGCGCCGGACGCCCTGGTTGCCGCTAGCTCCGCCGTTCCCCTCCTCGGCCACCGCCGATCGCCGCCGTCGAATTCGCCACCGTCTTCGCTTCCCCGAGCTCGCTGACCGTCTCTACGCGACCCATGTGAGCCTCCGGTCGATTCCCCTCTCTTCCCCGCGTCATTTACGCCTCGTAGCCGTCGCCGCCATTGAAGCCGAAGCTCACCTCCGCCCGCGCTCGCCGCCGGCCGCTGCTCGGTGACCATTTGGTCCCGGCTAGCGCCCATCGCACTCACTGCATCACATAGGCCACCACTAGCGCCTCATCCCGCTCGCTCGTACACCGCAACGCTGCCGCACCCACTCCCGAACTCCGGCGGCCGCCTAGGTCATCGCCGGCACCATTTCCGACCGCCCCGAGCTCAAACCACTCCACCAAGAGCTTCGGCTCGTCCTCAGCTCCATTTAGATGCTTTTCCCGATCCATTTGGTGGCCGGAACGGCAAAACCACTCTCGCCGCCGCGCGTCGGCTTCGCCAATGGGCTAGACGCCGGCAGCCGACGTCAACTTTGACCACAGTGGGCCCTAGTTGACCCTGTTGACCCTATGACAGGTGGGGCCCAGCCCTGTTAACTAATCAGGTTTAGCTTAATTGCTAATTAGCTAAAACTAATCACACTGACATGCGGGACCCGCTGTCAGGTTTGACCGGACCGTAACCTGTTGACCACTGACGTCACACTGACGTCAGGCTGACGCAGTAATATCATTTTCTGGATTTATAATAATTCAGGAAATTTCAGAAAATACCCCAAACTTCAAATATTCACAACTTTTAATCTGTAACTCCAAATTAAATAATTTATATATGAAAAAATGATCAGAAAAATATGAAGAATCTGTTTATGCCATGATCATGCATGTTTGAACAAGTTAACCTCACTGAATAGGATGAATCATGATTAGGGTAATTTATGAACTAGCATTTGGAGTTGGAGTTCAACCTTGTTTGAATTCCACTTCAATTAACTTGGCTTACCACTGCATTAGGTAAATTCAGTACCTTAACATGACATGTCATTCATGTGATGTGCATTGCATTGATTGTGTTCTCTTGTTTGCGGTAATTGTCCCTCTCGAGAGCGACGCATCGACGATGATTATTCGATGACACCGATGAAGAACTATATTATCTTCGTAGTGCCGTGCAAGCAAAACCCCCTTGTTCATTCCGATACAATCCCACTCTCTCGCTCCTGCTCTCTTTTATTGCATTAGGACAACATCGATTCAACTGTTACTTGCTGCGGTAGTTGAACCCTTGATCCTTTGCATGACTGTCATTCCACAAGAATTAGATGAAACCCACTAGCATGAGTAGGAGTTGTTTGAGCCATGTTGTGCCTACTCATTTATGCTTGTTGTCATGCCTCTTGCTTAGAGTTGAGTCGGTCTGATTCATCGGGAATGAATTGGAATTGTTATGAACATGTCCTATTGTGCGTGAGCTAAGTGTGTGAACACGATTTGGTAAAGGTAGCGGTGAGAGGCCATGTAGGAGTACATGGTGGGTTGTCTCATTGAAATCGCCCTCGTGAACTGAGTTCGTGTTTGTGATCCATGAAACAGTTACTACCACGCATTGGGATCCTTAATTGACCCTCTCGGCTTCTTAACCACCCTTGTCCTCGGTCCGGGGAGTTGCAAGTAGTTTCGTGTTTGTAGCATGTTTGGGGCTGCATAGCGCTGACCTTAGGGGTGGGTTGTGTTGCGGTAGGCACCGTGGCCCGGTGTACCGAGTGCCCGTTTGGTATCTCGGGAACCCTGCACACATCGTTCGGGGCTGTATGGGAAACCTCGGCCGGACTCCCTGCGGATGGAACCCGAATAGGCGATAAACCTGGACTAGGGACTTGAGTGTTTAGGTAGGCCGTGGCCGACACCCACGTTGGGCTTCCGCTTGAAGGTTGCCGAGTACATGTCGTGTAAACGGCGGTAAGTGGTGAGAGCGTGTGAAGAATTACACCCCTGCAGGGTTTAATATGATCTATTCAATAGCCGTGTCCGCGAAAAGGACTTCGGTTGCCTATATCAGTTCATAGACAAGTGAAAGTGGATACTCTAAAATGCGCAAGATAAGCGTGAGTGCTATGGATGGCGTTCTCGTAGGGAGACGGGAGCGGGTCCATAGTGGTGTATTGATATGGTGAATATGTGGACTCGTGTGCGCCACCTCAAAAGAGTTACTTGCGATCGTAGTTCAGGATAGCCACCGAGTCAAAGCTGGCTTGCTGCGGTCAAACTCCACCACCCCTTTTGATAATGATGCATATGTAGTTAGATCTGATGTAAGTCTTGCTGAGTACAATTGTACTCACGTTTGCTTATTTTATGTTTTGCGAGAGACGTCGGTCTCGCTAGTAGTTCCACGTGGACTTGACGCTTAGCTTGTAACCTCAGCTACGATCTTGTGCCCTCGGCAGATCTCGGTAGATAGTCGCTTCTCAGCCTTTTTCATTTATAGTTGTCGTACTCAGACATGATTAGCTTCCGCTTGTGCTTTGACTTGTATGCTCGAAAGTGTTGGGTCATGAGACCCATGTTTGTAATATCTCGCTCCTCGAGCCTAATGAATAATTAATTGAGTCGAGAGTTATGTTGTGATGCCATGTTGTATCTACGCATATTGAGCATATTGTGTGTATGTTTGAAATGCTTGGTATGTGTGGGATCCGACAAACTAGTTGTTTATCCTCGGCAGCCTCTCATATGGGGAAATGTAGTCTCGTGATTCTCGAGCGATAGTAGTCCGCTACTGCCGGTTCACGGAGTCCTGCTAGCCCAGACTACTGCTTGGACACTTGACTGGCGGCATGTGTCTCACTTCGTTCCTATGTCCATCCCTTCGGGAAATGTCACGCGGTATTATTCGAGTCCTGCCTAGCCTGCTACAGCCGGGATACCGAGTCCTGTTAGCCAGTGCTACAGCCCGAATATATCGTTGATGACCGACATGCTCGATGTGATTCATGTATGCCTGTCCCCATAGGTTAGCGCCGCTTTGGGTTCACGACTAGCCATGTCGGCCGGGTTCTTTGTCATATGGATGCTAGCGACACTATCATATACGTGAGCCAAAAGGCTAAACGGTCCCGGGCCATGGTAAGGCGACACCCGTGGGAATACCGTGCGTGAGGCCGCAAAGTGATATGATGTGTTACATGCTAGATCGGTGTGACTTAGGATCGGGGTCCTGACAGTCATATGCGTTCTCAGTAGGTTTTTCAAAAAGAACAAGTTTTGAGGATTTTGACGAGATGAGCCTTGAAGAATTTCACTAAGCATTCTTTGTCTTAGGTTCGAGTTTGTGCAGATCGAGGATCCACACAATTGAGGAATCTTAAAAAAAATGATTGCTTAGAGAAATGAATCAAGAGCATATAACTAGTGAGGTGTTTGTGTGTGAGGATTTGAAGAATAAAACACCTTTGAAGATTTTGTAGTGTAAAATTTGGATCAACGAGGGCAGTAAAAGTAACTTTTAATTACCCTAAATGAAGAACATGACGAACTGGGTGTTGTAGATGTGAAGCTCGTCTGTTCAGACCTTCCACGCCCTAACTTGGCGGAGGAAGACAGCTACGGCGGCGGCGGAGTGAGGATTTCCGCAGTCGGCGCGAGTACGTCGGCGACGAGGTCGAGGTGTCGGTGTACTAGAGTAGGGGTACCCTAGTACCCCGAACTCATGCACAGGCAGTTGCAGCACCCCGCGGCAGGGCTGGCCTGGTGACCGTCAAGATCCTCCACGGCTCCCTTGGAGCCATTCAAGAACAAAGTAATCAAGGCCCCGGCAAGAGGAGCTTGCCGGGAAGGCCACTCAAGGCACGAAGGAAACAAGACCCCGGCAAGAGGAGCTTGCCGGGAAGGCTTGGTGATCGACAAGCTCCCGAGCGACAGGATTCAGCCGCGGCAAGGTACTTGCCGCGGCAGTAACCTCTCTTCATCTCCGCCCAGCTCATCCGCCAGCGGTCGCCATGGGGCTAACCCGAGCACGCGCGTCGAAGAAGGCTGTGCAGCCAGCGAGGAGCAGCGATAAGCGGCGCCGACAAGCTACCATCGTGGCGAACGGAGGCGCACTTGCGGTCCTGTTACCTTTGTTCAGCGACGGGGGCGGGCATTTATTACTCTTGTCCCTTGCCGTCGAGTTAGGTATAGATCATCAGACACCGTACAAGTTGGTGTACCAACCACTGTTTTACATTTGTACCCTCATATGTGTTGCCACCGTGGTGACCCCTTGAGACTATAAAAGGAGGCCCATGTGCAACGTAGAAAGGGTTCGGCTCGTTTGATTCACTCGACTCATACGAGACCACACTCATTTAGGCTAGGTTTTGTAGCTCTCATTGCTCCCTAGCAAGAACACAATAGAATCAACCAAGCAGCAGTAGGAGTGTTATCTCTCCGGAGAGCTCCGAAGCTGGGTAAATTTGCTCGTGTGCATCGCCTCGATCTGCTCTTCGTGCATTCTCCGCCCCCCTCTGAACCACAAGGGACTAGGTCCCATAGGTGTTCGTGGGACACGATCAGCTTCCCCGACATCTTTGGCGCACCAGGTAGGGGGTGCGTCGAGGCTGTGTGAACCTGATCCGGAGTTCACACGAGCAGTTTCTTCATCATCATCATCAACATGCCACCGAAGAAGAAGGCTTCGGCGGCAGTAGGACCGTCCGCGTCAAACCCACCACCGCCGGAGCTGACGAGTGGTGGGGAAGACGCTGGCGGAGGAACCGGCGTCGACGAGAGAGTCCACGACGCTGCCAGGTCCAAGGACAAGGCGGCGCAGGCTTTGGCGTCCGGATACTCACCGCGTCCTTCTCAAGAGGCGCGAGACCGACAGCGTCATGATGCTCGCAGCACCATACGCTCGTTGGATCAAGGCCAAGCTGGAGGATCCCGAGACCCTCGAGACCCGCATGCACGCCAAAGATGCGATGCAGGCGAAATGCGAGTCGCTGACGGGATGCTGCTCCTCCTAACTTGGTTAGGAGTCCGAGCACATCCCGTTCCTCGCTCTGTACGCCATTGCCACCAACTACTCCAGCGGAAGCCTTGGCGAGAGCCCAACTGCTTCTAGACTACCCTCCAACGGCCGACAAGGTCGACGAGTGGAGGGCCACCATCCGAGTCTCGCCGGCTTTGCCAACGGCGGCGTCCCGCGACAACCAAGCACTTCACAGCGCGGCAAGGCGACAAGGCATGAGCGGTGGTGATGAGACCTGCGGGGTGCAGCCACCGTACACTCCCCTTCCGAAGGCCAAGATCGCCGACTCGCGGATCCACCTCGGCAGCGACTCCACCGCGCCGTCCGGATCCGCGAGCTTCGTCGCGACCAGCGCCAAGTTCTTCGAGAACGACAAGAAGAAGACGCCCGAACCCGCGCCGAAGCGCGAAGAGAAGCGCGCGTCAATCGACCAACGCGGGCCCGCTGTTGACATGCATGCGCCGAAACCCAGGTGACTTGTCGTCGCGGTAGGTTGCCCTGCGTTCACCCGTGAGCTGCGGCAAGTCCAAAGGCTGACAAGAAAAACTTCAAGCCAAATGTGCGGAGAAGTATGATGGCAGGACGCACCCATCGGAGTTCCTCAGCATCTACACCATCGCGGTGCAGGCTGCGGGGGGACGAGACGACAAGATCCTCGCCAACTACTTCCCTCTGGTGCTCAAGCCAAACGTCAGATCTTGGCTCATGCACTTGCCGGACAGCTCCATTTCTTCTTGGGCAGATTTGTGCCATCAGTTTGTCGGCGCCTTCACAGGCGGCCACAAGCCACATGGCCAAGAGAGTGACCTTCATCTGCTCGCCCAGAAGGAAGGAGAGTCCCTGCGCAAGTTCATCCAGAGATTCAGCCGCGTGCACTACAACATCCCAGATGTCCACCCTGCCGCGGTGATCAGCGCATTTCATCAGAATGTGCGGAACCGCAGGATGAGGGAGGAGATGGCGATGTGCAAGGTCAAAGACGTCAGTGAGCTATATGCCCTGGCCGACAAGTGTGCACGTGCTGAAGAAGGGAGGAGACTCCCAGGAGAAAATGTTGGAGCAGGATCTGACAGCGATGAGACCGCCCCGGCAAAGAAGAGCCGGCGGCGGAACAACAGAAAGAAGAAAAGCCAAGAAGTACTAGTTGTCGAGCAGTCCGGCAAGGATGGTGCCGCCAACAAGGCCAAGGCTAGCGGCTCCGGCAAGGAGGTTGCCGCTGACACCGACCGCCAAGCTGTGGCGGCCGCCGACAAGCAGGACAGCTCCAACAAGCAGTACTGCAAGATTCACAGCACCAAGGGCCACGACCTCCAGAGCTGCAAGAAAGTCGAGCAGCTTGTTGAACAACAGAGAGCTAAGTATGAGCGGCGAGACAAGGAGAAGGCCCAGGAAGGTGCTGCGGCAGCTAGCAAGAAGAGACCCGGCTGGGGAGGACGCCAAGCAAGGCAAAGCAGCGGCAAGGAGACAGACCTCCCAGCGCCGCGACAAGGAAGAAGACGAAGATGACGATGGCAAAGACATGGAAGACGATGAAGCGACGAGCAGGAGTTTCGAAGGCAACGGAGGTCCTTTATGTTGACGGTGGTGCTTCTCTGCATACCTCGCACCGCCAACTCAAGCAATGGATGCGTGAGGTTAATGCAGCAGAGCCATCCATAGAGTCGCGCAAGCCTCAAAGTGGTCCAAGACGCCCATCATATTTGACATTGAGGATCACCCCGATCGCATCATCTGCGGTCGGGTGCTTGCCGATGTTGGTATCACCAACTATCCGCAACCTCAAGGTCACAAAGATGTTGGTTGACGGCGGGGCGGCCTGAATCGATCTCCTCTGCGGTGCTCCGAAGCTTCAGATCCACGACAATGAGCTCAAGAGACCGGTACTTTCCAAGGAATCAACCCAGAAGGAGCAAGCGAAGGGAAGATCACACTGCCGGTAACATTTGGCAGTGAACTGAATTTCAGGACTGAGAGGGTCACATTCGACGTTGCCGATTTCCCATTGCCTTACAATGGAATACTTGGTCGTCCAGCACTCGCCAAGTTCATGGCAGCCTCTCATTACGCCTACAACCTGCTCAAGATGCCCGGCCCGATAAGCGTCATTTCTGTCCATGGCGACAAGAAGGATGCGCTTATCTGCGCCGACAAGATTTACCGGGATGCAGCAGCCGCCACAGAAAGCAAACCACTTGCCGCTGAAGCTCCGGGGAAGAAGAAGACCAAGTCCGCAAGAGCTCGATGCCCACTCCGCAAGCGCACCTCTTGGTGCTGCGCTACCGCCGAGGACGCACCATCGAGCTCCACCGGCAAGTGTAAGAAGATGATGGCTACTCCGCCAAATACCAAGAAGGTGCCCGCCAAGGAGGACGGCACTGGTGGTACCTTCACCATCAGTGCCACGCTTGACCCTAAATAGGAAGGCGCGCTCGTTGCTTTCCTGCGGGCGAATGTCGGCGTGTTTGCATGGCAACCGTCCGCATCCCGGTGTTCCCGTGAAAGTGATTGAGCATCACCTAGCTGTCTGTCCTCATCGCGCCGCCCGTCAAGCAAAAAGTCAGGAAGCAGGCAGTGGAGCGCCAAGAATTTATAGCAGAAGAAATCAAGAAGTTGGAAGCAGCAGGCCTTGTTAGAGGAGTGCTCCATCCCACGTGGTTGGCCAATCCGGTAGTTGTACGAAAAGCAAATGGGAAATGGAGACTCAGATCGACTTTTACGATGTTAATAAAGCTTGTCCCAAAGACCCATTTCCTTGCCGCGTATAGACCAGATTGTTGACTCCACAAATGGATGTGATTTACTTTCATTTCTTGACGCATATTCAGGATATCATCGAGATCTTCATGGCGAAGAGGATGAAGAGAAAACCGCATTCATTACACCATGTGGCACATACTGTTTCATACGGATGCCTTTCGATTTGAAGAATGTTGGTTCAACGTTTGCAAGAGTAGTCCATGAAGCCTTTGAGCCACAAATGCACAGAAATGTAGAAGCTTACATGGATGACATAGTGGTCAAGAGCAAGGACAAAGCAACTCTGGTTCAAGATTTAGATGAGACCTTTGCAAATCTGCGCAAGATCAACCTCAAGCTCAACCCCGAGAAGTGCGTGTTTGGAGTTCCCTCCGGCAAGCTTCTTGGGTTCTTCGTGTCTCAAAGGGGAATTGAAGCCAATCCCGACAAGATCAAGGCCATTGAGCAGATTGAAGCACCAAAGCGCGTCAAGGATGTAAGAAGGCTTGCCGGTTGCGTGGCTGCTCTCAGCAGGTTTATCTCTAGGTCAGCTGAGCGCGCCCTGCCATTTTTCAAAATCTTGAAAAAGGCAGGTCCAATGAAATGGACTCCCGAAGCGGAGGCTGCGCTGCAGGACTTAAAGAGGTACCTGTCCTCCACTCCAATACTTGTCGCACCTAGGCCACAAGAGAAGTTGTCAGTATATAGCGGCAACCAATCAAGTGGTTAGTGCTGCGTTAGTAGCGGAGAGGAGGCGGATGATGAGCCGCAACCGAGGCAGATGCATCCAGCGACAAGCGGGGGCTTTGCCGTCAAGCTCTGGTCCCGACAAGGACGGATCTGCAGGATTGCGACAAGACGCAAAAAGGATGGTGCAGCGCCCGGTCTACTTTGTCGGTTCCCTTCTCTGAGGGGCTAGGTCAAGGTATTCGGTGTGCAGAAATTGCTTTTCGCCTCCTCATGGCCTCGAGAAAGCTGCGCCATTACTTCCAAGCACATGAGATAATAGTTGTCACTCGCTTTCATCAAGAGGATATTGCAAAATCCGTAAGCAAGGCAGGATTGTCGAGTGGGCACCGAACTGCAAGCTTTGGCCTCAAGTTTGAAAGCACTTCAACTATCCAAAGCGAGCATTGGCAGAGTTTATAGCAGAATGGACGCCTACGCAAGATGAAGAAATTCCAGAGACGAGCATCCCCATCAGAGAAGCAAGTAAGGAGTGGCTAATGTACTTTGATGGTGCCTTCTCGCTGCAAGGCGCCGGTGCCGGCGTACTGCTTGTCGCACCCACCGGAGAGCACCTCAAGTACATAGTCCAAATGCACTTTCCCAAGGAGCAAGCAACAAATAATACTGCAGAGTACGAAGGTTTGCTTGCCGGTCTCAGAATTGCAGTGGACCTTGGGATCAGAAAGCTTATCGTCAGGTGTGACTCACAGCTTGTCGTCCGCCAAGTGAACAAAGATTATCAGAGTCCATAGATGGAGGCCTACGTTGATGAAGTGAGAAAGCTAGAAGAGCACTTTGAAGGCCTGCAAATGGAACACGTTCCAAGAGCTCAGAACGATATTGCTGATGGCCTCTCAAAGTGTGCTGCACTTAAGTTACCTGTGGAACCAGGAATTTTTGTGCTCAAGCTGACTCAGCCAACTGTAACACCATCGACTAGACAAAGCAAGAAGAGGAAGTTGGTTTCCGGTGACTACTTTCCGGCAGAGCTCCCTGAAGTCGCCGCCAAGAAGGTCCCCAAAATCAACGTAAATATCGCTGAGGAGCAGTCTGCTCCGACAAGCCCTAGGGTTTGTTTCGTTGAAGCAAGCGCTCCCGACAAGCTTTGCTCCGGCAAGCTTGTCGGGGATCATCAAGCTCCGGCCGGGCCGCAGGTTCTTGCCGTAGAAGCTGATGTTCCCGCAGCGGCAGATGTGCCTTTAGTCCTTGTTGTTGAGCCACAGGCTCCAGCATGGGCACATCAGATCGTCCATTTCCTTCAGACAGGAGAACTTCTCGAAGAGCAAGAAGAAGCAGAAAGAGTAGGCCGGCAGTCAAGTATGTACCAGTTTGTTGACAACATCCTGTACAGAAGAAGACTCAAGGAGTGAAATTGAAGTGTATTTGCCGGGAAGATGGACAGAAGCTGTTGGCAGAGATACACGGAGGCATATGTGGTCACCACATTGGCGCAAGAGCAGTTGTCGGCAAAGCTTTCCGGCAAGGTTTCTTCTAGCCAGAAGCCCTCCAGGATGCAACGGCACAAGTAACCAAGTGTGAAGCGTGCCAGTTCCATTCAAAACAGATACACCAGCAAGCTCAAGCTCTCCAGACAATCCCTTTATCCTGGCCATTTTCGGTCTGGGGGCTCGACATCCTCGGCCCCTTCCCCCGAGCTGTCGGGGGCTTTGAGTACTTGTACGTCGCAATCGACAAGTTCACAAAGTGGCCGGAAGTGGAAGCAGTGAGGAAGGTGACAGCACAGTCGGCAGTCAAGTTCTTCAGGTCAATTGTTTGCCGTTTTGGGATACCTAATCGGATCATCACCGACAACGGCACCCAATTCACGAGTCACACCTTCATGCAGTACGTCCAAGATCTTGGCGCCAAGGTCTGCTTTGCTTCTGTTGCTCACCCGAGAAGCAACGGTCAAGCAGAGAGGGCGAATGCTGAAGTGCTGCGAGGACTCAAGACCAGAACTTTTGACAGGCTGCGCAAGTGCGGAAGAAACTGGATTGAGGAGCTGCGGTGGTTCTTTAGTCGATCAGACGACGCCAAATCGAGCCACCGCCGGACACCTTTCGCTCTAGTCTATGGAGCAGAGGCAGTTCTCCCCACGGAACTCAGATATCGGGTCACCTCGAGTACTCGCTTATGATGAGCTTGAGCAAGAGCAGCCGCGACAAGATGACGCGCTGCTCCTCGAGGAGGATCGTCTTCAGGCTGCTATACGAGCTGCTCGTTACCAACAAGCTTTGCGCCGCTACCATAGCCGCAAAGTTAATGCCAGAAGCTTCGAGGAAGGCGACCTTGTTCTTCGGCGCGTTCAATCCGCCAAGAATTCCAACAAGTTGACGCCAAAGTGGGAAGGCCCTTATCGGGTGAAACGAGTCACTAGGCCTGGCGTTGTCCGCCTTGAGACCGAAGATGGCGTTCCGGTGAGCAACTCCTGGAATATAGAGCATCTTCGTAAGTTTTACCCATAAGGCGCGGTTGTCGGAACCCGTTCCGGCAACCACCCTTTTTGTACAAGTCTTGCCGTTGTTGCATGTAATCCTTTGTACAAAGCCGGGCGCAGACCCCGTGCATCAGTAAAGCTTATGTGTTGCGCACAACTCGTCAATTTCATGCTTTCATCATAATTTTGCATGTATTATTTGACATTTTGTGCAGCACCCACACCCGGTAAGCAATAACGACCCACTAGGCTCCATAACTTTATTTTCTCTTCTTTCTTCTCAAAAAAGAGGAAGGTTCATCCACCCACAAGTTAACCGGGGAGAAGGAGAAGATAATGGTGTGGGCCACCAAGTGTCGCTCGAGGAAGTATCGCCTTGCCGGGAAGCAAACGACAGAAAAGCTAAGTTACTAAGTTTAAGCAATCAGTTTTTAAATTTTCAGGTTATCTTCCTCGAACGATAGTACTTTGTATGGAAAACCTGTGCGCGGAGGAACCAACTCGCGGCTAGCTTGCGCCCTTACTTTGTTTCGAGTCCGCTCAACAACTTAAGCGTGCTGCAACTAGTTGCGACAAGGTTGCTTGTCGGAAGCAGCATCGCCAGCAGGCTGCTGACGTTCCGCACTCAGCGCTCGCGGCAAAGATGCTCGCATCGACAAGTTCCCCAAAGACGTAGGGCACAAACATACAAGGGAAGTAATCAAGTAAAGGAAATAACATTGCGATCGATGCCTAAGATAGAGTATATTACAAAATAACTTGTTGCAGATCTAATGAATTGTCCTACTAAACATGATCTGCAGCGACAAGGAAAAGATAAACTTGGCGGCCTAGTCCACACGGTCGCCATCGAGCCTCTTGACTCCGCTCACCCTGTCCACGATGGGTGCGACAAGGGCCTTGAGTGCTTCAACGTCGGCAGATGGAGGCAGGGACTTGAGGACGTTGGCGAAGCTGACGCCTGGATTGCAGAAGGCCACCTTCATCAGCACCTTCTGAAGAGCCTCGGCGCAGACTTGGCGCGACTCGTCGGCCAGCTGCTTTGGGATCTCCTCCCGGAGCCGCTGGAGACCCGTCAACACGCCCTTGAAGAACAGGCTGAGCTTGACGCTGGGTTGGAGGTTCTCGTCGGTGGAGTACCCAAGATCCACCATCCCCAGCTCCATCAGCTCATTGTGGATGGTGGCGGCGGTGTCCACAAGACCTTCCGCCCATGCATTATGCTATCTCTCGAGAGTATCACAGGCGTCGCGGCGTTCACCAACAGCTCTCGTTGGCCTTGATCTTCTCCAAGCAGGCCCGTTTCCCGCTCCTTGGCGCCTTCAGCGTCTCCGTCGTGGTGGTCGATTTCAGCTCCAGATCCGCCTTTGAGTCCTTGGCGGCGTCGAGCTCTTTGATCTTCTCGGCAAAAGCGACCACAGAGCTCGCCAAGAGTGTAGGCGTCCTTCTCGCTGCTTTTCAGCCCGGCAACCTCCTCCTCGCTCTTACGGAGGGTGGCCTCCAGCTGTGCCACCCTGCCTCCAATTCCTTCTTGGCGGCCTCGGCAGCTGCGGCGGCATCCTTTGCCTCCTTGAGTGCTCCGCCAATTGATTGCTCAGCAGCAAGATCTTCCTCGTGGTCTGCCGAGGTTGATCTTCCGCTGCGCCAGCTCACCTTCTTCGTGAGAGCTTCTCGCGGCAAGCCTTTGCTGCTCCTCGACCTCGGCCTTCTCCAGGATGAAGGCCGTGCGCTCGACAAGTTGCTCCCGCTTACGCTATGTCCCGGAGAGTTTCCTTGTTGGCGGCGGAGCTCTTCTGCGCTTCTCCATGTCGGCTCCGCCCTCGCGACGAGTGCTTCCCATGACTCAAATTAGCTTGGCGGGCGCGGTAGAGCGACAACAGCTTCTTCAAGAGCTGCTCCTCCTCGGGCTTCGCCATCGCTGCTTGCGCGTTAACCAAGGACAGCCCAGCGAGGCGAGCAGCTCCACGTCGAAGGTCTCCCCTCGACCGGCGCCTGAGCTCGATGCCCATGGAAGCTTGATGAAGACACCTTCGCGGCCCTCGGTAGGCGCCGGGCTGGGGCTCTTGGTCCAGTGCGGCATCGGTGGCGGGGGATCGGCGGTCGATTGCATCGCTGGCGCCTCGCGGCCTCGGGGCCAAGTCGATCATCACGGACCCTCCCAGCCTCTGCACCGGCAGCCTTGGCGGCCTCCTCGCCGGTGGACCCATCGGCGCCGGCCTCCTCTTCTATGTTGGTGGCGTCGTCATTGTTGCCACGAGCGTCCTTCTCGCCGGCGACCTCAGTCTCCATCGGCTCTCCGGCAGATGGATCTGATGATCAGAGAAAGAAAGAACAGTCAAGCAGATGTCCAAGAAGAACAGAAGAAAGAGAACCCAAGGAAGATTTTCAAGTAAGAAGGTTACCTGCAATGGGATCTGTAGCCGCGGTCTCCACCACCGGAGGGTCGTCGGCGCTGCCCCTGGTCGGAGAAGCTCCCCTTGTCGGAGAGGCCTCCCTTGCCGGAGAGCGCTCCCTTGGTGGAGATTTCTCCCTTGGCGGTGTAGTTGAAGCAAGCAGAACTTCGGGAGTGACCTCCGGGGCCTCCTGATGAGGCTGCTCTGCTCCTACATAATTCAACAAGTCAGATATCAGTGATGAAGGAGCACCCAAGCACACCTAACCGTAAGAAATGAACCAAGTACTTACGCTGGGGGCTGTGCTGGGGGCAGCTCTGTTGAAGGGTTGCCGGATCCGGCAAGGGAGTCTCGGACGTGCCTCCTATCGCCACAGGAGATTCGTCTTGAATGACCACCACCGGAGTCTTGGCTCTCTTCGATGCCCTCTGAGCCAGCGTCCTGAAGAAGGAGAAGGTTCAGAGTGAAGCAAGTCAGATACAAGATAAAGCAGTAAATTGAAAGATTACAAGTAGCAGCGACAAGATCTTACTCTTCCTCTTCTTCCTCGGAGCTGAGAGCAGAGAGATCAAATTCCGCTCCAGTGCGACGAATTGGAGGAGTAGACTCCCTCGGACGCTTGGCGGGTGCGGGGGCCGTGGCTCCAGAAGACCCCACTCCCATTGCTGTGGCGGAATGAGGCGCCCCAGCAATGATGCTTGCCGCGTAGAGCGCGCGTCGGCGAGGCGGCTTGTTAGCCCGTATGCCGCCCGCCACTTCTCGATTTCTGGAGGCGTCTTCTTGGCGGGGCGCTGGCTCCTCCTGCGGCAAGCTACTTGACGGCGGAGGGGAGGTGCCCCCGGCAGGCTCGCTCGGCTCATTGTCGGGCTCGGCCTGCTCCTCCTCATCGGCGAACTCCTCTCGGTCGGCAAGGCTTGCCGCCTCGGTTGTTTCTGCCTCCTCGACAGTGAACCCAAACACACCGGCGGCAGCAGCTTCTGCCGCCTCCTCCAACCTTGTGGCGATGCGCGCCATCTCTTGCTCGGTGGTGTCACGGGTGAGCCGCTTCTGCTCGTCGGCACGGATCGGCACTTCTTCCAAGTCGTCGAAGAATCGCTGCACGACGTCGTCGGGCGGGCTCCTGCCAAGTTGGAATGATTCCATGGGAATCGCTGGCAACATCATCGCGCGGATGCGGTCAGCGACGAGTTGTTGCACAAGGGCACGACTCCCTCGGCAACATGAACCACTCGGGGTGATCTCATCGAGCTTGAACAGCTCTTCGCAACATGCCATCCAGCTCCAAGACAAGAAAGTTCGATTCGGACCGGGCGCAGCCTCATGATGTCCGCCGCGTTTTGGAACTCCCAAGCAGGCCTCCCCCTTTCCTGCAAGGGCGCAATGCGGCGGCGAAGGAAGTCCGCGCCAACTGCTCCTACGGTAAGCCCGGCATGTCTGAGGCGCAAGATCCTAGTCACGGCAATCTTCAACTTGGCGTCCTCCGGCGCCAAGTTGCTCTAATCGTTGCCACGCACTATGGGGGTTCGGCGCAGGGCAGTGAAAGGCTGCGGGTCCTCCTCTAAGATCCAACACCAGTCAGCTCTCCACTCCTCCCACTTGCTGTGCAGCTCTCCGTCAAGATACGCTTCCTTCTTGCCGATCCTGGAGATCCATGCAATTCCTCCGGCAAGTGGCTCTCCTCTCTCTACGTGGGGCATGAAGTAATGGCGGAAAAGCGCTACATTTGGGTGGACTCCGACGAAGTTCTCGCAGAGGTGTGTGAAAACCGCCATGGTGAGGACGGCGTTGGGGGTGAAATCAAGGAGGAGGAGGCCATATGTGTTCATGACATCACAAAAGAATTCGGAAAAGGGCGGGCTCTGCCGCAGTGGAAGAAAAGCGCGAAAAAGGGGTACCCGATGGTAACCTTATCGGACGTGGCGGCGGAGATCACCCTCGTGCGCGGGTGCGCCCGCGTCGCCGTCGACCAGAAAAGGTAATACAGCTCCCGCAGCTCCTTCTTGTCAAGCAGGGGATCGAAGAGGGCCCGCTCCTTCCATGGCGCCATGAGCAGCTGCGCCGGCCGATTCACGCCTTTCCCTTGTCGGCCTTCGGAGCCATGGGGGGAGGTGATGGAGGAGTTCGACGGCGTTGGTGGCGCCGGTGGCAATGGAGGGGGCGGAGCGTCGCTCTCTTTGGGCTCGAGAAGAAAGGAGGGAGCTGCGGTGGTTTTTGATGTGACAGCAATGGCAAGTGGGCGTTCTGCCCCTGTTCCCCCTGCTTATAAGGAGGGAGAGGGGGCGGGCGTTCCGATTTTCCCATTAAATTAAGCCCCCACGATCTCCCCCACGATGCCACGTCCGGTGTGTGTCGTTCGTGGGGGACGTGGTGGGTCCAGGGCGAGTAATGGCGTAATCCGGACCAAGCGTCTGCAGTGCCTTTTTTGGGCCCGGCCCAACAGAGCTTGGCGCCGTGTGTGGCCCAGCCCGGGGCTCTGTCGGTGTACTAGAGTAGGGGTACCCTAGTACCCCGAACTCATGCACGGGCAGTTGCAGCACCCCGCGGCAGGGCTGGCCTGGTGACCGTCAAGATCCTCCACGGCTCCCTTGGAGCCATTTAAGAACAAAGTAATCAAGGCCCCGACAAGAGGAGCTTGCCGGGAAGGCCACTCAAGGCACGAAGGAAACAAGACCCCGGCAAGAGGAGCTTGCCGGGAAGGCTTGGTGATCGACAAGCTCCCGAGCGCGACAAGGATTCAGCCGCGGCAAGGTACTTGCCGCGGCAAGGTACTTGCCGCGGCAAGGTACTTGCCGCGGCAGGCAACCTCTCTTCATCTCCGCTCCAGCTCATCCGCCAACGTGTCGCCATGGGGCTAACCCAGGCACGCGTGTCGAAGGGCTGTGCAGCCAGCGGGGAGCAGCGATAAGCGGCGCTGACAAGCTACCATCGTGGCGAACGGAGGCGCACTTGACGGTCCCTGTTACACTGTTCAGGCGACGGGGACGGGCATTTATTACTCTTGTCCCTTGCCGTCAGAGTTAGGTATAGATCACTGTACACTGTACAAGTTGGTGTACCAACCACTGTTTTTACATTTGTACCCTCATATGTGTTGCCACCTGTGGTGACCCCTTGAGACTATAAAAGGAGGCCCATGTGCAACGTAGAAAGGGTTCGGCTCGTTTGATTCACTCGACTCATACGAGACCACACTCATTTAGGCTAGGTTTTGTAGCTCTCATTGCTCCCTAGCAAGAACACAATAGAATCAACCAAGCAGCAGTAGGAGTGTTATCTCTCCGGAGAGCTCCGAAGCTGGGTAAATTTGCTCGTGTGCATCGCCTCGATCTGCTCTTCGTGCATTCTCCGCCCCCCTCGAACCACAAGGGACTAGGTCCCATAGGTGTTCGTGGGACACGATCAGCTTCCCCGACATCTTTGGCGCACTAGGTAGGGGGTGCGTCGAGGCTGTGTGAACCTGATCCGGAGTTCACACGAGCAGTTTCTTCATCATCATCATCAACATGCCACCGAAGAAGAAGGCTTCGGCGGCAGTAGGACCGTCCGCGTCAAACCCACCACCGCCGGAGCTGACGAGTGGTGGGGAAGACGCTGGCGGAGGAACCGGCGTCGACGAGAGAGTCCACGACGCTGCCAGGTCCAAGGACAAGGCGGCGCAGGCTTTGGCGTCCGGATACTCACCGCGTCCTTCTCAAGAGGCGCGAGACCGACAGCGTCATGATGCTCGCAGCACCATCGCTTCGTTGGATCAAGGCCAAGCTGGAGGATCCCGAGACCCTCGAGACCCGCATGCACGCCAAAGATGCGATGCGGCGAAGGGCGGTCGCTGACGGATGCTGCTCCTCCTAACTTGGTTAGGAGTCCGAGCACATCCCGTTCCTCGCTCTGTACGCCATTGCCACCAACTACTCCAGCGGAAGCCTTGGCGAGAGCCCAACTGCTTCTAGACTACCCTCCAACGGCCGACAAGGTCGACGAGTGGAGGGCCACCATCCAGAGTCTCATCGGCTTTGCCAACGGCGACGTCCCGCGACAACCAAGCACTTCACAGCCGCGGCAAGGCGACAAGGCATGAGCCGGTGGTGATGAGACCTGCGGGGGTGCAGCCACCGTACACTCCCCTTCCCGAAGGCCAAGATCGCCGACTCGCCGGATCCACCTCGACAGCGACTCCACCGCATCGTCGGATCCGCGAGCTCGTCGCGACCAGCGCCAAGTTCTTCGAGAACGACAAGAAGAAGACGCCCGAACCCGCATCGAGCGCCGAAGAGAAGCGCGACGTCAATCTGACCAACGCGCCGGGCCCGCTGTTGACATGCATGCGCCAGGGAAACCAGGTGACTTGTCGTACGCGGTAGGTTGCCCTGCGTTCACCCGTGAGCTGCGGCAAGTCCAGTGGCCCGACAAGAAAAACTTCAAGCCAAATGTGCCAGAGAAGTATGATGGCAGGACGCACCCATCGGAGTTCCTCAGCATCTACACCATCGCGGTGCAGGCTGCGGGGGGACGAGACGACAAGATCCTCGCCAACTACTTCCCTCTGGTGCTCAAGCCAAACGTCAGATCTTGGCTCATGCACTTGCCGGACAGCTTCATTTCTTCTTGGGCAGATTTGTGCCATCAGTTTGTCGGCGCCTTCACAGGCGGCCACAAGCCACATGGCCAAGAGAGTGACCTTCATCTGCTCGCCCAGAAGGAAGGAGAGTCCCTGCGCAAGTTCATCCAGAGATTCAGCCGCGTGCACTACAACATCCCAGATGTCCACCCTGCCGCGGTGATCAGCGCATTTCATCAGAATGTGCGGAACCGCAGGATGAGGGAGGAGATGGCGATGTGCAAGGTCAAAGACGTCAGTGAGCTATATGCCCTGGCCGACAAGTGTGCACGTGCTTTGAAGAAGGGAGGAGACTCCTAGGAGAAAATGTTGGAGCAGGATCTGACAGCGATGAGACCGCCCCGGCAAAGAAGAGCCGGCGGCGGAACAACAGAAAGAAGAAAAGCCAAGAAGTACTAGTTGTCGAGCAGTCCGGCAAGGATGGTGCCGCCAACAAGGCCAAGGCTAGCGGCTCGCAAGGAGGTTGCACGACACCGACCGCCAAGCTGTGGCGGCCGCCGACAAGCAGTGACAGCTCCAACAAGCAAGATCTTGCAAGATTCACAGCACCAAGGGCCACGACCTCCAGAGCTGCAAGAAAGTCGAGCAGCTTGTTGAACAACAGAGAGCTAAGTATGAGCGGCGAGACAAGGAGAAGGCCCAGGAAGGTGCTGCGGCAGCTAGCAAGAAGAGACCCGGCTGGGGAGGACGCCGCGGCAAGGCAAAGCAGCGGCAAGGAGACAGACCTCCCCGCGGCCGCGACAAGGAAGAAGACGAAGATGACGATGGCAAAGACATGGAAGACGATGAAGCTGACGAGCAGGAGTTTCAGAAGGCAACGGAGGTCCTTTGCGTTGACGGTGGTGCTTCTCTGCATACCTCGCACCGCCAACTCAAGCAATGGATGCGTGAGGTTAATGCAGCAGAGCCATCCATAGAGTCGCGCAAGCCTCTGAAGTGGTCCAGCACGCCCATCATATTTGACATTGAGGATCACCCTGATCGCATCACTGCGGTCGGGTGCTTGCCGATGTTGGTATCACCAACTATCCGCAACCTCAAGGTCACAAAGATGTTGGTTGACGGCGGGGCCGGCCTGAATCTGATCTCCTCTGCAGTGCTCCAGAAGCTTCAGATCGTGGCGAACGGAGGAGCACTTGACGGTCCCTGTTACACTGTTCAGGCGACGGGGACGTGCATTTATTACTCTTGTCCCTTGCCGTCAGAGTTAGGTATAGATCACTGTACACTGTACAAGTTGGTGTACCAACCACTGTTTTTACATTTGTACCCTCATATGTGTTGCCACCTGTGGTGACCCCTTGAGACTATAAAAGGAGGCCCATGTGCAACGTAGAAAGGGTTCGGCTCGTTCGATTCACTCGACTCATACGAGACCACACTCATTTAGGCTAGGTTTTGTAGCTCTCATTGCTCCCTAGCAAGAACACAATAGAATCAACCAAGCAGCAGTAGGAGTGTTATCTCTCCGGAGAGCTCCGAAGCTGGGTAAATTTGCTCGTGTGCATCGTTTCGATCTGCTCTTCGTGCATTCTCCGTCCCCCTCCGAACCACAAGGGACTAGGTCCCATAGGTGTTCGTGGGACACGATCAGCTTCCCCGACACGAGGCAGCGAAGCTCTTCCTCACCGGCGACGATGGAGTAGCGGCGGTGCTAGGGTTTGAGGAGCTCGAGCGAGAGAGAGAGAGAGAGAGAGGTCGAGCGGAGTAAAAGAAGTGAGGATGGATAGCGGGGTATTTATAGAGGCAGTGAAAAACTGTTCGCCCGAAGATTTAGGACGAACGTGCCCCTGACCATTCTCCTTCTCACGACATGTGTCACCCATGTACTGTGTAGTGGAGATCGTGTACGATCGTGGGTGAGTAAAATAATGCATCGTGGGATGCGGAACGGTTTGAGCGGCAAAACCGAAAGTTTGGATAAGATCAGTTTTAAAGTTTCGTTCGCAATTTCTTCAATGACAAGGACACAAAGAAGATTTTGAACGAGTTTCAAATAGAACGCACATGAAGAATTTGTGAATAGATTGGGTTGAGTATAGCATAGAGGGGGAAGGGTCCGATCACATTCACTTAGCAGAAAAAGCGACTTGAAAAAAATAGCCATAAGTGAATGCTGTAGAGGACATAAACCCATATATATATATATGTATTGCCAATGAAGAAAAACGACGGAGACAGTGAAGATTTTGCAAAGTTGAAGAATTTGAAAAACTGAAGAATTTCAAAGAATTTCAAACACTGAGGAAAAACTCAAATTGAAGATTTTCAACTTTGGTGGTGGCGTGACCCACCGTATAAGAATGATGATTTTAGACACCGCGTACAATTGTCGTAGGGTTCTGAAAATCAAATTCTTCATTATTTCTTCAAACTTAGAGTGTTTCTTCATGGATTGAAGAAAAACGTTTCCTCATGTGTTGCACATCTAAGTCATCAATTTTGCATAAGTGTCAGGATGTGTGTCCTTTTCAAAGAACATTCGAGGATTCTAAAATATTTAGCTCACATTGCAACTTGCTAAATCTCTTCTCATCCAAGGGCTTAGTTAAGATATCGGCTAGCTGTTCTTCAGTCTTCACATGCTCGATGGAGATGTCGCCCTTCAACACATGATCATGAAGAAAATGATGACGAATTTGAATGTGCTTTGTCTTCGAGTGCTGAACTGGGTTGTGAGCAATCTTGATGGCACTCTCATTGTCACAGTAGAGAGGCAGATTCTTCACGTTGATGCCGTAGTCCTTGAGAGTTTGCTTCATCCACAGCAATTGAGCACAACACGAGCCAGCAGCAATGTATTCAGCTTCCGCAGTAGACAGTGATATGCAGTTCTGTTTCTTCGAGGACCAACAGACCAAAGATCGTCCGAGGAAATGACAAGTACCAGATGTTGACTTGCGGTCCACATGATCACCAGCATAGTCAGAGTCAGAATATCCAATGAGATCAAAAGTAGAGCCCTTGGGGTACCATAATCCTAGTGTTGGTGTGTGAGCTAGATATCGAAGAATATGCTTCACAGCCTTATGGTGTGATTCCTTCGGTGTAGCTTGAAATCGGGCACACATGCAAACACTAAGCATTATATCTGGCCTAGATGCACATAAGTACAATAGAGAACCAATCATGGAGCGGTATACCTTGTGATCAAGTCAATACCATTTTCATCAAGCATAGATGGCCATTTGTGGGCATAGGAATTTTGACGCCTTTGCAATCTTGCATGCGAATTTCTTGAGGACATCTTTGAGGTATTTCTCTGAGATATGAATATGCCATTGTGTTGTTGACGAATTTGAAGACCTAAGAAGAATTTCAACTCTCCCATCATAGACATTTGATATTCTTCACTCATCATATAGGCAAATTCATCACTATAACGTTGGTCAAGACATCCAAAGATAATATCATCAACATATATTTGGCACACAAACAGTTCACCATCATATGATTTAGTAAAGAGAGTAGGGTCGAGTGAACTGGTGTGAAGCCATTCTTCACGAAGAATTCCTTCAATGTATCATACCACGCCTGTAGGGCTTGTTTGAGACCATAGAGAGCCTTGTTGAGTCTCAAGACTTTGTCGGGATGCTTTGGATCTTCAAAACCTGGGGTTGAGCAACATATACTTCTTCCTCAAGCTTACCATTGAGGAATGCACTTTTCACATCCATTTGATATAAAGTGATATTGTGATGGTTAGCATAGGCGAGTAATATCTGAATAGACTCAAGTCTAGCAACAGTGCAAAAGTTTCATCGAAATCAATTCCTTCAACTGTGTGTAGCCTTGAGCTACAAGTCGTGCCTTATTCCTCACCACAAGGCCATTTTCATCTTGCTTGTTGCGGTAGATCCACTTTGTGCCAATGATATTATGTTTGCGAGGATCTGGACGTTTGACCAGTTCCCAAACATTGTTGAGCTCGAACTTATGTAATTCTTCTTGCATGGCCTGAATCCACTCAGGCTCCAGAAATGCTTCATCTACCTTAGTGGGCTCTGTGATAGAGACAAAAGCATAGTGCCCACAAAAGTTAGATAAATGTGAAGCTTTTGAGTGTGTGAGAGGACCTGGCGCTTCAATGTCATCGATGATCTTGTCAACTTGTACTTCTTTTGCAACGCGAGGATGAGCTGGTTGTCGTCGAGGAATTTGATCATTTTCCTCAAAGACCATTGTCTTCACATTATCTTTAGGTGCATCACTCGACGTTCTTCACAGATCGGAATGAATTCTTCAGCAGATTCTTCATGAGGAATGACATCCTCGCTTGCCTTGAACTTGATAGATTCCTCGGTGCTGGTTCATCTAACACGAAGGTAGGTGCTCTCTTTGCGAGCCATTAGTTTCATCGAACCGCACATCTACATGTCAACAATCTTGTGAAGAGCGATGTTGAAGACTCTGTAGGTGTGCGAGTCCTTTCGTAACCAAGCATAAAACCTTCATGTGCTTTCGGTGCAAATTTAGAATTGTGATGAGGATCTCTAATCCAGCATTTAGCAATCAAGACTTTGAAATAACTTACATTGGGTTTCTTGTCGTTGAGGAGTTCATAGGCAGTCTTCTTGAAGAATTTGTGAAGATATACTCTGTTGATGATGTGGCACGCAGTATCAATTGCATCAATCCAAAAACGACTAGGCATTTTGTATTCATCAAGCATAGTGCGAGCCATCTCAACAAGGGTTCTGTTCTTGCGCTCCACGACGCCATTCTACTGAGGAGTATAGGGAGCAGATAACTCATGAGTAATACCAAGTTCATCAAGATAGGCATCAAGACCGGAATTCTTGAACTCAGTTCCATTGTCACTCCTGATGTGTCTGATCTTCACACCAAAGTTAGTTGAAGCCCTCGAGGAAAATCGTTTAAAGACTTCCTGCACTTCATTTTTGTAAGTAACAATGTGTACCCATGTGTAACGAGAGTA
Organism: Aegilops longissima; assembly: GCA_021605205.1. Taxonomy (NCBI): domain Eukaryota; kingdom Viridiplantae; phylum Streptophyta; class Magnoliopsida; order Poales; family Poaceae; genus Aegilops; species Aegilops longissima. The sequence continues at coordinate 799,539,041 of CM038677.1, forward strand.
ATCATCAACAATAACAAAGCCATATAGAGATGCTTCATTAGTGACAATTGAGTAATGATTAGGACCAAAGAGGTCCATGTGAAGCAATTCAAGGGACGAGTAGTGGTCATGATAGTCTTCATTGGATGCTTGGCCTTGGTCATTTTTCCAGCTTCACAAGCTCCACACAAGTGATCCTTGAGGAATTTGACATTCTCAATGCCAATGACATGCTTCTTCTTTGCAAGCGTGTTCAAATTCCTCATGCCTGCGTGACCAAGTCGCCGATGCCATAGCCAGCCTTCTGAAGCTTTTGCAAGTAGACACACGGCTGGTTGTGGTCCTGTAGAAAATCAACAATATACAAGTCTCCTCTCCTAAAGCCTTCAAGACTTTGGAATTGTCGGCTTCCATAATCACAACACAACGATACTTGCCAAAGATAACAACCATATCAAGATCACAAAGCATTGAGATCGACATGAGGTTGTATCCTAAGGACTCAACAAGCATGACTTTGTCCATGTGTATGTCCTTAGAGATCGCAACCTTACCAAGACCCAATACGACTTTTGCCTTTGTCGGCAAAGATGATATGCTTCAGATGTGACGGTGATAAGGGAGCATCCATCAATAGATTCTTGTCACCAATCATGTGATTTGTACATCCACTATCGAGAACCCACTCAGTGGCTTTGGGTTGATCATCCTGCAGATGAATTAGTACAACTTACGATCTCATATACTTCATCGGTGAAGAATATGATATCAAGTTCATCGATGAATTTCATCACCAAGATAACAGATAAGAAGTATGAGGACGTGTGAAATGAAAGTTCATTTCATCATGATTAGCCTGTGTCCTATCAGGCAATTTTGTCAGGCCCCCAGCAAATCCTTCAGACGTTTAAAGCACGTCTGGAGACCTGACCCTGCAGAAGAGGTTAGTTCCTTTTCTTCACCACCCACATCTGAAGGGGTGGCAAAGAGTTCATCACTCTGCGAGCACCATATGAGAATGGTGGCATAGAGGCCAAACCATTTCGTTTCACATAAGAGGGGTTAGGGTAAGCATATGAATAAGCAGAGAAATTCTTCGAGGACTTATGAACATATTGGTTTGAAGAATAATGCACATATTCATAGCCCTTAGCTCTACCCTGCGAAACAGAGTTGTTAGCACGATGATAATCATATGAGGACTTTGATCCTTTTGAGGAATTTGATCCACGTGAGGAATTTGGTCCATATGAGGACTTGGATCCATATGAAGAATTTGGTCCATATGAAGAATTTGATCTGGGGTTCCTATTCTTCACAGGTGGTGTCATGAGGACATTCACCTGAAGACTTTCAAGGCACTTCTTGGGAACCCAAATTTTCTTCATAGGGGAACCGTTCCTGCAGTTAGTGCCAACATATCTTGCAAATACTTCACCATTCTGATTTTTGAACAGTTTATAGTTGGAGTCAAATGACTCATCAGAAGAATGAGGAGATTCGCATGTAAAGCCAGATAAGTTAGATGGATCAATCTGGAGGTCCCTTTGCAGCAACCCATGAGGTTTTGGGATACTTTGCTCGGGCTTCCAATATGTTCCATCAGCATTGAGTTTCCTCTCAAAGGCAATACCCTCTTTCCTAGGGTTCTGTTGGGGATCTGATTTTAAGCACATCACAAAGAGTCGATGCCCTTTGAGGCTTTTGTACATGCTGTCATGTACAATTCCTCCAACCCTGCATCGTCGATGATACTAGCAATGTCCTCGATGAGGAATTAGTGATAGCAGAGGCAGGTGAAGAATTTGTAACAGTTGAAGCATTTGAACATTCAGGTGAAGAATTAGCGATTCACGCTCAATGCACTTTAAGCATGGAGGAACAAATTCTTCCTGAGAAGCGCTGATTTGTTGAGCAAGTAATGAATCGCGCTCCTTCTGATGATCTTCATAACTCAATCTTAGCTTCTCAAGATCTTGCTTTCTTTGAAGAAATTCATAAGAAAGTTTCTCATGATCGACAAGAGAGAGTTATGATGACCTTGAAGGTTGTCAAACCTAGATCAAGTCTCAAGATTTTCATCGTGGCTTGATGCGATCCATTTCTTCACCTAACATATCATCACTCTTACCTAACATGTTTTGAACCTTTTCCAAGGCATGTTGTTGTTTGAGTGGCAATGCAAACAAGTTTGGTATAGCTAGGTTCAATATCATCATCGATCCATCATCATCGATTCACAAATCACTAAATTCAGATGAGGAACATTTGGTTACCTCGATACCCTTTGCCATGAGACATGATGCTGAAGATGATGATTCTGGTTCGAAAGTCATCGTTTTGAGAGATTCCTTGAAATCCTCAAGCCAAGGATCATGACGGGTTCCATGACCTTCATAGACGTCGGAGATTCGGTCCCAGATAAGCTTCGCATTGCAAAGATGCATAATGCGCTTGAATTCATCTCTAGATAGGCAGGAACAGATGACATCCTTTGCCATGATGTGAAGTCGAGTGTACTTGCGAATATCATCTGCGTACGTCGTCTTGCACAGATCAGTAAGACCAATTTCAGTGACGGTCCACAACCCGCTGTCCATTGCCATGAGGCGCTTCCTCATCATGGCCTTCCACTTGGGATAATCGTGACCGTCAAAGATAGGGCATGTCACTTTCTTCATACCTGCGGTCGAGATAACTAAAACTCCAGGTGGTTAAACCAAAATCACACAGAACAAGGGAGTACCTTGCTCGATACCAATTGAAAGTCGTTATATCGACTAGAGGGGGGGTGAATAGGCGATTTTTATGAATTCTTCACTGAGGAATTTGCCGGTGAGGAAATTCCTTAGCGAAGAACTACTTGCAGCGGAATAAGTACTCAGAAGTAAGCATAAGAGAATGCGGGCATGGTTATCATGATGAAATGAAGACAAACGAAGAGTACAGAAAGCGTGAACACATGATAGCACAAGATGAAGACAAACAGACTGAAGAAATTGAACTGAGGAAATTGAGAAAGTCTTCAGTCAAAGTATTCAAACACAAATATGAACAAACACTCAACACAATAATGAGGAAATGAAAGGGTTGAGGAAATAGAACCAGTAAGGTTGGTGAAGACAATGATTTGGTAGACCAGTTCCAACTGCTGTCTCAGTTGTACGTCTGGTTGGAGCGGCTGAGTATTTAAACTCGAGGACACACAGTCCCGGACACCCAGTCGCTGAGCACGCAGCTCAGGACGCCAAGTCCTCACCGTATTCTCCTTTAACTAAGGTCAGACCTCGTCCAATCACTCGTGGTAAGTTTTCAGGCGACTTCCAAACCTTCACAGACTTGGTCACTTGGCGATCCACAATTCCTCTTGGATGCTCTAGACCATGACGCCTAACCGTCTGGAAGAAGCATAGTCTTCAAAGGTAACAAGCGTCGGATCCACGCAGGATCAATCTCTTTAGTGATGCTCAATCACTTTGGGTTTGTAGGGGTTTGGTTTTGGGTTTTCCTCACTCGATGATTTTCGCCAAAGTCTTCGAGGATGGGTTGCTCTCAAATGACAAGTGTCAAGTTCTCTCGGGCAGCCAACCAGCTAGTGGTTGTAGGGGCGGCTATTTATAGCCTAGGGAGCAGCCCGACATGATAAGACATAAATGCCCTTCAATGATATGACCGTTAGGTGGATAAGATATTTTAGGACAGTCAAGCCAAGAAGACAAAGAACGGTCGGAAATTTGAATCTCAAATTCCTCGGGGCTATCATGTTGCTCACTGTGTAGGCAATCCATGACTGGCGAATTCCTAGCTCCTCGGTCGAGAACAAATTCCTCAAATACCGGAAGAGCTTCGTCTCATCATCAAGAAATTGACTGAACTGTATGAGTTTTCAAAGGCTTCACTCAAGGGATTGGTAGGTGTAGGATTTTGAGTTGAGCATTACATGGAAATTTTTCCTTAGTATTTCTCGACCCCTTTAACAAATGCGGTGTTTCCTATGACTCAAGAAAGAGAAATGAAACTACGAAAACAAAAGTCTTCACGCTTCATGTTCCTCAAATGAATACCAAGTCTTCAAGGTCACACTAATTTCTTCACTTTCAAAGTCTTCAGAAAGTCTTCAAAATATCAAAGTCTTCAGTCGAAGAACTTCATTTTTAGGGGTCGACTTTCTCTGTAAATATCAAACTCTTCATAGACTTATAGACCTGTGTACACTCACAAATGCATTAGTTCCTTAACCTATAAGTCTTCAATACACCAAAATCACTAAGGGGCACTAGATGCACTTACATACTCTGTTTTCTTGAACTTAATACTCTAGATGCATGCTGGATAGCGGTCGATGAGTGGAGTAATAGTAGTAGATGCAAGCAGGAGTCGGTCTACTTGTCTCGGACTTGATGCCTATATACATGATCATACCTAGATATTCTCATAACTATGCTCAATTCTGTCAATTGCTCAACAGTAATTTGTTCACCCACCGTAAAACACTTATGCTCTTGAGAGAAGCCACTAGTGAAACCTATGGCCCCCGGGTCTATCTCCATCATATTAATCTTCCATCACTTTATTTATTGCCTTTGCCTTTTAATTTTCTTTTATTTTACTTTGCATCTTTATCATAAAAATACCAAAATATTATCTATCATATTATCGGATCTCACTCTAAGTAAGTGACCGTGAAGGATTGACAACCCTAATCGCGTTGGTTGCGAGGAGTTATTTGTTTTGTGTGAGAGTCGAGGGGACTCATGGCGTAGCCTCCTCTGGATTGATACCTTGGTTCTCAAAAACTGAGGGAAATACTTACGCTACTGTGCTGCATCACCTTTCCTCTTCAAGGAAATCCAACGCAGTGCTCAAGAGGTAGCACCCCGTACCTCGTGGCTTCCTCGTTCCTTCTTTGACGTGGACTCCAAGTCTCCCCGGTTGCTTTCCTTCCAAAAATAACTTCTCCAGAAGATTTCATTCCGTTTCGACTCCGTTTGATATTCATTTTCTTCGAAACACAGAAACAAGGGAAAAAACAGAAACTGGCACTGGGATCTGGGTCAATGCTACGTCTTGAGCTTGCGTTGGTTTTCCCCGAAGAGGATAGGATGATGCAGCAGAGTAGCGTAAGTATTTCGCTCAGTTTTTGAGAACCAAGGTATCAATCCAGTAGGAGGCTACGCACGAGTCCCTCGTACCTGCACAAAGCAAATAACTCCTCGCAACCAACGCGATAAGGGGTTGTCAATCCCTTCACGTTCACTTACGAGAGTGAGATCTGATAGAGATGATAGATAATATTTTTGGTATTTTTGGTATAAAGATGCAAAGTGAAATAAAAGGCAAAGTAAAAAAACAAAGCAATAATAAAGCGTAGGAAGATTAATATGATGAGAATAGACCCGGGGGCCATAGATTTCACTAGTGGCTTCTCTCAAGAGCATAAGTATTTTACGGTGAGTGAACGAATTACTCTTAATCAATTGACAGAATTGAGCATAATTATGAGAATTTTTGATGCGGAGTGCTACTTGGCATAATTTCAATGTAAATCTTCTTAATTGTGGTATTAATATTTAGATCCGAAAGATTCAAGACAAAAGTTCATATTGCCATAAAAATAATAATACTTCAAGCATACTAACCAAGCAATTATGTCTTCTCAAAATAACATGGCCAAAGAAAGTTATCCCTACAAAATCATATAGTCTGGCTATGCTCTATCTTCACCACACAAAGTATTTAAATCATGCACAACCCCGATGACAAGCCAAGCAATTATTTCGCACAACCCCGATGACAAGACAAGCAATTATTTCATACTTTTGACATTCTCAAAACTTTTTCAATCTTCACGCAATACATGAGCGTGAGCCATGGATATAGCATTATGTGTGGAATAGAATGGTGGTTGTGGAGAAGACAAAAAGAGTGAAGATAGTCTCACATCAACTAGGCATATCAACGGGCTATGGAGATGACCATCAATATATATCAATGTGAGTGAGTAGGGATTGCCATGCAATGGATGCACTAGAGTTATAAGTATTTGAAAGCTCAACAAAAGAAACTAAGTGGGAGTGCATCCAACTCGCTTGCTCACGAAGACCTAGGGAAATTTGAGGAAGCCCATCATTGGAATACACAAGCCAAGTTCTATAATGAAAAATTCCCACTAGTATATGAAAGTGACAAAACGAGAGACTCTCTATTATGAAGATCATGGTGCTACTTTGAAGCACAAGTGTGGTAAAAGGATAGTAACATTGTCCCTTCTCTCTTTTTCTCTCATTTTTTTATTTGGGCCTTTTCTCTTTTTTTATGGCCTCTTTTCTTTTCTCTTTTTTTATTTTTCGTCCGGAGTCTCATCCCGACTTATGGGGGAATCATAGTCTCCATCATCCTTTCCTCACTTGGGACAATGCTCTAAAAATGATGATCATCACACTTCTATTTATCTTACAACTCAATAATTACAACTCGATACTTAGAACAAAATATGACTCTATGTGAATGCCTCCGGCGGTGTACCCGGATATGCAATGATTCATAAGTGACATGTATGAAAGAATTATGAACGGTGGCTTTGCCACAAATACGATGTCAACTACATGATCATGCTAAGCAATATGACAACGATGGAGCGTGTCATAATAAACGGAACAGTGGAAAGTTGCATGGCAATATATCTCAGAATGGCTATGGAAATGCCATGATAGGTAGGTATGGTGGCTGTTTTGAGGAAGGTTTATGGTGGGTGTATGATACCGGCGAAAAGTGCGCGGTATTAGAGAGGCTAGCAATGGTGGAAGGGTGAGAAAAGTGCGTATAATCCATGGACTCAAAATTAGTCATAAAGAACTCATATACTTATTGCAAAAATCTATAAGTTATCAACACAAAGTATTATGCGCATGCTCCTAGGGGGATAGATTGGTAGGAAAAGACCATTGCTCGTCCCCGACCGCCACTCATAAGGAAGACAATCAATAAATAAATCATGCTCCGACTTCATCACATAATGGTTCACCATACGTGCATGCTACGGGAATCACAAACTTTAACACAAGTATTTCTCAAATTCACAACTACTCAACTAGCATGACTCTAATATTACTACCTTCATATCTCAAAACAATTATCAAGGATCAAACTTTTCTTAGTATTCAACGCACTCAAAAGAAAGTTTTACAAATCTTGAATACCAAGCATATTATTATTTTTAAGCAAATTACCATGCTATTTAAGTCTCTCAAAATAATCTAAGTGAAGCATGAGAGATCAAAGGTTTCTATAAAACAAATCCACCACCGTGCTCTAAAAGATATAAGTGAAGCACTAGAGCAAAACTATAAAGCTCAAAAGATATAAGTGAAGCACATAGAGTATTCTATCAAATTCCAATTCATGTATGGCTCTCTCAAAAGGTGTGTACAGCAAGGATGATTGTGGTAAACTAACAAGCAAAGACGCAAATAATACAAGAGCTCCAAAAAAACACATATCATGTAGTGAATAAAAATATAGCTCCAAGTAAAGTTACCGATGGAAGTGGACGAAAGAGGGGATGCCTTCCGGGGCATCCCCAAGCTTTGAATTTTTGGTGTGCTTGGATTATCTTGGGGGTGCCATGGGCATCCCCAAGCTTAGGATCTTGCCACTCCTTGTTCCATAATCCATCAAAAGATTTCACCCAAAACTTGAAAACTTCACAACACAAAACTCAACAGAAATCTCGTGAGCTCCGTTAGCGAAAGAAAACAAAAGACCACTTCAAGGTACTGTAATGAACTCATTCTTTATTTATATTGGTGTTAAACCTACTGTATTCCAACTTCTCTATGGATTATAAACTATTTTACTAGCCATAGATTCATCAAAATAAGCAAACAACACACGAAAAACAGAATCTGTCAAAAACAGAACAGTCTGTAGTAATCTGTAACTAACGCAAACTTATGGAACTCCAAAACTGCAGCCAAAATAGGAAGACCTAGGCAATTTGTTTATTGATCAGCAGCAATTGGATAACTATTTTATCACGTTCTGGTGATTTTTAACAATTGTTTTTGTGAACAGAAAGTTTCTGGAAATTACAGCAAGATCAAATAACTATCATCCAAGAAGATCCTATAGGTTTAACTTGGCACAAACACTAACTAAAACATAAAACCACATCTAAACATAAGGTAGATGGATTATTTATTCCTAAACAGAAACAAAAACAAAAACAAAAAATAAAATTGGGTTGCCTCCCAACAAGCGCTATCGTTTAACGCCCCTAGCTAGGCATAAAAGCAAGGATAGATCTAGGTATTGCCATCTTTGGTAGGCAATCCATAAGTGGCTCTCATAATAGATTCATATGGTAATTTTATCTTATTCCTAGGGAAGTGTTCCATGCCTTTCGTTAATGGAAATTGGAATCTAATATTCCCTTCCTTCATATCAATAATTGCACCAATCGTTCTAAGGAAAGGTCTACCAAGAATAATAGGACATGAAGGATTGCAATCTATATCAAGAACGATAAAATCTATGGGCACATAATTCCTATTTGCAACAATAATAACATCATTAATTCTTCCCATAGGTTTCTTAATAGTGGAATCCGCAAGGTGCAAGTTTAGAGAGCAATCATCAAAATCACGGAAATCTAGCAAATCAAACAAAGTTTTGGGAATAGTGGAAACACTAGCACCCAAAACACATAAAGCATAAAATTCATGATTCTTAATCTTAATTTTAATAGTTGGTTCGCACTCATCATAAAGTTTTCTAGGGATAGAGACTTCCAACTCAAGTTTTTCCTCATAAGATTGCATCAAGGCATCAACGATATGTTTGGTAAACGCCTTATTTTGACTATAAGCATGTAGAGAATTAAGCACGGATTGCAACAAGGAAATACAATCAATGAAAGAGCAACTTTCATAATTAAATTCCTTGAAATCCAAAATAGTGGGCTTAGCAACATCTAGGGTTTTACTTTCTTCAATCCCACTTTTATCAATTTTAGTATCAAGATCTAAAAACTCCGAATTTTTGGAATGCCTTCTAGGTAAAGGTGACTCATATTCAATCTCATCATTATCAAGATTCATATTGCAAAACAAGGATTTTATAGGGGACACATCAATAACTTTTAGATCTTCATCTTTATTTTCATGGAAATTGGAAGAACACGCTTTAATAAAGGCATCTTTCATAGCACGCATCCTAGCGGTTCTTTCCTTGCACTCATCAATGGAAATTCTCATGGCTTTGAGAGACTCATTGATATCATGCTTAGGAGGAATAGATCTAAGCTTTAAAGAATCAACATCAAGAGAAATTCTATCAACGTTCCTAGCCAATTCATCAACTTTAAGCAATTTCTCTTCAAGCAAAGCATTAAAATTCTTTTGAGAATTCATAAACTCTTTAACACTAGTCTCAAATTCAGAGGGCATCTTATTAAAATTTCCATAAGAATTGTTGTAGGAATTTCCATAATTATTAGAGGAATTACTAGGATAAGGCCTAGGATTAAAGTTTCCTCTATACGCGTTGTTACCAAAATTATTCCTACCAACAAAATTCACATCCATAGATTCATTATTATTCTCAATCAAAGTAGACAAAGGAATATCATTAGGATCAGAAGTAACACTCTTATTAGCAAATAATTTCATAAGTTCATCCATCTTTCCACTCAAAACATTAATTTCTTCTATCGCATGCACTTTTTTATTAGTAGATCTTTCAGTATGCCATTGAGAATAATTAACCATAATATTATCTAGGAGTTTAGTAGAATCTCCTAAAGTGATTTCCATAAAAGTGCCTCCCGCGGCCGAATCTAAAAGGTTTCTAGAAGAAAAATTCAATCCGGCATAAAACTTTTGTATAATCATCCACAAATTTAGACCATGAGTAGGGCACTTACGTATCATTAATTTCATCCTCTCCCAAGCTTGTGCAACATGTTCATGGTCAAGTTGCTTAAAATTCATAATATCATTTCTAAGAGAGATGATCTTAGCGGGAGGAAAATACTTAGAGATAAAAGCATCTTTGCACTTGTTCCAAGAATCAATACTATTTTTAGGCAAAGACGAAAACCAAGCTTTAGCACAATCTCTAAGCGAAAAAGGAAATAGCTTCAATTAAACAACATCATTGTCAACATCTTTCTTCTTTTGCATATCACACAAATCCACAAAGCTATTTAGATGAGTAGCGGCATCTTCACTAGGAAGGCCGGCGAATTGATCTTTCATAACAAGATTCAATAAAGCAGCATTGATTTCACAAGATTCAGTATTGTCAAGAGGAGCAATCGGAGTGCTAAGGAAATCATTATTGTTGGTATTGGTAAAGTCACACAATTTGATATTATCTTGAGCCATAGTGACAAGCAAGCAATCCAACACACGAGCAAACAAGCGAACGAGAAAAAGGCAAACGGAAACAGAGGGCGAATAAAACGACAAGGGTGAAGTGGGGGAGAGGAAAACAAGAGGTAAATGGCAAATAATGTAATGCGAGAGATAAGGGATTGTGATGGGTACTTGGTATGTTGACTTTTGCGTAGACTCCCCGGCAACGGCGCAAGAAATCCTTCTTGCTACGTCTTGAGCTTGCGTTGGTTTTCCCCGAAGAGGAGAGGATGATGCAGCAGAGTAGCATAAGTATTTCCCTCAGTTTTTGAGAACCAAGGTATCAATCCAATAGGAGGCTACGCGCGAGTCCCTCGTACCTGCACAAAGCAAATAACTCCTCGCAACCAACACGATAAGGGGTTGTCAATCCCTTCACGGTCACTTACGAGAGTGAGATCTGATAGAGATGATAGATAATATTTTTGGTATTTTTGGTATAAAGATGCAAAGTGAAATAAAAGGCAAAGTAAAAAAACAAAGCAATAATAAAGCATAGGAAGATTAAAATGATGAGAATAGACCCAGGGGCCATAGATTTCACTAGTGGCTTCTCTCAAGAGCATAAGTATTTTACGGTGGGTGAACGAATTACTGTTAAGCAATTGACAGAATTGAGCATAGTTATGAGAGTATCTAGGTATGATCATGTATATAGGCATCATGTTCGAGACAAGTAGACCAACTCCTGCCTGCATCTACTACTATTACTCCACTCATCGACCGCTATCCAGCATGCATCTAGAGTATTAAGTTAATGAAAACAGAGTAACGCCCTAAGAAAGATCACATGATGTAGAGGGATAAATTCATGCAATATGATAAAAACCCCATCTTGTTATCCTCGATGGCAACAATAGAATACGTGCCTTGCTGCCCCTACTGTCACTGGGAAAGGACACCGCAAGATTGAACCCAAAGCTAAGCACTTCTCCCATTGCAAGAACTATCAATCTAGTTGGCCAAACCAAACGGATAATTCGAAGAGACTTGCAAAGATAACCAATCATACATAAAAGAATTCAGAGAAGATTCAAATATTGCTCATAGATAATCTTGATCATAAACCCACAATTCATCGGTCTCAACAAACACACCGCAAAAAGAAGATTACATCGAATAGATCTCCACGAGAGAGGGGGAGAACATTGTATTGAGATCCAAAAAGAGAGAAGAAGCCATCTAGCTACTAACTATGGACCCGAAGGTCTGAAGTAAACTACTCACACTTCATCGGAGAGGCTATGATGATGTAGAAGCCCTCGTGGTGGATTCCCCTTCCGTGAGCTCGGAACAGGCCCCAAGATGGGATCTCGTGGATCTGAGAAAGTTGCGGCGGTGGAATTAGGTTTTGGCTCCGTGTCGATCTGTTGAAGTGCGTGGGTATATATAGGAGGAAGGAGTGCGTCGGTGGAGCTTTGGGGGCCCACGAGGCAGTGGGGCACGCCCTAGGGGCGCCCTCCACCTCGTGGCCGCCTCCTCCTTTCTTAACCGAGGTCCAAGTCTCCGGATCTTATCGATGAGAAAATCACGTTCCCGAAGATTTCATTCCGTTTGGACTCCGTTTGATATTCCGTTTCTTCGAAACACTAAAATAGGCAAAAAACTGCAATTCTGGGCTGGGCCTCCGGTTAATAGGTTTTTTTTGACAGAAAGACTGTAAGGGAACCCCTTACAGTATAATTGGTGCAACAAACCCAAATTGCAAGTACCATGCCTTGAACCTGGGTGGGTGGAAAGGCATCAGCCCCTTCCCACCACTAGGCTATGCCTTAGTCTGTCTCCGGTTAATAGGTTAGTCCCAAAAGTAATATAAAAGTGGAAAATAAAGCCCAATGTGGTCCAAAACAATAGATAATATAGCATGGAGCAATCAAAAATTATAGATACGTTGGAGACGTATCAGTCAATAGGTTAGTCCCGAAAGTAATATAAAAGTGTAAAATAAAGCCCATAAACATCCAAGATGGATAATATAATAGCATGGAACAATCAAAAATTATAGATACGTTGGAGATGTATCAGCATCCCCAAGCTTAATTCCTGCTCGTCCTCGAGTAGGTAAATGATAAAAACAGAATTTTTGATGTGGAATGCTACTTGGCATAATTTCAATGTAATTCCTCTTAATTGTGGTATGAATATTCAGATATGAAAGATTCAAGACAAAAGTTTAATATTGACATAAAAATAATAATACTTCCAGTATACTAACAAAGCAATTATGTCTTCTCAAAATAACATGGCCAAAGAAAGTTATCCCTACAAAATCATATAGTCTGGCTATGCTCTATCTTCACCACACAAAGTATTTAAATCATGCACAACCCCGATGACAAGCCAAGCAATTGTTTCATACTTTTGACATTCTCAAACTTTTTAATTCTTCACGCAATACATGAGCGTGAGCCATGGACATAACACTATAGGTGGAATAGAATGGTGGTTGTCGAGAAGATAAAAAGGAGAAGATAGTCTCACATCAACTAGGCGTATCAACGGGCTATGGAGATGCCCATCAATAGATATCAATGTGAGTGAGTAGGGATTGCCATGCAACGGATGCACTAGAGCTATAAGTATATGAAAGCTCGACAAAGGAAACTAAGTGGGTGTGCATCCAACTTGCTTGCTCATGAAGACCTAGGGCACTTGAGGAGGCCCATTGTTGGAATATACAAGCCAAGTTCAATAATGAAAAATTCCCACTAGTATATGTAAGTGACAAAACAAGAGACTCTCTATCATGAAGATTATGGTGCTACTTTGAAGCACAAGTGTGGTAAAAGGATAGTAACATTGTCCCTTCTCTCTTTTTCTCTCATTTTTTATTATTTTTTGGGCCTTCTCTTTTTTTATGGCCTTTCTCTTTTTTTATTCCTCACTTGGGACAATGCTCTAGAAAATGATGATCATCACACTTCTATTTGTTTACAACTCAATGATTACAACTCGATACTAGAACAAAGTATGACTCTATATGAATGCGTCCGACGGTGTACCAGGATATGCAATGAACCAAGAGTGACATGTATGAAAGAATTATGAACGGTGGCTTTTCCACAAATACAATGTCAACTACATGATCATGCTAAGCAATATGACAATGATGAATGTGTCATGACAAACGGAATGGTGGAAAGTTGCATGGCAATATATCTCGGAATGGCTATGGAAATGCCATAATAGGTAGGTATGGTGGCTGTTTTGAGGAAGATATAAGGAGGTTTATGTGTGAAAGAGCGTATCATATCACGGGGTTTGGATGCACCGACGAAGTTTGCACCAACTCTCAATGTGAGAAAGGGCAATGCACGGTACCGAAGAGGCTAGCAATGATGGAAGGGTGAGAGTGCGTATAATCCATGGACTGAACATTATTCATAAAGAACTCATGTACTTATTGCAAAAATCTACAAGTTATCAAAGCAAAGTATTACGCACATGCTCCTAGGGGGATAGATTGGTAGGAAAAGACCATCGCTCGTCCCCGACCGCCACTCATAAGGAAGACAATCAATAAATAAATCATGCTCCGGCTTCATCACATAACGGTTCACCATACGTGCATGCTACGGGAATCACAAACTTTAACACAAGTATCTCTCAAATGCACAACTAATCAACTAGCATGACTCTAATATCACCATCTTCATATCTCAAAAGAATTATTAAGCATCAAACTTCTCATAGTATTCAACACACTCATAAGAATTCTTACAAATCTTGTATGCCTTGCATATTAGGATTATGCACATTACCATGCTGTTTAAGACTCTCAAAATAATCTAAGTGAAGCACGAGAGATCAATAGTTTCCACCATCGTGCTCTAAAAGATATAAGTGAAGTACTAGAGCAAAAACTGACTACTCCGAAAGATATAAGTGAAGATCAATGAGTAGTCAAATAATTATGCAACTATGTGAAGACTCTCCCATTTAATAATTTCAGATCTTGGTATTTTATTCAAACAGCAAGCAAAGCTAAAGAAAATAAATTACGCTCCAAACAAAACACATATCACATGATGAATAAAAATATAGCTCCAAGTAAAGTTACCGATGAACGACGACGAAAGAGGGGATGCCTTCCGGGGCATCCCCAAGCTTAGGCTCTTGGTTGTACTTGAATATTACCTTGGGGTGCCTTGGGCATCCCCAAGCTTAGGCTCTTGCCACTCCTTATTCCATAGTCCATCGAACCCAAAACTTGAAAACTTCACAACACAAAACTTAACAGAAAATCTCGTGAGCTCCGTTAGCGAAAGAAAACAAAACACCACTTCAAGGTACTGTAATGAACTCATTCTTTATTTATATTGGTGTTAAAACTACTGTATTCCAACTTCTCTATGGTTTATAAACTATTTTACTAGACATAGATTCATCAAAAGAAGCAAACAACACACGAAAAACAGAATCTGTCAAAAACAGAACAGTCTGTAGTAATCTGTAACTAACGCAAACTTCTGGAACTCAAAAAATTCTAAAATAAATTTGTGGACCTGAGGAATTTGTCTAGTAATCATCTGCAAAAAGAATCAACTAAATAGCACGCTCCAGTAAAAAGTTTTAACTAACCTCGTGAGCGCTAAAGTTTCTGTTTTTTACAGCATGATCATAAAGACTTCACCCAAGTCTTCCAAAAGGTTCTACTTGGCACAAACACTAATTAAAACATAAAACCACATCTAAACATAAGCTATATGGATTATTTATTACTAAACATAACCAAAAAGCAATAAACTAAAATAAAATTGGGTTGCCTCCCAACAAGCGCTAACGTTTGACGCCCCTAGCTAGGCATGATGATTTCAATGATGCTCACAAAAAGATAAGAATTGAAACATAAAGGGAGCATCATGAAGAATATGACTAGCATATTTAAGTCTAACCCACTTCCTATGCATAGGGATTTTTTGAGAAAACAACTTATGGGAACAAGAATCAACTTGCATATGAAGGTAAAACAAGCGCAACTTCAAGATTTTAAGCACATAGAGAGGAAACTTGATATTATTGCAATTCCTACAAGCATATATTCCTCCCTCATAATAATTTTCAGTAGCATCATGAATGAATTCAACAATATAACCAGCACCTAAAGCATTCTTTTCATGATCTACTTGCATAGAAAATTTACTACTCTCCACATAAGCAAAATTCTTCTCATTCGGGATAGTGGGAGTATCATAAGAGACTTGAATACTATAAATTGTTTCCACATTAAAAGAGTAATGTTCAGAAAAAGGGGAATCATAATCATGAAAAGTTTTATAAATACAATCATCACTACTTTTATAGCATAAGTTTCATCACAATAATCATCATAAGTAGCAACTTTGTTCTCATCATAATCGATTGAAACATCTTCCGAGATAGTGGACTCATCACTAAATAAAGTCATGACCTCTCCAAATCCACTTTCATAAATATTATAAGATTCAACATCCTCCAAAATAGTGGGATCATTACTTCCTAAAGTTGACACTCTTCCAAACCCACTTTCATCAATATAATCATCATAGGTAGAAGGCATGCTATCATCATAACAACTTTGCATATCAAAACTTGGGAGACTAAAAATATTATATTCATTAAACATAGCATCCCCAAGCTTGGGAAAAACATTAATTTCAGCAAATATATTCTCAAATATGTCATCCTCATAAAACATAGCTTCCCCAAGCTTGGGCCTTTTCATATCATAAGCATAATCACTCTCATCATTAATAGTATGGATAGCACCAATAGTATAGCAATTATCATCATCATGATGAGTAATAGGAGCAACATCATTTGGGAGGGATACCTTTTTACCTTTGCTTCTCCGTATTTTCTTTTTCTTCTTCACATCGTGTGTGGGTTTAACCCTCTTTTTTGAGCTCCTTATTAATGAGATTGGTTGGATAGAAGGCTCCTCCTCGTTACCTGATTCATCATAAGAAATAATAGGAGGATATTGGGAAGCCTCTTCCCTTTCATTAATATTCTCTTAATACTCTATTTGTTTTATTTTCTTTATGTAATTGGCAATATAAGGATTTTCGATGCAATTCACCGCACAATACATATAAATTTCTTCTAGATCAATATCAAGGAATTTCTCAAGGTTATATTCTGGAATGTGCTTAGTTTGACGTTTCATTTCTTCATAACCCAAAAGCAAACTAAGTTCATTATGATGTGCGAGGGAAATCAAATCATCACAAATTTTGGACACGATTCGATCATGAAACAATTTGCAATTGATATTTAAATGACCATGTTCATTGCAAAGTTCACAAGTACGGTAAAGATATATTAAATTTTCAGCACTCACATTTAGCCTTTCTTGCAACCATTTAGTTTCTAAATACTTATGCCTCTTGCAATATCTATCTTCCCTATTTGGTGTGTACTTGCAAACCCAATGCACTCCACAAAAATTGACATGTTTATAGGAGACATTTTCATCATAACTAGTGCAATAATCATTAGTACTATGGATATTCAAGGAGTTCGTACTAACAACATTGCAATAATGCTCATCATTCAAAGATTTAGTGCCAAACATTTTAATGCATTCTTCTTCTAACACTTTGGCACAATTTTCCTTCCCATCATACTCACGAAAGATATTAAAAAGATGAAGCGTATGAGGTAAACTCAATTCCATTTTTTTGTAGTTTTATTTTATAAACTAAACTAGTGCTAAAACAAGAAACAAAAAGATTTGATTGAAAGATCTAAAGATATACCTTCAAGCACTCACCTCCCCGGCAACAGCGCCAGAAAAGAGCTTGATGTCTACTACACAACCTTCTTCTTGTAGACGTTGTTGGGCCTCCAAGTGTAGAGGTTTGTAGGACAGTAGCAAATTTCCCTCAAGTGGATGACCTAAGGTTTATCAATCCGTGGGAGGCGTAGGATGAAGATGGTATCTCTCAAGCAACCCTGCAACCAAATAGAAAAGAGTCTCTTGTGTCCCCAACACACCTAATACAATGGTAAATTGTATAGGTGCACTAGTTCGGCGAAGAGATGGTGATACAAGTGCAATATGGATGGTAGATATAGGTTTTTGTAATCTGAAAATATAAAAACAGCAAGGTAACTAATGATAAAAGTGAGTGTAAACGGTATTGCAATGATAGGAAACAAGGCCTAGGGTTCATACTTTCACTAGTGCAAGTTCTCTCAACAATAATAACATAATTGGATCACATAACTATCCCTCAACATGCAACAGAGAGTCACTCCAAAGTCACTAATAGCAGAGAACAAACGAAGAGATTATGGTAGGGTACGAAACCACCTCAAAGTTATTCTTTCCAATCAATCCGTTGGGCTATTCCTATAAGTGTCACAAACAGCCCTAGAGTTTGTACTAGAATAACACCTTAAGACACAAATCAACCAAAACCCTAATGTCACCTAGATACTCCAATGTCACCTGAAGTATCCGTGGGTATGATTATACGATATGCATCACACAATCTCAGATTCATCTATTCAACCAACACATAGAACCTCAAAGAGTGCCCCAAAGTTTCTACTGGAGAATCAAGACAAAAACGTGTGCCAACCCCTATGCATAGGTTCATGGGTACAACCCGCAAGTTGATCACCAAAACATACATCAAGTGAATCACGTGATATCCCATTGTCACCACAGATACGCACGGCAAGACATACATCAAGTGTTCTCAAGTCATTAAAGACTCAATCCGATAAGATTACTTCAAAGAGAAAACTCAATCCATTACAAGAGAGTAGAGGGGGAGAAGCAACATAAGATCCAACTATAATAGCAAAGCTCGCGATACATCAAGATCGTGCCAAATCGAGAACACGAGAGAGAGATCAAACACATAGCTACTGGTACATACCCTCAGCCCGAGGGTGAACTACTCCTCCTCGTCATGGAGAGCGTCGGGATGATGAAGATGGCCACGGTGAGGATCCCCCCTCCGGTGGTGCGTAACAGGTCCCGATTGGTTTTGGTGCCTCAGAGGCTTATGGTGGCGGATCTCCGATCTATTTTGTTCCCGAAGTTTTTAGGTTATATGGATATATATAGGAGGAAGAAGTACATCAGGGGAGCCACGAGGGGCCCACGAGGGTGGAGGGCGCGCCTGGGGGGGGGGAGGGCGCGCCCCCCTACCTCGTGGCTTCCTTGTTGCTTCTTTGACGTGGACTCCAAGTCTCCCCGGTTGCTTTCCTTCCAAAAATAACTTCTCCAGAAGATTTCATTCCGTTTCGACTCCGTTTGATATTCCTTTTCTTCGAAACACTGAAACAAGGGAAAAAACAGAAACTGACACTGGGCTCTGGGTTAATAGGTTAGTCCCAAAAGTAATATAAAAGTGTAAAATAAATCCCATAAACATCCAAGATGGATAATATAATAGCATGGAACAATATAAAATTATAGATACGTTGGAGACGTATCAGCTACTGCGAGCATTAGTTAAGTACACATCAATAACATGTATATCAAATATACCTTTCACTTTGCCATCCTTCTTATCCGCCAAATACTTGGGGCAGTTCCGCTTCCAGTGACCAGTCCCTTTGCAGTAGAAGCACCCAGTCTCAGGCTTAGGTCCAGACTTGGGCTTCTTCACTTGAGCAACAACTTGCTTGCCATTCTTCTTGAAGTTCCCCTTCTTCCCTTTATCCCTTTTCTTGAAACTAGTGGTCTTGTTAACCATCAACACTTGATGCTCCTTCTTGATTTCTACCTCCGCAGCTTTTAGCACCGCAAAGAGCTCGGGAATTGTCTTATCCATCCCTTGCATATTATAGTTCATCACGAAGCTCTTGTAGCTTGGTGGCAGTGATTGAAGAACTCTATCAATGACACTATCATCAGGAAGATTAACTCCCAGTTGAGTCAAGTGGTTGTGGTACCCAGACATTCTGAGTATATGTTCACTGACAGAACTATTCTCCTCCATCTTGCAACTATAGAACTTATTGGAGACTTCATATCTCTCAATCCGGGCATTTGCTTGAAATATTAACTTCAACTCCTGGAACATCTCATATGCTCCATCACGTTCAAAATGTCGTTGAAGTCCTGGTTCTAAGCCGTAAAGCATGGCACATTGAACTATCGAGTAGTCATCAGCTTTGCTCTTCCAGACGTTCTTAACATCATCAGTAGCATCTGCAGTAGGCCTATCACCCAGCGGTGCTTCCAGGACGTAATTCTTCTATGCAGCAATGAGGATAATCCTCAAGTTACGGACCCAGTCTGTGTAGTTGCTACCATCGTCTTTCAACTTAGCTTTCTCTAGGAACGCATTAAAATTCAACGGAACAGTAGCACGGGCCATATATCTACAACAACATAGACATGCAAAATATTATCAGGTACTAAGTTCATGATAAATTAAAGTTCAATTAATCATATTACTTAAGAACTCCCACTTAGATAGACATCCCTCTAATCATCTAAGTGATCACGTGATCCATATCAACTAAACCATGTCCGATCATCACGTGAGATGGAGTAGTTTTCAATGGTGAACATCACTATGTTGATAATATCTACTATATGATTCACGCTCGACCTTTCGGTCTCAATGTCCCGAGGCCATATCTGCATATGCTAGGCTCGTCAAGTTTAACCCGAGTATTCTGCGTGTGCAAAACTGGCTTGCACCTGTTGTATGTGAACGTAGAGCTTATCACACCCGATCATCACGTGGTGTCTCGGCACGACGAACTATAGCAACGGTGCATACTTAGGGAGAACGCTTATACCTTGAAATTTAGTGAGAGATCATCTTATAATGCTACCGCCGAACTAAGCAAAATAAGATGCATAAATGATAAACATCACATGCAATCAAAATATGTGACATGATATGGCCATCATCATCTTGTGCTCATGATCTCCATCACCGAAGCATCATCATGATCTCCATCGTCACCGGTGCGACACCTTGATCTCCATCGTAGCATCATTGTCGTCACGCCAACTTTGTTTCTATGACTATTGCTACCGCTTAGTGATAAAGTAAAAACAATTACATGGCGATTGCATTGCATAGAATAAAGCGACAACCATATGGCTCCTGCCAGTTGCCAATAACTCTGTTACAAAACATGATCATCTCAAACAACAATTTATATATCATCACATATTGACCATATCACATCACAACATGCCCTGCAAAAACAAGTTAAACGTCCTCTACTTTGTTGTTGCAATTTTTACGTGGCTGCTACGAGCTTTGCAAGAACCGTTCTTACCTACGCATCAAAACCACAACGATTTTTCGTCAAGTGTACTGTTTTAACCTTCAACAAGGACCGGGCATAGCCATACTCGATTCAACTAAAGTTGGAGAAACAGACACCCACTAGCCACTTGTGTCCGAAGCACATCGGTAGAACCAGCCTCATGAACGCGGTCATGTAATGTCGGTAAGTATGACATGCTGGTAAGCAGTATGACTATTATCGCCCACAACTCTTTGTGTTCTACTCGTGCATATAACATCTACGCATAGACCTGGCTCGGATGCCACTGTTGGGGAACGCAGTATTTCAAAAAAATTACCTATGATCACGCAAGATCTATCTAGGAGATGCATAGCAACGAGCAGGGAGAGTGTGTCTACGTACCCTCATAGACCGAAAGCGGAAGAGTTAAGTAACGCGGTTGATGTTGTCGAACGTCTTCGTGATCCAACCGATCAAGTACCAAACGCACGACACCTCCACAATCTGCACACGTTCAGCTCGGTGACGTCCCTCGAACTCTAGATCCAGCTAAGGCCGAGGGAGAGTTTCGTCAGCACGACGGCGTGGTGACGGTAATGATGAAGTTACCGACACAGGATTTCGCCTAAGCACTACGACGATATGACTGAGGTGCAAAACTATGGAGGGGGGCACCGCACACGGGTAAAGATCAACTTGTGTGTCTATGCGGTGCCCCCTCCCCCGTATATAAAGGAGGGGAGGAGGGGGCCGGCTGGCCTCATGGGGCGTGCCCCAAGGGGGGGAATCCTACTCCTACTAGGAGGAGAGAAGGAATGCCCCCCCCAATTCAGATTGGTCTTGGGGGGGGGGCGCACCTCCACCTGAACGCCTCCTCCTCTCTTCCACGAAAGCCCATGAAGGCCCATTAACCCCCCGGGGGGTTCTGGTAACCCCCCGGTACTCCGGAAAATGCCCGAACCTATCCGAAACCTTTCCGGTGTCCAAACATAACCTTCCAATATATCAATCTTTATGTCTCGACCATTTCGAGACTCCTCGTCATGTTCGTGATCACATCCGGGACTCCGAACAACCTTCGGTAAATCAAAACACATAAATTCATAATACCAATCATCATCGAACATTAAGCGTGCGGACCCTACGGGTTCGAGAACTATGTAGACATGACCGAGACTCATCTTCGGTCAATAACCAATAGCGGAACCAGGATGCTCATATTGGTTCTTACATATTCTACGAAGATCTTTATCGGTCAAACCGCATAACAACATACGTTGTTCCCTTTGTCATCGGTATGTTACTTGCCCGAGATTCGATCGTCGGTATCATCATACCTGGTTCAATCTCGATATTTATTGCACTATGGGCTGTTATTACACATTATGCTTTTGCATCATGCTTTCATATCGATATTTATTGCATTATGTGTTGTTATTACACATTGTGTCACAATACTTATGCCCATTCTCTCTTATTTTACAAGGTTTACATGAAGAGGGAGAATGCCGGCAGCTAGAATTCCGGGCTGGAAAAGGAGCAAATATTAGAGACCTATTCTACACAACTCCAAAAGTCCTGAAACTTCACGGAAGCAGTTTTTGGAATTAATAAAAAATACCGAGCGAAGAAAGTACCAGAGGGGGGCCACCCACCATCCACGAGGGTGGGGGGCGCACCCTACCCCCCTGGGCACGCCCCCCTACCTCGTGGGCCCCCTAGCAGGCCTCCGGTGCCCATCTTCTGCTATATGAAGTCTTTCGTCCGAGAAAAAAATCATAAGCAAGCTTACGGGACGAAACTCCGCCGCCACGAGGCGGAACCTTGGCGGAACCAATCTAGGGCTCCGGCGGAGCTGATCTGCTGGGGAAACTTCCCTCCGGGAGGGGGAAATCATCACCATCGTCATCGCCATCGATCCTCTCCGTGGGAGGGGGTCAATCTCCATCAACATCTTCACTAGCACCATCTCCTCTAAAACCCTAGTTCATCTCTTGTATCCAATCTTTGTCTCAAAGCCTCAGATTGGTACCTGTAGGTTGCTAGTAGTGTTGATTACTCCTTGTAGTTGATGCTAGTTGGTTTATTCGGTGGAAGATCATATGTTCAGATCCTTTATGCATATTAATACCCCTCTGATTATGAACATGAATATGATTTGTGAGTAGTTACATTTGTTCCTGAGGACATGGGAGAAGTCTTGCTATAAGTAGTCATGTGAATTTGGAATTCGTTTGATATTTTGATGAGATGTATGTTGTATTTCCTCTAGTGGTGTTATGTGAACGTCGACTACATGACACTTCACCATTGTTTGGGCCTAGAGGAAGGCATTGGGAAGTAATAAGTAGATGATGGGTTGCTAGAGTGACAGAAGCTTAAATCCTAGTTTATGCGTTGCTTTGTAAGGGGTTGATTTGGATCCATATGTTTCATGCTATGGTTAGGTTTACCTTAATACTTATTTTGTAGCTGCGGATGCTTGCAATAGGGGTTAATCATAAGTGGGATGCTTGTCCAATAAAGGGCAGCACCCAAGCACCGGTCCACCCACATACCAAATTATCAAAGTAACGAACGTGAATCATATGAGCGTGATGAAAACTAGCTTGATGATAGTTCCCATGTGTCCTCGGAAGCGTTTTCCTTCATATAAGAATTAGTCCAGGCTTGTCCTTTGCTACAAAAAGGATTGGTCCATCTTGCTGCACCTTATTTACTTTTATTACTTGTTGCTTGTTACAAATTACCTTATCAGAAAACTATCTGTTGCCGATAATTTCAGTGCTTGCAGAGAATACCTTACTGAAAACCGCTTGTCATTTCCTTCTGCTCCTCGTTGGGTTCGACACTCTTACTTATCGAAAGGACTACGATAGATCCCCTACACTTGTGGGTCATCAGAGGCACCCTAGAACACACAAGTTGATCTTTTAGTCGTGTGCGGTGCCCCCCTCCACAGCTACACACCTCGATCATATTGTCGTAGTGCTTAGGCGAAGCCCTGTGCCAGTAACTTCATCATCACCATCACCACGGTGTCGTGCTGACGAAACTCTCCCTCGGCCTCAACTGGATCAAGAGTACGAGGGACGTCATCGAGCTGAACGTGTGCTGAACACGTAGGTGCCGTACATTCGGTGCTAGGATCGGTCGGATCGTGAAGACGTACGACTACATCAACCGCGTTGATAAAACGCTTCCGCTTTTGGTCTACGAGGGTACGTGGACACACTCTCCCCACTCGTTGCTATGCTTCTCCTAGATAGATCTTGTGTGATCGTAGGATTTTTTTTAAAAAATTACCGCGTTCCCCAACAGTGGCATCCGAGCCAGGTCTATGCGTAGATGTTATATGCACGAGTAGAAAACAAAGAGTTGTGGGCGATAATAGCCATACTGCTTACCAGCATGTCATACTTTGGTTCGGCGGTATTGTTGGATGAAACGGCCCAAACCGACATTACATGACCGCGTTCATGAGACTGGTTCTACCGACGTGCATCCAGTGTGACTACGCCCGGTCCTTGTTGAAGGTTAAAACAACACACTTGACGAAAAATGGTTGTGGTTTTGATGCGTAGGTCAGAACGGTTCTTGCTAAGCCTGTAGCAGCCACGTAAAACTTGCAATAACAAAGTAGAGGACGTCTAACTTGTTTTTGCAGGGCTTGTTGTGATGTGATATGGTCAAGACGTGATGATATATAAATTGTTGTATGAGATGATCATGTTTTGTAACAGTTATCGGCAACTGGCAGGAGCCATATGGTTGTCGCTTTATTGTATGAAATGCAATCGCCATGTAATTGCTTTACTTTATGACTAAGCGGTAACGATAGTCGTAGAAGCAATAGTTGGCGAGACGACAACGATGCTACAATGGAGATCAAGGTGTCAAGCCGGTGACGATGGTGATCATAACGGTGCTTTGGAGATGGAGATGAAAGGCACAAGATGATGATGGCCATATCATGTCACTTATATTGATTGCATGTGATGTTTATCCTTTATGCATCTTATTTTGCTTAGTACGGGGGTAGCATTATAAGATGATCTCTCACTAAATTTCAAGGTATAAGTGTTCTCCCTGAGTATGCACCGTTGCTACAGTTCGTCGTGCCGAGACACCACATGATGATCGGGTGTGATAAGCTCTACGTTCACATACAATGGGTGCAAGCCAGTTTTGCACACGCATAATACTCGGGTTAAACTTGACGAGCCTAGCATATGCAGATATGGCCTCGGAACACTGAGACCAAAAGGTCGAGCATGAATCATATAGTAGATATGATCAACATAGTGATGTTCACCATTGAAAACTACTCCATTTCACGTGATGACCGGACATGGTTTAGTTGATATGGATCACGTGATCACTTAGATGATTAGAGGGATGTCTATCTAAGTGGGAGTTCTTAAGTAATATGATTAATTGAACTTTAATTTATCATAAACTTAGTCCTGATAGTATTTGCATATCTATGTTGTAGATCAATAGCTCGCGTTTAGCTCCCCTGTTTCAATTTTGATATGTTCCTAGAGAAAACTAAGTTGAAAGATGATAGTAGCAATGATGCGGACTAGGTCCGTAATCTGAGGATTATCCTCATTGTTGCACAAAAGAATTATGTCCTTGATGCACCGCTAGGTGACAGACCTATTGCAGGAGCAGATGCAGACGTTATGAACGTTTGAATAATGCTCGGTATGATGAATACTTGATAGTTTAGTGCACCATGCTTTGCGACTTAGAACCGGGACTTCAAAAAAACCGTTTTGAACGCCACATAGCATATGAGATGTTCCAAGAGTTGAAATTGGTATTTCAGACTCATGCCCGTGTTAAGAGGTATGAGACCTCTGATAAAGTACTTTGCCTACAAGATGGAGGAGAATAGCTCAACTAGTGAGTATGTGCTCAGAATATCTAAGTACTACAATCGCTTGAATCAAATGGGAGTTAATCTTCCAGATAAGATAGTGATTGATGGAGTACTCTAGTCACTATCATCAAGTTACTAGAACTTCGTGATGAACTATAATATGCGAGGGATGACGAAAACGATTCCCGAACTCTTCGCGATGCTGAAATCGGCAAAGGTAGAAATCAAGTAAAAGCATCAATTGTTGATGGTTAACAAAATCACTAGTTTCAAGAAAAAGGGCAAAGGAAAAGAAAGGAAACTTCAAGAAGAATGGCAAGCAAGTTGTCACTCCCATGAAGAAGCCCAAAGCTAGACCTAAGCCTGAAACTGAGTACTTCTACTGCAAAGGGAATGGTCACTAGAAGCGGAACTACCCCAAATATTTGGCGGATAAGAAGGATGGCAAAGTGAACAAAGATATATTTGATATACAGATTATTGATGTGTACTTTACTAGTGTTCATAGCAACCCCTGGGTATTTGATACCGGTTCAGTTGCTAAAATTTGTAACACGAAACGGGAGTTGCAGAATGAACAGAGACTAGTTAAGGGTGAAGTGACGATGTGTGTTGGAAGTGGTTCCAAGATTGCTATGATCATCATCGCACACTGCCTATACTTTCGGGATTAGTGTTGAACCTAAATAAATATTATTTGGCGTTTGTGTTGAGCATAAATATGATTTGATCATGTTTATTGCAATACAGTTATTCATTTAAGTCAAAGAATAATTGTTGTTTCGTTTACATGAATAAAACCTTCTGTGGTCATACACCCAAGGTGAATGGTTTATTGAATCTCGATCATACAGATACACATATCCATAATATTGATGCCAAAAGATGCAAAGTTGATAATGATAGTGCAACATATTTGTGGCACTACCATTTAGGTCATATTGGTGTAAAGCGCATGAAGAAACTCCATGCTGATGGGCTTTTGGAATCACTTGATGCTTGCAAACCATGCCTCATGGGCAAGATGACTAAGGCTCCGTTCTCTGGAACAATGGAGCGAGCCACTGACTTATTGGAAATAATACATACCGATGTATGCGGTCCGATGAGTGTTGAGGCTCGCGGAGGGTATCGTTATTTTCTGACCTTCACAAGATGATTTGAGCAGATATGGGTATATCTACTTGATGAAACATAAATCTCAAACATTTGAAAATTTCAAAGAATTTCAGAGTGAAGTGGAAAATCATCGTAACAAGAAAATAAGTTTCTACGATCTGGTCATGGAGGTGAATATTTGAGTTATGAGTTTGGTCTTCATTTAAAACAATGTGGAATAGTTTTGCAACTCACGCCACCTGGAACACCACAGTGTAATGGTGTGTCGGAACGTCGTAACCGTACTTTATTAGATATAGTGCGATCTATGATGTCTCTTACCGATTTACCACTATCGTTTTGGGGTTATGCATTAGAGACAACTGCATTCACGTTAAATAGGTCACCGTCTAAATCCGTTGAGACGACACCGTATGAACTGTGGTTTAGCAAGAAACCTAAGCTGTCGTTTCTTAAAGTTTGGGGCTGCGATGCTTATGTGCAAAAGCTTCAACCTGATAAGCTCGAACCCAAATCGGAGAAATGCGTCTTCATAGGATACCCAAAGGAGACTGTTGGGTACACCTTCTATCACAGATCCGAAGGCAAGATATTCGTTGCTAAGAATGGATCCTTTCTAGAGAAGGAGTTTCTCTCGAAAGAAGTGAGTGGGAGGAAAGTAGAACTTGATGAGGTAATTGTACCTTCTCCCCAATTGGAAAGTAGTTCATCACAGAAATCAGTTCCAGTGATGCCTACACCAATTAGTGAGGAAGTTAATGATGATGATCATGAAACTTCAGATCAAGTTACTACCGAACCTCGTAGGTCAACCAGAGTACGATCCGCACCAGAGTGGTATGGTAATCCTATTCTGGAAGTCATGTTAATAGATCATGATGAACCTACGAACTATGAGGAAGCGATGATGAGCCCAGTTTCCACGAAACGGCTTGAGGCCATGAAATCTGAGATATGATCCATGTATGAGAACAAAGTATGAACTTTGACTGACTTGCCCGATGATCGGCAAGCCATTGAGAATAAATGGATCTTCAAGAGGAAGACGGACGCTGATAGTAGTGTTACTATCTGCAAAGCTCGAATTGTCGCAAAAGGTTTTCGACAAGTTCAAGGTGTTGACTATGATGAGATTTTCTCACTCGTATCGATGCTTAAAGTCTGTCCGAATCATGTTAGCAATTGCCACATTTCATCCTCTTTATGTAATGAGGTAAATACACCGTTGGTGCTTGAACTTGTCACAGACGTTCACTTTAGTGCCTAAACTTGAAAAATACATTGAACTAGTTTCATAACTTGACATGAGCGTGCAAATACAGTTCAAATCTCTTCTGCATACGCACACGATGCTGACAAGGCATTCCGGCGTGGCATGGGGCCCGCTGTCAGCTACTGAATGGTAGGGTGTGCGGCCTATTTTTTGGAAAACCCCTTAAAACTATTTTCTTAGAAATAGGACAGATAAACGGCTGAAATAAAACTGAAAGCTAGACTGGTAGGGAATCAAACCAATGAACTAATGTTAGCTCGCGGCTAGCCAGTCGACCGTAGCACAGTTGTATAGCAAAACTGGATTCATGACCATTATGTACACTAGGCGAAACAACATAAATTAAAGGAATTCAATAATCCAGTAAAAAATAGTGTCGGGTCTGTGATCCAAACATCCGACAAAATGTTATATATCAGCCTTGGATACCACTTCTACCAAAAAGGTCTCATGTTTCTAAAGTATAATTAATAATTATGACTATATAACAAACATGATTTCAAAAAGAATTTAAATTTTATATGTCATTTTAAAAATAATTCATGTGTTATTTTAAAACATATACATACAATTTAAATATTTACTGAATTATAAAAATGTCTATTTTATTCAAATATTATTCATGTGAGAATCTGCAATCTGAGGGCGCACTAGGTTCGCTTTTTTAAAACACACAAGAATTTCTATATTATATAATTTTTTGAAACAACACTTTTTTCTTAAAGTATGAACACTTTTATGTACTACATAAATATTTTATTTATAACATGGAAATGTTTAGAATTATATGGGAATCTATTTAAATATTCAAAACTTTCTTAAATTACTTTAATATTTCATTAAGAATGTGAGCACTTTTAAAATTGTAAAATTAATTTCATTTAATATTTAATATTTTTATTTTAAAATTATTTGTGGAGATATTTTATTAAATCATATGAATTTTTAATTTACTTTAATTTAATTTTATATATATATATATATATATATATATATATATATATATATATATATATATATATATATATATATATATATATATATATATTTTATAACACACAATTATAATTTACATAGTTTTACAAAACTGGAAAAAACTGAAATGTTGAAAATGGTCCATTTTACCCACACGAAGCATTATGTTATATAAAGAGAAATTTATCCTTTGTAAAATTACATGTTCTTGGTTGGAGTGGTATTTGTGGCGCTATATAGTATTAGGGTGCAGGTTCAAATAATTGACCCGCACTATTTTTGATCGAATAAATTAATTTGTTTATGTTGTTCAACCTGCTGTATAAAAGCGTGTGAATATATATATATATATATATATATATATATATATATATATATATATATATATATATATATATATGACAACAAATTTCACCTTGTCTGCTGGTTAGCCACTCCCACATGAGAGGTACAGGTAATAGGTTTGAGCCCTCACCCAATTAGTAATTTTAGTTTTGTTGTTTCTCACCGAGGTCTTTTATGTAAGGAGAAAACAATTCCAGGGGTTTTTCCACATAAACCAGGACACTTGGGGTGCCTCGTCAGGGCCGTGGACGTATACATATAAGATGTGAACCGTATTTGCACGTCCATGCCAAGTTATGAAACCAGTTCAATGTATTTTTCAAGTTCAGGCACTAAAGTGCATATTCGTGGCAAGTTCAAGCACCAATGGTGTAATTACCTCTTATGAAATCTGGCAGATGGATGTTGAAACTGTATTCCTTAATGAATTATTAAAAGAAGAGTTGTATATGATGCAACCAGAAGGTTTTCTCAATCATAAAGGTGCTAACAAAGTGTGCAAGCTCCAGCGATCCATGTATGGACTGGTGCAAGCATCTCAGAGTTGTAATATACGCTTTGATGAGTTGATCAAAACATATAGTTTTATACAGACTTGCGGTGAAGCCTGTATTTACAAGAAAGTGAGTGGGAGCACTACAGTTTTTCTGATAAGTATATATGAAAGACATATTGTTGATCGGAAATGATGTAGAATTTTCTGGAAAACATAAAGGAGTATTTGAAAGGAGTTTTTCAAAAAAAGACCTCGGTGAAGCTGCTTACATATTGAGCATCAAGACCTATAGAGATAGATCAAAACGCTTGATAAGTTTTTTCAATGAGTACAAACCTTGACAAGATTTTGAAATAGTTCAAAATGGAACAGTCAAAGAAGGAGTTCTTGCCTGTATTGCAAGGTGTGAAATTGAGTAAAGACTCAAAACCCGACCACGGCAGAAAATAGAAAGAGAATGAAAAGTCAGTCACTATGCCTCAGTCATAGGTTCTATAAAGTATGATATGCTGTGTACCAGACCTATTGTGTACCTCACCATGAGTTTGGCAAGAGGGTACAATAGTGATCCAGGAGTGGATCACTGGACAGCGGTCAGAATTATCCTTAGTGGAATAAGGATATGTTTCTCGGTTATGGAAGTGAAAAAAAGGTTCGTCGTAAAGGGTTACGTCGATGCAAGCTTTGACACTGATTCAGATGACTCTAAGTCTCAATCTGGATACATATTGAAAGTGGGAGCAATTAGCTAGAGTAGCTCCGCGCAGAGTATTATAGACATAGAAATTTACAAAATACATACGGATCTGAATGTGGTAGACCCGTTGACTAAACTTCTCTCACAAGCAAAACATGATCACACCCAAGTACTCTTTGGGTGTTAATCACATAGCAACGTGAACTAGATTATTGACTCTAGTAAACCCTTTGGGTGTTGGTCACATGACGATGTGAACTATTGGTGTTAAATCACATGGCGATGTGAACACTATTATTGACTCTAGTGCAAGTGGGAGACTGAAGGAAATATGCCCTAGAGGCAATAATAAAGTTATTATTTATTTCCTTATTTCATGATAAATGTTTATTATTCATGCTAGAATTGTATTAACCAGAAACTTAGTACATGTGTGAATACATAGACAAAACATAAGTGTCCCTAGTATGCCTCTACTTGACTAGCTCGTTTATCACAGATGGTTATGTTTCCTAACCATAGACATGTGTGGTCATTTGATGAACGGGATCACATTATTAGGAGAATGATGTGATGGACAAGACCCATTCGTTAGCTTACCATATTGATCGTTTCAGTTTTATTGATAATGCTTTCTTCATGACTTATACATGTTCCTCTGACTATGAGATTATGCAACTCCCGAATACCGGAGGAACACCTTGTGTGCTATCAAACGTCACAACGTAACTGGGTGATTATAAAGATGCTCTACAGGTGTCTCCGAAGGTGTTTGTTGGGTTGGCATAGATCGAGATTAGGATTTGTCACTCCGAGTTTCGAAGAGGTATCTCTGGGCCCTCTCGGTACTATAAGCCTTGCAAGCAATGTGACTAATGAGTTAGTTGCGAGATGATGCATTACGGAACGAGGAAAGAGACTTGCCGATAACGAGATTAAACTAGGTATGATGATACCGAGAATCAAATCTCGGGCAAGTAACATACCGATGACAAAGGGAACAACGTATGTTGTTATGCGGTTTGACCGATAAAGATCTTCGTAGAATATGTAGGAGCCAATATGAGCATCCAGGTTCCGCTATTGGTTATTGACCGGAGATCTGTCTCGGTCATGTCTACATAGTCCTCGAACCCGTAGGGTCCGCACGCTTAACGTTCGATGACGATTTGTATTATGAGTTATGTGATTTGATGTACCGCAGGTTGTTCGGATTCCCGGATGAGATCACAGACATGACGAGGAGTCTAGAAATGGTCGATACATAAAGATTGATATATTGGAAGGTTATATTCGGACACCGGAATGGTTCTGAAGTGTATCGGGTATTTTTAGGAGTACCAAGAGGTTACCGGAAGCCCCCGGAGGGTTGATGGGCCTTCATGGGCCTTAGTGGAAGAGAGGAGGCAACAGCTAGGTGGAGGCGCCCCCCCAAGCCCAAACCGAATTGGACTAGGGTTGGGGGGGGGGGCCTTTCCTTTCCCTCCTCCTCCTCTTTCCCCCTTCTCCTTGTAGGAATAGGAAAGGGGGGCCGAATCCTACTTGGAGTAGGACTCCCCCCCCCCTTCAGCGCACCACACCTATGGCCGGCCTCCTCTCCTTTCCTCCTTTATATACGGGGGCAGGGGGGCACCCTAGAACACACAAGTTGATCTTTTAGCCGTGTGTGGTGCCCCCCTCCACAATTACACACCTCGATCATATCGTCGTAGTGCTTAGGTGAAGCCCTGCGCCGGTAACTTCATCATCACTGTCAACACCCCGCCGTGCTGACGAAAATCTCCCTCGGCCTCAACTGGATCAAGAGTACGAGGGACGTCATCGAGCCGAACGTGTGCTGAACACGGAGGTGCCATACGTTCGGAGCTAGGATCGGTCGGATCGTGAAGACGTACGATTACATCAACCGCGTTGATAAAACGCTTTCGCTTTTGGTCTACGAGGGTATGTGGACACTCCCCGCTCGTTGCTATGCTTCTCCTAGATAGATCTTCCGTGATC
The DNA here is from genome assembly GCA_021605205.1 of Aegilops longissima. Lineage (NCBI taxonomy): Eukaryota > Viridiplantae > Streptophyta > Magnoliopsida > Poales > Poaceae > Aegilops > Aegilops longissima. Next base: position 799,571,447 of record CM038677.1, read on the forward strand.
GTATGATTTTTTTTGAAATTATTGCGTTCCCCAACATCCTGCGTGTGGTTCAGCCACTCGCCGCTCCAAGCCAGCTCGCGGAGGAGTGGCGAGTTTCTCCAGCACGGAGGGGAGCACGGCGGCACGGGCATGGACGCCGCCGCATTGTACCACCCCTCTGGTGCCTACGACCGCGCCATCCACCGTCGTCGCACACATAGCCATGCCATGTAGACAGAGAAATAAGGCGGGTGCACGAAGGAGATCGACGAGTCGGTGGCCAAGGCATCCGCGTCCATGTCCGCTGGCAACTTCAAGGGAAAGTAGAACACGGGAGGCCGCCGCTGCTTGGGTCCCAGGAAGGCCACCGCCGGCGCGTCGCCGACTTGTACAGCTGGTGACGTGCCGGTTTCTTCTTTATCTTAGACCACCCTGGCCTTGGCGTCCACGGAAGCACCCTTCCCCTCCGGCTGAAGCACCCTCTTCGCGACACTCCGATGAGCGGCGCAGCCGGACATAGGGAAGATACGGGGGAAGAATATGCCTCCGGAACTCACGGCAGTCCGGCGACGAAGTGATCCGCTGCGGCCGGCCCATTGACTAGTGTAGTGTATCCGTGTTGTGGGAGTGAAGTTCCGCGCGACCGTACGTGCACATAGTTTTAAATTTTTAGTTAAAATATTTCCAAAATGTAACCGTTTGCATCCGGTTTGTATAAAATCCGGTCGAATTTGCATGAAATCCGGCCTTGTTTGCACGAATTTCATCTGGTTGGTTTAAGTTGTGATGAAAATGTATGCGGCTAGCGTTGGATGGCTGCCTCCCGCAGTCGTGTCCGTGGACTGGTTTTCTTTTGTTCACGGACGAATGCGGGAGATTTTTTACGGGTTGCCGTTGAAGATGCCCTTATGAACAAATACAAATTAGACAATATTTAGATGAGTTGCACTTTCACGTAGACGGCACAAACTTGCAATCTCAAACTCTGACAGCAGCAAAACGTGTTGCTTCACTCTATGTCCTACTCGGACGTTGATTGTTTCAATGGAGTGTGTTTTTTTCTAAATGGAGTGTTCATTTTTTAAATGGAGTGTTTTTTTAGGTACTGGTTTGATTACATGTAAATTGGTTTCCGTGTTTTGCACTCTATGACGCATCCGGGCAAGATCCATACAGTGCATTACAGTAACAAAACAGTTTCAGCTCCAAAAGTATTGTACCTTGGTCTAAAATTACTTATCTTATAGATATGAATGTATCCAACGCTAAAATGTGTCTAGATATATCTGCAAATCTAAGACAAGTGGTAATTCGGAATCAAGAACAAGTTCAGGGACATAGTTCGAGAACAGGTACAACTGTACAAGTAGAGTTCGGCGTGTCAGGAAGAGATGGGGGGCGCGTCCATCAACTCGTGGCACACCTTGGCGCCAAGCTCTGTAAGAATCTCGGTCACGCCGGCCACCAGGTCCCCGGCGCCAGCTTCATCCGCCTCTGCGCGCCCCCTTTCAAGCCTCACCGCCTGGACCAGCATCGGCCGGACCTTCTTGGAGCGGACCGTGCCGTTGCGCCACAGGCCGAGCCCCAGCGCGCGGACGGGCATCCTGCCGGTGGCCGGGACAAATCTTATTTCATTTTTAGGAAGTCGTCGTCGTCTCGCCTTTCTAAGTAGAACAAATCATGAACAGATTAAAAAAACACTTAAAAATGAAGTGTGAGCCCTCCCCTGGTAAGGGCCGATATCCGTCCTTGAAGGGTCTGCGTTTCTTCCTTCAATCTTGCAAAACTCTATGTAAAGACCGTGCTGAATTTATTTCAGATTGGAATATAGCAAGCGGTAAGGAACTCAATCCATCTTGAAGTCCTGTATGAACCCCTCAAAATGAAAATGCAATGACACACGTATTTTCAACAAGGTACTCCATCTTGAAGTCCTGTATGAACCCCGATGCCGTGGAGACAGCCGCGATTATGACCCCGCAGGTCACAACGTCACTGTGCTCAACGGTGACATACGAGCTGGCCACCGACATTGTGATCTTGCCACAAGTCGTCGATAGGTTCATGTTCGTGATACAGATGCCATACACGATGTAGTAGGTGAATATTGGCGTGATATAGGGGTGCGTGGTGATGGCCGGATATTTCTGTTTTCTACGAGAATTTCTAGGATATATCCTTTTTATTCTAGTGCACCTTGTAGAGATTTTCTTTGAAAATACGTTTACACTTTCATATGATGTTAGTTAACGATTTTTTGGAAGTATGTTAGTTTATTTTTTAGGTATGTTAGTTAATGTTATAGTCAGGAACTATATATGTAGCGTAGCATAGCATTTTGAAAAGAAGGGAACACGGGAGGATGCAATTTTGGGAACACAAACATTGAGTGTTCTGTATGCAATTTTGTCATTTTTGACCACGTAAGACGCCGCTTGGCATTGGTATAATTTAACTCGGAGGTATTAAATTTACAAGTGTATCTTATCAGACATGAGTGATTTTTGGCAGGAAACAAAACAGACGGGAACTGACATGTATTTTTTTTATGTATTTAAATGAAAAAGGGACAATCCAAACTGGGCCTAAGGATAGTGAGTGATGGATGGATGTAATCACTTTGTGATCCGAACATGTGGTGTACAGCATACCATATCGCAACCGACTCCTCCAATATTTCAACATCCACACAAAAGGAGACTTAAACAGAATTCCTCGCATCACATCATTTTCTTGGATTCCAGCAGCGCGAGAGAGCAATGGAAGGGGGGAGCCTCTGGCACGAGTTCGAGACGGACCTCCCGGCCGCCGACGTGTGGGAGGTCTATGGCAGCCTCTCTCTCGGGCAACTAGTCCCCCAGCTGCTCCCACACGTCCTCTCAAAGGTGGAGCTTGTAGAGGGAGACGGCGGCGTCGGCACAGTCCTGCTCGTCACTTTCCCTCCTGCAGGTGTGCTCATTGTGTTTGTATCTTCTTGATGCTCCATTTTAAGCCAATAAAATTCACCCTTTATCGAAAAAAGGTCCGTATCTCAAAACCTCAGCTTCAGGATGGTGCAGATGTAATCGCAGCTTCAATCAATTTTTACTTGCTTGTGCGGATTCATTTTGTTAGGAGCTTCCGAACCAAGAAGCTACAAGGAGAAGTTCAACGTAGTCGACGATGAGAAGTACATCAAGGAGGCAGAGACGGTGGAGGGAGGCTTTCTGGATCTTGGCTTCCGGAAATATGTGGTGCGATTTGAGGTCGTAGGAAAAGAAGATGGCAAATCCGTTATAAGATCGACGGTCGAGTATGAGGTCGATGCCGAGCATGCCAAGAATGTCTCCCTTGTCAGCACAGAAGCAATGGCTTCTATTGCTGAGGCCATCACCAAGTACCTCAAGGAGCAGAAGAAGAGCCCCGGGCAAGCCACCGAGTAAAATTCAGAAGAACATGCATGTAGCTGCATAAGAGTATGAAAGACGACGTGTCCAACTGAAGTGGCTGTGGCAGCAAGTTGGAGAAAATTCCCCTGTACCATTTTGTTCGATATATGCAGTTTCTACCTGTCAACATGTGTACGAATACTGTACCGAAACACATGTACAGAGGTCAAGCCATTGGCCATGAATGTTAGGAGGGTGAAAAAATCCCTCTAATGAACGCTGTACATGCCAATACTCTGAAGACAAGGTAAGAGGGGGTCGGGACTCCCGGGTGCTGTCACACCTTTTCGATACTCTGAAATATGAGCATATAAGGGGACATGGAGTTTCTAATCCCGAGCTCACATGCACCCAAGTAAACTGTAAAATACAAAAAAAAAATAGGGAAAATTCAAACAAATTTGATTTTTTTTGTGACAAACATTGATGAATGTTGTAACATCATTCATGAAGGCCTGGACAAAAAAACAAAGTCAATGTTTCAAAAAGACAAATTTTGGAAGCCTCTTGGAGCATCTTTCCCCCCAAGACGTCCACCATGGTTATCTTCGCTGGTTCACGTTCCTTTTATTATTTAAACAACTTTAAATTCAAAATTATTTTTTCAAAATCATGCGGTAACGTCTGGTATATACAGATAGCCACGCTACCTCCACCCCACCACCAACCTCGGGCATCTTCTGTTAGAGGAATTGACTCAACATATTCTCTCAATCATTCTTCTCTTTATTCGACAAACTCGATCACTTAATCCACATGATCTCAGCATTGCAAGCACAGTCCAATGTAGAATAACAAGCATCTCTGCATCTTCTTCCAGAGTAAGTAGCTAATGCGGTTGAGCAAATAATTTTATTTTGAACAAAAGAAATTATGATTTGATTACTGATCTTCGAGTACCAATAAACTTTCGATCGATGTGGGTACCATGGAACATGCCGTTGATTATCTCCCTATACATGCAACTACTGGAACCGACAACCTTGCCGAGTGCTCCGGGCACTCGACATGGCCGGAAACTACTAGGCAAAGTGTTGCTTTCCGTCGCTTTGCCGAGTTCCAAACAAAAGGAACTCGGCAAATTTGCCCATTTCAATAGTGTGTGCTTCACACCGGGCATCAAGCGCACGTCGCAAATCATATTCTGATCTCCCGAAAGAGAGAACTCTGAAAAAATTCACACTTTCTTTCCGTTGATGATTGAAAAAAAAAAGAAATTCTCCCCACTAATTTGAATCGGTAAATTCTCAAAGTTGCAAGCACAAAGAAATATGATCTCTAAAACTCATCTAATAAGGAAAAGGATACCAAACACCTTCTATGTTGTGATGGATCCTAAGGTCATACTCCCTCTAAAGAATGATCTAAACAATCTTATACTGTATTTCTTTACAGAGGGAGTACGTGGCTACTTGCTAAACTCTCTGAAAAAAATCATGAGAAGCATGAGTCCAGAGCGGCACGGAAGGACTCCTCGCCGTGGAACACGCCGTCGATCATCTCCCCATACCTGTCTTTCTCGCCGGACAACAGCCGCTCGTCGTCGCCTGCCGCCTTCCTGACCAACCGGAAGTGAGCCTCCATCACGTCCCTCATCGCCGGTACGCCGCCCTGGACGCGCCCGAGAAGCCGGTGCATCCTGGTGAGGTCCCAGTACCTGCCGTACACCAGCATGGACGCGAGCCCGGAGCCGTCCATGCCGACCAGCCGCGCCACGTCCTTCTCCACCATCTCCCGCAGCACCACGGCCGTGACCTTCTCCTCTGTCGCCGGAGCGCCCAGGCAGCGGGAGGCTCGCGCCTTCTCGGCGTCGACCATGGACTCGACTTTGCTTAGGTACTCGCAGCAGTCGCACGACGACGGGAGAAGCCGGACGAACTCCCGGGCGTAGAACCGTCCGGTCTCGTCGAGGAACGGCGTCTCGAGGATTTCTTGGTAGTTGGTACTTGGTACACGTTGTCGCCCAGCTCCACCAGCATCTTGGTCGCACTGGCCATCAGCTCGTAGAGCGCTGTGTCGACGGTCTCGCCGGCCCGCTCCCGCCGCGCCATCCTGAGCAGGGCGGCTCGCAGCCTCGGCCGCACCTCGCCGGCGGAGCGGCGGACCACGCCGTCGCGCCACGCCCGGAGCCCCAGCTCGCGCACGGACGCCTTGCCCCTCTTCAGGACGAATGCCCGTTCCATGTACATGACGATGTCGAGGATCATGAGGACGGCACGGCCGTGCTTCTTCCACTCGCCGAGCAGCTCCCGCAGGAACTCGGCGTCCGGCGCGGAGGCGGAGCGGTCCAGAGACTCCGCGACCTTCTCAACCGCCGCCGCCATGCTCGTCGCGACCTGGGTGTAGAGCACCTCGCCATGGCCGAGGTTGACCAAGTCGTGAGCGCACCTGCAGGGGATCGAAAACTCAGGACTCGGCCAGATCGATCGACATAGCCGGCGAGTGGATGAAAATGAACGATGATGGACCTGTAGAGGGTCTCGAAGTTGAGGCCGTTGGTGTCTCCGGCGTACCCTTGCCGGAACGCGGAGGAGAGCACCAGGCACGAGTTGACGGCGAGGTCGGGGTCGGCGGCCGCCACTTGGTGTTTGAAGGGAAGGGCTGGATTCGTGGCAACGGACGGCGTATCGGCGGCGCCGTCTGGACCGTCGCGTGCGCGGGGATGGGGAACATCTCGTGGGCTGGGCCGTGGTGCAGAGATTGGAGAACGGAGGGGGCCTCTCGACCCGGTTAAGTTATTATATAGGTGAGATTGGCCTCGATAGCCCACTTATATTAGGGTTTCGTCTGCAAGTAACAGAGATCGGGAGCTCCTTTCGAGATTCGGGGAATATCCTATTCGACGCTCTTTGCCTCAAACTGCCGGCGCTTCCCACAGCCGAGCACCGAGCAGCGACGCGATGGGCTGCCCAGTTTGCCTAGACAGTGCACGTACAAAACCAACTAGGCAGCCGGTTTTGGGAACCTAGAAGGTTCCCTGAACCATTTTTTTTTGTTTTTTACCGGTTTTTCTGTTTCTTTTTTTCCTCTTCAGTTTCTATTTCTTTTTCTTTTTTCATTTTTATTTTCTCTTTCGTTTTCTCATTCTTTTTTCTTCAGCTTTCCTTTTTCTTTTTATACTTTGAAAATTTATATTCCTTTTAAAGGTTCATGTTATTTTTTCACTAATTTTAAAAATGTCTGTGCTATTTAAAAAATCAAAATTTCAAAAGATGGTAGTATTTTCAGTAATTTTTATAAATTCAAAATGTTTCTATATTTCAAAAATGTTCGTGCTATTTAAAAACGTTCAAAATTTCAAAAGATGGTAGTATTTTCAAGAAATGTTTCCATTGCAAAAATTGTTCAAAATTTTAAAAAATGTTCAAATTTTTAGTTTTTCAGCAGTTTCAAAAAATGTCCCGGTATAAAGAGTTGTTCACAAATTTCAAAAAAGGTTGAAGTTTTAAAATTTTGTTCCGGAATTTTCAAAATATGTTCACGTTCTCAAATGTTGTTCGGGAATTTCAAATATGTTTGCGTTTCCAAATATTTATTTTTGAAATAAAATAATGTTCCTATTTTTCAAATTTGTTTACAAATTCAACAAATATTATGTTTTCGAAATTTGTTCACGAATTCAAAAATACTTTCCTTATTTTAAAAATTTGGTTGCCATCTAAAAAAATTTCGGGGGAAATTTTGATTGTTTTTAGATTTTTAAAGTTGTTCGTAATTTCGAAAAAAAGTTCATGTTTTCACTTTTGTTCTTGTTTTTTCGAAAAATGTTTACAAACGTTTTTTTGGAAATTCGCAAACTGGTTTTAAAGTTTTGTCGCCGCTTTTAGTTTCTTCATTAAGTTTCGTGTTGTAAACCTAACACTTGGGTGATCCAATTACGGTCGCTAGCTCTGTTTATTCATCTACAAGAGGTGGTTGGTTCGATCCCTAACGAAAACTGTATTTGCGTTTTTTATCTTCGCGAGCCACCGCAATAATTTTTATCTTCGCGAGCCACCGCAATAATTTTTATCTTCGCGAGCCACCGAAAATGGGCCGGCGCAAGATCGGCTGCGCCCTGTGCGAACCTGTGACTCTTTGCCGCAGTTAGCGTCGCATTGGAGCTCCCCTCCTGTCTGCCGCTCTTTGTGGAATATCCTATTTGCGGCTCGTTGCGTCAAACTGCCGGCGCTTCGCACAGGCGAGCGACCGAGCAGCGACGCAACGGGCCGGCCTGTTTAACCGTTCCAGCACTCCCGGTTTTGGGAACCTTCTAGAGGTTTCCAGCTGGTTTTTTTTTCCGGTTTTGGGAACCTTCTAGAAGGTTCCTGAACCGGTTTTTTATTTTCCTTTCTTTTTCTATTTCTGTTTCTTTTCCTTTTCTTTTTTCTTTTTTGTTTTTCAAGTTTATGTTTTCTCTCTCAAAAAAATGTTCGCACATTTACAAAAATGTTCAAAATTTGAAAAATGTTCATGTTTTCAAATTTTGTTTATAAATTCAAAAAATGTTCGGAATTTTCAAAAAATATTTTGTGTTCACAAAATTGTTCAGAATGTTTTTGTTCAAAACTTTGACAACTTTTTAAAAAATGTTCGCGATTTCAAAAAAAATTTCCGTTTCAAAAATTCTTTGCAATTTTCCAAAAATGTTAATGAATTTCTGAACATATTTGTTTTATATTTTCTTCACGTATTCAACTTTTGTTCACGTATTCAAAAATGTTCAACTTTCAAATTTGTTTGTAATTTTAAAATTGTTTTCTGTTTATAACTTTGGTCTAAAAATGTTCTTGTTTACTTTTCGGTTTCTTTTTTATTTTTCAATTTTTTTTGAAAAAAGTTCATGTTTTAAAAATTGTTCGTAACCTTAAAAAATTGTTCCCACTTTCAAAAAACCTTCATTTTTCTAAAAATGGCCGCATGTTCCAAAATTGTTCATAAATTCAAAGAATGTTCGCACTTTAAACAAAATGTTGTGTGATTTAAAAAATGTTCCCTTTTTAAAAAAAATGTTTGTATTGGCCTTTTTTTGGTTTTCTTTTCAATTTGGAATTTTCAATAAATGTGTTCACTAATTTGAAAAGAAATCATGTTTTTGACAATTTGTTCGCAAACTCAAAATATGTTTGAGGAATTTGAAAAAAGGTTCTCATTTCTAAATTTTGTTTCATAAGTTTGAAAATATTCTGTAATTTCAAAAAAGTTCCAGCCTTTTCAATTTTGTTCACATACTAAAAAAATGTTCATATTTTCTGAATTTTCTGAAAAAATGTGATTTGAAAAAATTATTCATAAGTTCCGAAAAAATTCATGTTTAGAAAAATTTGTTCATGATTTCAGAAAAATGTCCCTGATTTTTCGAAAATTACATAGTTTTTCGGAAAATTGTTCCAAATTTGGAAAGTGTTTGTGTTTGCCAGAACATTCCATATTTTGAAAATAGAAACTACTTTTGAAATTTCTAAAGTAATTCGCATCTACAAAGCGTGTCTAGTTCTTTATGTTTGATGCTAAGTTATAAGCACATACGAGTGCGAGGTGAGCTGGTAGGAACACATCATCTGGATCTCTCGATCCTGTGTTTGAATCCCTGGTATCGCAATATTTTTTTGAGCAATGCTCGTTCATGTTGATCGCCAACTTCATGGGCCGGCCAAGTCGGGGACGCTCCTGTGCGAAGCTGCAGCAACTTGACGCAGAGAGCGTCACATAGGAGTTCCCGCTCTTTGTCGCAAATTTCCGGCCGAATACACAAGCGGATATCCGGAATGGGCCGTCCGAAGCTAGCGATCAGTACTGTAGCACGACTCTGGAGACCAAAAGAACTCACGCTCTGTAGGTATCGAACCCAGGAGCTCCAGTTCCCCAACAATTACCAGTTCAACTGACGACCCTATCTAAGTATTGAGCCGTGCGAATCAATTAAGAACCAAAACAATCGTAGATTCGAGTATTTCAAAATATCAAACCCAAGACATTGGTTTTTAGAAAAGGAAATGTTTTATGAAACGTGAATACTTTTTAAATTTGTGCACTAAATTATAAAAATTCAAACATTTTCAGAAAAACTAATTTTTTTTAAAATACTGAATATTTTTTGGAACTCGGGGGAAAAAGAATACATGAACATTTTTTTAAAACAGGAATTTTTCTGAAATTCCCTTTTTTGGAAAACACGAACATTCGATGAAAGTCTGGCACAAAATTTGAAAATACAAACTTTTTTTCAAAACTGGAACATTTTTTGAAATTCCAAAACTTAATTTGGGGCGAACATTTTTTTGAAACTTCAGAACAAAATTTGAAACACAAATATTTGTTTGATAAATGCACATAATTATTGAAACAGAACACTTTTTTTAAAACCCCCAAACACAATATAAGACATGAACAATTTTTTGAAATTTGTGAAAAAAAATTAGAAAGGAGAAAATTTTATGAATCTTCCAAACAATTTTTCGAAATGATATTTTTGAATCTTCCTAACAATTTCTAAAAAGTGAATTTTTTATGAATTTGTGAACAAATTATGAAAACAGGAACATTTTTCGAATTTTGTGAACAATATCGAAATGGAAACATTTTTTAATTCTTGAGCAATTTCTAATTTGTGAACAAAATTTTAAAATGCGAACATTTTTTGAATTTGTGTACAAATTTTAAAATATTAGTAGTTCCAACATTTTTAACAAATTTTGAAAACGGGAACATATTTTTGAAACCGACCATTTCTTAGTTTGTGAAAAAAAATTAAAAAGGCGGATATTTTTGAAATTCAGAACATTTTACAAAACTAAGCAAACAATTTTTGAAAATTTAAACTTTTATGAAATTTCTGAACAAAATAATTGAAAACGGGAAATTTTTCTGAAAGATTCAACAAAACTTGGAAATTACAAATTTTTGAAGATTGAACAATTTTTAATTTGTGCACATATTTGACAACCAGATGATTTTTAAGTTTGTGAACAAATTTTGAATTCTAATATTTTGTAAATTTAGATTTTTTTTAAAACAGCATAGCTTTTAAAACTTTGAACACATTTTTGAAAAATGCAATATTTTTGTAAATTTCTGAACAGTTTTGTGAAGGAAATAGACTTGAAAAAAAGAGAAAGGGAAAGGAAAGGAAAGAAAAAGAATATAGAGGAAACAGAAAAAAAGAAAAATGGAAAACGAAAAAGAAGAAAAAGGAAAAAAGAAAAATATAACACACTAGAAGGGCAAAAAACTGAAAAGGAAAGAACACAGCAAAAAAACTCGGTTTAGGGAATCTTCTAGAAGGTTTCCAAAACCGGTTGGCCGCACCAATGTAAATCTCGAAGTGGACCGGCCCACGTTTGTCGCTCGCATCGCTGCCCTGTGCGGTAGCCCGACATTTTGCCGCAGCGAGCGGCGAATAGGGATTTCCACAGAGATCCCTAGGGAGCTCCTAAAGGGGAGAGCAACTAGTTAACCAGCGCTCCTTCGGGAGTCTCGCAAGGATCAGCGTCACTTGACGCACTCCCAGCCATTTGCCACGCGTCGCGCTCTGGACGCTCCCTCCGAATTTTGTTTTTTTATTTTTCGCATGCGTTTTCGGCTTTTTAGCAGGGTTTTTTGGGTTTTGGTTTTTCACCGGTCTTCCTTAGCTTTTTGATAAAAAAATTTGGAATTTTTTTTGCACAAAAAAGTCTTTTCTTTTTTCGTTGCTTTCGCTAGAGTCACAGCCGTGCCTCTCGGAAACGAAAAAAAATGCGTTTTCAGTTTTTTATCTTTCGTGAGAGTCACGGTTTTGCTTCCGCGAGAGAGCCGCTTGTGCTTTCGCGAGAGTCACAGCTGTGCCTCTCGGAAACGAAAAAAATGTGTTTTCTATTTTTTTCCTTCCGCGAGAGTCATGGTTTTGCTTCGGTGAGAGGCACCGTTGTGCTTTCGCGACAGTCACGTCCGTGCCTCTTGGAAACGAAAAAACGCGTTTTCTGTTTTTTTTCTTTTGCGAGAGTCATGGTTTTGCTTTCGCGAGAGGCATGGTTGTGCTTTCGCGAGAGTCACGTCCATGCCTCTCGAAAACGAAAAAACCGCGTTTTCTGTTATTTTTTCTATCGCGAGAGTAACGGTTTTGCTTCCGCGAGAGGCACGGTTGTGCTTTCGCGAGAGTTACGGCCGTGCCTCGGAAACGAAAAAAACATGTTTTTTATTCTTTTTCCTTCCGCGAGAGTCACGGTTTTGCTTCCGCGAGAGGCACAGTTGTGATTTCGTGAGAGGCACAGGCGTGCCTCTTTTTGAAAAGGAAAACAAACCGTACTCCCGGTTTTTTCTGAAAAAGGTTTGTCAAAACCTAGCAACATGGGATGTAGTTTTGAATATCTCGACGCGAGGAATTCAATGATGAAAGCGGTTCGAGATTTTGATGCACGATTTAAGAGATAAAACATTTTGAATAAACCGATCTATGAAAAGGGGAAAACTCCCAGGTTGCGACAAGTGGCGCACATGCAACACGCCACTTGTCTTAACCAGGGAGGTTGGAGTGATCTTTGCAACGAGTACTCCTCAACTAGTGATTTCGCCTAAAGGGCGCCTTCGGTGCCCATTTGAGGTACTGGCGCCTACGCGCCCTCGAACTGGGCCGGCCCAAGTCACCTCATTCGCTTCTCCCTCGCAAATCGCCTCGTTCACTTCTCGCGCGCAGATTGCCTCGTTTCGTCGATCACGGTTGACCGGTCAACCGTTGACTCTTGAAAAAAAGAAAATATCAAAAAATCTGGAAAAAATATAAAAACTCGTAAATTCAAAAATGTTCATGAATTCTGAAAGAAAAGTTCACAAACTTAAAAAAATAGTTCACAAATTTCTAAAAAATGTTCATCCATTCAAGAAAAGTTCATCGATTTTAGAAAAAAGTCACCGGTTTGAAAAAAGTTCATTAGTTTTGAAAAAAAGCACACAAACTTCAACAAAAGTTCATGAATTTAACAAAAAGTTCACCGATTTTGAAAAAAGTTCATCGACTTCAAAAAGAGTTTATCGAATTTTAAAAAAGTTCACCTATTTTGAAAAAAAGTTCACCGATTTTGAAAAAAAGTTCACCGATTTCATAACACCGTTCATCCAATTAGAAAAAAAACATTCAGAAAATCCGGTTAACATTTTGCGTCGAATTAGAAAAAGAGAAAAGAAAAAGAAGAGATAAAACGATAAAGAAAAAAAGAACTAGAAAGAATAAAAGAAGGAAGAAGTTAGTATCACAGAAAGTTGAGTAGCTGGTGTGGTTATCGCGATTTGCATTTAATCCCGCGACGCGGGTTTGAATCCCACCTGGGCGTTCCTTTTTTGCGCTCCATAAAACTGAAATGGGCTGGCCCATCGTGGAGGCGGGGGTATGCGCCCTGTACCGATAAACCTATAACGGGCGCTTAGAGCAACGTTTAGGAATCCCACATCGGCGTTCCTCTTTTGCGCTCCATAAAACTGAAATGGGCTGGCCCATCGTGGAGGCGGGGGTATGCACCCTGTACCGATAAACCTATAGCGGGCGCTTAGAGTGCCGTTTAGGATTTGCCGATGCCCTACGCGTCGACCGGCGAATCTTTTAAAAAGATCCGCCGCCTCGCGAGCTGTTCGATTTTGTGACTCGAGCTGTCAGTTCCTCTTCTCTAATTTCTTGCAACAATATGCTTGTTGCGAAACCTTCTCTTCTGTAATTTCCTACAATAAGACCGTTCTTGCGAAACCCGTTCTTCTTTAATTTCCTGCTATAAGACTTTTGTTGCGAAATTTCATTTTCTCTAATTTTCTGCAACAAGACCCTTGTTGCAAAAATTGCAAACACATCGCTGTGTCTATTTTTTTTTGTAACAAGACCCTTGTTGCAAAAATTGCAACAACATCTCCGACCGCATCACGCACTAACACAGTCGTCTTTCAATGCCGCTATTCTGCAACAACGTTGTTGTTGCAGAAACTTGAGTGGACATGGAAGTGCAGTGTGGTGATGTGGATGTTGCTAGCGCTGGTGATGCTGGTACGGCGGTAAGGTTGTTGGTGCTCGACGTTTGCGTGGCGGATCTCACCGGATTCGGTCGCCAGGAGGCATTTGGCGGCGAAGATCTAGCATGGATGCGCTCACGACGATGATCTACACGCAAGGACGCTCGGCTTGACTGCTGGTCGCGAGTGCTCGGTCTGCAACAAACCATTTGCTTCGGTGAGGCCAACTGAAACAAGGGGTGGGTTGCAAGAACTGTACTAGAATAAAGATTGGTTTTGAGTCGTTTGATCCAAATCAAATCTGACGGCTACGGAGAAGGTGGACACTGTTTGGGAACGTTGCAGAAAATAAAAAATTTCTTACGGTTTCACCAAGATCCATCTATGAGTTCATCTAGCAACGAGTGATAGGAGTGCATCTACATACCTTTGTAGATCGCGAGCGGAAGCGTTCAAGTGAACGGGGTTGAGGGAGTCGTACTCGTCGTGATCCAAATCACCGATGACCAAGTGCCGAACGGACAGCACCTCCGCGTTCAACACACGTACGGAGCGGATGACGTCTCCCACGCCTTGATCCAGCAAGGAGGAGGGAGAGGTTGATGAAGATCCAGCAGCACAACGACGTGGTGGTGGATGCAGCAGAGTTCCGGCAGGGCTTCGCCAAGCAACTACGGGAGGAGGAGGTGTAGCAAGGGGGAAGGGAGGCGCCAAGTGCAAGGGTGCGGCTGCCCTCCCTCCCCCCCTCTATATATAGGGTCCCCAGGGGGGTGCCGGCCCTAGGAGATGGGATCTCATGGGGGGCGGCGGCCAAGGGTGGTGGAGTGCCCCCAAGGCAGTGGGCGCCTCCCTAGGGTTCCCAACCCTAGGCGCGAGAGGGGCCCAGGAGGTGCACCAGCCCACCAGGCTGGTTCCTCCCACTTCAGCCCATGGGGCCCTCCAGATAGGTGGACCCACCCGATGGACCCCGGGACCCTTCCGTGGTCCCAGACAATACCGTGGACCCCAAACTTTCCCGATGGTCAAACTCGACTTCCCATATATAATTCTTTACCTCCGGACCATTCCGGAACTCCTCATGACGTCCGGGATCTCATCCGGGACTCCGAACGACTTTCGGTTTGCTGCATACTCATATTCATACAACCCTAGCGTCACCGAACCTTAAGTGTGTAGACCCTACGGGTTCGGAAGACGCATAGACATGACCGAGACGGCTCTCCGGTTAATAACCAACAGCGGGATCTGGATACCCATGTTGGCTCCCACATGCTCCTTGATGATCTCATAAGATGAACCACGATGTCGAGGATTCAAGCAACCCCGTATACAATTCCCTTTGTCAATCGATATGTTACTTGCCCGAGATTCGATCGTCGGTATCCCAATACCTCGTTCAATCTCGTTACCGGCAAGTCACTTTACTCGCATCGTAATGCATGATCCCGTGACCAAACACTTGGTCACTTTGAGCTCATTATGATGATGCATTACCGAGTGGGCCCAGTGATACCTCTCCATAATACGGAGTGACAAATCCCGCCTCGATCCGTGACAACCCAATGACACTTTCGGAGATACCAGTAGTGCACCTTTATAGTCACCCGCTTCGTTGTGACGTTTGGTACACCCAAAGCACTCATACGGTATCCGGAGTCACACGATCTCATGGTCTAAGGAAAAGATACTTGACATTGGAAAAGCTCTAGCAAAACGAACTACACGATCTTGTGCTATGCTTAGGATTGTCTTGTCCATCACATCATTCTCCTAATGATGTGATCCCGTTATCAATGACATCCAATGTCCATAGTCGAAAACCATGACTATCTATTGATCAACGAGGTAGTCAACTAGAGGCTCACTAGGGACATATTGTAGTCTATGTATTCACACGTGTATTACGATTTCCGGATAATACAATTATAGCATGAATAAAAGACAATTATCATGAACAAGAAATACAATAATAATCCTTTTATTATTGCCTCTAGGGCATATTTTCAACAGTCTCCCACTTGGACTAGAGTCAATAATCTAGTTACATTGTGATGAATCGAACACCCATCGAGTTCTGGTGTTGATCATGTTTTGCTCGCGGAAGAGGTTTAGTCAACGGATCCGCGACATTCAGATCTGTATGCACTTTGCAAATTTCTATGTCTCCATCTTGAACATTTTCACGAATGGAGTTGAAGCGACGCTTGATGTGCCTGGTCTTCTTGTGAAACCTGGCTCCTTGGCAAGTGCAATAGCTCCAAAGTTGTCACGAAGAGTTTGATCGGCCCCGACGCATTGGGTATGACTCCTAGGTCGGTGATGAACTCCTTCACCCAAATTGCTTCATCGCTGCCTCCGAGGCTGCCATGTACTCCGCTTCACATGTAGATCCCACCACGACGCTCGCTTGCGGTTGCACCAGCTTCGCTCTACCATTCAACATATACACGTATCCGGTTTGTGACTTAGAGTCATCCAGATCTGTGTCGAAGCTAGCGCCGACGTAACCTTTACGACGAGTTCTTCGTCACCTCCATAAACGAAAACATGTCCTTAGTCCTTTTCGGTACTTCAGATATTCTTGACCGCTGTCCAGTGTTCCTTGCGGGATTACTTTGGTACCTTCCTACCAAACTTACGGCAAGGTTTACATCAGGTCCGTACACAGATGGCATACATAATTGACCCTATGGCTGATGCATAGGGATGACACTCATCTCTTCTATATCTTCTGCGCGTGGTGGGACATTGAGCCGAGCTCAATTTCACACCTTGTAATACAGGCAAGAACCTTTTCTTGGACTGATCCATTTTGAACTTCTTCAATATCTTATCAAGGTATGTGCTTTGTGAAAGACCTATGAGGCGTCTCGATCTATCCCTATAGATCTTGATGCCTAATATGTAAGCAGCTTCTCCAAGGTCCTTCATTGAAAAACTCTTATTCAAGTAGGCCTTAATGCTGTCCAAAAGTTCTATATCATTTCCCATCAAAAGTATGTCATCTACATATAATATGAGAAATGCTACAGAGCTCCCACTCACTTTCTTGTAAACGCAGGCTTCTCCATAAGTCTGCATAAACCCAAACGCTTTGATCATCTCATCAAAGCGAATGTTCCAACTCCGAGATGCTTGCACCAGCCCATAAATGGATCGCTGGAGCTTGCATACCTTGTTAGCATTCTTAGGGTCGACAAAACCTTCCGGCTGCATCATATACAGTTCTTCCTTAAGATAGCCGTTAACGAATGCCATTTTGACGTCCATTTGCCATATCTCATAATCATAGTATGCGGCAATTGCTAACATGATTCGGACGGACTTCAGCTTCGCTACGGGAGAGAAAGTCTCATCATAGTCAACCCCTTGAACTTGCCGATAACCTTTAGCGACAAGTCGAGCTTTATAGATGGTAACATTACCATCCGCGTCCGTCTTCTTCTTAAAGATCCATTTGTTTTCTATCGCTCACCGATCATCGGGCAAGTCTTTCAAAGTCCATACTTTGTTTTCATACATGGATCCTATCTCGGATTGCATGGCTTCAAGCCATTTGTTGGAATCTGGGCCCGCCATCGCTTCTTCATAGTTCGAAGGTTCACCATTGTCCAACAACATGATTTCCGGGACAGGGTTGCCATACCACTCACGGTGTGGAACGCGTCCTTGTGGACCTCTGACGGTTCAGAGCAACTTGATCCAAGTACCTTGATCATCATCATTAATTTCCTCTCCGATCGGTGTAGGAACCACAGGAACATTTTCCTGAGCTGCACTACTTTCCTGTTCAAGAGGTAGTACTTCATCGAGTTCTACTTTCCTCCCACTTACTCCTTCCGAGAGAAACTCCTTTTCAAGAAAGGATCCCTTCTTGTCAACAAAGATCTTGCCTTCGGATCTAAGGTAGAAGGTATACCCAATAGTTTCCTTAGGGTATCCTATGAAGACGCATTTTTCCGACTTGGGTTCGAGCTTTTCAGGTTGAAGTTTCTTGACATAAGCATCGCATCCCCAAACTTTTAGAAATGACAGCTTAGGTTTCTTCCCAAACCATAATTCATACGGTGTCATCTCAACGGATTTAGACGGTGCCCTATTTAAAGTGAATGTGGCTGTCTCTAGAGCGTATCCCCAAAATGATAGCGGTAAATCAGTAAGAGACATCATAGATCGCACCATATCCAATAGATTGCGATTCGACGTCCGGACACACCGTTACCGAGGTGTTCCAGTAGCGTGAGTTGTGAAACGATTCCACATTTCCTTAAGTGTGTACCAAATTCGTGACTTAAATATTCTCCTCCACGATCTGATCGTAAGAGCTTTATTTTTCGGTCACGTTGATTCTCTACCTCATTTTGAAATTCCTTGAACTTTTCAAAGGTCTCGGACTTGTGTTTCATCAAGTAGACATATCCATATCTACTCAAGTCATCGGAGAGTGAGAACATAACGATATCCTCCATGAGCCTCAACGCTCATTGGACCGCATACATCGGTATGTATGATTTCCAATAAGTTGGTTGCTCGCTCCATTGTTCCGAGAACGAGTCTTGGTCATTTTGCCCATAAGGCATGGTTCGCATCGTCAAATGATTCATAATTGAGAGACTCTAAAAGTCCATCAAGATGGGGCTTCTTCATGTGCTTGACACCAATGTGACCAAGGCGGCGATTACCACAAGTATGTGGGACTATCGTTATCAACTTTACATCTTTTGGTATTCACACTATGAATATGTGTAACATTACGTTCGAGATTCATTAAGAATAAACCATTGACCAACGGAGCATGACCATAAAACATATCTCTCATATAAATAGAACAACCATTATTCTCGGATTTAAATGAGTAGCCATCTCGTATTAAACGAGATCCCGATACAATGTTCATGCTCAAACTTGGCACTAAATAACAATTATTGAGGTTTAAAACTAATCCCGCAGTAAATGTAGAGGTAGCATGCCGACGGCGATCACATCGACCTTGGAACCATTCCCGACGCCGCATCGTCACCTCGTCGCCCTTCGCCAGCCTCCGCTTATTCCGCAGCTCCTGCTGTGAGTTACAAATATGAGCAACAACACGGTATCAAATACCGGGAGTTACTACGAGTCTCGGTAAGGTACACATCAATCACATGTATATCAAATATACCTTTAGTGTTGCCGGCCTTCTTGTCTGCTAAGTATTTGGGACAGTTCCGCTTCCAAAGGACCCTTCCCTTTGCAATAAAAGCACTCGGTCTCGTGCTTGGGTCCATTCTTTGACTTCTTCCCGCAATCGGCTTAACGGGCGCGGCAACATCCTTGCCGTCCTTCTTGAAGTTCTTCTTACCCTTTCCTTCTTGAACTTAGTGGTTTTATTGACCATCAACACTTGATGTTCTTTCTTGATTTCTACCTCTGCGACTTCAAATTGAAAATACTTCAGAATAGTTTTCACCATCCCCTGCATATTGTAGTTCATCACAAAGCTCTTGTAGCTCGGTGGGAGCGATCAAGGATTCTGCCAATGACCGCCTCGTCCGGAGGTTAATGTCCACTGGGACAAAGCGGTTGTGCAACCTGCACATTTTGAGTATGTGCTCACCGATGTAACTATTTTCCTCCATCTTACAACTATAGAACTTGTCGGAGACTTCATATCTCTCGACCGGGCATGAGCTTGGAAACCATTTTCAGCTCCTCGAACATCTCATATGCTCCGTGTTGCTCAAAACGCTTTTGGAGCCCGGTTCTAAGTCTGTAAAGCAATGCCGCACTAAACGAGGGAGTAATCATCAAGACGTGATGGCCAAGCGCTCATAACGTCTTGGTTCTCTCGATGGTGCTTCACCTAGCGGTGCTTCTAGGACATATTGTTTCTTGGAAGCTATGAGGATGATCTCGGTTCCGGACCCAGTCCGAATAGTTGTTGCCATCATCTTTCAGCTTGGTTTTCTCTAGGAACGTGTAAGTGCATCTAGTGCCCCTTAGTGATTTTGGTGTATTGAGGACTTATAGGTTAAGGAACTAATGCGTTTGTGAGTGTACACAGGTCTATAAGTCTATGAGGAGTTTGATATTTACAGAGAAAGTCGACCCCTAAAAATGAAGTTCTTCGACTGAAGACTTTGATATTTTGAAGACTTTCTGAAGACTTTGAAAGTGAAGAAACTGGTGTGACCTTGAAGACTTGGTATTTAATTGAGGAACATGAAGCGTGAAGACTTTTGTTTTCGTAGTTTCATTTTCTCTTTCTTGAGTCATAGGAAACACCATACTGTTAAAGGGGGTCGAGGAAATACTAAGGAAAAATTTCCATGTGATGCTCAACTCAAAATCCTACACCTACCAATCCCTTCGAGTGAAGCCTTTGAAATCTCATACAGTCCAATCAATTTCTTGATGTGATGAGACGCAGTTCTTACAGTCGCCGAGGAATTTGTTCTGACCGAGGAGTTAGGAATTCGCAAGTCGGATTGCCTACAAATGAGGAACATGATTGCCACGAGGAATTTGAGATTCAAATTTCCGACCGTTCTTTGTCTTGCTTGCCACTGTCCCAAAATATCTTATCCACCTAACGGTCATATCATTGAAGGGCATTTATGTCTTATCATGTCGGGCTGCTCCCTAGGCTATAAATAGCCGCCCCCTACAACCACTAGCTGGTTGGCTGCTCCGAGAGAACTTGACACTTGTCATTTGAGAGCAACCCATCCTCTAAAGACTTTGAGCGAAAATCATCAAGTGAGGAAAAACCCAAAAACCAAACCCCTACAAGCCCAAAGTGATTGAGCATCACTGAAGAAATTGATCCTGCGTGGATCCGACGCTTGTTACCTTTGAAGACTGTGCTTCTTCCAGACGGTTAGGCGTCATGGTCTAGAGCATCCAAGAGGAATTGTGGATCGCCAGTGACCAAGTCTGTGAAGGTTTGGAAGTCGCTGAAGACTTACCACGAGTGATTGGGCGAGGTCTGTGTGACCTTAGTTCAAGGAGAATACGGTGAGGACTTGGTGTCTGAGCTGCGTGCTCAGCGATCGGGTGTCCGGACTGTGTGTCCTCGAGTTTAAATACTCAGCCGATCCAACCAGACGTATAACCGAGACAGCAGTTGGAACTGGTCTACCAAATCATTGTCTTCACCAACCTAACTGGTTCTATTTTCTCAACCCTTTCATTTCTTCATTCTTGTGTTGAGTGTTTGTTCATATCTGTGTTTGAAGACTTTGATGAAGACTTTCTCAATTTCCTCAGTTCAATTTCTTGATCTGTTTGTCTTCATCTTGTGTTATCCTGTGATTACGCTCTCAGTACTCTGTTAGTCTTCATTTCATCATGATGACCATGCGTGTATTCTGTTATGCTTACTTCGAGTACTTATTCCGCTGCAAGTAGTTCTTCGCTAAGGAATTTCCTCACCGCAAATTCCTCGAAGAAGAATTCATAAAATCGCCTATTCACCCCCTCTAGTCGATATAACGCACTTTCAATTGGTATCGAGCAAGGTACTCCTTGTTTTATGTGATTTTGGTTTAACCACCGGAGTTTTAGTTATGTCGACCACGGTATGATCAAGGTCTCAGCAGGTGTCCTACCTTTGATGGGACGGACTACCCATCTTGGAAAAACAAGATGCGAATGCATCTTGAAGCAATTGACAACGATCTACGGTATGTTGTGGAAAATGGTGTTCCTCACCACACCTTCTCTCGAATCTGCTGCTGATGTGAAGAGATTCAAGCAACTCGATTCTCAAGCGAAGAATATCATATGTGTCCATCTGAGCAAAGGTCAGTATGGAAGAGTGAGTGCTTTGGAATCTGCCAAGCTCATCTGGGACAGGCTGTCCAAAGTGAATGAAGGAGTCTCAACTCAGCGTGACTCTCGAGTTGATGTTCTTCGGAATCTCTTCAACCGCTTCAAAAGACTCGACAACGAAAATGTTCAACAAACCTTCGATCGCCTCACTGACATCTCAAATGAGCTTCAAGCTCTTGGCGCCACTGACATCACCGACCATGAGGTGGTGAATAAATTGTTAAGATCGCTTGATTCCTCATTTGATACTCGCACCGATGATACAAGAGCGTCTTGACTACAAGTCACTTGATCCAGCCGATATCCTCGAGAGGCTAAATACTCATGAGTTCCACTTCTTTGAAAAGAGATCTCTATGGTTCTAGCTGTGGAAAAACGCGTGCCACGAAGGCCAAGGCTGTGTCGAATCTGAGTGTGAAGACTCGGTAGTAGCCTTGGAGATCTGAAGAATTAGGCCAGGAGCTAGCGCTGCTCGTGAAGAAATTCCAGAAGTTCTCAAGGCGTGGTCGCTTTGGAAAATCCTCAAGAAGCGGTGATTCCTCATCCAAAGGACTATAAGAGAGACTTTGTCACAAATGCAAGAAACCTGGTCACTACATCCAAGATTGTCCTCGATGGGAAAAAGAATTAAAGAAGAAGAAACACAAGGATTACAGTTCTGATGACGCGAAGAAGAAGAAGAAATCATCGAAATCTTCATCATCAAAATCCTCAAACCCTTCTTCTCACAAGAAGAGCAGCTCCAAAAAGGCTCGGGCATTCATTGGCAAGGAAATGGACTCTGAAGCTGAATTTGAGGAACATGAGGAAGAGGAGGCATCAGAAGAATCTGATTCTGGTGTGGCGAGTCTAGCTCTCGCTACTGCTTTCGTCAGCAAGTCCATCTTCAACTCTGAAGAAAATGACCTCACCAACAAAGCTGATGAAGATAGTGATGACTACACTCCCACCTATTGCTTCATGGCAAAGGGTGCCAAGGTACTCAAATATACCTCCTCTGAATCTAGTGAAAATGAATCTGATGAAGATCTAAAGCCCAGTTACTCAAAAATTGCTAAAATTGCTGTAAAACAACAAAGGGCTTTGGAAAAGGTTCAAAACATGCTAGATAAGAGTGACGATATGTTAGGTGAAGAAATGGATCGCACTAAAGCCCTGACTAAAAATCTTCAGAGACTTCAGTCTAGGCTTGAAAGCCTTCAAGGTCATCATAACACTCTCTTATCTGATCATGAGAAACTTTCTTATGAATTTGTTCAAAGAAAGCAAGATCTTGAGAAGCTAAGAGTGAGTTATGAAGATCTTCAGAAGGAGCGCGATTCATTACTTGCTCAACAAATTAGCGCTTCTCAAGAAGAATTTGTTCCTCCATGCTTAAAGTGCATTGAACGTGAATCTGCTAATTCTTCACCTGAATGTTCAAATGCTTCAACTGTTACAAATTCTTCACATGCCTCTGCTATCACTAATTCCTCATCCGAGGACATTGCTAGTATCCTTTGAAGATGCAGGGCTGAAGGAATTGTACATGACAGCATGTACAAAAGCCTCAAAGGGCATCGACTCTTTGTGATGTGCTTAAAAGCAGATCCTCAACAGAACCCTAGGAAAGAGGGTATTGCCTTTGAGAGGAAACTCAATGCTTGATGGAACATATTGGAAGCTTTGCGGTATCCCAAAACCTCATGGGTTGCTGCAAAGGGACCTCCAGCTTGATCCATCTAACTTATCTGGCTTTACATGCGAATCTCCTCATTCTTCCGATGAGTCATTTGACTCAACTATAAACTGTTCAAAAATCAGAATGGTGAAGTATTTGCTAGATATGTTGGCACTAATCTGCAGAACGGTTCCCCTATGAAGAAAATCTGGGTTCCCAAGATGTGCCTTGAAAGTCTTCGTGAATGTCCTCATGACACCACACGTGAAGAATAGGAACCCCAGATCAAATTCTTCATATGGACCAAATTCTTCATATGGATCCAAGTCCTCATACGGACCAAATTCCTCACGTGGATCAAATTCCTCAAAAGGATCAAAGTCCTCATATAATTATCATCGTGCTAACAACTCTGCTTCGCAGGTAGAGCTAAGGGCTATGAATATGTGCATTATTCTTCAAACCAATATGTTCATAAGTCCTCGAAGAATTTCTCTCTTATTCATATGCTTACCCTAACCCCTCTTATGTGAAACGAAATGGATTGGCCTCTATGCCACCATTCTCGTATGGTGCTCGCAGAGTGATGAACTCTTTGCCACCCCTTCGATGTGGGTGGTGAAGAAAAGAACTAATCTCTTCTGCAGGGTCAGGTCTCGGGCGTGCCTTAACGTCTGAAGAATTTCTTGGGGACGACAAAATTGCTCGAAAGGGCGCAGCTAACCATGATGAAATGAACTTTCATTTCACACGTCCTCATCTTGCTTATCTGAATCTTGACCGATGAAATTCATCGATGAACTTGATATCATATTCTTCACCGATGAAGTATATGAGATCGTAAGTTGTACTAATTCATCTGCAGGATGATCAACCCAAAGCCACCGAGTGGGTTCTCGATAGTGGATGTACAAATCACATGACCGGTGACAAGAATCTATTGATGGATGCTCCTTATCACCGTCACATCTGAAGCATATCATCTTTGTTGACAAAGGCAAAAGTCGTATTGGGTCTTGGTAAGGTTGCGATCTCTAAGGACATACACATGGACAAAGTCATGCTTGTTGAGTCCTTAGGATACAACCTCATGTCGATCTCAATGCTTTGTGATCTTGATATGGTAGTTATCTTTGGCAAGTATCGTTGTGTTGTGATTATGGAAGTCGACAATTCCAAAGTCTTGAAGGCTTTAGGAGAGGAGACTTGTATATTGTTGACTTCTCTACAGACCACAACCAGCCGTGTGTTTACTTGCAAAAGCTTCGTAGGCTGGCTATGGCATCGGCGACTTGGTCACGCAGGCATGAGGAATTTGCACACGCTTGCGAAGAAAAAGCATGTTATTGGCATTGAGAATGTCAAATTCCTCAAGGATCACTTGTGCGGAGCCTGTGAAGCTGGAAAAATGACCAAGGCCAAGCATCCAAATAAGACTATCATGACCACTACTCGTCCCTTTGAATTGCTTCACATGGACCTCTTTGGTCCCAATCATTACTCAGGTATCGTTAATGATGCATCTCTATATGGCTTTGTTATTGTTGATGATTACTCTCGTTACACATGGGTACACATTGTTACTTACAAAAATCAAGTGTAGGAAGTCTTCAAACGATTTTCCTCGAGGGCTTCAACCAACTTTGGTGTGAAGATCAAGCACATCAGGAGTGACAATGGAACTGAGTTCAAGAATTCCGGTCTTGATGCCTATCTTGATGAACTTGGTATTACTCATGAGTTATCTGCTCCTTATACTCCTCAGCAAAATGGAGTCGTGGAGCGCAAGAACAGAACTCTTGTTGAGATGGCTCGCACTATGCTTGATGAATACAAAACGCCTAGTCGCTTTTGGATTGATGCAATTGATACTGCATGCCACATCATCAACAGAGTATATCTTCACAAATTCTTCAAAAAGACTGCCTATGAACTCCTCACTGACAAGAAACCCAATGTATGTTATTTCAAAATCTTCGGTGCTAAATGCTGGATTAGAGATCCTCATCACAACTCTAAATTTGCACTGAAAGCACATGAAGGTTTTATGCTTGGTTACGGAAAGGACTCGCACACCTACAGAGTCTTCAACATCACTCTTCACAAGATTGTTGACACTGTAGATGTGCGGTTCGATGAATCTAATGGCTCGCAAAGAGAGCACCTACCTTATGTGTTAGATGAACCAGCACCTGAGGATTCAATCAGGTTCAAGGCAACTGAGGATGTCATTCCTACTGAAGAAACTGCTGAAGAATTCATTCACAGACACGAAGAACATCGAGTGATGCACTGAAGATAATCTTTGAAGAAAATGGTCTTTGAGGAAAATGATCAAATTCCTCGGCGACAACCAGCTCATCCTCAAGTTGCAAAAGAAGTGCAAGTTGACAAGATCATCGATGACATTAAAGCGCCAGTCCTCTCACACGCTCAAAAGCTTCACATTTATCTAACTTTTGTGGGCACTATGCTTTTGTCTCTATCACAGAGCCCACTAAGGTAGATGAAGCATTTCGAGCCGGTGGATTCAGGCTATGCAAGAAGAATTACATCGATTCGAGCTCAACAATGTCCGGGAACTGGTCAAACGTCCGATCCTCGCAAGCATAATATCATTGGCACAAAGTGGATCTACCGCAACAAGCAAGATGAAAATGGTCTTGTGGTGAGGAATAAGGCACGACTAGTAGCTCAAGGCTACACACAGGTTGAAGGAATTGATTTCGATGAAACTTTTGCACTGTTGCTAGACTTGAGTCTATTCATATATTACTACGCCTATGCTAACCATCACAATATCACTTTATATCAAATGGATGTGAAAAGTGCATTCCTCAATGGTAAGCTTGAGGAAGAAGTATATGTTGCTCAACCCCAGGTTTTGAAGATCCAAAGAATCGACAAAGTCTTGAGACTCAATAAGGCCCTCTATGGCCTCAAGCAAGCCCCTCGGGTGTGGTATGATACATTGAAGGAATTCTTCGTGAAGAATGGCTTCACACCGGTTCACTCGATCCTACTCTCTTTACTAAATCTTATGATGGTGAACTGTTTGTGTGCCAAATATATGTTGATGATATTATCTTTGGCTGTCTTGACCAACGTTATAGTGATGAATTTGCCTATATGATGAGTGAAGAATATCAAATGTCTATGATGGGAGAGTTGAAATTCTTCTTAGGTCTTCAAATTAAATCAACAACACAATGGCATATTCATATCTCAGAGAAATACCTCAAAGATGTCCTCAAGAAATTGGCATGCAAGATTGCAAAGGCGTCAAAATTCCTATGCCCACAAATGGCCATCTATGCCTTGATGAAAATGGTATTGACTTCGATCACAAGGTATACCGCTCCATGATTGGTTCTTTATTGTACTTATGTGCATCTAGGCCAGATATAATGCTTAGTGTTTGCATGTGTGCCCGATTTCAAGCTACACCGAAGGAATCACACCATAAGGCTGTGAAGCATATTCTTCGATATCTAGCTCACACACCAACACTAGGATTATGGTACCCCAAGGGCTCTACTTTTGATCTCATTGGATATTCTGACTCTGACTATGCTGGTGATCATGTGGACCGCAAGTCAACATTTGGTACTTGTCATTTCCTCGGACGATCTTTGGTCTGTTGGTCCTCGAAGAAACAGAACTGCGTATCACTGTCTACTGCGGAAGCTGAATACATTGCTGCTGGCTCGTGTTGTGCTCAATTGCTGTGGATGAAGCAAACTCTCAAGGACTACGACATCAACGTGAAGAATGTGCCTCTCTACTGTGACAATGAGAGTGCCATCAAGATTGCTCACAACCCAGTTCAACACTCGAAGACAAAGCACATTCAAATTCGTCATCATTTTGTTCGTGATCATGTGTTGAAGGGCGACATCTCCATTGAGCACGTGAAGACTGAAGAACAGCTAGCTGATATCTTCACTAAGCCCTTGGATGAGAAGAGATTTAGCAAGTTGCGGTGTGAGCTAAATATCTTAGAATCTTCAAACGTTCTTTGAAAAGGACACACATCCTAACACTTATGCAAAATTGATGACTTAGATGTGCAACACATGAAGAAACGTTTTTCTTCAATCAATGAAGAATAACACTCTTAGTGTGAAGAAATTAATGAAGAATTTGATTCTCAGAACCCTACGACAATTGTACGCGGTGTCTGAAATAATCATTCTTACACGGTGGGTCACGCCACCACCAAAGTTGAAAATCTTCAATTTGAGTTTTTCCTCAATTTTGAAATTCTTCAGTTTTTTTTAATTCTTCAACTTTGCAAAATCTTCACTGTTTCCGTCGTCTTTCTTCATTGGCTATATATATATATATATATATATATATATATATATATATATATATATATATATATATATATATATATATATATATATATATATATATATATATATATATATGGGTTTATGTCCTCTACAGATTCACTTATGGCTATTTCTTCAAGTCGCTTTTTACGCTAAGTGAATGTGATCGGACCCTTCCCCTCTATGCTATACTCAATCCAATCTATTCACAAATTCTTCATGTGCGTTCTATTTTGAAACTCGTTCAAAATCTTCACTGGTGTCCTTGACAGTGAAGAAATTGCGAACGAAACTTTAAAACTGATCTTATCCAAACTTTCGGTTTTGCCGCTCAAACCGTTCCGCATCCCACGATGCATTATTTTACTCACCCACAATCATACACGATCTCCACTACACAGTACGTGGAGGACACATGTCGTGAGAAGGGAAATGGTCGAGGCACGTTAGTCCCTAAATCTTGAGCGATCCGTTTTTCACCGTGTCTATAAATACCCTCTTCCCTTCCTCACTTCTTTTACTCCGCCGACCTCTCTCTCCGCCGAGCTCCTCAAACCCTAGCGCCGCCGCTACTCCATCGTCGCCGGTGAGGAAAAGCTTCACTGCCTCAAACCTCGTCGCCGACGTACTCGCGCCGGCCGCGGAAATCCTCACTCCGCCGCCGCCGTAGCTTTCTTCCTCCGCCAGGTTAGGGCGTGGAAGATCTGAACTGACGAACTTCCCAACTGTTCTTCTTAGTTCATCGTGTTCTTCACTTCGGGTAATTAAAATTTACTTTTATTACTCGCTTTGATTCTCAAACCTTCCTAAAAATCTTCAAAGGTGTTTATTCTTCAAATCTTCACACATATGAACACCTCAAACAAAATATGCTCTTGACTCGTTTCTCTAAGCAATGATTTTCTTCAAGATTCCTCAATTGTGTGGATCCTTGATCTGTACAACTCTGGAACCTAAGACAAAGAACGCTTAGTGAAATTCTTCAAAACTCATCTGGTCAAAATCCTCAAAACTTGTTCTTTTGAAAAACCTTACGAGAACGATATGACCTCTCCAAATTCCTCGCAACTATACTCTGCTCACAGGTACACATGTCCGCTGCTGAATCACTAGGTTCTCATCAACTTAACTCATTTGCAGCGTTCCTCGAAGAAAAATTGCATACTTCTTGAGAGAACTCAATTGTTCAAATTCCTCAAGCAAGAACATGGCAGATGGTAAGAAGCCACAGAAAGGAGGAAAGAAACCTGAGGTTATGACTGCGTTTGAAATCCCTGAGGAAATTTATGCTGACTATTGCACACCTGATGAAGAAAACAAAAATCAACGCAAGGTGCGTATTCAGAAGATTGAACGGAGATGGGCACGGGAATGGAGGGAATACAGATATGTGACTCCAAAATACATGAAGAAATTCGCTCTCAATCCTCCATGCCCAAGAGCTCCATTGGCACCTGGCCAAGTAGCTGACCCCACCAGCATTAAACGTGGTGAGGACTTTCCAGATGAATGGGCTAAGCGCCAAGCTAAATTGGCAAAACAAGCCAAGGAGGCAGTGAAGAAATTCAATGAGGATTCTGCCATCGCTATCACTCTCGAGGCCTCGGTCAAACCGAGGAAATCCATGCCAAAGAAGCCTGCTCATAAGCCAAGTGCTTCACCATCAGCGCCCTCACGGCCAAGTTCCTCAGCAGCACCCTCAAAGCACATTCCTCACACTGCTGCTGCTCCACCAAAGTCCTCAGCTGCTCCATCAAAGTCTTCAGTTCCTGTGCACCTGGCTACATGTCAAAGGACTGCTGGCTTCTCGATTGCCTCAGGTGTTTCTGCAAGTTCCTCAGCAGCTCCAATTTCATCATCTGGCCCGACTCAGCTGAAAACCAAAGCAACAGCTGGACGAGGTCCTCGGCCAAGCCCAACGAAGAAACATGTTGCATTCCATGTGCCTTCTGATGATGAACTTGCGAAAATCATCAGAGACCGTCAAGAAAAGGCCGCTAGAGCCAAAGGTACGTTTGTGCCACTGCTGTTGGATCCGAAGAAAGTCCTCGATTATATTGATCTCTGGCACAAGGATCCCAATACACCTATGCCTGACTTTCATCTGACACCTGGACAAAGTCATATGTTGACTCACTTCATCGCTGAAGAAAATGGAAGTTTGAGAAGGCAAGAGAAATAAAAAGGCTCAATACGAAAGGAGAAATTCACGAAGAAAACGTTGTCAAAATGACACCGAGGAGCTTCTCAAGGTCGGACTGAAATTCAAGACCTCAGCAAAACTTGATTCCTATTATGCTGATTGGTAAGGAGCCAAGGTCGATTCGTCAATCGACGAAGAAATTCACAAATGTTGCTGCCCCAACGCAACATGCAATTCCTCAGTGAAGCCTCAGCTCAAAAACTGAAGAACATGCCAAGACCGCTGATGACAGCTCTTGATGAAAATGCTAGTTCGGGGCTGATGATCCCATTCCAGCCATCAAGAAATTGCCGTGGCATCCTCTAGTGGTGCGCTGAAGAAATCAAGAAGTCAGGCAAGCTGCATCGCTTGAGCTGAAGAAAATCAACCAAATTCCTCAGCTCCTCCTCGCCAACTCCAACTCCAATTCTTCCATCTGCCTCTGATGTGAAGAAAACCAAGGCTGCAGAACGAGCTGCAGTGAAGAAAAGGAAGGCATCAGATGTGTCAAATTCTTTGGCTGCGAAGAAAATGAAGCCAATGACCAGCTCATTTGAAAATCCAATTGATGCTGTTCCGATTTCCTCCATGCCATCAAAGGACCTTGTTCCTTTTGGAGAAGACTATGAGATCCCAATCGGATCTAATGAAGAACATCATTCTACTGCTTCGTCAGAGCAGATTGATGAAGAAATTGAAGTGGACGCAATCCCTTCAACCCCAGTCATTTCCTCACCTATGCCTCAGTTCACAGCTGAAGAGGCTGGTGTTGAGGAACTTGAAGAAGAAGATGTGGATATTGGGTGCACCACACCAGTGATGAATGACGACTTTTGGGAAAGTCTGAGTCCCAATACTCCTCTCTTCACCCCGCTCCAACAAATTCCTCAGTCCCCTGCACAAACAGTCCAAATGGACTCTGAAGAAACTCAACCCACTTGCTCTGTGCATGAAGAAATTCCAGCCACTAGTGCTGATGAACCCAATGCTGCTGATCCTCAGACTACACCTGTTGAGGAAGAAGAAATTCCTCAGCCTGAAGAACCTGAACTTGCGATTCCTGAGGTGGTGATGCAACTCACTGACACCCCTCTGCCCAAGCAAAAGAATCCGTTCTCAAGCAAGCAAAAGTTCAAGGCTGATGATTTCTTTGCCGAGCACGTATTCTTCACTGACTATAATCCATATGATTCTGCTCGCATTAGGAAGAGGCGTTTCTGGACTGCGAGCCAAGCCAACTTCTATTCCTCAGTGCTCTTCAACAAGGATAAAGTCTTCGATCATGCTCATATTCCTCATGTGGACATGGAGTCGCTGCCAGGCTTTGAGCCAGTCCTCAGTGTTCTTCACGACGCAGGCTTCAATTTCTGCACCGATATACGTGGATGGAATGAAGAACTAATTCTTCAATTCTATGCAACGCTGCACATCACCGGAGACGCTGAAGACGTGAACTCATGGGTATTAGACTGGATGTCTGAAAATACTCACTACAAGGCACTAGCAACTGAATTGCTTCGCGCCCTACCACTCAGTCCTCCACTTGATGGTGCTCGTTGTATCTACAACGAACCAGAACTTTCAAATCACTATATGCAAGTGCTGATGAAGCCTTTGAAGCCAAGGCAGGCCCCAAGAACCAAATTCCTCGTCAAGGAATTATTGTATGTGCCACGGACTGTCTATCGGATTCTGACAAAGACAATGAGTCCTATCAAAGGCCACGACTCAGATGATGAAGAAGTCGTTGGCATCATGAAGAATATGCTCTTCAACATAATCCATGGCGTTCCCGTCAACTTCCATGATTTCTTCATGAGGACTCTGGCAAACATTGCAATGTCACCATTTGAGCTGAAGCCTTATGCGCCTTGGATAATGAGATTCATCCAGACAAGGTCTTCACTCAGTTACAAGGCTGACACTTTGAACCACTGCAGCTTCTTGCCCCCGATTGAAGTCCTCAAACGGACATTTACCTCAGCTGATGACAAGGGCAAGGCCACTGCTGTGATAGATGAAGGCATTCGTCCATTGGATGGACAGTTTCGGAAAGCAGCATCCTACTCCACCAATGATGACTCTGCCACACATGACTCCGCCGCAAATACCTCAGTCAAGCAAAGTCCTCAAGCTACTGCACCCAGGGTGATGACTGATCGTGAGTTACTCCTCAGTCTTCATCAGAAGGTTGATCGTAATCATAAATGGGTCAAGCGTCAGTTTGGTTCAATTCTTCACAACATGACCTCAACACATAATGCAGTGAAGAAAAACCACCATTACCTCCATGAAACCTTCAAACGCACCTGGGCTGTTCTTTCACATGTCTACAGTGAAGAAGAACTGACGTCAATGGGACTCAAGGAAGAATTTGACTGGACTGCACCTCCTCCGAAGAAATACAAGAAGGTGAAAGTTCCTTCCTTGGTGGCCAGCTCCTATTCTTCATGTAAGTGCATCTAGTGCCCCTTAGTGATTTTGGTGTATTGAAGACTTATAGGTTAAGGAACTAATGCGTTTGTGAGTGTACACAGGTCTATAAGTCTATGAGGAGTTTGATATTTACAGAGAAAGTCGACCCTTAAAAATGAAGTTCTTCAACTGAAGACTTTGATATTCTGAAGACTTTCTGAAGACTTTGAAAGTGAAGAAATTGGTGTGACCTTGAAGACTTGGTATTCATTTGAGGAACATGAAGAGTGAAGACTTTTGTTTTCGTAGTTTCATTTTCTCTTTCTTGAGTCATAGGAAACACCGTACTGTTAAAGGGGGTCGAGGAAATACTAAGGAAAAATTTCCATGTGATGCTCAACTCAAAATCCTACACCTACCAATCCCTTGAGTGAAGCCTTTGGAAATCTCATACAGTTCAATCAATTTCTTGATGGATGAGACGAAGTTCTTACGTCACGAGAATTTTTTCTCGACCGAGGAGTTAGGAATTCGCCAAAGTCGGATTACCTACATGAGGAACATGATAGCCCGAGGAATTTGATATTCAAATTTCCGACCGTTCTTTGTCTTCTTGCTACCTGTCCCAAAATATCTTATCCACCTAACGGTCATATCATTGAAGGGCATTTATGTCTTATCATGTCGGGCTGCTCCCTAGGCTATAAATAGCCGCCCCCTACAACCACTAGCTGGTTGGCTGCTCCGAGAGAACTTGACACTTGTCATTTGAGAGCAACCCATCCTCTAAGGACTTTGAGCGAAAATCATCAAGTGAGGAAAAACACAAAAAACCGAACCCCTACAAACCCAAAGTGATTGAGCATCACTGAAGAAATTGATCCTGCATGGATCCAACGCTTGTTACCTTTGAAGACTGTGCTTCTTCCAGACGGTTAGGCGTCATGGTCTAGAGCATCCAAGAGGAATTGTGGATCGCCGAGTGACCAAGTCTGTGAAGGTTTGGAAGTCGCCTGAAGACTTACCACGAGTGATTGGACGAGGTCTGTGTGACCTTAGTTCAAGGAGAATACCATGAGGACTTGGTGTCTGAGCTGCGTGCTCAGCGATCGGGTGTCCGGACTGTGTGTCCTCGAGTTTAAATACTCAGCCGCTCCAACCAGACGTACAAGCGAGACAACAGTTGGAACTGGTATACCAAATCATTGTCTTCACCAACCTAATCGTTCTATTTCCTCAACCCTTTCATGTCCTCATTCTTTGTGTTGAGTGTTTGTTCATATCTGTGTTTGAAGACTTTGGTGAAGACTTTCTCAATTTCCTAAGTTCAATTTCTTGATCATCTGTCTTCATCTTGTGTTATCCATTGATTACGCTTTACGTACTCTGTGATTGTCTTCATTTCATCATGATGACTATGCGTGTATTCTGTTATGCTTACTTCGAGTACTTATTCCGCTGCAAGTAGTTCTTCGCTAAGGAATTTCCTCACCGCAAATTCCTCGATGAAGAATTCATAAAATCGCCTATTCACCCCCTCTAGTCGATATAACGCACTTTCAATTGGTATCGAGCAAGGTACTCCTTGTTACGTGTGATTTTGGTTTAACCACCGGAGTTTTAGTTATGTCGACCGCAGGTATGATCAAGGTCTCAAAGGGTGTCCTACCTTCGATGGGACGGACTACCCTCTTTCGAAGAACAAGATGCTGAATGCATCTTGAAGCAATTGACTACGATCTCTGGTATGTTGTGGAAAAAGGTGTTCCCTCTGTCACACCTTCTCTGAATGATACTGATGTGATGAGATTCAAGCAACTCGATTCTCAAGCGAAGAATATCATATGTGGCCATCTGAGCAAATGTCAATATGGAAGAGTGAGTGCTTTGGAATCTGCCAAGCTCATCTGGGACAGGTTGTCCAAAGTAAATTAAGGTGTCTCAACTCAGCGTGACTCTCGAGTTGATGTTCTTCGGAATCTCTTCAACCGCTTCAAAAGACTCGACAACGAAAATGTTCAACAAACCTTCGATCGCCTCACTGACATCTTAAATGAGCTTCAAGCACTTGGCGCCACTGACATCACCGACCATGAGGTGGTGAAGAAATTGTTAAGATCGCTTGATTCCTCATTTGATACTCTGGCACTGATGATACAAGAACGAGCTGACTACAAGTCTTGATCCTGCCGATATCCTCGAAAGGCTAAATACTCACGAGTTCCAGCTTGCTGAAAAGAGAGATCTCTATGGTTCTGGCTATGGAAAAACACGTGCCCTGAAGGCCAAGGCTGTGTCCGAATATGAGTGTGAAGACTCGGTAGTAGCCTTGGAGATCCTGAAGAATTAGGCGAGAGCTAGCAATGCTCGTGAAGAAATTCCAGAAATTCTCAAGGCGTGGTCGCTTTGGAAAATCCTCAAGAAGCGGTGATTCCTCATCTAGTGACTATAAGAGAAGACTTTGTCACAAATGCAAGAAACCTGGTCACTACATCCAAGATTGTCCTCGATGGGGAAAAGGAATTAAAGAAGAAGAAACACAAGGATTACAGTTCGATGGCGCCAAGAAGAAGAAGAAATCATCGAAATCTTCATCATCAAAATCCTCAAAGCTTTCTTCTCACAAGAAAAGCAGCTCCAAAAAGGCTCGGGCATTCATTGGCAAGGAAATGGACTCGAAGCTGAATCGAGGAACATGAGGAAGAGGAGGAGTCTGAAGAATCCGAATCTGGTGTGGCTAGTCTGGCTTTAGCTCTCGCTTTAGTTAGCAAGTCCATCTTCAACATCAAGAAACTGACCCATGACCGACAAGCCTGATGAGGATGATGATGACTACGCTCCCACCTATTGCTTCATGGCAAAAGGTGCCAAGGTACTGAATTTCACCTCCTCTGAATCTAGTGAAAATGAATCTGATGAGGATCTCAAGCCCAGCTACTCTAAACTTGCTAAGATTGCCATAAAACAACAAAGGGCTTTTGAAAAGGTTCAAAACATGCTAGACAAAAGTGATGATATGTTGGGTGAAGAAATGGATTGCACTAAAGCCCTGACTGAAAATCTTCAGAGACTTCAGTCTAGGCATGACAGCCTTCAAGGTCATCATAACACTCTCTTATCTGATCATGAGAAACTTTCTTATGAATTTCTTCAAAGAAAGCAAGATCTTGAGAAGCTAAGAGTGAGTTATGAAGATCTTCAGAAGGAGCGCGATTCATTACTTGCTCAACAAATCAGCGCTTCTCAAGAAGAATTTGTTCCTCCATGCTTAAAGTGCATTGAACGTGAATCTGCTAATTCTTCACCTGAATGTTCAAATGCTTCAACTGTTACAAATTCTTCACCTGCCTCCGTAAGTGCATCTAGTGCCCCTTAGTGATTTTGGTGTATTGAAGACTTATAGGATAAGTAACTAATGCATTTGTGAGTGCACACAGGTCTATAAGTCTATGAGGAGTTTGATATTTACAGCGAAAGTCGACCCCTAAAAATGAAGTTCTTCAACTGAAGACTTTGATATTCTGAAGACTTTCTAAAGACTTTGAAAGTGAAGAAATTGGTGTGACCTTGAAGACTTGGTATTCATTTGAGGAACATGAAGCGTGAAGACTTTTGTTTTCGTAGTTTCATTTTCTCTTTCTTGAGTCATAGGAAACACCGTCTTTGTTAAAGGGGTCGAGGAAATACTAAGGAAAAATTTCCATGTGATGCTCAACTCAAAATCCTACACCTACCAATCCCTTGAGTGAAGCCTTTGGAAATCTCATACAGTTCAGTCAATTTCTTGATGTGAGAGACGAAGTTCTTCCGTCGCGAGGAATTTGTTCGACCGAGGAGTTAGGAATTCGCCAAAGCTTGATTGCCTACACAGTGAGGAACATGATAGCCCTGAGGAATTTGAGAGTCAAATTTCCGACCGTTGCTGTGCTGCGCACCAGCTGTCCCAAAATATCTTATCCACCTAACGGTCATATCATTGAAGGGCATTTATGTCTTATCATGTCGGGCTGCTCCCTAGGCTATAAATAGCCGCCCCCTACAACCACTAGCTGGTTGGCTGCTCCGAGAGAACTTGACACTTGTCATTTGAGAGCAACCCATCCTCCGAGGACTTTGAGTGAAAATCATCAAGTGAGGAAAACCCAAAACCAAACCCTACAAACCCAAAGTGATTGAGCATCATCAAGAAATTGATCCTGCGTGGATCCGACGCTTGTTACCTTTGAAGACTGTGCTTCTTCTAGACGGTTAGGCGTCATGGTCTAGAGCATCCAAGAGGAATTGTGGATCGCCGAGTGACCAAGTCTGTGAAGGTTTGGAAGTCGCCTGAAGACTTACCACGAGTGATTGGACGAGGTCTGTGACCTTAGTTCAAGGAGAATCTGGTGAGGACTTGGTGTCTGAGCTGCGTGCTCGATTCTTCGGGTGTCCGGACTGTGTCCTCGAGTTTAAATACTCGAGCCGCTCCAACCAGACGCATAACCGAGACAGCAGTTGGAACTGGTCTACCAAATCATTGTCTTCACCAACCTAACTGGTTCTATTTCCTCAACCCTTTCATTTCCTCATTCTTGTGTTGAGTGTTTGTTCATATCTGTGTTTGAAGACTTTGATCAAGACTTTCTCAATTTCCTCGCCTCAATTTCTTGATCTGTTTGTCTTCATCTTGTGTTATCCTGTGATTACGCTTTACATGCTATGTGCTAGTCTTCATTTCATCATGATGACCATGCGTGTATTCTGTTATGCTTACTTCGAGTACTTATTCCGCTGCAAGTAGTTCTTCGCTAGGAATTTCCTCACCGCAAATTCCTCGGTGAAGAATTCATAAAATCGCCTATTCACCCCCTCTAGTCGATATAACGACTTTCAATTGGTATCGAGCAAGGTACTCCCTTGTTACGTGTGATTTTGGTTTAACCACCGGAGTTTTAGTTATGTCCACCGCAGTATGATCAAGGTCTCAGCAGGTGTCCTACCTTTGATGGGACGGACTACCCCTCTTGGAAGAACAAAATGCGAATGCATCTTGAAGCAATTGACAACGATCTACGGTATGTTGTGGAAAATGGTGTTCCTCACCACACCTTCTCTGAATGCTGCTGATGTGAAGAGATTCAAGCAACTCGATTCTCAAGCGAAGAATATCATATGTGGCCATCTGAGAAAAGGTCAATATGGAAGAGTGAGTGCTTTGGAATCTGCCAAGCTCATCTGGGACAGGCTGTCCAAAGTAAATGAAGGTGTCTCAACTCAGCGTGACTCTCGAGTTGATGTTCTTCGGAATCTCTTCAACCGCTTCAAAAGACTCGACAACGAAAATGTTCAACAAACCTTCGATCGCCTCACTGACATCTCAAATGAGCTTCAAGCACTTGGTGCCACTGACATCACCGACCATGAGGTGGTGAAGAAATTATTAAGATCGCTTGATTCCTCATTTGATACTCGCACCGATGATACAAGAACGAGCTGACTACAAGTCTCTTGATCCTGCCGATATCCTCGAAGGCTAAATACTCACGAGTTCCACTTCTGAAAAAGAGATCTCTATGGTTCTCGGCTATGGAAAACACGTGCCACAAGGCCAAGGCTGTATCCGAATCTGAGTGTGAAGACTCGGTAGTAGCCTTGGAGATCTGAAGAATTAGGCCAGAGCTAGCACTTCTCGTGAAGAAATTCCAGAAATTCTCAAGGCGTGGTCGCTTTGGAAAATCCTCAAGAAGCAGTGATTCCTCATCTAGTGACTATAAGAAAGACTTTGTCACAAATGCAAGAAACCTGGTCACTACATCCAAGATTGTCCTCGATGGGAAAAGGAATTAAAGAAGAAGAAACACAAGGATTACAGTTACGATGACGCCAAGAAGAAAAAGAAATCATCGAAATCTTCATCATCAAAATCCTCAAAGCCTTCTTCTCACAAGAAGAGCAGCTCCAAAAAGGCTCGGGCATTCATTGGCAAGGAAATGGACTCAAGCTGAATCGAGGAACATGAGGAAGAGGAGGAGTCTCAAGAATCCGAATCTGGTGTGGCTAGTCCGGCTCTTGCTATCGCTTTTGTTAGCAAGTCCATCTTCAACATCAAGAAACTGACTCACCGACAAGCCCGATGAGGAAAATGATGACTACGCTCCCTCCTATTGCTTCATGGCAAAAGGTGCCAAGGTACTGAATTTCACCTCCTCTGAATCTAGTGAAAATGAATCTGATGAAGATCTCAAGCCCAGCTACTCTAAACTTGCTAAGATTGCTATAAAACAACAAAGGGCTTTTGAAAAGGTTCAAAACATGCTAGACAAAAGTGATGATATGTTGGGTGAAGAAATGGATCGCACTAAAGCCCCGATCGAAAATCTTCAGAGACTTGATCTAGGCTTGACAGCCTTCAAGGTCATCATAACACTCTCCTATCTGATCATGAGAAACTTTCTTATGAATTTCTTCAAAGAAAGCAAGATCTTGAGAAGCTAAGAGTGAGTTATGAAGATCTTCGAAGGAGCGCGATTCATTACTTGCTCAACAAATCAGCGCTTCTCAAGAAGAATTTGTTCCTCCATGCTTAAAGTGCATTGAACGTGAATCGCTAATTCTTCACCGAATGTTCAAATGCTTCAACTGTTACAAATTCTTCACCTGCCTCTGCTATCACTAATTCCTCATCCGAGGACATTGCTAGTATCACTTGACGATGCAGGGTTGAAGGAATTGTACATGACAGACATGTACAAAAGCCTCAAAGGGCATCGACTCTTTGTGATGTGCTTAAAAGCAGATCCTCAACAGAACCCTAGGAAAGAGGGTATTGCCTTTGAGAGGAAACTCAATGCTGATGGAACATATTGGAAGCCCGAGAAGTATCCCAAAACCTCATGGGTTGCTGCAAAGGGACCTCCAGCTTGATCCATCTACCTTATCTGGCTTTACATGCGAATTTCCTCATTCTCACGATGAGTCATTTGACTCAACTATAAACTGTTCAAAAATCAGAATGGTGAAGTATTTGCTAGATATGTTGGCACTAATCTGCAGGAGCGGTTCCCCTATGAAGAAAATCTGGGTTCCCAAGAAGTGCCTTGAAAGTCTTCGTGAATGTCCTCATGACACCACCAAAGAAGAATAGGAACCCCAGATCAAATTCTTCATATGGACCAAATTCTTCATATGGATCCAAGTCCTCATAGGACCAAATTCCTCACGTGGATCAAATTCCTCAAAAGGATCAAAGTCCTCATATGATTATCATCGTGCTAACAACTCTGCTTTCGCAGGTAGAGCTAAGGGCTATGAATATGTGCATTATTCTTCAAACCAATATGTTCATAAGTCCTCAAGAATTTCTCCGCTTATTCATATGCTTACCCTAACCCTCTTATGTGAAACGAAATGGTTTGGCCTCTATGCCACCATTCTCGTATGGTGCTCGCAGAGTGATGAACTCTTTGCCACCCCTTCAGATGTGGGTGGTGAAGAAAAGAACTAATCTCTTCTGCAGGGTCAGGTCTCCAGGCGTGCCTTAACGTCTGAAGAATTTGTTTGGGCCCGACAAAATGCTCGAAAGGACGCAGTTAATCATGATGAAATGAACTTCATTTCACACGCCCTCATACTGCTTATCTGTTAATCTTGATGATGAAATTCATCGATGAAATTGATATCATATTCTTCACTGATGAAGTATATGAGATCGTAAGTTGTACTAATTCATCTGCAGGATGATCAACCCAAAGCCACTGAGTGGGTTCTCGATAGTGGATGTACAAATCACATGACCGGTGATAAGAATCTATTGATGGATGCTCCTTATCACCGTCACATCTGAAGCATATCATCTTTGGCCGACAAAGGCAAAAGTCGTATTGGGTCTTGGTAAGGTTGCTATCTCTAAGGACATGCACATGGACAAAGTCATGCTTGTTGAGTCCTTAGGATACAACCTCATGTCGATCTCAATGCTTTGTGATCTTGATATGGTTGTTATCTTTGGCAAGTATCGTTGTGTTGTGATTATGGAAGTGACAATTCCAAAGTCTTCAAGGCTTTAGGAGAGGAGACTTGTATATTGTTGACTTTTCCACGGACCACAACCAGCCGTGTGTCTACTTGCAAAAGCTTCGTAAGGCTGGCTATGGCATCGGCGACTTGGTCACGCAGGCATGAGGAATTTGCACACGCTTGCAAAGAAGAAGCATGTCATTGGCATTGAGAATGTCAAATTCCTCAAGGATCACTTATGGAGCCCTGTGAAGCTGGAAAAATGACCAAGGCCAAGCATCCAAATAAGACTATCATGACCACTACTCGCCCTTGAATTGCTTCACATGGACCTCTTTGGTCCCAATCATTACTCAGTATGTCGTTAATGATGCATCTCTATATGGCTTTGTTATTGTTGATGATTACTCTCGTTACACATGGGTACACATTGTTACTTACAAAAATCAAGTGCAGAAGTCTTCAAACGATTTTCCTCGAGGGCTTCAACTAACTTTGGTGTGAAGATCAAGCACATCAGAGTGACAATGGAACTGAGTTCAAGAATTCGGTCTTGATGACTATCTTGATGAACTTGGTATTACTCATGAGTTATCTGCTCCTTATACTCCTCAAAGAAAATGGCGTCGTGGAGCAAGAACAGAACTCTTGTTGAGATGGCTCGCACTATGCTTGATGAATACAAAACGCCTAGTCGCTTCGGATTGAAGCAATTGACACTGCGTGCCACATCATCAACAGAGTATATCTTCACAAATTCTTCAAGAAGACTGCCTATGAACTCCTCAACGACAAGAAACCTAATGTAAGTTATTTCAAAGTCTTGATTGCTAAATGCTGGATTAGAGATCCTCATCACAACTCTAAATTTGCACCAAAGCACATGAAGGTTTTATGCTTGGTTACGGAAAGGACTCGCACACCTACAGAGTCTTCAACATCACTCTACACAAGATTGTTGACACCAGATGTGCGGTTCGATGAAACTAATGGCTCGCAAAGAGAGCACCTACCTTCGTGTTAGACGAACCAGCACCGAGGATTCTATCAGGTTCAAGGCAACCGAGGATGTCATTCCTCTCAAGAAACTGCTGAAGAATTCATCCTCAGACGCGAAGAACGCCGAGCTGATGCACTGAAGATAATGTCAAGAAAATGGTGCCGAGGAAAATGATCAAATTCCTCGACGACAACCAGCTCATCCTCGCGTTGCAAAAGAAGTGCAAGTGGAGAAGATCATCGATGACATTAAAGCGCCAGTCCTCTCACATGCTCAAAAGCTTCACATTTATCTAACTTTTGTGGGCACTATGCTTTTGTCTCTATCACAGAGCCCACTAAGGTAGATGAAGCATTTCGAGCCGGAGTGGATTCAGGCCATGCAAGAAGAATTACATCGATTCGAGCTCAACAACGTCTGGGAACTGGTCAAACGTCCAGATCCTCGCAAGCATAATATCATTGGCACAAAGTGGATCTACCGCAACAAGCAAGATGAAAATGGTCTTGTGGTGAGGAATAAGGCACGACTAGTAGCTCAAGGCTACACACAGGTTGAAGGAATTGATTTCGATGAAACTTTTGCACCTGTCGCTAGACTTGAGTCTATTCGCATATTACTCGCCTATGCTAACCATCACAATATCACTCTATATCAAATGGATGTGAAAAGTGCATTCCTCAATGGTAAGCTTGAGGAAGAAGTATATGTTGCTCAACCCCCAGGTTTTGAAGATCCAAAGAATCCTGACAAAGTCTTCAGACTCAATAAGGCCCTCTATGGCCTCAAGCAAGCCCCTCGGGTGTGGTATGATACATTGAAGGAATTCTTCGTGAAGAATGGCTTCATACTCGGTTCACTCGATCCTACTCTCTTTACTAAATCTTATGATGGTGAACTGTTTGTGTGCCAAATATATGTTGATGATATTATCTTTGGCTGTACTGACCAACGTTATAGTGATGAATTTGCCTATATGATGAGTGAAGAATATCAAATGTCTATGATGGGAGAGTTGAAATTCTTCTTAGGTCTTCAAATTAAATCAACAACACAATGGCATATTCATATCTCAGAGAAATACCTCAAAGATGTCCTCAAGAAATTCGCATGCAAGATTGCAAAGGTGTCAAAATTCCTATGCCCACAAATGGCCATCTATGCAATCGATGAAAATGGTATTGACTTGATCACAAGGTATACCGCCCATGATTGGTTCTTTATTGTACTTATGTGCATCTAGGCCAGATATAATGCTTAGTGTTTGCATGTGTGCCCGATTTCAAGCTACACGAAGGAATCACACCATAAGGCTGTGAAGCATATTCTTCGATATCTAGCTCACACACCAACACTAGGATTATGGTACCCCAAGGGCTCTACTTTTGATCTCATTGATATTCTGACTCGACTATGCTGGTGATCGTGTGGACCGCAAGTCAACATCTGGTACTTGTCATTTCCTCGACGATCTTTGGTCCGTTGGTCCTCGAAGAAACAGAACTGCGTATCACCGCTTCATCATGGAAGCTGAATACATTGCTGCTGGCTCGTGTTGTGCTCAATTGCTATGGATGAAGCAAATTCTCAAGGACTACGACATCAACGTGAAGAATGTGCCTCTCTATTGTGACAATGAGAGTGCCATCAAGATTGCTCACAACCCAGTTCAGCACTCGAAGACAAAGCACATTCAAATTCGTCATCATTTTCTTCGTGATCATGTGTTGAAGGGCGACATCTCCATCGAGCACGTGAAGACTGAAGAACAGCTAGCTGATATCTTCACTAAGCCCTTGGATGAGAAGAGATTTAGCAAGTTGCGGTGTGAGCTAAATATCTTAGAATCTTCGAACGTTCTTTGAAAAGAACACACATCCTGACACTTATGCAAAATTGATGACTTAGATGTGCAACACATGAAGAAACGTTTTTCTTCAATCAATGAAGAATAACACTCTTAGTGTGAAGAAATTAATGAAGAATTTGATTCTCAGAACCCTACGACAATTGTACGCGGTGTCTGAAATCATCTTTCTTATACGGTGGGTCACGCCACCACCAAAGTTGAAAATCTTCAATTTGAGTTTTTCCTCAGTTTTGAAATTCTTCAGTTTTTCAAATTCTTCAACTTTGCAAAATCTTCACTGTTTCCGTCGTCTTTCTTCATTGGCTATATATATATATATATATATATATATATGGGTTTATGTCCTCTACAGCATTCACTTATGGCTATTTCTTCAAGTCGCTTGTTCTGCTAAGTGAATGTGATCGGACCCTTCCCCCTCTATGCTATACTCAACCCAATCCATTCACAAATTCTTCATGTGCGTTCTATTTTGAAACTCGTTCAAAATCTTCACTGTGTCCTTGACAGCTGAAGAAATTGCAACGGAACGTTAAAACTGATCTTATCCAAACTTTCGTTTTTGCCGCTCAAACCGTTCCGCATCCCACGATGCATTATTCTATTCAGCCACGATCGTACACGATCTCCACTACACAGTACGTGTGTGACACATGTCGTGAGAAGGGAAATGGTCAGGGGCATGTTCGTCCTAAATCTTCGGGCGATCCGTTTTTCACCGTGTCTTTAACTACCCCTCTCCCCTTCCTCACTTCTTTTACCCTGCTCGATCTCTCTCTCCCGCTCGAGCTCCTCAAACCCTAGCGCCGCCGCTACTCCATCGTCGCCGGTGAGGAAAAGCTTCACTGCCTCGACCTCGTCGCCGACGTACTCGCGCCGACCGCGGAAATCTTCACTCCGCCGTCGCCATAGCTGTCTTCCTCTGCCAAGTTAGGGCGTGGAAG
Organism: Aegilops longissima; assembly: GCA_021605205.1. Taxonomy (NCBI): domain Eukaryota; kingdom Viridiplantae; phylum Streptophyta; class Magnoliopsida; order Poales; family Poaceae; genus Aegilops; species Aegilops longissima. The sequence continues at coordinate 799,615,017 of CM038677.1, forward strand.
ATCTGAACGGACGAACTTCTCAACTGTTCTTCTCAGTTCGTCGTGTTCTTCACTTTGGGTAATTAAAATTTACTTTTATTTACTCTCTTTGATTCTCAAATATTCTTGAAAATCTGCAAAGGTGTTTACTCTTCAAATCTTCACACATATGAACACCTCAAATCTCTTGATTTGTTTCTCTAAGCAATGATTTTATTCAAGATTCCTCAATTGTGTGGATCCTTGATCTATACAACTCTGGAACCTAAGACAAAGAACGCTTAGTGAAATTCCTCAAGGCTCATCTGGTCAAAATCCTCAAAACCTGTTCTTTTTTAAAAACCTTCTGAGAACGCATATGACCTCTCCAAATTCCTCGCAACTATACTCTGTTCACAGGTACAAATGTCCGCTGCTGAATCCCTAGGTTCTCATCAACTTAACTCATTTGCAGCGTTCCTCGAAGAAAAACTGCATACTTCTTCAGAGAACTCAATTGTTCAATTTCCTCAACTGAAGAACATGGCAGACGGTAAGAAGCCACAGAAAGGAGGAAAGAAACCTGAGGTTATGACTGCGTTTGAAATCCCTGAGGAAATCTATGCCGACTCATCGCACACCGGATGAAGAAAACAAAAATCAACGCAAGGTGCGATTCGTAAGATTGAACGGAGATGGGCACGGGAATGGAGGAATACAGATATTTAACTCCTAAGTACATGAAGAAATTCGCTCTTAATCCTCCATGCCCAAGAGCTCCTTTGGCACTGCCAAGTAGCTGATCCCACAAGCATCAAACGAGGTGAGGACTTTCACGATGAATGGGCTAAACGCCAAGCAAAATTGGCAAAGCAAGCAAAGGAGGCAAGGAAGAAATTCAATGAGGATTCTGCCGCTGCTCATCGCCATCGAGGTCTCGGTCAAACCGAGGAAATCCATGCAAAAGAAGCCTGCTCATAAGCCAAGTGCTTCACCATCTGTGCCCTCACGGCCAAGTTCCTCAAAGCAGCACCCTCCAAGCAAATTCCACACTGCTGCTGCTCCACCAAAGTCCTCAACAGCTCCACAAAGTCTTGAGCCTCTGTGCATCGGCTACATGTCAAAGGACTGCTGGCTTCTCAATTGCCTCGAGCATTTCGCAAGTTCCTCACCGCTCCCATTTCTTCAATCGCCCGACTCTGCTGAAGACCAAAGCAACAATGGACGAGGTCCTCGGCCTAGCCAAGGAAGAAACAGGTTGCATTCCATGTGCCTTATGATGATGAGGCATCGATGATGAACTTGCGGAAATCATCGAGACCGCCAAGAAAAGGCCGCTAGAGCCAAAGGCACATTTGTGCCCTGCTTTGGATCCAAGAAAATCCTCGACTATATTGATCTCGCACAAGGATCCCAATACCCCATGCCTCGACCTTCATATGACACCGGACAAAGTCATATGTTGACTCACTTCATAGCTGAAGAAAATGGAAGTTTGAGAAGGCAAGGGAAATAAAAAGGCTCAATACAGAAGGAGAAGTTCTCAAGAAAACGTTGTCAAGATGACACCTGAGGAGCTTCTCAAGGTCCAAACTGAAATTCAAGACCTCAGCAAAAACTTCGATTCATATTATGCTGATTGGCAAGGAGCCAAGGTCAGATTTGTGAACCTGACGAAGAACTTCACAAATGTTGCCGCCCCAGTGCAACATGAAATTCCTCAGGCTGAAGCCTCAGCCCAACCGACTGAAGAACATGCCAGCACCGCTGATGACGCTCAACCTGCTGATGAAAATGCTAGTTCCAGGGCTGATGATCCCATTCCAGCCGCTGAAGAAATTGCCAGGGCACCCACTAGTGGTGCGCCTGAAGAAACTGCTCAAGACAGGGCAACTGCATCAGTTGCGCCTGAAGAAACTGAACCACATTCCTCAGCTCCTCCTGCGCCAACTCCAACTCCAATTCTTCCATCTGCCTCTGATGTGAAGAAAACCAAGGCTGCAGAACGAGCTGCTGTGAAGAAAAGGAAAGCATCAGCTGCGTCAGATTCTTCGGCTGCGAAGAAAATGAGGCCTATGACCAGCTCATACGAAAATCCAATTGATGCTGTTCCAATTTCCTCCATACCATCAAAGGATGTTGTTCCTTTTGGAGAAGACTATGAGATCCCAATCGGATCTGATGAAGAACATCATTCTGCTGCTTCGTCAGAGCAGATTGATGAAGAAATTGAAGTGGATGCAATCCCTTCAACCCCAGTCATTTCCTCACCTATGCCTCAGTTCACAGCTGAAGAGGCTGGTGTTGAGGAAATTGAAGATGAAGATGTGGATATTGGATGCACCACACCGGTGATGAATGATGACTTTTGGGAAAGTCTGCATCCCAATACTCCTCTCTTCACCCCGCTCCAACAGATTCCTCAGTCCCCTACACAAACAGTCCAAATGGACTCGGAAGAAACTCAACCCACTGGTTTTGTGCATGAAGAAATTCCAGCCACTAGTGCTGATGAAACTGCTGCTGCTGATCCTCAGACTGCATCTGTTGAGGAACAAGAAATTCCTCAGCCTGAAGAACCTGAACTTGCGATTCCTGAGGTGGTGATGCAACTCACTGACACCCCTCTGCCAAAGCAAAAGAATCCGTTTTCAAGCAAGCAAAATTTCAAGGCTGAAGATTTCTTTGCCGAGCACGTGTTCTTCACTTACTATAATCCATATGATTCTGCTCGCATTAGGAAGAGGCGTTTCTGGACTGCCAGCCAAGCCAACTTCTATTCCTCAGTGCTCTTCAACAAGGATAAAATCTTCGATCATGCTCATATTCCTCATGTGGACATGGAGTCGCTGCCAGGCTTTGAGCCAGTCCTCAGTGTTCTTCACGACGCAGGACTTCTAAATTTCTGCACTGATATCTGTGACTGGAATGAAGAACTAATTCTTCAGTTTTATGCAACGCTGCACATCACCGGAGACGCTGAAGACGTGAACTCATGGGTCTTAGATTGGATGACTGAAAATACTCACTACAAGGCACCAGCAACTGAATTGCTTCGTGCCCTACCACTCAGTCCTCCACTTGATGGTGCACGTCGTATCTACAACGAACCAGAACTTCCAAATCACTATATGCAAGTGCTGATGAAGCCTTTGAAGCCAAGGCAGGCCCCAAGAACCAAATTCCTCGTCAAGGAATTATTATATGTGCCTCGGACTGTCTATCGGATTCTGACGAAGACAATGAGTCCTATCAAAGGCCACGACTCGAACGATGAAGAAGTCGTTGGCATCATGAAGAATATGCTTTTCAACATCATCCATGGCGTTCCCGTCAACTTCCATGATTTCTTCATGAGGACTCTGGCAAACATAGCTATGTCACCATTTGAGCTGAAGCCTTATGCGCCTTGGATTATGAGATTCATCAGGACAAGGTCTTCACTAAATTACAAGGCTGATACTTTGAACCACTGCAGCTACTTGCCTCCGATTGAAATCCTCAAACGGACATTTACCTCAGATGATGACAAGGGCAAGGCTACTGCTGTAATCGATGAAGGCATTCGTCCATTGGATGGACAGTTTCGCAAAGCAGCATCCTACTCCACCAATGATGACTCTGCCACACATGACTCAGCCGCAAATACCTCAGTCAAGCAAAGTCCTCAAGCTATCGCACCTGTGGTGATGATGATCGTGAGTTACTCCTCGCCTTCATCGGAAGGTTGATCGTAATCATAAATGGGTCAAGCGTCAGTTTGGTACTTTTCTTCACAACATGACCTCAACACACAATGCAGTGAAGAAAAACCACTACTACCTCCATGAAACCTTCAAACGCACCTGGGCTGTTCTTTCACATGTCTACAGTGAAGAAGAACTGACGTCAATGGGACTCAAGGAAGAATTTGACTGGTCTGCACCTCCTCCAAGAAATACAAGAAGGTCAAAGTTCCTTCCTTGGTGGCCAGCTCCTATTCTTCATCTCGCGACATCGATGAAAATGAAGACTTGGAAGACACCGCTGCTGGTCCTACTTCAACAACCGACCCCAACAATGTTTGGCGCTCCGTCTTCAACTTGAAATTCTTCAGGAGCGTTAGTCCTCAGTTTCGATCCTTTTGGTCATTCGATGACAAAGGGGGAGAAATTTGAGTTAGTCTTCAAGCGGGTCTAGTTTGTTGCCTATATACAGTAATTTATTCTTGTTAAGTTACAACTCTCGTTCTTCTGAAACTTTTTATTGGATCGAGTTGTAATCTTAAACCCGATGGTGCATTGATACTTTTGATGCATTATGCTCTTGCACTATGCTCTGATTCTCGTGAGCTCCTTGAAAATCTTCATAGCAAATTGATTTGGGCTCTGATACTCTTGATGCGTTATTTTGCATACTCTGAATAACATCAAGCACCATATTTCATCATGCATTTCAAATTCTTCATATTATATGTCAAATGCGTGTATGAATTACAAGATATAGGGGGAGATCTCCATGATTCAATTCTTCAAATGTGCATTGCCTCAAACGCAAATTCCTCACTATGCACATCTTCAGGGGGAGTTCTTCTATATCTTGCAATCAAATTCCTCATTATCAGTATTTACACTTCACATGTTTATCCCCATTGAAAACTTAACCTATATTGTCATCAATCACCAAAAAGGGGGAGATTGTAAGTGCATCTAGTGCCCCTTAGTGATTTTGGTGTATTGAAGACTTATAGGTTAAGTAACTAATGCGTTTGTGAGTGCACACAGGTCTATAAGTCTATGAGGAGTTTGATACTTACAGAGAAAGTCGACCCTAAAATGAAGTTCTTCAATCAAGACTTTGATATTCGAAGACTTTCTGAAGACTTTGAAAGTGAAGAAATTGGTGTGACCTTGAAGACTTGGTATTCATTTGAGGAACATGAAGCGTGAAGACTTTTGTTTTCGTAGTTTCATTTTCTCTTTCTTGAGTCATAGGAAACACCGTCTTCGTTAAAGGGGTCGAGGAAATACTAAGGAAAAATTTCCATGTGATGCTCAACTCAAAATCCTACACCTACCAATCCCTTCGAGTGAAGCCTTTGAAATCTCATACAGTTCAGTCAATTTCTTCAGTGGATGAGACGAAGTTCTTCCGTCACGAGGAATTTGCTCGATCGAGGAGTTAGGAATTCGCTAGTCGGATTCCCTACGATGAGGAACATGATAGCCCGAGGAATTTGAGAGTCAAATTTCCGACCGTTCTTGTCTTCTTGCCACCTGTCCCAAAATATCTTATCCACCTAACGGTCATATCATTGAAGGGCATTTATGTTTTATCATGTCGGGCTGCTCCCTAGGCTATAAATAGCCGCCTCTACAACCACTAGCTGGTTGGCTGCTCCGAGAGAACTTGACACTTGTCATTTGAGAGCAACCCATCCTCCGAGGACTTTGAGCGAAAATCATCAAGTGAGGAAAACACAAAAACCAAACCCTACAAACCCAAAGTGATTGAGCATCATCAAGAAATTGATCCTGCGTGGATCCGACGCTTGTTACCTTTGAAGACTGTGCTTCTTCCAGACGGTTAGGCGTCATGGTCTAGAGCATCCAAGAGGAATTGTGGATCGCCGAGTGACCAAGTCTGTGAAGGTTTGGAAGTCGCTCAAGACTTACCACGAGTGATTGGACGAGGTCTGTGTGACCTTAGTTCAAGGAGAATACGGTGAGGACTTGGTGTCCCGAGCTGCGTGCTCAGCGATCGGGTGTCCGGACTGTGTCCTCCAGTTTAAATACTCAGCCGCTCCAACCAGACGCATAACCGAGACAGCAGTTGGAACTGGTCTACCAAATCATTGTCTTCACCAACCTAACTGGTTCTATTTCCTCAACCCTTTCATTTCCTCATTACTGTGTTGAGTGTTTGTTCATATCTGTGTTTGAAGACTTTGACTGAAGACTTTCTCAATTTCCTCAGTTCAATTTCTTCAGTCTGTCTGTTCATCTTGTGTTATCCTGTGATTACGCTTTCTGTACTCTGTGATTGTCTTCATTTCATCATGATGACTATGCGTGTATTCTGTTATGCTTACTTCTGAGTACTTATTTCGCTGCAAGTAGTTCTTCGCTAAGGAATTTCCTCACCGGCAAATTCCTCAGTGAAGAATTCATAAAAATAGCCTATTCACCCCCCCTCTAGTCGATATAACGCACTATCACTTCATCGCGCGACACTGATGAAAATGAAGACTTGGACGACACCGCGGCTGGTCCTACTACAACAACCGACCCCAACAACGCTGGCGCTCCGTCTTCAACTTGAAATTCTTCAGGAGCGTTAGTCCTCAGTTTCGACCCTTTTGGTCATTCGCTGACAAAGGGGGAGAAATTTGAGTTAGTCTTCAAGCGGGTCTAGTTTATTGCCTATATATAGTTTTTTTCCTTGTTAAGTTACAACTCTCGTTCTTCTGAAACTTTTATTGGATCGAGTTGTAATCTTAAACCCGATGGTGCTTTGATACTTTTGATGCATTATGCTCTTGCACTATGCTCTGATTCTCATGAGCTCCTTGAAAATCTTCATAGCAAATCTATTTGAGCTCCGATACTCTTGATGCGTTATTTTGCATGCTTGTTCCTCATTATCGCATGCATACTGAATTACATCAAGCACCATATTTCATCATGCATTTCAAATTCTTCATATTATATGTCAAATGCATGTATGAATTACAAGATATAGGGGGAGATCTCCATGATTCAACTCTTCAAATGTGCATTGCCTCAAAAGCAAATTCCTCGCTATGCACATCTTCAGGGGGAGTTCTTCTATATCTTGCAATCAAATTCCTCATTATCAGTAGTTACACTTCATATGTTTATCCCCGTTTGAAAACTTAACCTATATTGTCATCAATCACCAAAAAGGGGGAGATTGTAAGTGCATCTAGTGCCCCTTAGTGATTTTGGTGTATTGAAGACTTATAGGTTAAGGAACTAATGCATTTGTGAGTGTACACAGGTCTATAAGTCTATGAGGAGTTTGATATTTACAGAGAAAGTCGACCCTAAAATGAAGTTCTTCGACTGAAGACTTTGATATTTTGAAGACTTTCTGAAGACTTTGAAAGTGAAGAAACTGGTGTGACCTTGAAGACTTGGTATTTAATTGAGGAACATGAAGCGTGAAGACTTTTGTTTTCGTAGTTTCATTTTCTCTTTCTTGAGTCATAGGAAACACCGTCTCGTTAAAGGGGTCGAGGAAATACTAAGGAAAAATTTCCATGTGATGCTCAACTCAAAATCCTACACCTACCAATCCCTTCGAGTGAAGCCTTTGAAATCTCATACAGTCCAAATAATTTCTTTAGTGACAGAGACGAAGTTCTTCCGGTCACGAGGAATTTGTTCGACCGAGGAGTTAGGAATTCGCAAGCGGATTGCCTACACAAAGAGGAACATGATTGCCCGAGGAATTTGAGATTCAAATTTCCGACCGTTCTTTGTGCTGCTGCGCCACCTGTCCCAAAATATCTTATCCACCTAACGGTCATATCATTGAAGGGCATTTATGTCTTATCATGTCGGGCTGCTCCTAGGCTATAAATAGCCGCCTCTACAACCACTAGTTGGTTGGCTGCTCCGAGAGAACTTGACACTTGTCATTTGAGAGCAACCCATCCTCTGAGGACTTTGAGCGAAAATCATCAAGTGAGGAAAAACACAAAAAACCAAACCCCTACAAACCCAAAGTGATTGAGCATCACTGAAGAAATTGATCCTGCGTGGATCCGACGCTTGTTACCTTTGAAGACTGTGCTTGTTCCAGACGGTTAGGCGTCATGGTCTAGAGCATCCAAGAGGAATTATGGATCGCCGAGTGACCAAGTCTGTGAAGGTTTGGAAGTCGCCTGAAGACTTACCACGAGTGATTGGACGAGGTCTGTGTGACCTTAGTTCAAGGAGAATACGGTGAGGACTTGGTGTCCTGAGCTGCGTGCTCAGCGATCGGGTGTCCGGACTGTGTGTCCTCGAGTTTAAATACTCAGCCGCTCAACCAGACGCATAACCGAGACAGCAGTTGGAACTGGTCTACCAAATCATTGTCTTCACCAACCTAACTGGTTCTATTTCCTCAACCCTTTCATTTCCTCATTATTGTGTTGAGTGTTTGTTCATATCTGTGTTTGAAGACTTTGATCAAGACTTTCTCAATTTCCTCGCTTCAATTTCTTCATCTGTTTGTCTTCATCTTGTGTTATCCTGTGATTACGCCTCTCTGTACTCTGTGCTAGTCTTCATTTCATCATCATGACCATGCGTGTATTCTGTTATGCTTACTTCTAAGTACTTATTCCGCTGCAAGTAGTTCTTCGCTAAGGAATTTCCTCACCGCAAATTCCTTAGTGAAGAATTCATAAAATCGCCTATTCACCCCCTCTAGTCGATATAACGACTTTCGTAACGCATTGAAGTTCATGTTGACATGAGCGCTGGCCATTTGGTCTACAAGACATTTTGCAAAAATTTAGACTAATGTTCATGATAATTAAGTTCATCTAATCAAATTATATAATGAACTCCCACTCAGATTTGACATCCCTCTAGTCATCTAAGTGTTACATGATCCGAGTCGACTAGGCCGTGTCCGATCATCACGTGAGACAGACTAGTCATCGTCGGTGAACATCTCCATGTTGATCGATCTCCCATACGACTCATGTTCGACCTTTCGGTCTCTTGTGTTCCGAGGCCATGTCTGTACATGCTAGGCTCGCAAGTTAACCTAAGTGTTTTGCATGTAAAACTGTCTTACACCCGTTGTATGTGAACGAGGAATCTATCACACCCGATCATCACGTGGTGCTTCAAACGACGAACTTTAGCAACGATTTACGTTAGGGAGAACACTTTCTTGAAATTATTATAAGGGATCATCTTATTTACTACCGTCGTTCTAAGTAAACAAGATGCATAAACATAATAAACATCACATGCAATTATATAGTAGTGACATGATATGGCCAATATCATATAGCTCCTTTGATCTCCATCTTCGGGGCTCCATGATCATCTTGTCACCGGCATGACACCATGATCTCCATCATCGTGTCTCCATGAAGTTGCTCGCCAACTATTACTTCTACTACTATAGCTAACGGTTTAGCGATAAAGCAAAGTAATTACATGGCGTTGAATCAATGACACGCAGGTTATACAATAATTAAGACAACTCCTATGGCTCCTGCCGTTGTCATACTCATCGACATGCAAGTCGTGATTCCTATTACAAGAACATGATCTCATACATCACAATATATCATTCATCATTCATCATAACTTTTGGCCATATCACATCACAAGGCAATTGCTGCAAAAACAAGTTAGACGTCCTCTAATTGTTGTTGCATCTTTTACGTGGCTGCAATAGGGTTCTAGCAAGAACGTTTTCTTACCTACGAAAAAAAGCCACACCGTGATTTGTCAACTTCTATTTACTCTTCATAAGGACCCTTTTCGTTAAATCCGCTCCAACTAAAGTGGGAGAGACAGACACCCGCTAGCCACCTTATGCAACTAGTGCATGTCAGTCGGTGGAACCTGTCTCACGTAAGTGTACGTGTAAGGTCGGTCCGGGCCGCTTCATCCCACAATACCACTGAAGCAAAATAAGACTAGTAGCGGCAATAAAGTTGACAACATCTACGCCCACAACAAATTGTGTTCTACTCGTGCAATAGAGAACTACGCATAGACCTAGCTCATGATGCCACTGTTGGGGAACGTTGCAGAAAATAAAAAAATTCTTACGGTTTCACCAAGATCCATCTATGAGTTCATATAGCAACGAGTGATAGGAGTGCATCTACATACCTTTGTAGATCGCGAGCGGAAGCGTTCAAGTGAACGGGATTGAGGGAGTCGTACTCATCGTGATCCAAATCACCGATGACCAAGTGCCGAACGGACAGCACCTCCGCGTTCAACACACGTACGGAGCAGATGACGTCTCCCACGCCTTGATCCAGCAAGGAGGAGGGAGAGGTTGATGAAGATCCAGCAGCACGACGGTGTGGTGGTGGATGCAGCAGAGTTCCAGCAGGGGGCTGGTTCCCCTCCCACTTCAGCCCATGGAGCCCTCCGGATAGGTGGCCCCACCGGTGGACCCCGGGACCCTTCCGGTGGTCCCTGTACAATACCGGTGGACCCCAAAACTTTCCCGATGGCCGAAACTCGACTTCCCATATATAATTCTTTACCTCCGGACCATTCCGGAACTCCTCGTGACGTCCGGGATCTCATCCGGGACTCTGAACAACTTTCAGTTTGCTGCATACTCATATTCATACAACCCTAGCGTCACCGAACCTTAAGTGTGTAGACCCTACGGGTTCGGGAGACACGTAGACATGACCGAGACGGCTCTCCGGTCAATAACCAACAGCAGGATCTGGATACCCATGTTGGCTCCCACATGCTCCTCGATGATCTCATAAGATGAACCACGATGTCGAGGATTCAAGCAACCCCGTATACAATTCCCTTTGTCAATCGGCATGTTACTTGCCCGAGATTCGATCGTCGGTATCCCAATACCTCGTTCAATCTCGTTACCGCAAGTCACTTTACTCGCATCCGTAATGCATGATCCGTGACCAAACACTTGGTCACTTTGAGCTCATTATGATGATGCATTACAGAGTGGGCCCAGTGATACCTCTCCGTAATACGGAGTGACAAATCCCAGTCTCGATCCGTGACAACCCAACAGACACTTTCAGAGATACCTGTAGTGCACCTTTATAGTCACCCAGTTACGTTATGACGTTTGGTACACCCAAAGCACTCCTACGGTATCCGGGAGTCACACGATCTCATGGTCTAAGGAAAAGATACTTGACATTGGAAAAGCTCTAGCAAAACGAACTACACGATCTTGTGCTATGCTTAGGATTGGGTCTTGTCCATCACATCATTCTCCTAATGATGTGATCCCGTTATCAATGACATCCAATGTCCATAGTCAGGAAACCATGACTATCTATTGATCAACGAGCTAGTTAACTAGAGGCTCACTAGGGACATATTGTAGTCTATGTATTCACACGTATATTACGATTTCCGGATAATACAATTATAGCATGAATAAAAGACAATTATCATGAACAAGAAATACAATAATAATCCTTTTATTATTGCCTCTAGGGCATATTTCCAACAGACACACACACAAACATCCGCCGGTTAAGAGACAACGTTTTCCTAAAAATAGAGATCTAAATATCTTCAATTCCTAAATAGCTCCTCCCTCCGGTCCTAAATAATATAAGTCCTTTTTAGAGATTCCAATACGAACTACATACGGAGCAAAATGATTGAATCTACACTCTCATGCCTATATACATCTGTATTTAGTTGATATTCAAATCTCTAAAATGGACTTATATTTAGAAACTGAGGGAGTATAACCCAGTACCTATCTTTCCTAGACATGCAATTAGGCCACATAAGCAAGTCAAGCATGCAAGCCATAAAATACATTTTTTTCATTACTCTATGCATTAAGTATTGCCACATCATAAATTCATGCATGTCAGTCATAACTTATTTTTGCATTAGAGTTCATCCTTCACATTTTGTTAGACATTATACTCTTTTAATTGCAACTCTTTTTCTATTTTTATATGCTTCATATGTTTTTAAACTTACATTTGCTTTTCATTAGTTTTAGTTGTTTTATAGAAATTATTTATGCATTTTTAGCAAGGTTCCACAACAACACGCTGGGCATCGGCTAGTTCTATTAACGAGCAGAAATCCAATTTGGCTCTTAGGAGCACGTGCTCCTGCGTGTGAAAAAATGTTTTTTAAATGTAAAAAATCAAAAAAAAAGATGTGTTCATAGTCACATCCAAATGCTAACTGCAAAAATTAGGTGAAAAGCTTAGAGCATTTTGGCCTTCACGGAAGGAAAACAAGTTGAATGCCAAACGTTACCTCCAAATGTTACACCCAACTTTGTTTTTTCATCGACAAAACAAAACACCGCTACTTCATTTCGCATGAAAATTGTCAAGCATGCTTGCAACACTAACATGAACATCTATAAAACAAATTATTTATTTTAAATTTATTTACTATTTGTTTTGAATTTACTGTTCTTTAGAGTGCAAATGCACCATGAGCCAAAACAACCCTCCCATTAATGAGACCCAATATTGCTTGCTTAATAGCTAGTACAACATATCTTCTAACAAAAGCTTCATCATATATCTGCTAAAAATTCCTGGAAATATATGTAGATAAAAATATATTATTATATATTTCCTCCATTCTAAATTAATTGAAGTTCTATTTTTCCTAAGTTAAATATTTTAAATTTTACAAGGTCTACAGAAAAATATGTTAAACATCTATGATATCAAATATATACTTCTGCCATTTTTTCTAGTCCACAGATTAAATTTGGATGAATTCAAATTTCATAAAGTTTGACTAACTTCATATGAGAAAATATCAATATTCATAGTACGGAACTAATATGTTTAGATGCATGATGAAATTAATTTTCATACTATATAACTTTAGTATCATAGATGTTGATAATTTTTAATATAAATTTTGGTCAAACTTTGTGTAATTTGACTTCAAACAAATTTTATATGCGGAGTAAAAGGAAACGAAGGGTGTATAATATGTAAATATATTTATGACTAGTGTGATGAAACTAGTTTGGTTTTGTAGATGTTGATCTATTTTCTCGCCGCCAAAGTTATTGAAGTTGGAAGAATATCACATGAAAACCAACATTTGGTGGAAACCATGCAGAAAAGATGTTTTGAAATTAAAAAAAAGAACCATGAATAAAGCTAGAACTTCAACTAATTTAGAATTTTCAGAAATAAGTACATATCTTCCCTATCGTAACAATTCACCACTAACAAAAGGTCCATACCTGCATGCACATTCATATTTACCAAACTACTATTGGTGTATACTTAGGCATAAATACAATATAAGCGATTGCAACAAACAAAGCTATGTGAATGCAAAAGAAAAAAAGCAAACAAAGCTATGCACCCCAACATTTGCACCCCAGCCACGCAAATGTCAAGACATCTTCCGGATAAAGTGCTGCCACCTATCCATTGAGTGCCTGTGAGGAGGTTGGCAGCACGCCCGCTGCTAGCGATCCCGCACCATGTCACCAAAACCAGGGTGTTCGAGCCACGAAGCTCGAATAGAACCTCGCCCGCCTCTTGGCGCGAGCCTCCTTGAATCTAAAACCAGCGGGCAATGATCCTACCCAGGCGAATCATTGCATGAAGTGAGCAAGATGGGAATTTGTGCTCCCACTGAGGCACAAAGACCCTATCTAAGACACATTGGGTCGGGTCCGTTTGTTTATTCGTCCATGATGTAGCTGGCACCAACCCGGTCTAATTCTAGCAGTTCTAGGTCCGTGATCCAATTGTTAAACATGTCAAGCAGTTGAAGGTTAACTAGGTGCAAGTTCTTGTTTTTGTCATCCATGGTTCTCATCAAGTTGAAGTCACCGCCGACAACAACCGGATTGCACCGTCCTAGTGATTTTATCGTGAAGTTCAGCCAAAACCCAACAGATTTAGAGTGGTCTGCTGGGCGTGACCATTATAAGTTCCCACTGAAATTGGATGTTCCGTTGGGCTAGTCATGCACTAACAAAGTATTGGCCAACAGCTAATCTCGAGACCTCAAAAGTGTCCTTTCTGACCCTTAACAGAATTCTTGCTGAGTGCCCCTCCAGAGTAAGAGGGCTACCTCACTACTCTCTAACGTTCGACTATGTAACTTTAGGTTAAGTAACTAATGCGTTTGTGAGTGCACACAGGTCTATAAGTCTATGAGGAGTTTGATACTTACAGAGAAAGTCGACCCCTAAAAATGAAGTTCTTCGACTGAAGACTTTGATATTCTGAAGACTTTCTGAAGACTTTGAAAGTGAAGAAATTGGTGTGACCTTGAAGACTTGGTATTCATTTGAGGAACATGAAGCGTGAAGACTTTTGTTTTCGTAGTTTCATTTTCTCTTTCTTGAGTCATAGGAAACACCGTACTGTTAAAGGGGGTCGAGGAAATACTAAGGAAAAATTTCCATGTGATGCTCAACTCAAAATCCTACACCTACCAATCCCTTCGAGTGAAGCCTTTGGAAATCTCATACAGTTCAGTCAATTTCTTCAGTGACAGAGACGAAGTTCTTCTGGTCGCTGAGGAATTTGCTCTGACTGAGGAGTTAGGAATTCGCTAGTGCGGATTCCCTACACAGTGAGGAACATGATAGCCCTGAGGAATTTGAGAGTCAAATTTCCGACCGTTGCCGTGCTGCGCGCCAGCTGTCCCAAAATATCTTATCCACCTAACGGTCATATCATTGAAGGGCATTTATGTTTTATCATGTCGGGCTGCTCCCTAGGCTATAAATAGCCGCCCCCTACAACCACTAGCTGGTTGGCTGCTCCGAGAGAACTTGACACTTGTCATTTGAGAGCAACCCATCCTCTGAGGACTTTGAGCGAAAATCATCAAGTGAGGAAAAACACAAAAACCAAACCCCTACAAACCCAAAGTGATTGAGCATCACTGAAGAAATTGATCCTGCGTGGATCCGACGCTTGTTACCTTTGAAGACTGTGCTTCTTCCAGACGGTTAGGCGTCATGGTCTAGAGCATCCAAGAGGAATTGTGGATCGCCGAGTGACCAAGTCTGTGAAGGTTTGGAAGTCGCCTGAAGACTTACCACGAGTGATTGGACGAGGTCTGTGTGACCTTAGTTCAAGGAGAATACGGTGAGAACTTGGTGTCCCGAGCTGCGTGCTCAGCGACTGGGTGTCCGGGACTGTGTGTCCTCGAGTTTAAATACTCAGCCGCTCCAACCAGACGTACAACTGAGACAGCAGTTGGAACTGGTCTACCAAATCATTGTCTTCACCAACCTAACCTGTTCTATTTCCTCAACCCTTTCATTTCCTCATTACTGTGTTGAGTGTTTGTTCATATCTGTGTTTGAAGACTTTGATCAAGACTTTCTCAATTTCCTCAGTTCAATTTCTTCATCGTCTGCTCATCTTGTGTTATCCTGTGATTACGCTTTCGACTCTGTGATTGTCTTCATTTCATCATGATGACTATGCGTGTATTCTGTTATGCGTACTTCTGAGTACTTATTTCGCTGCAAGTAGTTCTTCGCTAAGGAATTTCCTCACCGGCAAATTCCTCAGTGAAGAATTCATAAAAATAGCCTATTCACCCCCCCTCTAGTCGATATAACGCACTATCACTTCATCGCGACGACATCGATGAAAATGAAGACTTGGACGACACCGCGGCTGGTCCTACTACAACAACCGACCCCAACAACGCTGGCGCTCCGTCTTCAACTTGAAATTCTTCAGGAGCGTTAGTCCTCAGTTTCGACCCTTTTGGTCATTCGCTGACAAAGGGGGAGAAATTTGAGTTAGTCTTCAAGCGGGTCTAGTTTATTGCCTATATATAGTTTTTTTCCTTGTTAAGTTACAACTCTCGTTCTTCTGAAACTTTTATTGGATCGAGTTGTAATCTTAAACCCGATGGTGCTTTGATACTTTTGATGCATTATGCTCTTGCACTATGCTCTGATTCTCATGAGCTCCTTGAAAATCTTCATAGCAAATCTATTTGAGCTCGATACTCTTGATGCGTTATTTTGCATGCTTGTTCCTCATTATCGCATGCATACTGAATTACATCAAGCACCATATTTCATCATGCATTTCAAATTCTTCATATTATATGTCAAATGCATGTATGAATTACAAGATATAGGGGGAGATCTCCATGATTCAACTCTTCAAATGTGCATTGCCTCAAAAGCAAATTCCTCGCTATGCACATCTTCAGGGGGAGTTCTTCTATATCTTGCAATCAAATTCCTCATTATCAGTAGTTACACTTCATATGTTTATCCCCGTTTGAAAACTTAACCTATATTGTCATCAATCACCAAAAAGGGGGAGATTGTAAGTGCATCTAGTGCCCCTTAGTGATTTTGGTGTATTGAAGACTTATAGGTTAAGGAACTAATGCATTTGTGAGTGTACACAGGTCTATAAGTCTATGAGGAGTTTGATATTTACAGAGAAAGTCGACCCCTAAAAATGAAGTTCTTCGACTGAAGACTTTGATATTTTGAAGACTTTCTGAAGACTTTGAAAGTGAAGAAACTGGTGTGACCTTGAAGACTTGGTATTTAATTGAGGAACATGAAGCGTGAAGACTTTTGTTTTCGTAGTTTCATTTTCTCTTTCTTGAGTCATAGGAAACACCGTACTGTTAAAGGGGGTCGAGGAAATACTAAGGAAAAATTTCCATGTGATGCTCAACTCAAAATCCTACACCTACCAATCCCTTCGAGTGAAGCCTTTGGAAATCTCATACAGTCCAGTCAATTTCTTCAGTGACAGAGACGAAGTTCTTCTGGTCGCTGAGGAATTTGTTCTGACTGAGGAGTTAGGAATTCGCAAGTGCGGATTGCCTACACAGTGAGGAACATGATTGCCCTGAGGAATTTGAGATTCAAATTTCCGATCGTTCTTTGTGGCTTGGCCACCTGTCCCAAAATATCTTATCCACCTAACGGTCATATCATTGAAGGGCATTTATGTCTTATCATGTCGGGCTGCTCCTAGGCTATAAATAGCCGCCCCTACAACCACTAGTTGGTTGGCTGCTCGAGAGAACTTGACACTTGTCATTTGAGAGCAACCCATCCTCTGAGGACTTTGAGCGAAAATCATCAAGTGAGGAAAAACACAAAAAACCAAACCCCTACAAACCCAAAGTGATTGAGCATCACTGAAGAAATTGATCCTGCGTGGATCCGACGCTTGTTACCTTTGAAGACTGTGCTTGTTCCAGACGGTTAGGCGTCATGGTCTAGAGCATCCAAGAGGAATTATGGATCGCCGAGTGACCAAGTCTGTGAAGGTTTGGAAGTCGCCTGAAGACTTACCACGAGTGATTGGACGAGGTCTGTGTGACCTTAGTTCAAGGAGAATACGGTGAGGACTTGGTGTCCTGAGCTGCGTGCTCAGCGACTGGGTGTCCGGGACTGTGTGTCCTCGAGTTTAAATACTCAGCCGCTCCAACCAGACGTACAACTGAGACAGCAGTTGGAACTGGTCTACCAAATCATTGTCTTCACCAACCTAACTGGTTCTATTTCCTCAACCCTTTCATTTCCTCATTATTGTGTTGAGTGTTTGTTCATATCTGTGTTTGAAGACTTTGACTGAAGACTTTCTCAATTTCCTCAGTTCAATTTCTTCAGTCTGTTTGTCTTCATCTTGTGTTATCCTGTGATTACGCTCTCTGTACTCTGTGCTAGTCTTCATTTCATCATCATGACCATGCGTGTATTCTGTTATGCTTACTTCTAAGTACTTATTCCGCTGCAAGTAGTTCTTCGCTAAGGAATTTCCTCACCGGCAAATTCCTTAGTGAAGAATTCATAAAAATCGCCTATTCACCCCCCCCTCTAGTCGATATAACGCACTTTCAGAACGCATTGAAGTTCATGTTGACATGAGCGTTGGCCATTTGGTCTACAAGACATTTTGCAAAAAATTTAGACTAATGTTCATGATAATTAAGTTCATCTAATCAAATTATATAATGAACTCCCACTCAGATTTGACATCCCTCTAGTCATCTAAGTGTTACATGATCCGAGTCGACTAGGCCGTGTCCGATCATCACGTGAGACAGACTAGTCATCGTCGGTGAACATCTCCATGTTGATCGTATCTCCCATACGACTCATGTTCGACCTTTCGGTCTCTTGTGTTCCGAGGCCATGTCTGTACATGCTAGGCTCGTCAAGTTAACCTAAGTGTTTTGCATGTGTAAAACTGTCTTACACCCGTTGTATGTGAACGTAGGAATCTATCACACCCGATCATCACGTGGTGCTTCGAAACGACGAACTTTAGCAACGCATTTACAGTTAGGAGAACACTTTCTTGAAATTATTATAAGGATCATCTTATTTACTACCGTCGTTCTAAGTAAACAAGATGCATAAACATAATAAACATCACATGCAATTATATAGTAGTGACATGATATGGCCAATATCATATAGCTCCTTTGATCTCCATCTTCGGGGCTCCATGATCATCTTGTCACCGGCATGACACCATGATCTCCATCATCGTGTCTCCATGAAGTTGCTCGCCAACTATTACTTCTACTACTATAGCTAACGGTTTAGCGATAAAGCAAAGTAATTACATGGCGTTGAATCAATGACACGCAGGTTATACAATAATTAAGACAACTCCTATGGCTCCTGCCGGTTGTCATACTCATCGACATGCAAGTCGTGATTCCTATTACAAGAACATGATCTCATACATCACAATATATCATTCATCATTCATCATAACTTTTGGCCATATCACATCACAAGGCAATTGCTGCAAAAACAAGTTAGACGTCCTCTAATTGTTGTTGCATCTTTTACGTGGCTGCAATAGGGTTCTAGCAAGAACGTTTTCTTACCTACGAAAAAAAGCCACACCGTGATTTGTCAACTTCTATTTACTCTTCATAAGGACCCTTTTCGTTAAATCCGCTCCAACTAAAGTGGGAGAGACAGACACCCGCTAGCCACCTTATGCAACTAGTGCATGTCAGTCGGTGGAACCTGTCTCACGTAAGTGTACGTGTAAGGTCGGTCCGGCCGCTTCATCCCACAATACCACAAGCAAAATAAGACTAGTAGCGGCAATAAAGTTGACAACATCTACGCCCACAACAAATTGTGTTCTACTCGTGCAATAGAGAACTACGCATAGACCTAGCTCATGATGCCACTGTTGGGGAACGTTGCAGAAAATAAAAAAATTCTTACGGTTTCACCAAGATCCATCTATGAGTTCATATAGCAACGAGTGATAGGAGTGCATCTACATACCTTTGTAGATCGCGAGCGGAAGCGTTCAAGTGAACGGGATTGAGGGAGTCGTACTCATCGTGATCCAAATCACCGATGACCAAGTGCCGAACGGACAGCACCTCCGCGTTCAACACACGTACGGAGCAGATGACGTCTCCCACGCCTTGATCCAGCAAGGAGGAGGGAGAGGTTGATGAAGATCCAGCAGCACGACGGTGTGGTGGTGGATGCAGCAGAGTTCCAGCAGGGGGCTGGTTCCCCTCCCACTTCAGCCCATGGAGCCCTCCGGGATAGGTGGCCCCACCCGGTGGACCCCCGGGACCCTTCCGGTGGTCCCGGTACAATACCGGTGGACCCCAAAACTTTCCCGATGGCCGAAACTCGACTTCCCATATATAATTCTTTACCTCCGGACCATTCCGGAACTCCTCGTGACGTCCGGGATCTCATCCGGGACTCTGAACAACTTTCAGTTTGCTGCATACTCATATTCATACAACCCTAGCGTCACCGAACCTTAAGTGTGTAGACCCTACGGGTTCGGGAGACACGTAGACATGACCGAGACGGCTCTCCGGTCAATAACCAACAGCAGGATCTGGATACCCATGTTGGCTCCCACATGCTCCTCGATGATCTCATAAGATGAACCACGATGTCGAGGATTCAAGCAACCCCGTATACAATTCCCTTTGTCAATCGGCATGTTACTTGCCCGAGATTCGATCGTCGGTATCCCAATACCTCGTTCAATCTCGTTACCGGCAAGTCACTTTACTCGTACCGTAATGCATGATCCGGTGACCAAACACTTGGTCACTTTGAGCTCATTATGATGATGCATTACAGAGTGGGCCCAGTGATACCTCTCCGTAATACGGAGTGACAAATCCAGTCTCGATCCGTGACAACCCAATGACACTTTCGAGATACCTGTAGTGCACCTTTATAGTCACCCAGTTACGTTATGACGTTTGGTACACCCAAAGCACTCCTACGGTATCCGGGAGTCACACGATCTCATGGTCTAAGGAAAAGATACTTGACATTGGAAAAGCTCTAGCAAAACGAACTACACGATCTTGTGCTATGCTTAGGATTGGGTCTTGTCCATCACATCATTCTCCTAATGATGTGATCCCGTTATCAATGACATCCAATGTCCATAGTCAGGAAACCATGACTATCTATTGATCAACGAGCTAGTTAACTAGAGGCTCACTAGGGACATATTGTAGTCTATGTATTCACACGTATATTACGATTTCCGGATAATACAATTATAGCATGAATAAAAGACAATTATCATGAACAAGAAATACAATAATAATCCTTTTATTATTGCCTCTAGGGCATATTTCCAACAGACACACACACAAACATCCGCCGTTAAGAGACAACGTTTTCCTAAAAATAGAGATCTAAATATCTTCAATTCCTAAATAGCTCCTCCCTCCGGTCCTAAATAATATAAGTCCTTTTTAGAGATTCCAATACGAACTACATACGGAGCAAAATGATTGAATCTACACTCTCATGCCTATATACATCTGTATTTAGTTGATATTCAAATCTCTAAAATGGACTTATATTTAGAAACTGAGGGAGTATAACCCAGTACCTATCTTTCCTAGACATGCAATTAGGCCACATAAGCAAGTCAAGCATGCAAGCCATAAAATACATTTTTTTCATTACTCTATGCATTAAGTATTGCCACATCATAAATTCATGCATGTCAGTCATAACTTATTTTTTGCATTAGAGTTCATCCTTCACATTTTGTTAGACATTATACTCTTTTAATTGCAACTCTTTTTTCTATTTTTATATGCTTCATATGTTTTTTAAACTTACATTTGCTTTTCATTAGTTTTAGTTGTTTTTATAGAAATTATTTATGCATTTTTAGCAAGGTTCCACAACAACACGCGGGGCATCGGCTAGTTCTATTAACGAGCAGAAATCCAATTTGGCTCTTAGGAGCACGTGCTCCTGCGTGTGAAAAAAATGTTTTTTTAAATGTAAAAAAAATCAAAAAAAAAAAGATGTGTTCATAGTCACATCCAAATGCTAACTGCAAAAAATTAGGTGAAAAGCTTAGAGCATTTTGGCCTTCACAGAAGGAAAACAAGTTGAATGCCAAACGTTACCTCCAAATGTTACACCCAACTTTGTTTTTTTCATCGACAAAACAAAACACCGCTACTTCATTTCGCATGAAAATTGTCAAGCATGCTTGCAACACTAACATGAACATCTATAAAAACAAATTATTTATTTTAAATTTATTTACTATTTGTTTTGAATTTACTGTTCTTTAGAGTGCAAATGCACCGCGGAGCCAAAACAACCCTCCCATTAATGAGACCCAATATTGCTTGCTTAATAGCTAGTACAACATATCTTCTAACAAAAAGCTTCATCATATATCTGCTAAAAATTCCTGGAAATATATGTAGATAAAAATATATTATTATATATTTCCTCCATTCTAAATTAATTGAAGTTCTATTTTTTCCTAAGTTAAATATTTTAAATTTTACAAGGTCTACAGAAAAATATGTTAAACATCTATGATATCAAATATATACTTCTGCCATTTTTTCTAGTCCGCGTATTAAATTTGGATGAATTCAAATTTCATAAAGTTTGACTAACTTCATATGAGAAAATATCAATATTCATAGTACGGAACTAATATGTTTAGATGCATGATGAAATTAATTTTCATACTATATAACTTTAGTATCATAGATGTTGATAATTTTTAATATAAATTTTGGTCAAACTTTGTGTAATTTGACTTCAAACAAATTTTATATGCGGAGTAAAAGGAAACGAAGGGTGTATAATATGTAAATATATTTATGACTAGTGTGATGAAACTAGTTTGGTTTTGTAGATGTTGATCTATTTTTCTACGCTCGCCAAAGTTATTGAAGTTGGAAGAATATCACATGAAAACCAACATTTGGTGGAAACCATGCAGAAAAGATGTTTTGAAATTAAAAAAAAAAGAACCGCGGAATAAAGCTAGAACTTCAACTAATTTAGAATTTTCAGAAATAAGTACATATCTTCCCTATCAGAACAATTCACCACTAACAAAAGGTCCATACCTGCATGCACATTCATATTTACCAAACTACTATTGGTGTATACTTAGGCATAAATACAATATAAGCGATTGCAACAAACAAAGCTATGTGAATGCAAAAGAAAAAAAAGCAAACAAAGCTATGCACCCCCAACATTTGCACCCCAGCCACGCAAATGTCAGCACATCTTCCGGATAAAGTGCTGCCACCTATCCATTGAGTGCCTGTGAGGAGGTTGGCAGCACGCCCCGCTGCTAGCGATCCCGCACCATGTCACCAAAACCAGGGTGTTCGAGCCACAGAAGCTCGAAATAGAACCTCGCCCGCCTCTTGGCGCGAGCCTCCTTGGAATCTAAAACCAGCGGGCAATGATCCTACCCCAGGCGAATCATTGCCGCAAGTGAGCAAGATGGGAATTTGTGCTCCCACTCTGGAGGCACAAAGACCCTATCTAAGACACATTGGGTCGGGTCCGTTTGTTTATTCGTCCATGATGTAGCTGGCACCAACCCGGTCTAATTCTAGCAGTTCTAGGTCCGTGATCCAATTGTTAAACATGTCAAGCAGTTGAAGGTTAACTAGGTGCAAGTTCTTGTTTTTGTCATCCATGGTTCTCATCAAGTTGAAGTCACCGCCGACAACAACCGGATTGCACCGTCCTAGTGATTTTATCGTGAAGTTCAGCCAAAAACCCAACAGATTTAGAGTGGTCTGCTGGGCCGTAGACCATTATAAGTTCCCACTGAAATTGGATGTTCCGTTGGGCTAGTCATGCACTAACAAAGTATTGGCCAACAGCTAATCTCGAGACCTCAAAAGTGTCCTTTCTGACCCTTAACAGAATTCTTGCTGAGTGCCCCTCCAGAGTAAGAGGGCTACCTCACTACTCTCTAACGTTCGACTATGTAACTTGGTTGTGTCGCTTTATATATAAAGCGGGGCGAAAGCTTGTTTTAAGATATTGGATCTATCAATAGGGGATTTGGGATTCAACTCATAACAACTAGTGGATCCAATCACAAGGTCTGACGAACTAATTCTTCTACTTGCAGCACATAACTGCTGCAGCCAAAGAAAGGCGCTTGTAATGGGGATAGAAGTAAGCTTTGACACTCCTGTTTTACACTTCCAGCCACACTCTTGTAGATATTGTCAATGCATCCAGATTGGGGTAGCTGACTGAAATTCTTCAGTATATATGGTTCCAAGTGGAGTGCTAAGGAGTCCGAAGACAAGATCAATGAAATCTTGTCCAGCTTCAGCATATAGCACTGAATCAGCCTTTGCATGAACAAGCCTTACCTTGACGGCTTTGAAGTTGGGATCGTCCCCAAGTGCCAGGTTTACCAACATATTTTCAGGGGGCACACACATGTTTGTAGTATTCGGCAGGATAGCACCATCAAAATAAAGTTCAATTAAGACTTGCTTTGTCAGAAGCGCTCTCCTAAGCAGATCAGTCATCTGAAAAAAAGCAATTCAATTGTTACTATTAACTAGGCCGGGAGGGGGGTCTTCTATTGAAAAGAAAGTTCCGTCCCATATAGTGTCAAAAAACGTCTTACATTATGGGACGGAGGAGTGGCTATTATTGATTAGCATAATTTACTAGTCAAAACGGGCAGGGAGTGGCTATAATTGAGCTGGAGCACCTTCTCCTGGATATTCTCCTTTTCCAGTATCCCATATTTTTCAATCAATGGAAAAAGAATCCTTGTGGAAGCACGAGCAACTTGAAGACCATTAGTTATGACGAACTTGGGGACAGTGGTGACAAAAACTACATCTTCCTTACTATCATCAACAACATAAGCAGGACCATTTTTGATAATTCTCCTCGTGAATGTCAGACACATGTGGTGGTTGACTCGGACACCATATTTACAAAATTTGTGCTAATTCTCTTTGGCGAAAAAGGGTTTCCCCCGCTTTATATTAGACCATGAGAAAAATCGATCTTACTCAATTTTACTACAAAATGAGTGGTACTTTTTTCCAATATATTAAAAGATATGTAAAATATGATATAATGCAACAAATATTTATTTAGTCCCTTTCTTGAATTCAACTTTAAGGTCATTTGACATTCATACCACAATATCATCTATATTATGGTATCACTAGACATGTTCACGCACAAGCCTCCTGTTACATTGATCTTTAAATCGCGGAGTATTTTATTTTTCCAAAAAACTGCATAATCAGTCAAGCATCTATTGCAATCTGCAACACGTACAACGCCTCCATCTTTGTCGCTGGTTTCTAGGTTATCTGTGAGATCATCCTTGAGGAACTTCTTGAACCAGCCAGCAGAGCGCTTGGGGTACCGCTTCAAACCATGGCTGTAGTCAACAAAGTGTAACCCAAACCGCACTGTGTACCCGCTCGTCCACTCGAAGTCGTCAAGCAGAGACCACGCGAAGTACCCCTGCACATTTGCCCCATCCCTGCAGTAAATTAGTTGATGTCAGATTTAGAGGCTTGTTGACAGAGTTTGACTGTGAAATTGAACTGCTAGCTGCAACCTAATCGCACTCAGCAGGGCATCAAGGTGCCTGTGGTGGTACTCTATCCTGGCGTCGTCCTTGAGGGCTTCCTTGAGTGGTAGGCTCTTGTTGTTGGCTTCATCGATTCCTAAAATACTCAGAGAGACAAATAATTATTCAGATAAGTTTTGATCTCTTTGTTCCTATCTAGTGGAGGAAAATGCACCTGCCATTTTCAGTGATGTAGATGGTTGGATTGTGGTAATTATCCTTGATATAAAGTAGCAGATCACGGAAGCCTTGAGGGTAGACGTAGAGCCAAGGTGAAGCAGCCTACATGCAGGTCATTTACTTGATCCAGAAAAGAAAGTTGGGAGAAAACTTGAGGAAGATTAGTCTGTGTATGCGGATAAGTTGCTAGTTACCTGAGGACCTATGGGAACACCATTTCGAACACCTGACATAATTGGGTAATTTTTAGCATGTAGTATTAACATATGTAATCTACGACAAAGTCTCCATTATTCACTTGATATTTATTTTTAAAAGGGGATAATTTCTATGATATTACTTGTCTGGCAGACAAAGAACGGAGACAGATTGACTATGGATTTAGCATGATCGACTCACCGGTACGAATAGCTTGAGCATCGGTAGAATAGCTGTTCCTCATGCTTTTCGATGGAGGAAGGCTACCAACGTAGTTTGTAGTATAGTAGTTGAGTCCAATGAAGTCAAATGCACCCTTCACCAATTTAGACTGTATTTTGGTGAACTGCGGCAGACGGTTTCCGACCAATACTTTCATGCTCCGGGGGTAGTCTCCTCTGCAGAGCGGGTCCAAAAACCTACAGTGGTTTTATTCCTAGCATAAGATCAATCTGCATTCTCTTCTATACTCATACAACAAATTATGCCAGCATGAAACATAAAAAATTTACCATCCAAGCATGAATTCCATAGAGCGTTTCGTCGCGGCAATGCTTGATTTTGAACGGGATATGGGAATAACCCAGTTTGCGACCAAAGTTATTCCGATCTTGCCCTTCTGCATGCCCTACATTTTTTATGTACACCATATCAATCACGTTCATGGATGAATTGCAGCTGCACGATATGATGAACAACTGGATCAGTCACCTTATATTTCTGTTTATACAATCTCGCGGCTGCTGCATGAGCGAGTATCTGATGGTGTCCGACAGTGTACGGCTCCCTCCCTGAATCCCCGGCGCTGCAGTTTGCCTTCTCCCACGGAGAACACCGACCTGGTGCAGATACGCCCTCTGCATAACCCCAAACACAGAAGGACCAAGGCTCATTCAATGTGATCCAATGCTTCACGCGATCTCCAAATTCTTTGAAGCAAACTTCAGCAAAGTCTTTATAGTCATTTCTGCACCATTGTGAGTTAGTTATTTTGAAAGTTGACATATATATACTGTGCATGTTTTTACATGATACTACCTATCATAATTGAAATAGTTTTACAAAGCCCTAGCCACACCTTTTCAATCTTCAATAGCTAATGTGGAAAACCTACGCAGTATTAAGGTGCATTAGGAAGAAATGCTTCGTTTGACTTCTCATAAAAAAATATACAATATATTTTGTAATTGTTTTGTAACTTACTTATTCAAAAGTTACTTAGACAGAGTTGCATTGTGCTCACCTCTAAAACGTCACGCGTGGGAGTTATGTTCTTATAAAATAAATAGTGGTTGACTTACATGATATTAGGGCTAAGAAATCCTCCATATTTATCTTCCAATCCCTGTGGAGTGTCCCAGTGAAAAAGTGTCACAAATGGCTGCACCCCTGCAGATATACAAAGTATCTCAAATCTTAAGAATAATCTGATGAAATGAAGAAAGGACCTAATTGTTGGAGGGTTCTGGCGTGGAGGGGGGTTTGGAGATTGTGTTCTCGCCTCCCTCGGATACTGTTGGGTCGGCTGAGCTGCAGGTGGTGGTTCCGAGCTTGGCTGGGGGTTCGAGGCAGGTGGCCTCGGCGCCCCCTTCTCCTCTTGCTCCGGTCGGGAATACCGGGAGGGAGGAGCTACCTTCGGGAAGGGGGCCGGGGCAGGTGGCCTCGGCACCCTCTTCACCTTTCGCTGGGACGGTACTGCAGGTGGCAGGTCCGGTCGTTGGAGGGGGATTGGGGCAGGTGGCCTCGAGACCCTCTTCACCTTCTGCGCCTAGGGGGATCACCCCACCCTTGGCGCCAGTGAGCACTTCGGGCCTGCGGTCCGGGGTGGATGGGGAGCGGGGGCAGGTGGCCCTTGGTTCCCCATCATCTGACTCGGCGCCCTCTCCCGGTCATGGGGACCGATTGAGTGTTCGGAGGGTGACAGGCGGTCATTCCCCGGGCAACTTCACGCGGGAGGAGGTTATTCAGTTCGGCGGGATTCCGGACCAGGAGTCTGAGGGTCGACGGTTGAGCTGTCGGCTTCAGGGCCGTCCGGAGGTGGACGACATGCAGCAGCGCTGCGCCGTGAGGGCGGCCAAGCTTCGTGACGTCCAAGTCACTACTGGTATGTCGGTGAATACTTCGAATACTATCTTGCATTTTTCGAATGATGAGATTGTTGATAATGCAAACCAAATAGGAATTTCACTAGGTAGTAATGAGGGTGAAGTTTCTAATTCTATTAATGATTTGCTTGATCTGGAAGCCGAGAGGGCTCTAGAATTGATTCGTAACTTAGCCGCTGTAAAACCCATGAATGATTCCGAGATTGATGCTTTGGGAGTCCGGGTGCTCGACGAGTTTTGTGCTAATCTCGCGCCTCCCCTTCCGGAGCCAGAGGAGGAGGAGGATGAGAATGTCGAGATGGTAGTAGATTGTCCCCCAGAAACGGGGAGAGAGGACCGGGTGGGCACGAGGACCAGCCCTAAGCACAAATGGAAGCGCAAGATATACCCGACGTCCGCGGTACGTAGGAGTGCTAGGATCCGCATGGCTAAAAAATTCCATGATGAGATATGAGAGGCATCTTTTGGAATAGCAGAGGTCTTAAGGACTTGGCTAAAAGGAGGTTCCTTGCAGAAGCGTCCCTCGAGCATAGTTTGGACTTTATTGCATTGTCCGAAACGGGTAGAGCAAATTTCTCACCACAGTTTCTCAACACTTTATCGGGGGGTATTGATTTTGACTGGCATTGTCTGCCACCGAGAGGAAGATCGGGAGGGATCTTACTTGGTGTTAGATGCGACTCTCTCGAAGTTAGAAGTGTGATCATGGATGATTTTGCTGTTAAGTTCAGGGTGCGGTCCAAGGTTGATGGGTTTGACTGGGCTCTGGTGGCGGTGTATGGTGCCGCGCAGGCAGAGTTCAAACCCGGTTTTTTGGCTGACCTTGTTAGGGTTTGCGGGTCTGAGCAACTCCCCATTCTGGTTGGGGGAGACTTTAATATTATTAGGAGACGTGATGAGAAGAACAATGATAATTTCGACGGAAGATGGTCGTTCATGTTCAACACTATTATTGAAAGTTTGGATTTGAGAGATATTGAGCTTTCAGGTAGGAAGTTCACTTGGGCTAACGCTTTGCCCAATCCAACATTTGAGAAGTTGGATCGGGTACTTGCTAGTGTCGATTGGGAACAAAAGCTTCTCTTTGTAACTGTTCAGGCTCTCTCTCGCGGGATTTCTGATCACACGCCTCTGTTGCTTGACTCTGGTGGGGCTACCTACTCGGGCAATAAGAATTTGTTCTCGTTCGAGCTTTCGTGGTTCGAGAGAGAGGGCTTCCTGGATCTCGTAGCCAGAGAGTGGGCTAAGGATGCAGGCGGTAGGAATGCGCTTGAGCGCTGGCAGAATAAGATTAGGCATTTGAGAAATTTCCTACGTGGGTGGGCTAAACATCTTAGTGGGGTTTATAAGGCTGAGAAGGAGCGGCTTCTGGCCCTTATTCAGGCCTTAGATGTAAAAGCAGAAAATACGGTTTTGCTAGCCACCGAGCTTCATACCAAGCTTGACGCTGAGATGAGGCTGAAAGAGCTACTTCGTGAAGAAGAATTAAAGTGGGCTCTGCGAGCCAAGGTACGCAAAGTGGTCCAGGGGGACGTGAACACGCAATTCTTCCACTTGATTGCCAATGGAAAACATAGGAAGAAGAGAATCTTCCAGCTAGAACAAGATGAGGGTACAATTATCGGTCAGGATAATCTGAAGCTTTACATTACTGAGTATTACAAACGATTGTTTGGACCACCAGAGGAGAACTGTGTGTCGCTGGATGAGTCTAGGATCCAAGATGTACCTCAACTTACTGCTGTGGAGAACGATATCTTAACCGCCCCTTTCTCGGAAAAGGAGGTTTTGAGGCCATTTCAAGATGGAAAATAATAAGGCACTGGGCCGACGGTTTCCCGGCTGAGTTTTATAAGAAGTGCTGGCATATTATTAAAGGGGACCTGTTGCCGATGTTCCATGATTTGTTCTCGGGACATTTGCAGCTTTTCCATCTTAATTTTGGAACAATAACCCTACTCCCTAAGAAAACAGATGCCGTGAAAATCGAGCAATTTCGGCCTATTGTCTTTTGAATGTGAGCTTCAAAATTTTCACCAAGGTTGGAACGATTCGGCTAACACAGATTGTGCATGCTGTTGTGCAGCCTTCTCAAACGGCTTTCATGCCGGACAGGAACATCCTGGAAGGGGTTGTGGTCCTTCATGAAACGCTTCATGAGATTCACACGAAAAAACTGGATGGAGTTATTTTCAAAGTGGATTTCGAGAAGGCATATGATAAAGTCAAATGGTCGTTCCTTCAACAGGCTTTGCGCATGAAGGGCTTTGATGAAGCTTGGCGACGCCAGGTGGAAGCATTCACGCAAAAAGGGAGTGTTGGAATTAAAGTGAATGATGACATAGATCATTACTTCCAAACACACAAGGGCCTGATACAAGGCGATCCTATGTCTCCAATTTTGTTCAATATTGTGGTTGATATGTTGGCGATTCTGATTGGGAGGGCAAAGGAGGCCGGTCAGGTGGATGGCTTGGTGCCTCATCTGGTAGATGGTGGTTTGTCCATTCTGCAATACGCTGATGATACAATCATTTTTATGGAACACGATTTGGCAAAAGCGAGGAACATGAAGTTAGTGTTATGCTTATTTGAACAATTGTCGGGGCTGAAGATTAATTTCCATAAAAGCGAGCTGTTCTGTTTTGGTAGAGCCAAAGACGAACAAGAGGCTTATAGACAATTGTTTGGTTGTGAAGTTGGGGCTTTACCTTTCACGTATCTCGGTATTCCCATTCATCATCGTAAGCTAACAAACAGTGAGTGGAAGTGCATCGAAGATCGGTTTGAGAAGAAACTGAGTTGCTGGAAAGGAAAAATCATGTCTTATGGAGGCCGGTTGATTCTTATTAACACGGTACTCACGAGTTTACCTATGTTCCTCTTATCCTTCTTTGAGGTCCCAGTTGGAGTTAGGAAAAGGCTGGACTTCTATCGATCTCGTTTCTTTTGGCAGAGTGATGAGCTTAAGAGAAAATACAGATTGGCCAAATGGGATATTATCTGTCGACCAAAGGACCAGGGGGGGCCTTGGTATTGAAAATCTTGAATTTAAGAACAGATGCCTGCTTAGTAAGTGGCTGTTTAAGTTATCTTCTGAGACGGAGGCAACTTGGGCGCAGATTTTACGTAGTAAATATTTGCAGTCCAAGACCCTATCCCAGGTCACTCTGCGACCAACCGATTCGCCGTTCTGGAAGGGGCTCATGAGAATCAAAGCTACCTTCTTTAACAGAACGAGGTGCATTGTCGGTAATGGCACCAACACTCGATTCTGGGAGGATACGTGGCTTGGTGAAACGCCTTTGACGACCCAGTATCCGTCCCTATATCGTATTGTTCCACATCGTGAGGCTCTTGTTGCCACGGCTATGCAGTCCATTCCACTAAACATTTAGTTTAGGAGGGTGCTCGTGGGTGACCGATGGGAAGCATGGCTTCACCTAGTCCGTAGACTGATGGAGGTTCAGTTAACTCATCAGCCCGATAAGTTGTGGTGGAAGCTTATTAGATCTGGGGAGTTCACTGTTAAATCGATGTACATCGATATCATTAACACTAGTGTAATTCCTAGTTCCAAAGATGTTTGGAAAGTTAAGGTCCCTTTGAAGATTAAAGTGTTTATGTGGTTTGTGCATAAACAAGTAATCTTAACAAATGACAATTTAGTTAAGCGCAACTGGACAGGTTCTACTAGGTGTAGTTTCTGTTATCGGGACGAGACTATCAAGCATCTCTTTTTTGACTGCCCGTTGGCACGGGGGTTGTGGCGCTCTGTTCAAATTGCCTTTAACATTACTCCTCCGACTTCGGTCAACACGTTATTCGGGGCGTGGCTTGCTGGGATAGAGTCCGAAACAGCTAGACACATTCATGTAGGAGTATGTGCGTTGTTATGGGCAATTTGGAATTGCAGAAATGATCTGGCTTTTAACAGAAAAACAACTATTCATTTTTTGCAGGTTGTATTCCGGGCTACTGCACTCATCCGTATGTGGTCCTTACTCACTCCGACGGAGGCCAGGGAGCGTTTGGTTACTGGATCTGTCCGGTGGGAGATGGTAGCGTGTGATATCTTCAACCGGCTTGGATGGCGATCATGTAATAGGATAGGCAATTAGTTTACCTATCTTTTATTTTGCCTGCCGGTTGTGGCTTGTTGGGCTTTTTGTTTTGGCTTTGAGGCTCTGTGTGAGCTAGCCTTTGCTTTTGTTTGCAGACTTTAAGACCTTATTGAACCTTTTTTATTTTATAATAGATGTGGTCATATGCATCGTTCTGATGCAGAGACCGGGGAGTCCCCCTTTTCAAAAAAAAATTGTTTCATGCAGTTTAGTATATTAGGCAATAAATCAAATTACATACTGGCGGTTTGACAACATACCTTTGGACAACAACTCATCGATCAAGCTGTTGTAATACTTGATGCCTTCTCGGTTGACTCCACCTCGCAGAGTTCCATCTGTTATGCATTAAGACATTAAGATCGATGTGAACATTCTATAGACTAGAAAATGTGAAGATGGTGCAAAACAGATTATTCTACTTGGGACCAAAAATGAGAGTGGAGGTTTCCAGTCTGAAATATCATACCTGGAAGAATTCTTGTCCATGAGATGGAGAACCTGTATGCGTCCATTCCCATGTCCTTCATAAGCCGCACATCTTCCTATGTTATTGGCAAATTAGGATCAGTATTATTGAATTCATGCTCCAGCCAATCCATCCAAAAGTCCGAACTGATGAAGAGAGGTGGGCAATATACTTCAATACCCCCCCCTAGGCTTATTTAGCCCTTTGACGTGGGATTTATGCAGGCCGCAAAATTCTTTTTCTAATACTACGTTGGCAGGGTTTTGAACTCAAGATCTCTTGGCTCGGATACCATATACTTCAACAACCACTCCTCCCTTCTCTCCAAGATAATGGAACTTCTATGTTTGTCCTAAGTCAAACCTCATTAAGATTGACCAAATCTGTACAAGGATACATCAGCATCTACAATACCAAATTTGCTTCGTTAGATGCATTATGAAATATATTTCCATATAATATAAATTCCATTATTGTATATCCTTGCAGATTTTTCTATAGATTTCGTCACTTTTTTTACTTAGGACTATATATTATTTTTTAAATGGAGGGAGTACCTAGTTTCTTTTTGTTGGATTAGAACTAAAATTCAAAGATCTTTTCACAATTTGATCTTGATCAACATCTTTGACCATATAATTTGTGAAACACCTTAAAGATCTTGTTAAAAAGCAAGACAAATACACTATCGCTACCTTGTAAAGATGGTAGGAGTCCACTGCCACATCCCCATTGCTTCCGTCGGCAATTTTATCTGCCAAAGTTATTTACTCAGTAGGGTGTTATGAGAAAAAGGCTATTATGCTCATGTATATTCATTTTGTTGAAAGGAACATCATGATTTAACCTCAGTTCTAAATTCAAATTACTTTGTTGGTAATCAGAACATCAATGGATATAAAGGCCTAGTTGTCCATATAACTACAAATATTGGCTAATCGCAGACAAAAAAAATACAAATATTGGCATTGAAATTTTGTAAGATACTCAGACGTACAGTCCTTGAGATAATATTACTGTAATTCTAATTCCTTTGTTAATATGCAGAATCACCAACACTTAACTTTGACTCTATTTTTATTAAAATTGTGTTTGTAAAAATTATGATACTATCCAACTATTTTCGCAATAAATCTCATTTTCTATTTTCACGTCGCTATTCTAAACAACTTTTTTAGTAGTTGAAGTTGAAGAAGTTTAAATTTATGTTTTGTAGGTATTAGTGGTATATATAGTATATCATTGCTACCATGTTTCTTATTCTGAGTTGCCTAATACTATGTTAAATCAGAATTGGTTTCCCAAGCGTTGGATTAGCTTTGAGGTGTGCGCGTGTAATTCTACCATCCAGTGGTTAAATACTATGAATGTTTCAGTCGGTGGAAAAAGGTGATTTTCTATAGCTCTTGACCTCTCAAAAAAAACCTTTGAAAATGTTCTTATGAAGAAGATATGTAGAAACAATTTGCTAATAAAAATGATATACACTGTGTATAGAAGATGTATATTCATGCCTGGGTGTTGGTGAGTGAAGTTGTCCCAGATGCTTGATCCCCTGCCCCCCTCCATTGCGCCACCCTCATACTGCAGCATGTGAAATTGTGAATGTCCACCAAATTTTTAATTAGACGGTGCTAGAACCAAAATTTTCATAATGATAGATATCATTAATTAAGCGTGAAATATGCCATTAGTGCATGACCTCAAACTGATTCCATATTTTAGGCCAACAACTCGAAAAAGGTCAAATTGAGGTCAAAACTCATTTATTCTATCAAATAAGACCAAAACTTATTTAGAGCGGAAAAAGGGTACATGGCTACCACACCAGCATTTCTTTAAGAGTCAATTACACTGATGGTGCTATAACTTGGCGCAAATGGTCACTTTGGTGCTAGAAGTTGTGGTGTACATTGAAGTGGTGCAAAAACTTGACATTAATGTGCAAATATGGTACTTATCCCGTCTATGTACGGAGTATGTGCTGACTAGGCGCATGGGGCCCGCGGTCAGCCACTCGACCAGAGAGAAGGGCCATGTGGCCTGATTTTTTCAAAAACGCCCTTGAAATATATATTTTTTAAATCCCTGTTGACGTGGGAAGATTTTGTCACCTCTGTGAGATGTGGGTCCCGCATGTCACCCAATACAGAAAACAAAATGCTAGATGTGGCTGGTGGGGATCGAACCCAAAACAACGCCCACGCAAACGAGGTGGCAAACCACTGCACCCATTCAGTTTTCTTTGTCCGGAACGGGTAAAATCTTTATCCATTGTAATGGCAGCGCAGGTGGAGGTTAAATGGGCTGCAGATCTTGCGGTTTCTTCTGCACCTGTTAGTCTTTTTTATTTTCTGTAGAAAGAATCAAAATTATAAGTGTTTTAAAAAAATCTAAATTATAATCTCAATAATAAAAATAATGAATGAATATTTGTGTTTATAAAAATTTCACATATTATTTAAAAAATATTTATGAATTATAACAGTGTTTTCATAATTTACAATTTACAAAGTTAAATTATAATTCATAAAATTATTTTAGGTATACAACATTTCAATAATTATATGCACGCTTGTATAGTTCAATGTTTTTATAACAAAAAATAATGATAATTTATAATTTAAACTGCTCATATGAATATTCATTTTCTATAATTTAAATCTAAGCCGTGACTATATAATATTTACGTATTCATTAAATATTTTAATTTTATTAACTGTCCATATTAACTAAATATTTTTTATATCATGCAAGGATGTATATTTAAATGTTATCATTTACTAATAATCATTTTCATGTATAATATTTGTATCACACAAATATGTGAACATATTTTTTATTAGTTATGTTTTTACAAATAAATTTTAAAGCTATATATACTATGTGCAGCCCGTAAAAGCTCCCCATGCTGCCAGGTTAGTACATATAGCTTTTTTATCCAAATTAAACATAAGATCTTGTTGGCGTACTGGTTAGCCGTGTTGGGGGTTTGTAGTTGCCATGGCTTCGACTCCAGGCAGCCTCCCTTTTGATTTAATTTTTACTCTGGTTTGACAGATGGGGCCCACTCCTCATAGAGGTGAAAAAAATGCCACTCACACGTCAACAGGGGCTTTTTGTGAAAATAAATATTTCGAGGGTGTTTTCCAAAAAATCAGGCCACACACCCCTTCTCTCTGGTTCAATGGCTGACAGTGGGCCCCACGCGCCTAGTCAGCACCTATTCCGTACATAAATGAGATAAGCACCGTATTTGCACCTTAATGCCAAGTTTTTGCACCACTTCAATGTACGCCACAACTTCTAGCACCAAAGTGACCGTTTACGCCAAGTTGTAGCACCACCAGTGTAATTGACTCTTTCTTTAATCACTCAATAACAGACTAATATTTATAGGGTTCTTTTTTGCAAAACAGCACCAGCCTGATCCGATTAGCAAATCACTTTGATTCAGTTTGAAAATCGTATGGAGGAAAAAAAAATGACATGCATTGTGTGGGCTTGGAACCAACAACTTGAGGGCTATAGAAAGCAGCTTGCTGATCGCTGGAACATCCAGTTTTTAGTGAATGAAACGCAGCGTATAGTATAATTAATATTACAACGTTTCTTTTAATGAGTTGTTGGCCTAAAGCATGCGATCAATTTGAGCCTCGGCCGGTGAATGACTATCACGCAGCATCAGCTTATGCTGCAGCTTTCATACTTGTCAACAGATTGTGCTGAACTAAGAAAGGAGACCATGATCCATGGATCAATGGAGGAAAAACGAGTGGAAACCTGGTAGGCCGAGGACGCCGTCCCAAAGATGAAGCCCTTGGGGAAGCTCCTCCGGCTTATCGGCTGCAGGCCATAGGCGCCGTCGTCGGCGCTGGAAGCGACAACCAGAAGGAGAAATGGGAAGATAACCGCCAGCAATGCTCTTGCAGCCATATGGTGTGATGACAACCGGCTATGTTTCAGCGTCAAAGGCTTCCCTTGGCACCACCTATATATAGGCAACATGTTTCTGTATGCATATGTTGTAGAAAAATCAATCTGGACTTGAAATTTCTTCTTCTGAAATGGCCGGAACGGAAGACACATGCCTTGTGTTTTTACGTGACATATATATGCTTGCATGTCTTGATTGGACGACACAGGCGTCTGGCCTTAAGGAAGATGTGGGCGCTGACTGACTCTATCTGTAGCATGCGGCTAGCTAATTTTTTCTTCAGATACAAAAAAAAACTAAGGACAACTCCAATGTCGATCATCAAACCGTCTGGAAATATTTGGATCAGACAGTTGAGGAACTTTTAGCCATTCAACTATGGTTACCAAAATTGTCCGGACCGATCTCAACTTTTGAAATTCAGCAAACTGGTATCAACCTAAGGGGAGGTTTGGGGGGTCTCAACGTCTGCCACGTTGGACTTTGACAACGCGCACCCACCCAAAACAAAGCCGGAACCCGCACATTCACACAATCCTTGTCGTCCTCCCACACGAAAGAGAACCCGATCCCCAACCCCGCATTCCGTCGTCCATCGCCACGATTGGGCCGTTGTAGGAGCTAAAGACAATGGTCATCGTCACATAACAGAAGAGCAGGGGATCCACATACTCGAACAAGGAGAATGAGTTGATTTGTGACTGTGAGGCGTGTTTGGCCACTAGTGCGGGCCCGTTTCATGGCCTGGAACAAAATGGCATGATATTTTGGCAAAGTATGCATGCCTGGTTTTATGAGCAAAAGTGTTACGATCCCTACCACACGAAAATGATCCATAATCATTGACATTACATCATTCAAAAGGCCATCAACAAGTTTATGACGCGTACTAACAAGTGCAAAACCGGACGTGACACTCAAAGAGCTCATAAGTTTTGTTACTTGTTGCTATATTTCTTGGTCATTTGATTGATTTGGTAGATTGCATGCGGCTAGCTATTGCATCAGCCCACGCTCACGCGCGCATCCGATCTGATTAGAAACTGGGCTGGTAGTTCCACCCAAAATCTCATTCTTGTAGTGGAAGGTGAATAATCCATAACTTGCTGTATGCTTTCCCTTGCTATATACCGAGTCAGTGCAAAGCCGGAAGATCATATGTGTGACGCTGGTCCCTAAATGCAGAGTTTAATGTGCCACCAAACTCCATAGAGAAAGACAAATTGTACACTTATGCTTCGTCACTTCCAATGTGGACGTGGACGTGCAAGCGTACTTGTGCTGCATACCAGCAGGACAACTTTCAAGCGGGTGCCGTAGCAGATTACGAGCATCGCTGATGATCAATGAATTTGGCAGCTCATCTGTCAACATTAAAAAAAAAATGATTACCAGCATCTTGCGGGTGGCGAAATTTGTGTACGACATGGTATATTAACTCACTTTCACTGTTGACTGTCGTACACGTTCGGCACCGCTGCCATGTGGTACAGTATATGTGTAGGCCGATCGAGACTTTGCTGAAGTTGCACATTCTGTGTTGAGCTAGCACAATGGCGACTGATGGGTGTGGGTGCATCGGTCGTTTTAGTTGTACTAATGTACTGTTCGCGATAATGGGAATCGCATGCTACGAGAGAAAAAAAGAGCCCGAAGGACGTCACGAGATCATGGTGAAATAAACGCGTGCACGTACTGATCTGATCTTTAGGCCGCACATGTCCTATCCTGCCAATGCCCAAAGAGTCAT
This sequence comes from Aegilops longissima, assembly GCA_021605205.1. NCBI lineage: Eukaryota > Viridiplantae > Streptophyta > Magnoliopsida > Poales > Poaceae > Aegilops > Aegilops longissima. The sequence continues at coordinate 799,652,330 of CM038677.1, forward strand.
TTAATCCAAAGCTCCCAACTACTTCCAACTGTTAGCTTGAAGGTACAGCAGGGATAGCTTCTTTTTCTTTGATTAGACTGTTACTCTGTTAAGAGTTTTATGATCAGGACACAGGTTCATTTTAACATATCCCATAAAAAAGTTTATTTTAACAATAACATGTTTTTAAATGCATCAACATATTCTTACCGTAGGAGCTTTTTTTAATACAAGATGCATATGTATTACAAATTTTTTATACATTCCAAAAGAAGTTTGTCGCTTGTAAAAAAAGTTCATACATTCTGGAAATATGTTCATCCCATGTTAAAAAAAATGTGCATACAGTCCAAAAAAATGTTTGTGCCTTGTTAAAATGCAGTATATATTTTCCCGAATGGGAGTACATTATTTTAGACATTTGTATGGCCTTAAAAATATTTTTTAGAAAACATTTTGGTGTCAAGTATATCTTGAAGAAAACATACAAGAGAACATGGAAATTTGACTTGGGAATGTAAACGCAGTGCATATTAAATTGGATTATTGTTTTGAACAACTTATTTCCAACTTATTATGGTAATTACTTTGATTGATCTAGAGATCGTTATAAAAAGTGGTGTACAGAATATTTTGTAGAAAACATTCGATTGTGATATTTTTCTTGGATTTTTTTCTAAAGTACACTTTTTCGAGAAAAAATATACAGTTAGTGTTAAGAATATTTTGAAGGAAACATACAAGTGTACACTGGAAAATTGACTTTCAAATACAAATGCAGTACATAATCAATTGGATTTGATGTCCTAAACATTTTGTTTGGAAGAACATGAATGTTGTTGTAAAGAATATTTTGAATATAGCATGGAACTTCCTCTATAGTAGAAATTACTTTGATTGATCTAGAGTTATTTTAAAAAGATGCATGTAGGTGTAAATAATATTTTAAAGAAAAAATCAGTGTCACTCTATTACTACAAATCATTAACATGTACTCTATAATAACAAAACATGATCCATCCTTATCATCTACTCCCTCTGTTCCTAAATATTTGTCTTTCTAGAGATTTCAATAAGTGACTACAGACGGAGCAAAATGGGTGAATCTACACTCTAAAAATGTCTATATACATCCGTATGTGGTAGTCCATTTGAAATATCTAAAAAGATAAATATTTAGGAATGGAGGGAGTACCACTCTGACATGCTCATCTAATAGCTTAATGATACAACCCTCCCTCCCTCTGCTGGTAAAGTACTTGTGAGTCCTAACTTCAGCGCATTGATGAGATAGGGAAAACAGATTTGTGACACACTGGAGTGGGGGCAAGCAAATTGTCAACCGCTAGTCTACGCTAAGATTTGGAAACTCGTTTATGCATATCATCTATTTTCCCGCATATAGCACTACCCGAGTATTTTAAACTGAGCGTAAATGGAAAGCAATATACATGTTTCTATGGGACCAGTTTCAAGGGTACACATATTTTGATAAACTGTCTGTACAACAACTTTTGTACTGAAACCGTACCATTGTGGAAAAATCATTCACTCTGTCTTCTTCTTCCTGGTTGTCTGTTCTTCTAGTGCCTCTTCTTTCCCTAAAATTCTTGTGTTCGGGTAGCAATGGTGTATTGGAAAGGGACCAAAGCGATTCCGTTCTCAATGACTTAGAGACGTCAATGATAGTAACAACAATGGCAAAGGTATATCCGAACCTTTTGCGGCTGAGGTTAGTTGTTCTTGTATGTTTGATCTGCATTGAAGATTCATGTTCGTACAACGGTTGCTTATGCTTGCTATGTGTTCAATCTTATTTTTGTCGTTTGTATTTCTACTGGCCTGTTTTCTTCCAAGAACTCACATCTTTGACTTATTGAGTCTTTGTAGTAAAAAAAAGGTCAAATCTTAAGTCGCAAATAATAATGGAAGTACTTAGTTTACGAATGTAAAATGTGTTTGTCCGGAAAAACAAACTTACACAATTTGAACGATCATGTTAGTTACAGAAATAGATAATTAATTAGTACATTAGTGTTGAGTTAAGTTACAGTGCTTGTACTGGCTTGTTCTCTTCCAAGAAGTCACATCTTGAAATTATTGAATATTTGCACGGAGAAACTTTGGATGCCAAATGTTATAACGTTTTAACGCAAATAGTAATCGATGGTAAGTTTACGTATTTAAAATGTGTTATAAGTTAGGAAACGGAAACTTGGACAATTTTAATGAGCATGTTAGTTAGTTATAGACATAGACACTTAATCACAAATTAGTGTTGACTTAACTTATAGGGAACAAAACTTAAGCTGGTATTATTATATTATAGACTTGACTTTTGTGACTTAATGGATACAACATTTTTTCATAGATATGGTGTATAAGCTTTCAGAGACTTGCCCAGAACCTTTAGCTTGAGCGAAAGGGGAGGAAACCGGCTATTCGAACTAGCGGAAATTATTAATATCAGATGGTGCATTCAAATGTAGGCACTAGTTATGAAACTTATCCAGTTAAGTTAATTAGGGTGCCACATAGTAGTACATGAATGTCTTTGTCAAGTTAGTTGGATGACTTAACGAAAATAAAAACTTATTTTGTTTATTGTTGTTACTTCAATCTATAATCGCAAGTTTTCTGATATAAACAGTATGTTGAATTAGACATTTTATTGTACTACATCTTGTATCATATTAGTTGTTAATATTTTATAGTCTGATAATTTAATTTTGAAGGTTCAAGTATTGATAAACTTTGGTATCACTAGATACGTTCTTGCACGAGCCTCCTGTTACATTGATCTTTACACTGCAGAGTATTTTCTTGTTCCATCAAACTGCACAATCAGGCAAGCATCTATTTCAATCTGCAACACGTACAATGCCTCCACTATTTGTCGCTGGTTTCCAGGTTATCTGTGAGATCATCCTTGAGAAAATTCTTGAACCAGCCAGCAGAGCGCTTGGGGTACCGCTTTAGACCATGGTTGTAGTCCACATAGTGTAACCCAAACCGCACTGTGTACCCGCTCTCCCACTCGAAGTTGTCGAGCAGAGACCACACGAAATACCCCTTCACGTTTGCCCCGTCCCTACAGAAAATCAATTGATGTAATATTTCGAGGCTTATTGATAGGGTCGGATTGTAAAATTAAGCTGCTACCACCAACCTGATCGCACTCAGCAGGGCAACAAGGTGCTTGTGGTGGTAGTCTATCCTGGCATCGTCCTTGAGGGCTTCATTTAGTGGTAGGCTCTTGTTGTTGGCTTCATCGAATCCTAAAATACACAAAGAGAAAAAAATAATAATTCAGATAAGTTTTGATCACATTATTCCTATCTAGCGGAGGAAAATGCACTTGCCATTTTCAGTGATGTAGATGGTTGGATTGTGGTACTTCTCCTTGAGAAAAAGTAGCATATCATGGAGGCCTTGAGGGTAGACGTAGAGCCAAGGAGAAGCAGCCTACATGCAGGACATTTACTCAGCCCGAAAAAAAATTGGGAGAAAACTGACAAAAGATTTATCTGTTTATGTGCATAAGTTGCAAGTTACCTGAGGACCTATGGGGACACCATTTCGAATACCTGACATAATTGGACAATGTTAGCATGCATTGCTAACATATGTAATCAGTGGCAATGTCTCTATTATTCACTTAATATTTATTTCTAAAAGGGAATAATTTCCTTGATATTATTAGGCTGGCAAATGAAGAACAGACATAGATTGATCGTTGCTTGAGCATGATCGACTCACCCGTAAGATTAGCTTGAGCATCAGTAGAGTAGCTGTTCCTTAGGAAATTAGATGGAGGAACGCTATAAGCGTAGTTTGTACTGTAGTAGTTGATTCCAATGAAGTCAAATGCACCCTTCACCAATTTAGATTGTTGTTTGGTGAACTGTGGCAGACGGTTTCCGACCAATACTTTCATGCTCTGGGGGTAGTATCCTCTGCTAAGCGGGTCCAAAAACCTATAAGGGTTTTATTCCTAGCATAAGATCATTTTGCATTCTCTTCTAAACACATAGGATGAAATTATGCCAGCATGAAATGTCAAGAGTTTACCATCCAAGCATGAACTCTATAGCACGTTTCGTCGCACCAACATTAGATTTTGTACGGGATAAGGGCGTAACCCAGTATGAGACCAAAGCTATTCCGATCTTGCCCTTTTGCACGCCCTGCATTTTGTTGATGTACACCATATCAATCACGTTCATGGATGAACTGAGGCTGCATGATATGATAAAGGGCTGGATCAGTCACCTTATATTTCTGTTTATACAATCTCACGGCTTCTGCATGAGCGAGTATCTGATGGTGGCTGACAATGTACGGCTCCCTCCCTGAATCCCCAGCGCTACAGTTTGCCTCCTCCCAGGGAGAACACCGACCAGGTGCAGCTACACCCCCTGCATAACCTGAAACGCTGAAGGACCAGGGCTCGTTCAATGTGATCCAATGCTTCACTCGATCTCCGAATTCTTTGAAGCATACTTCAGCAAAGTCTTTATAGTCATTTCTGCACCAGTGTCAGTTGGTTATCTTCTATATCTAAATAGCTAGACCCCACTAACATATTTCTCTCAACATGCAAGCATGCCACCTCATCACACAACATGCATGGAAAAGTCCAACTCCCACTAACCTATTTCTTTCAACATGCAAACATGCCACAACATCATGCAACATGTATGAGAAAAGACTCACCTCAACATGCAAACATACATGAGAATTTTCATTCCATTATGTTATTTATATTTAATAAATACTTTGCAACTACACGATAATCAAAGACAAAAACTAATATGTATTATCAGTTTTAGCTCTTATATTATTACTCAAAATATTCATGCTTCATGCGGTGAATCTCATGGAAAAATGTTGCAAAATATTCCTGCAACAAAGTGCGGGGCATCATCTAGTTTTGAAAGTTAACGTATACATTTTTACACATATTACTACCTACATCAGAAATGAAATAGTTTTACAAAGCGTGTAGCCACACTCTTTCAATATTCAACCACTAATGTGTAAAACCTTCAGAGTATTAAGGTACATTAGGAGAAATGCTTCCGTTTGACGTCTCATAAAAAATATACAACATATTTTGTAATTATTTTGCTTAATTACTTATTCAAAAGTTAACCAGATAGAGTTGCATTGTGCTCATGTCTAAAACGTCAAGCGAGGGAGTTATGTTCTTAGAACACAAATAGTGTTTGACTTACATGATATTAGGGCTAAGAAATCCTCCATATTTATCTTCCAATCCCTGTGGAGAGTCCCAGTGAAAAAGGGTCACAAATGGTTGCACCCCTGTAGATATAGAAAAGTTCCTAAATCTTAAGAATAGTCTAATGAAATAAAGAAAAGACCTGATGTTCCATGCAGTTTAATAGATTACATAATACATCTAACTAAATATTGACATTTCGGCATCATACCTTTGGATAACAGCTCATCGATCAAGTTGTTGTAGAACTTAATGCCTTCTTGGTTGACTCCACCTCTCAGAGTTCCATCTATTATGCATTAAACATTAATTAAGATCGATTGAACATTCTATATCGACTAGGAAATAGGAAGATGATGCAAAATAGAGTATTCTACTTGGAACAAAAATGAGAGTCATACCTGGAAGAATTCGTGTCCATGAGATGGAGAACCTGTATGCGTCCATTCCCATATCCTTCATGAGGCGCACATCTTCCTGCCTTTTTGGCAAATTAGGATCGATACAATTCCCTTTGTACAAAGATAAGTGAACTTCTATGTTTGTCCTAAGTCAAACTTCATTAAGATTGACCAAATCTATACAAGGATACATCAACATCTACAACGCCAAATTTGCTTCATTAGATGCATTATGAAATAGATTTTCATATAATATATATTCATATTGTAGATCCATGCAGATTTTCCTCTAGATTTGATCAAACTTTAAAAAGTTTTACTTAGGACAATCTATTATTTTTTAAGGGAGGGAGTACCTAGTTTCTTTTTGTAGGATTGGAACTAAAATTCAAAGATCTTGTCACATTGTGATCTTGATCAGCAACTTTGACCATATAATTTGTAAAAACTCCTAAAGATCTAGTTGAAAAGCAAGACATATAAATTATCCCTACCTTGTAAAGATGGTAGGAGTCCACTGCCACATCCCCATTGCTCCTGTCGGTGATTTTATCTGCAAAAACTTATTTACTCAGTAGATCTTTATTGAAAAAGGGCTATTCTGCTCTTTTATATTCATTTTGTTGAAAGTAACATCATGACTGAACCTCAATTCTAAATTTAAATTACTTTGTTGGCGATCACACCATTGGTGGATAGAATGGCCTAGTTGTCCATATAACTACAAATATTGGATTGACTATTCGTCACCCTGGGTGAGGAATATTTATTCTTCACCCCCTCTATTTTACCATCAATGCATCGTAATTTTACGTTTCGTAAGTTTTGTCTTATTTCTGACGTAAAAAGAGACCGTAAGAAAATATATAATCGTCGTAAAAAATATTTTATGTTATGTAAAATTACAAACATAAAAACATAGTGTAAAATACACATAAACTGCAATTTTTCTTGTCTTATGCCCTATATTTTTAATTTGTATGCCAAATTTTACATAGTGAATCAATAAGAATGTAACTATTTGAATTCCAAACGTAATTTAATTATGAAATAATCGTAAGATTACCTCGGGTGAAGAATAATTTATTCTGCACCCTGGATGATGAATAGTAACACTATAATCACAAAAAACAAATAGAAATATTGGCATTGAAAGTTCGTAAGATACTCGGACATACGTCCCTTGAGATAATATTACCATAATGCTACTCCTTTTGTTAATATTTACACTCTCCAACACGAAACTTTAACTCTATTTTTCTTACAATTGTGCTTGTAAAAAAAATCTGGTACTGTGCAAATATTTTCGCAAATAAATCTCATGTTTCTGTTTTTCACCTCACTAGACTAAACAACATTTTTTAATAGTCGAAGTTGGGTAAGTTTAATTTTAAGCTTTGTACGTAAGTAGTATATAGTATATCAGTACTACCATGTTTCTTATTCTAAGTTGCCTGATACTTTGTTAAATAAGAATTGATTTCCCAAGCGTTGGATTAGCTTTGAGGTGTGCGTGTGTGATTTTTCCATCCAGTGGTTAAACATTATGAATGCTTCACGCGCTAAAATTTTCCTAAATAAAAAGGTGATTTCTTGACCTCTCAAAAAACTTTGATAATGTTCTTATTAACAAGATATGTGCAAACATTTTGATAACAAAAAAAAAAAAAAATAGATACACTGCCTTTAAAAGATGTATATACTGTACATGCCTGGGTGCTGGTGAGTGAAGTTGTCCCAGATGCTTGATCCCCTGCCCCCCTCCATTGCACCACCCTCATACTGCAGCATGTGAATATCCACCATAAGAGTGAAATACTTCATTAATCCAAGAATTCAAACTGATTGCACGCTTTAAGCCAACAACTCAAAGAGTGATCAGATTTAGTTTATAAACTCGTTTATTCGATCAAATTATAGGACCAACACTGATTCGAGGCGGAAAAAACGGCCATTTCGTGGCACCGGGTGTGGCTGAACCATCTACGATGGGGGGAGCGAAGGGAGGAAGCTTAGATAAGAGAATACGCTCTCGCGCCACGTGGCTACCACATCAACATTCCTTTAATCGTTCAAGAGAGGACTAATATTTACAAGGGACTTTTTGCAAAACAGCGCCAGTCTGATCCGATTAGCAAATCGCTTCGAATTCTGTTGAAAATCCATATTGAGGGAAATAAAATAAAATGCCATGCAGGCTTGCTGACGACTAGAAGTCTAGAACAGCAAGTTCTTTTTTTTTGCGGGTTAGAACAGCAAGTTGTTTGTGTATGAATACAGCAGCGTACAGTATAGATTGCAATATTTCTTTTTGCAAGTTGTTGGTCTAAAGCATTCAATCAGTTTGAGTTTGGGCGATGAACGACTTAGCATCAGCTTGTTATGCTACAGCTTTCATACTTGTAAACAGATTGTGCTGAACAAAGGCAAGAAATCATGAATCATGAAGAAAAAACCGAGTGGAAACCTGGTACGACGAGGAGGCTGTCCCAAAGATGAAGCCCTTGGGGAAGCTCCTCCGGCTTATCGGCTGCAGGCCATAGGCGCCGTCATCGGCACTGGAAGCGACAACTAGAAGGAGAAGTGGGAGGAAAACCGCCAGCAAAGCTCTTGCAGCCATATGATGTGATGACACCGGCTATGTTTCAGCGTGAAAGGCTTACCTTGGCACCACCTATATAGGCATGTGTCTGTATGTATATGTAGTAGATAGAAAAACAATCTGGACTTCTAATATATTCTTCTGAAATTATGTGTTGATTGGATCGCAGTAACAGGGACAACACAGCCGTCTTGTTTCCGCTAGCTAAGTTTTTCTAGACACACGCGGCTAGCTAAGGGCAACTCCAAGGCGAATCATTAAATCACCTACAAATATCTTTACCGGATTGTCCTAACACTTTTAGCCATTCAACAACGGTTATCAAATTGTTAGGACTGGTCTTGATGCCCGAAATTCCATGAACCAACACCAAATTAAAGGGGAGGTTTGAGAGAGTACGGGTGTCCGCATATCAGCTTCGACAACGTGGACCCATGCCAAGACTAAACCAAAGCCCGCGCATTTTCACAATCCTTCCAGCGTTCCCGCGTGAAAGCCTGATCTAGTTGTCCGCTGTCCGCCAAAGGAGCCCAAGACGATGTTCGTCGTCCCGAAGGACCCAGAGGAGGTTGCCCGCAAGGTCGTGCCCACGCTACGCCAAGGTCGACGCGTCAAGGCGAAGGAGAAGGCAGTGGCGGCCGGTTAGGCCGTAGCTCCTCATCAAAAGGGGAAGAAGGCGGTAGAGAAGCCGTTGTAGCCTGGTCAATCACAGCCCTGGCCTGCCGAGCTGAAGCCACCCTACTACTCCCTCCGTTCCTAAATAATTGTCTTTCTAGAGATTTCAACAAATAACTACATACGGAGCAAAATGAGTGAATCTACACTCTAAAACATGTCTACATACATCCATATATTATAGTTCATTTGAGATGGCTAGAAAGACAATTATTTGGGAACGGAGGGAGTATTACACAGCTCAGCATCGCGGTACACCCAGTACGCAACAATCGTCGTACTACTCCACAACCTCCTTTGCCTCCGGCCATCGAGCGTTGTTCACCATCAACCTCAAAAGAGACAACCTCTTTACGGAGTCGTCGATGCTTGTCCGGTCACGGATTCCCGCTATGGAGCTCTCGTCTGCCGTTGTCTGGTCACTTTTTTCGGAATGACTCAACCATGCACAGCGGCGGCAAACGACAAGGCGATGAAGACAGACAAGTCGAAGACTTCGAACCGGAGCCATAGCCAGACACCCGACAAGCATACACCAAGGAGTCGGACTTTAAGCCGGATGACCACTGGCTGCCGGGTGCATGCCGACCCAAAGAAGAAGAGTAGGGGAAACGCATACTCGAACAAGAAGGACGAGTTCATCTGTGAGGCATGGTTGACCCTAGTGAAAACGTTTCATGGCACGGAGCAAAAGGGCATGGCAAAGTAAGTATGGTTAGTTTCATGAGTAAAAGTGTTACGATCTCTACCGCATGAAAGTGATCCATAATCACAATCCAGAGTCATTAGGACATCGATGATACATTATCCAAGAGGCCATCGACAAGTTTTGTGGCGCGTACAAACAAGTACAAAACCAGTGGCAAATGGCACAACACTCGAAGAGCCCATAGGTTTTGTGATGACTTGGTACTCTATGAATCGATCATTTGATTGATTTGCTAGATTGCATGCCGGTAGCTAACTGCATCAGCCCACGCTCACGCGCGCATCCGATCTGATTAAAACTGGGCTGGTAGTTCCATCCAAAATCTCAATCGTGCAGTGAAAGGCCTTGCTTCATGCTTTTCCTTGCATCCGTACAAAGCTCGAAGAGCATATTTTGCGAGGCAGATCCGTAAATGCAGAGTTTAATTTATGTGCCAACCAAAGTCCATAGAGAAAGACAAATTGTACACTTATGTGCTTCGTTACTTCCAATGTGGTATATCAACATTCAAGAGCATCGCTGTCAGTGAAGCTCTCCTGTCAACATTCAAGAAAATGAGTACGAGCATCGCGCGGATGGCGAAATTTGTGTACCACATGCTATATCAATTCACTTTCACTGTTACTATCGTACACGTTCGGCACCGCTGTTATGTGGTACAGTATATGTGTAGGCTGATCGAGGCTTTGCTGCAGGAACGTTCTGTGTTCGGCTAGCACAATCGCGACTGACGGGTGTGGGTGCATCTTTTTTTTTTCTTTTTTTGGGCTGTGTGGGTGCATCTGTTGTTGTAGTACGTGATAACGGGAACCATATGCCACAAGGGAAAAAAAGGCCGAAGGACGTCACGCGAATATTGTGAAATAAACGCGTGCACGTACTGATTTTATCTTTAGGCCGCACATGTCCAAAGCTTCCAACTAGCAGCGTTCAATGTGAACCAACTTGTTGGTTGGATGGTTAGAAGGACATCGCAACCCATCAGGGTTCAAGTCCTGGTACTTGCATTAGGCGTCTAGGGTGACTTCGTAAAATCTCAAGATGATATGCTGGCTCAATCACTCAGAGGTGCTCATATGGGTGAGTATATGCGCGTATATAAATGAGCGCTTGCGTCAGTACTGTGTTGAAAAAAATAGCAACGTTGCAGCACGAACCTTATACTGCACTCTGCGCGTAGGGAGAAGACACAGCGCGCCTGTTGGGCCCGGCCCATGTCATCGCGGCCTGTTTTTTAAATTTCGTTTTTATTTTTGTTTCCATTTTGCGTCTCCGTTTTTCCTACTTTAAATAATTTAGGACTTCAAAAAACTCCAAAAATTAAAAAAAAGTGAAATTTTGAAATCAATTTTAGTTAATATTTAATATTTCATAAATATTTGTGGATTTATAAAATGTTTGCAATTAAAAAATTGCATATTCAAAAAGTTCAAAATTTTGAAAATAAATGTTCAGGAAATCAAAATGTTCATAATTTTTAAAATTGACGTATTAAAAGTGTTAATGAACTGAAAAAAGTTCACAATTCAAAAATGTTCATCAATTGAAAAATATCCGAAAATTTCAAAAACTGTTGGGAACTTACAAAATAGTTTAATGATTAACGAAATGTTTGCTGATTCAAAATATGATCATGCATTTCAAAAATATTTGTCAAATCCAAAAAATATTCGTGAATTTCAAACATTGTTTCACAAATTTCCAAAAAATGTTCGGCTATTCAAGAAAAATATTTACTTATTTTCACAATTTTAGGAAAAAAATATTTGCAAATAGTATAAAATGTTCATGAATTCAAAAAATGTTCATGATTTTAGAAAAGGATCAAAGATCTGTAAAAATGTTCACAAATTTAAAAAATGTTCCTGATTTCAAATATGTTCACGAGTTAAAAAAATGTTCACGAAATTGGGAGTGATAGTTTATCCGATGATGCAGAAAAATGTCATCATGGCCATTGGAGATTATTTTTTTCTCCTATTGCAACGCACGGGCCCTTTTGCTAGTGTGAACCAACTTTATGGTTGGATGGTTAGAAGGGCATTCCAACCCATTAGGGTTCAACCGTTCAAGTGCTGGTGCTCGCATTAGGCGTCTAGGGCGACTTCGTAAAATCTCAAGATGATATGCTGGCTCAGTCACTCGAAGGTGCTCATAGGTGTAAGTGTATGCGCGTATATATGAGCGCTTGCTTCTGTATTGTGTTGAAAAAAGCTAGCAAGGTTCAACTGTTAGCTTTTTTAAAAATGATCAAGTTTATTATAAAAGTTCACCAAAAGTATGGAGCATTCTAAACATAATAAAAATTACATCAAGATTCCAAGACAACAGAAGGATCGCTATTGCCGCCAGAACGAGCCGCGGACGCACCGTTGTCGTCGCTCCCAGCGGAGCTGGCTTTTCTTTGTCGGTGACAACCAAGAAGTCTTTGCGCACGTGCTACTAAGGACCAGCGCCCTGGAGCCGTAGTTGTCGCCGTTGAACCCTTGCATAGATCTGAAGCACCTGACACCAATTCCCGACACATGATGAGAAAGCCTAACCTCATCGCCCTAAGAAGAAGACAGAAATCTACAAGGGAGCTCCGTCGACTACGTCCAAACAGACGAACTCGGGGAGGATCAGAGCCTGAAAGACACACTCGAAGAAGAAGCGCCGCCATCCACCCGAGCACCGCGCCAGCAAGGCCTAAAAACCCTAACATAAATACTAACCGGGGTGGAGGCGCTAGGATTCCCTACCCAGCCGCCTCCATCGGCCGCCGGAGCAGCGGCCCAAGGGAGAGTGAATCCACGGGCTCGCCGGTGAAACCTGGAGAGGAGATTTTGCCCTATCCGCCTAGTGTTGGGAGAGGAAACAAGAGACAACTTTCAACGGTTAGCTTGAAGGTACAAAAGGAAAATCTTATTTTTGCTTTGAAAACTCTTGACGTGGTTAAACTGTTAGAGTTTTATGATTAGCAGACAGGTTCATTTTCACATGCGATGTAAAAAAGGTTCATTTTAACATGAACATGGTTTTAAATACGTCAACATCTCCTTACCACACGAATATATTTTTCTAATACGAGATGCATATGCCACTCGTGCAGAATCCTGCTAAGAAGACACACATACCACACACCCTTAGACCAAACTGTGTGCGATAGCTGGGCGCCCAGCCATCGCACTCAAATTTATGTTTATGGACACAAGTGGCCTCGACCCCAAGCAAAAAGCGTTTGTCGAGCTTTGTCGCGATGAAATGATCAGGAAGAAAATCATGCTCATGCGAAACATGATGGGAGGAGGAATGGGTGGCATGAGAAGTGACATGGGTATTATGGGAGGAGGAATGGGTGGAATGGGAGGAGGAATGGGTGGCATGGGAGGTGCCACGGGTATTATGGGAGAAGGAATAAGTGGCATGTGAGGTGTGATGGGTGAAATGTGAGGAGGAACGGGTGGCATGAGGGTGGAACGGAAGGAGGAATGGGTGGCACGGGAGGTGCTATGGGTGGCATGTGAGGTGTCATGGGTGGCTACATAAACATGATGGGAGATGGCATGGATGGTGCATTTGGTGTCAACATGAGTGATGGCTTTGGTGGCAACATGGGAGGTGCCTTTGGTGGATGGTGGCTATGGTAGCAAGATGAGTGGCACGAGGGGTGGATTCGGTAGCAATATGAGTGGCATCGGAGGTGCTTTCGGTGAAGGTGGCAGCATCGATGCATCAACGCATAAGAACGTCGAGAAGGAATCCATTGGCGATGATGATGCCAATGTCCACAATGTGACAAGTGATAACTAAGAGACTGAAAGTTGGGATGCTATGTTTTATCTTATGTTTATGTGCATTTTTATTTGTTGGATTATGAAATATGTTTAATATGATGCACTTTTGTTTGTTGGATCGTGAATTATGTTTGCTATGGAAGTTGAATTCATGTTGAATTTAAATGTTGTTGATATTATATGTTTATGGGATCATTTTCGTTCAAATATGTGCGGCTGTTGGCTGCTGTTGAGTGGCTGCCGCGCGACCGTTGGTCATTTTTGCATGACCTGTTGGAGCGGCACCGCGCGACTGCTGTATTTTATATCATCTTGTTGTAGCTGACAGATATTTTTTTATGATGTAAGCATTTTTTAATAATGTACTCTACAAAGTTGTACTAGCTTTAGTATAAAGTTATACTAGACTTGAGACACTTATTTTTGGACGGATGGAGTATATTTTACTCACCCCATTTTTTATTTTTTGGTGAAGTAAGATAGATCATTGATTGGAGATGCTCTAATTTAAACTAGAACGGGATCGCGCCTTGGCGCGAGGGTGCCGGTCCCAATGTTTTGATCAAGCCCTAATGCTAAGTTAGTAGGAATCGATGCTTTGGTGGCACAACATGTTTTGATCAAGCCCATAATGCTAAGTTAGTAGGAATCGATGCTTTGGTGGAGTGGCTTGCCACGTGTTGCTTGCCAAACGATAGGCAACCAAATATGAATAATCATTTGAGCCGCGAAATCCAAACAATATAATGTGCATTGTTCAGCGCGGAAAGTAATTCATCAAATATTTGACCTGATGAATTGTTCAAATAAAGTAAGCAAGCTCGACACAAAGGAATAAACCAAAAGCAGCAACATAGTTGAATAGATTAAGATTAGAGCAGTCATTTATATAAAGTAATACATAAGGGGTGTCACATACGGCTGAGCCCATCATGACATGGTTTTAAGAATTTATCTATCGTTTTAGCCAAGTGGTACTGAATTAGTGTATCAAAATTTGTTTCAAAAATTACCCAGATTGATGCCTACATGGCAGTTCATCATAGAGAAGAGTTCTTCATGAATGAACCGATCTAATTTTATATTCCAAGTGCGTGCAAGGATCAACTATACACAACATAATCAAGTGTTAGGCACAGGGGAATTAGCACCATATTGAATCTAACGATTAACATGTACTATATCTTACAATAACCACATAACAACAATTTTGGACAGGCACAGTCTGCCGAATAGTACTTGCTTAGAGTACTCATCCGCATTACCGACTACAGATAATGTACAACACAAAAAGAAGCATTCATAGAGGTTCAAAACACCTTCATAGAGGCATTCTACCCCAGTACAATACAACGGTAGTGTCCGTAAGCAAACCATAAGAGCCCTGATCTTCATGCCCCAGCTCATCAGTCGCATAAGTTGAGGAACTCGTCCTCGAGGCAACAACACCATTGTGGTTCAGAACATCGCCGAGTGAGTAATAACCAGGGAAATCATCACCTCAGAGCAGTTAGACTCTGCATCATAAGGGTAGATACCTATGTACTGCACTACGTCAGTTGCCATCAGAGACAGGTGATCGAGGTTTTCAGCTTCATTGCTGACATTTTAGAGAGCCCAGTTGGCATCAACTTCAACTGGAGTAATACTCAAAGAAAGACCATTAGCCACATATTAATACAATTTGCAGACTCAAACATGTCATCTGCACAAGTACCCAAGCCCTTTTGCTTAACCACCCTGACCTGAAAATCATGTTTTCAATCTTCTTTTCATGCAAAGGCACATCCACATGCATGTAGTTGTAATAGTAATTCAGAGAGAAAGTAGTGCATGCTTTAATCAAATCACAATGGCAGTGGTATAAAAGTGTACTGCTTACACAGACCAGTTCTAATATGGGCAAAGAATATATATATAGGTAAATTATATGGGACACCTAGGTGCCTGGGCACCTAGATGCCCGTTATAGTAAGTGATATTCATGGTGCATGATGTACAATCCACGACATATGACTTTCCAAATTTTGTTTGCATGCACTATCAGTTCTAATAGGCAATTATTGCTTTCTAAAAGCAATATTCTAGTACTTTCCTAGCAATGATTCCTTTCCAAAATAAAAGGGTATGTATATACACTCTGATTTTTTAAGGTATCAAATATGACAAAATAATACGAAATATCGTCGCAAATGTTTGTATGTATAATTACGACGTATATTATGCATTCTTCTGGTGTTTTACTTTTCAAGGTATCTAGTATAAAAAAAATTAGGGCCGGGTCACATTTTTTGGCGACTAATATTTTTTTCAAAAGTAAAGTCACCAAATAATATTAAATGTAATCCTAATTATTTTTTACTTTTACAAATATATATGATGCATGCTAATACCCACACGTGATTTTTAGTACGTACATGGACCTAACATATCATACCCGCATACCCTTTTTCAATACATGCATGCTTTGAAGATACACGCAAAACTAATATACTTTGAACGGTACATAACCCAAAAAATGATACACCATTTTTTAATACACGTAAAATATTTTGAGACATACTCGCAAATGATATTAGAGATATACCCAGAAATAGTACAATTTACATATAAGGCAGATATTGATTAGGTATATGAAAAAGTTAGTACGTGACTAGGTATATGATTTTTATAGGTATATAAATTAGTACGTGACTAGGTATATGAATTAATACGCGACTAGGTATATGATTTTTATAGGTATATAAATTAGTACGTGACTAGGTATATGATTTTTATAGATATATAAATTAGTACGTGATGAAGTATATGAGTTTTTATAAGTATATGAATTAGTACGTGAATTTTTATAGGTATATGAATTAGTACGTCACAAGGTATGTACAAAAAAAGTATAACCATCAATTAAATATGCGTAGCATGCATGAACCATTAATTGCTGATTTTCTCTTTCTTGTTTAATGAGGGTATTAAGTGTCCAGATCAAGCAATAATTCTTTCCTAATTAAAGAGTCAAAGTTTAACCAATTTGTTTTAGTACTAATACAATTGCACACATCTTAATGTAATCCGACGGTTTCTAGGCAAGGTGCCTGAGCACCTAGGTGTCCCAAATGGTATATATATATATATATATTCCCTCCGTTCACAAATAGATGTTCAATATGGACTACGTTGAACTGAAATGAGTGAACAAAACAGAATGGACAACAAAATTGAGGGCCAATAAGGCCTAAACAAAGTATATTTAGCTAATCATGCATGTATGCGCACTGATATAAATACATTAATATTATGCTTCAGCCAATGTAAGTTATACATTCATAAACAATTTAGCTCAAATCAATTTGACATAAGGCATAATAGGTATAAAAAATTCCTAAGAATCTGAGACTACATAGGTAGATGGTCAAAAGTTGCACGGAACATAAATCAAAATAATGCGGCAAAGTTAATGTCCAGCTAAGATCTTTGGAGAAATAACCTTTTGGTTCATTAATTCCAGATTTTTTTTCAGTATTTAGATAGTAGTGGTGTTCTCTAAAATGGGGAAAATATTTTCTAGGTACTACAGAAAAGGAAATTTCTAAAGCACCTAATGGTTTATGCTTGGGTTTTAGCTTTCTGCCCCTTCGAGTCCTTCGAATGTCTATACAGTGCATTATTAACTAACATACTATGCTCAGTATCACAGGTAAACATTTCAATGAAAAAAAGTCTGCTACATGCATCTTAATTATCATGACATTGGCATATCTCAAGACACATGATTTCAGTCAAGTGGCTTTCAGGCCACTTCCATTCGGCAAAATAAGAGGGAATTGGGCTTGAAATCTGAGAGGGGGGGGGGGGGAGGACCTGTAGGTGATCGGCAATCAGTATGGCGATATCCTTGATGGCGTCCACAGTAAATCTCTTTGGATGGTTCATCTTCGCCTCTCGCAGCCTCCCATCAATATGACCAAGAATTCCTTCTGGTGAACCAGCAACAAGCTTTGGTCTGCTATCTGCATTTGATCAGATCAGGACCACAAGATGAAAGCAGGGTCAATATAGCTCAAAATCATCTATTGCTGAACATGGATAGTCATGTCATCATCACCTTATCACAAAACAGGGTAAAGCTGTATAGGACAATCATCTTACAGAAGTCAGGATATCATCATGCCAACTTGCCCTTGCCAACGCTATAAATTACATTATCAACTTGAAGATATTACCATGAGTGACAATCAAGAAATAGAGAATAAAGGTATACCACACTACAATATCGTGTGAAATCAGAAAATATCAGTAACCTTATTTACAATATGCAAGTACTACTAATTAACTTCTCCAGGTTGGACCTATAAATAGCAATAAACTGATTTCACGTGAAAAAAAAGGAAATACAAACAATCTCATCAGCTAATGAATGAAGCTAATGAATGAATCTGCACCTAATTGATGAAAAGAAGCAAAATAAGTAAGAAGGAGATGAGATGGAGGCGTACTGTCTTTGGGGTCGTGGAAGTGGACGAAGAACTTTTGTATCGCCGCTGCGGCCGCCGTTCTGCTGCACGAGCGGCAGCAGCATGCCCCGGACATCCCAGAGCTGATCCTGTTATCCGGCTCCCGCAGTAGGTTGCCAACGACCTCGTCGAACCAGATTCGCGCGGCACCGGCCAGTCAACCTGGAGAAGTTGAAAAAAAAATCATATAAGTCCATTTTTTTCTAGCATTAAGCTTGCAATTTAAGAGATATTGCCATCCATTTTTTCTAGATTTTGGGGATGTGTACAGTGTAAAATTATAGATCGCTCAGGCTTTGAGTGGGGCTGAAAAAGTGATATGAACTTTATCTTCTATTTATATTTCAAAAAATCAAATTATGTCTCTTATGTGATATTGGTAATGTATTTTTTCATTCCTTGTGCCTTTATGCATTCCTTTTATACAACACATATAAAGACAAAGGCATTTTCAAAATGAAGGTAAAAGTGCTCTGAGATCACATAAGAGACATAATATGTTTTTTTTATATTTACATGTAAAATTGCAACTTAGTTTAGTCTGTTCCCTTGAAAGAAAATGTAATACCCAACTCAACATTAGTAATACAAATCCATCTTCCACCAAACTACTGCATAAGAAATTTGCATGCCATACAAACAGGGCAAAAGTAAATTTTCACATAGAAAATGATCAAAAATAAAAAATGTCGTTCACTGAATTCTGAAAGGATGTTCCTCCACAGAACACAAAGCCTATATATGGGCTCTCCCTTGCCTCTACCAAAAAATCTGAAATTCTCTTGCCACAACAGTCATGGCTGGCTCAGCTTATCAATCACTGCTACCAATTAAATTCACACGGCGAAACAATGCAGCATTATCTAATGGTTGTTCAGGGCGGCCTGAGTTGATGCAGTAGTACCTTTATTTTGATATAGTAGTCGTGGTCATTGCAGCAGGCACGACAGATATCTCAACCTCCCCTTTCGTCTATGGGCGGTGCTCCTCCTTCCGAGTCCTGGGGAACGGCAATTGTGTAAGCCCCTGAATTTAAAAAGAACCATGTACAGATCAATACATATGACATGACGCAACTAATTCCGTAGAACACTCCCACAATTTGCACATTGTAATGGTTTCAGATTAACTAACTGAATATATTTATATAAAGCAAGAGAAATCATCATCATTGCTATTGCCTACATACTTCAGTCTCTGCCAAGAATCACACGAATTCCTTGATGCTCCACAAAACATTGATGCTGAAATTAAAGAACGATGCCAAGTAAGGGAAGGACACATGATTGATCTAGTAAAGGTGCACAATTTCAGCCAAGAGTAATGTTGCAAGGTAATTGTCCGGGACCAAAGCAACCTTTTTAGCACAACGCTCTGATATAAAAAGGAAACGGATAACTACAAGTGCACTTCCTTCTATCTAAGGTGACATACAACAACAATTTGAACTTATACCATTAGGAAATTGAAACCTCTCTTCAGGGTATATTTATAAAGGTACTCTCTAAAATAAACCAAAATCATTCATCAAGGCCACCCAATTCGGCGGTGAAACCAGAGGAGAGAAAGAGGAAAAAAGGACACATATATTTATTATCTTTTTAATCATTACATATATACTGAGAAGAAACAATAATGGTCCATCAAAAAGAAAGACCAACAAAGTCAAACATATAAAGAACAAACTTAATCTGCAAGAACACCCAATAAACGTGCGAGTAAGCCAGTAATATTAGCCCAAGCAAATCGAGCACTTCTCCAAGAAAAATAGAACTAAACCCCTCAATATGATTAACAACTCAACTTAATATTGTTGATAAGGAAACAATTCATTCTGAAACTACATGTAAGGCCAACATAGCAAACAGGGAATAAATTATTCATGCGTATCTATCTAGAAACCAACCTACTAATTCAGGAACCTTCCAAAGAGAGGAGCAGCCCATTTCATTTTTAAAGCTAAGTTGATGAGTTCTGTGTGGATCACCTAAGGGAAAGACTAAACACATATTACTTCCCACTGGTGAGAGGGTGCGTACTGCAGGAAGCACCAAATGTAGACAACCAGCAATATGAATACCTCAAATTTCAACTGCACATATGTTTTACCTTACCTAAAGCAGAGTAGCAACTAAATTATTTTAGTGCCGCCCGTTGAAACGAGAGTGCCACGGAATTGAAAGCCGCGCAAGCTAATTAAAGAGACAGAGGTACCTCACGACATCGACATGTCACACGCAGATCCTTCAATTTCTATCAGCAGAGTAGAAAGTAACGGAACGGAAACCAAATGGCTCATCTGGAAAAGAAAATCGTTGATCAGGGACGAATGAACACAACAAACGCAGAACTTGCTTTGTGTCTTGGGCCAACAAAGAAAGTGAAAGGATCGATATGGTTGACTAGAGGGGGGGGGGGTGAATAGGCAACTAACAATTTTTAAGCTTTTCTTTACCAATTTAAACTTTGCAATAATAAAGGTTGTCTAGATGTGCAACTAGGTGGACAACCTATATGATGCAACAACACAAGCACACGAGCAAGCAAGGATAGGAACACAAATAAGCTTGCACAAGTAAAGGGATAAGATAACCAAGAGTGGAGCCGGTGGAGACGAGGATGTGTTACCGAAGTTCCTTCCTTTTGAGGGAAATACGTCTCCGTTAGAGCGGTGTGGAGGCACAATGCTCCCCAAGAAGACATTAGGGCCACCGTAATCTCCTCACGCCCTCGCACAATGCAAGGCCGTGATTCCACTATTGGTGCCCTTGAAGGCGGCGACCGAACCTTTACAAACAAGGTTGGGGCAATCTCCACAACTTAATTGGAGGCTCCCAACAACACCACGAAGCTTCACCACAATGGAATATGGCTCCACGGTGACCTCAACCGTCTAGGATGCTCAAACACCCAAGAGTAACAAGATCCGCAAGGGATAAGTGGGGGGAATCAAATATCTTGTGGTGCAAGTGTAGATCGGGCCCTTGTCATCCAATCCCGAGCAAATCAACAAGTTTGATTGGCTAGGGAGAGAGATCGGGCCAAAATGGAGCTTGGAGCAACAATGGAGCTTAGAGAGAGAAGAGGTGGTCAACTAGAGGTTGAAGAAGCCCCTTATATAGCCGTGGAAAAAATCCAACCGTTATCCACTTAGTCAGCCCGCGACGCGCGGTACTACCGCTCAAGGGGCGCGGTACTACCGCGAGGCCGCGCGGTACTACCGTGGAGGACCACGGTACTACAGCAAAGAAGACAGCCGGGACTAGCGACTAAGGGCAGTACTACCGCTATGCTGCGGTACTACGCTCCCCTTGCGGTACTACCGCAAGGCAGGGGAGTCACGACCTGAGAAGGGCGCGGATGAAATAAATTACATCCGTGCCAACTTCCGCTGAAACTGCGGTAGTCACGAAAATCCGACGCGGTACTACCGCTCCTTAGGAGCGGTACTACCAGAAGGCTGCGTGCCTACTACCGTGAATCTACGGTATTTTCGGTGGAGGGCCACGGTACTACGGCTCATAGGGAGCAGTACTACCGTGGGCCCCCGCGGTACTACCGCGCTGGACGAGCGGTACTGCCGTGGTGGGCGTGGATGTAAAAAATTACATCCGCCCCACTACAAGAGGACAGAGCTTTTGTAACACCGTCTTGTGTTACTACAGGCCCAAAAGTATGTTACTAGGCCATATAGTAACACAGTTTGAAATGTGTTCCATTAGACCGTGTTACTACGTTGTGTCAACTGTCACACATAATAATTGTTACCATATATCAAAAAGTGTGTTACAATTACATTGCAGTAACATGTGTATTATGTGTTACCAAACACAGTGGTAACACATTTTTGTACTTATAGTAACACTTTAGTAACATACTTGCATAGACGTAGAACGTTGGTTGTAACATGCTTTTGTAATGATAGTAACACAACTGGTAACACATTTTTTAGCATTGGAACACAACCAGTAACATAATATCCAAATATCGTAATACTATAATTATAGTTGTCAACTACTCTAGTAACAAATTTTGTAACTATAGTAACACCATCGGTAACACTACTATATCAATATGGTAACATAGTTAATGTATTTGTTTTTTATTATTACCCACAAAATTTGGTACCAATTTTATGGAATATAAATTATTATTACCCACAAAGTTTGCTTGAGAGGGGGAGGTTGCTTGGTCTTGTCATTCTTCTTCTTGCTCTTAGGCTTGGGCGCGAACCCAATCCCCTCCTTGGCCACAACTTCCTTTTGATTACTCAAAAGGTCGTTAAGGTTCTTATCACCTTGAATGCATGTGACAAGGCCCTTTTCAAGTTGCTCCTTCAACTTAGCATTCTCCTCAACAAGATGCACATGCTCACAACAAGGGTTAGTAGCATTTGCATTATCAATTAATATCATATGAGGAAAGGTGGCTTTCTCCTTGGTTAGCTTCACTTGGAGTTGATCATGAGACTCTTTGAGACTAGCATGAGCACCCTTCAAGACTTTGTGAGCCTTGTCGAGAGTGTCAAAGTCCTCGTTGAGTCTAGCAAGATCAACTCAAAGCTTTGCCTTCTCGGAACAAAGCACACGAGACACAACAAGAGCATGATCAAGGTCTTTCTTTAATTTAGCGTGATCATCGTTGTGTGACTCCTCAAGAGCCAAACGAAGACCACGCTCTTCCTCAAGAGCATTGGAAAGATCTGAAATCTCATCGGCATAGTCACGACTATGCCCTTCCATCTTAGAGATGGTTTCTTCATGAGTCTCAATCATGACATTGGCTTCACCAAGTTGTTCCAAGAGAGCAACGAAGTGCTTCTTGGATTTCCCCTTGAGTTTACTCATAAAGATCTCAAATTCATTTTCCTCTACATTAGTCCCCTCATGTTCATCAATGCAATCCATCAAAGAAGAATGATTGATGATGGTAGTTTTGATGTTGGGGGTTACCTTGTTGGTGGCTTTAGCCATGAGGCACTTGGCGGTGATGCTTTCATTGGGTGAACCGAAGAGAGACACCCGAGGAGTCATTGCAATGGCCACGGAGGCCATGGCAACCGATTCACCATCCTCATCATCATCATCATCCTCATTGTACTCTTCTTGAACCACCAAGGCTTTGTGAGGAGTCTTCTTTGGGAAGTTGCTCTTGTTGGGGAAAGACTTGGCCTTGTCCTTACGGATGAGCTTGTCACCATTGTCTTCCCTCTTCTCATATGGACACTCTGCAACAAAGTGACTCACATTTCCACAATTGAAACACGTCCTCAATCGTTGCTTGCCCTTAGAGCCACTTGAATTGCTCTTGTTGAAGTTGGGCCTTGAGTTCTTCTTGCTCCACAATTGTCTTAAAGCAAGGGCCATGTGTTCATGATAATCATACTTAGTATCTTCGAGGTTGCTCTCTTCTTCTTCCTCCTCTCCATCTTCTTCGACACAAATCTTGGCCTTCAAAGCGAGGTTGGGCTTCTTTGCTCTTTGAGAGCGAAGCACCGCATTGTCGGCGGTCTTGTCCAATATGCTCATAGCCACAAACTCATCCAACACATCACTTGAGGACAAGGTGTGGAAGTCCGGTCGTTGACGGATGATGGAGGACATGGCTTTGTGGTAGGGCATCATTGCCTTGAGAAATTTGCGCTTGATCCAGTTGTCATATGTGTCCTTACTTCCATGATCCCGAGGGAGACGGCAAGCTTGGTTACTTTCCGATAGAGCTCACGAGGTTCTTCTTCTTCCTTCATTGCAAACTCATCGGCTTCATCTTGGACCACTTCATAATTGAACGTTGAATGCTTGCGCTTCCTCGATACATGGAAACCACCTTGAGCCAAGCATCTTTGGCACGGAGTAAGGCCGAGATGAGGGAGGTCTTCGGAAGGATTGCTTCTTGGATGATGAAGAGAGCATTCTCATTGAATTGATGGTCCACGACCTCTCTAGGAGAAAAGTTGCTCGGATCATGCGGATAGAGACCTTCTTCAATGATTCTCCAAAGGTTAGTGTTCACATGATTTAAATGACGCTTAAAACGATAAACCCAAGAATCAAAATCCTCCTTTTTATCAATCTTAGGTGGTGGACCGGCATGATTCAAATGAGTGGAAGGAATTGGTCCACCATAAATGGGAGGTTGCACATGGGCGAAGATGCCAGTGCCATTCTTACCGCTAGACGAGGGGGCTTTCTCACTAGTAGCTTCCCCCTTATCGGAGTTAGCATCCGCTCCCGTGTTGGCGGGATCACCCACTTTCACGGGTGCGGTGGAAAGTTTAAGCCCTTCTAGGAATTCCTTAAACATGTCCTTGACCTCGCTCGTCATGGAGTTTTTCAATGTGTCCAACGCCACATTGAATTCCTCACGAGAGATCGAGGTACTCCCATCTCCCGTAGATGATGTCGGATTCGCATCGGAGTGCTCCCCCACATCATCTACGACGTCAACCATACTCTACGGACGGTAAAGTCCTTAAAAAGAGACGAGGCTCTGATACCAATTGAAAGGATCGATATGGTTGACTAGAGGGGGGTGAATAGGCAACTAACAATTTTTAAGCTTTTCTTTACCAATTTAAACTTTGCAATAATAAAGGTTGTCTAGATGTGCAACTAGGTGGACAACCTATATGATGCAACAACAGAAGCACACGAGCAAGCAAGGATAGGAATACAAATAAGCTTGCACAAGTAAAGGGATAAGATAACCAAGAGTGGAGCCGGTGGAGACGAGGATGTGTTACAAGTTCCTTCCTTTTGAGGGAAGTACGTCTCCGTTAGAGCGGTGTGGAGGCACAATGCTCCCCAAGAAGACATTAGGGCCACCAGAATCTCCTCACGCCTCGCACAATGCAAGGCCGTGATTCCACTATTGGTGCCCTTGAAGGCGGCGACCGAACCTTTACAAACAAGGTTGGGGCAATCTCCACAACTTAATTGGAGGCTCCCAACAACACCACGAAGCTTCACCACAATGGAATATGGCTCCACGGTGACCTCAACCGTCTAGGATGCTCAAACACCCAAGAGTAACAAGATCCGCAAGGGATAAGTGGGGGGAATCAAATATCTTGTGGTGTAAGTGTAGATCAGGCCCTTGTCACCCAATCCCGAGCAAATCAACAAGTTTGATTTGCTAGGGAGAGAGATCGGGCCAAAATGGAGCTTGGAGCAACAATGGAGCTTAGAGAGAGAAGAGGTGGTCAACTAGAGGTTGAAGAAGCCCCTTATATAGCCGTGGAAAAAATCCAACCGTTATCCACTTAGTCAGCCATGACGCTGCAGTACTACCGCTCAAGGGCGCGGTATTACCATGAGGTCAGCGGTACTACCGTGGAGGACCACGGTACTACCGCTGCAGCAGCAGCACAGCCGGGACTAGCCTGACTAAGGGCAGTACTACCGCTTGCGCGGTACTACCGCTCCCCCTTGCGGTACTACCGCAAGGCAGGGGAGTCACGACCTGAGAAGGGCGCGGATGAAATAAATTACATCCGTGCCAACTTCCGCTGAAACTGCGGTAGTGCGAAAATCCGACGCGGTACTACCGCTCCTTAGGAGCGGTACTACCGTAGCGCGTGCCTACTACCGTGAATCTACGGTACTCGGTAGGAGGGCCACGGTACTACGGCTCATAGGGAGCAGTACTACCGTGGGCCCCCGCGGTACTACCGCGCTGGACGAGCGGTACTACCGTGGTGGGCGCGGATGTAAAAAATTACATCCGCCCCTACTACCGCACCGGAGCGGCACTAGGCCTGGGAGCCACGGTACTACCGCTCCTGAGGAGCGGTACTACCGTGGCACCTCGCTGCTATTATCAAGGTACCTGCGGTACTACCGCAAGTACTGATGGCAATTGTCGATTTCCGCACAACCAAGATAACGAAGGAAGCTCCAAAGTGCAGGGAAAGGAGGGACAAGTGTACGTGTTGATTCCGCCTAAGCTTTCCGACGCGACCCCTCTTAATAGTACGGCTCTCCTCGACTCAAATCCACCAAAAGAAACGAGGGGCGGCGCCGTCTTCAATACTCTCCGAGGGGCACCGAATCGTCTCGAGCCTAGAGATGAACCATCTGAGGAACTCAAAGCATACGATTAGTCCGTAAAAGTATCATCATCAATCACCAAAACACTTACGGGATAAATATGCCCTTACAATCTCCCCCTTTTTGGTGGATTGATGACAATACGGGATTTGCACAAGGATACAATAATATAGAGCAAGAGCAAACCCCTCCTCTCCAAAATATAGACGGGCTCCCCCTAGATGTGTGCACTCCGGATGAATGCTTTGGACTGCATAGCATATGAACTAGGATCACAACTCCCCCTATATTTTAGAGACAAAGGTCCGAAGAATAACATCTAAGCAACATATAGCACGATATAACATAAGCTTGCTAAGATAGATAGAGTGCATATGTCTTACACCATAAGAAGGAAAAGCAACTAAAGCGAGGTTCAAGCGATTCAAACGAGGTTCAACCGAAAACGCAATAAACACACCAAACACGGACACAAGACTCAAGAATCCTCGCCCTCTCCCCTTTGGCATCGAGACGCCAAAAAGGCAGAGAGGACACCTACACACAAGCGGTGGCTCAAGTAGAAGGGAACTCGTCCCAACCCTCTCCGTCAGACTCCTCAGCAGCAGGGATGGACTCCTCGACGTCCTCCTCAGAATCAGTCCACTTGTAGCCTTGCTTCGCCATCCACTCGGCCTCTGGAGTGATGTGCTCCTCAGACCCGCCAGACACATCCTCACCATAGAGCTTCAAGATCTTCCTGTCCCGGCGACGACTCTCCTTGGATGCCACATGAGTCCTGTACTGCCCCTTGGCTTGCATGCAGAAAAGAGTCTTCATCTTGTCCTTCAGCTTCGTGGCCCAAGAAGGCATAGAGGAGCTCTGGGAAGGCCTAGCAGCATGGCCCTCATCAACATTCTCGGCGCCAGCATCCTCCTCTCCAACAGCAGCCCTAGCAGCAGACGCCTCGGCACGAGTAGTAGTGTTGGCCCAATTGGGTTTGACACACGCGGACCGTATATAGGCACCTTGCGGTTGAACACCGCAAATCGAAGCTCACACCACATGATGTGTGAGATATCAAGTGGCTGAGTCTGAGACACACGAGCCTCCTCGCAGATGAGCATCATATCCACCATATAGGCATGAACCTTGTCCTTGTCACCAATGCGGGGGAACAAGGAGTTGCGAAGATGCGGTACATGATATCCAAAAAGGAGTTGAGCACCAAACCTATCTTGCCACTTGGAAGTGTTTTCTCAACATAGAACGGTGCAAGCCTGTCCTTGTTGGCAGAGTCAGGGTTGGCATGGGGACGAACACCCACGGGGGAGTCAAGCCCGTCATCAGGAACTTGGAGCAGATCCATGAACTCCTTCCAGGTAGCAGTCAGCTTACGGCCATTTGTCATCCAGGTCATCCTCCTCTCCTCATTGGGGTGAAAGTAGACAGAAGCAAAGAACTGACCAATGAGCTCAGGATCATAGTCAAGGTGAAAAGAGATTATATGCTCAATGCCAAACTGCTCCACCAAGTCCAGAGCCTCTCCAAAGTAGGCACGAAACTTCTCCTTCCTCAAGTGATGCATGTCAATCCACTTCACATCCACATAGGTATTCTGCTTGTTCTTGATGACGTCCAGATAGACGTTGGTTTGATGCTTGTTCCAGAACAGCTCACAGCCCCTGACTGAGGAACGAGGGGTCACGTACGGATCAATGTTCCTGAGACGGACGTAGTCAGAATGGGGCATCTCATCCATGCTCTTGGCGGGCTCCTTGAACTTGGTGGCAGTTGTCTTGACATGGCGCTTGGGGGCAGAAGAGGAGCCCTCTGGTGCTTCACCGGGGTTGCGCAAACGCTTGGAGCCGGTATCACGGCTGGGATTGGACCGGCGAGAGCCACCACCTGAACCACACACGCAAAGCACCAAAGACGCAAAGAAGATCAATGCAAAGGCCACGAAAAAGCACAAGAAACACATAGGAGACATATGAGAAAGTTGGCATGCGATAGGTGTGAGGCACGGTAGGACTGCCACTGCCTGCGGTACTAAAGCAGTAGTACTGCTCCAAACGCAGTAGTACCATGCGGGGTCACGGTAGTACCGTGGTTGGAGCAGAAGTAGAGCTGTAGTGCCGCATAGAGCGCGGTAGTACCGCACCCGAGGGGCGGTAGTACCGTGCATGCGGTATTACCGCGCCATAGGGGCGGTAGTACCGCGTCGCAGCGGATCCAACTATCGATTTGAATATGAAAAGAACCGCGAAACAACGGCGGTGCTATAGTGATCAGATCTAGCGCATGACAGCAATACACATATAAATCATATGCAATACTACACTCCTTCATCCTATCCTTGCAGAGATTAGGCCTATCAATCTCAAGAACACACAAGCCTCCCCAAAACCTAGAAACGCCAAACACCAACAACAAGGAGAGGGAATTGGGGAAAAACCTGGGTCCATAGCAAGAGCACGTGGTGGGGAACGATCCCACCGGTCGGAATCACGGGAGGGCAGCCGGCGGAGGAGATCCGGCGAGACACGCCGGCTCCGTTCTTGAGCAAGGGAGAGAAGGAGGCGATGTGGGGAGAAGGCAGCGAATGGGTATGGGGAGTTAGAACTCCCCTGCCCGCCCTAACCCCACGCCAACCCTCGCGGTAGTACCGCAGATATCATCAGCGTAGTACCGCTCGGGCGGAAGTTCCGCACCGAGGCGGTAGTACCGCTCAACCGGGCGGCAGTAAAAGATTACTGTCGTGAGGTTGCGGTAGTACCGTGCTCCCGCAAGCGGTAGTACCATGGCTGGCTGCGGTAGTACCGCAGCTGGCTGCGGTAGTACCGTGAAACTCAAGTTACCGCATGTTTCAAAAACGAAAAAGGGCCTTTGCAATGAAATTTTTCACACACAAGAAACCACAAACTCTACCACAAACCAGAGGCAAAAGACAACAAGAAACCACCAAACGACAAGGCCTCTCAAGGAGAGAGGGCGGTGGCCGAAGCCACCTATGTTTGAGTAGGATGGTATGGCACCGCGAAGAATTATCCTTGGGCCCATGACCAAAACTCGTCTTTGGAACACAAGTACCATCAAAAATGGTTAATGTGAAAGAGGTGATCGATTTATGCATAATGGGGGGAGGGAGAGTTCATTGAGAGAACAATACTCCCCCTATGTCCATGCCTACACCTAAACTAGACAGCAAGTTGAGTGTGGTGGGGAGTGCACGGGCTCAAGTCACATTGCTCAAATCAATGATATTTAGCTCATGCCTTAACTCGCGAAATCTTGCTTCATCAAGGGGCTTCATGAATATATCTGCAAGGTTATCCTGAGTGTTGACATACTTGAGCTCGATCTCTCCTCGCCTATTGTAATCCCGGATGAAATGATACCGAATCTCGATGTGCTTCGTCTTGAAGTGTTGCACCGGGTTGAGAGAAATCTTGATGGCACTTTCATTATCACACCAAAGAGGCACTTTGTCACAAATGACACCGTACTCCTTTAAAGTTTGCCTCATCCAAAGGAGTTGAGCACAACAACTACCGGCCGCCAAATATTCCGCTTCGGTGGACGAGAGAGACACACAACTTTGCTTCTTGGAAGACCAACTTACCAAGGAGCAACCAAGAAATTGGCACCCTCCGGAAGTGGACTTCCTATCCACTTTGTCTCCCGCCCAATCGGAATCCGTAAACCCTTCAAGCTTGAAGTTTGCTCCTCTTGGGTACCATAAGCCAAAGTTTGGGGTATGAGCCAAATATCGAAAGATTCGCTTGACCGCCACATAGTGACTTTCCTTCGGTGCGGCTTGAAACCGTGCACACATTCCCACACTCAACATGATATCCGGTCTAGATGCACAAAGGTAAAGCAAGGATCCAATCATGGAGCGATATACCTTTTGATCCACCGCTTTTGGCACTTGGTGGGCATTGGTGTAGTAGCCGGCTTGACATCACTTAGCTTGAATGTTTTGAGCATGTCTTGAGTGTATTTGGCTTGGTTGATGAAGGTTCCTTCTCTTCTTTGTTTGATATCGAAACCAAGGAAGAACTTCAACTCTCCCATCAAAGACATCTTGAACTTGGAGGTCATGAGAGCGGCAAATTCCTCATTGAAAGCTTTGTTAGGAGAACCAAAGATAATATCATCAACATATAGTTGGCATACAAACAACTCCCCATTGACCTTCTTAGTAAAAAGAGTGGGATCGATTTGCCCTACTTCAAAACCACGATCTTGTAACAACTCGGTAAGGTGGTCATACCATGCACGGGGGCTTGTTTAAGGCCATAGAGTGCCTTATCGAGTTGATACACATGATCCGGGAAGTAGGGGTCCTCGAACCCGGGGGGTTGCTTGACATAGACCAACTCATTAATGGGACCATTAAGAAAAGCACTTTTACATCCATTTGTTGCAACTTAAAGTTGTGATGGGAAGCATAAGCAATCAACAAACGAATGGATTCAAGACGAGCAATGGGAGCAAAGGTTTCACCGTAGTCGATACCCTCGACT
The DNA here is from genome assembly GCA_021605205.1 of Aegilops longissima. NCBI lineage: Eukaryota > Viridiplantae > Streptophyta > Magnoliopsida > Poales > Poaceae > Aegilops > Aegilops longissima. The sequence goes on from CM038677.1 coordinate 799,682,784, forward strand.
TGGGAGTAGCCTTGTGCTACCAATCTTGCCTTGTTGCGAATGATGTTCCCATGAGCATCTTGCTTGTTCTTGAAAATCCACTTGGTTCCAATGACGTTGTGGTTCTCCGATGGCCTTGGCACCAATCTCCACACCTTGTTGTACTCAAAGTTGTTGAGTTCTTCATGCATGGCATTGAGCCAATCCGAGTCTTCGAGCGCCTCATAGACCTTTTGAGGTTCAACACAAGAGACAAACGCGTGATGTTCACAATAGCTTGCCAATTGTCTACGAGTGATTACCCCTTTTCCTAGGCTTCCAACCACATTCTCCATGAGATGGCCTTTGGTAGTGAGTTTGGAAGCAATCTTGGCGGCACGACGCTCTTGTTCCTCCTCGGAGGTGAGATGAGGAGAGGTCACTTGATCATCTTAAGCGCCGTCTTGAACATGATCTTCATCTTGAGCATGCTCGGGGAAGAGAACTTGACCTTGGGCATCATTTAAGGTGATATCACCGTCTTGAGCACGATCTTGCCCTTGGTCTTGTTCTTGAGGTTGAGGGCCTTCACTTTGTTCTTCGGAAGCGTGTGGGCCTTGGGTTGGTGATGGCTCCACTTGAGTGGAGCATTGTCCTTCTCCTTCGGCCACAAGGGGTTCCTCAATGGGTAGGATAAAGCCAACTCCCATTCTTCTTATGGCTTGGGGAGGAATTTCATCACCTACATCACAAGTGCCACTTTGCTCCACTTGGGAGCCGTTATTCTCATCAAACTCCACGTTACACGTCTCCTCAATAAGTCCCGTGGATTTATTGAGGACACGGTAAGCATGAGAGTTTGTAGCATAACCAACAAATATGCCCTCATGAGCTCTAGCTTCAAATTTAGACAAACGCACACCTTTCTTGAGAACGAAACACTTACACCCGAACACCCGGAAGTACTTGAGGTTGGGCTTGTTGCCGGTGAGTATCTCATAAGGAGTCTTGTTCAAGCCTTTGCGGAGATAGAGCCGATTGGATGCATGACAAGCGGTGTTGATGGCTTCGGCCCAAAAGTTGTATGGAGACTTGAACTCCGCCATCATGGTCCTTGCCGCATCCATCAACGTCCGGTTCTTTCTCTCCGCAACACCATTTTGTTGAGGGGTATATGGTGCAGAATATTGATGCTTGATTCCCTCATCACTAAGAAACTCATCCAAGGTGTAGTTCTTGAACTCGGTGCCGTTGTCACTTCTTATAGTCAAGATCTTTGCATTATGTTGACGTTGAGCTTCATTTGCAAAGTCGATGACGGTATGTTGAGTCTCACTCTTCCTCTTGAAGAAATATACCCAAGTGTATCTCGAATAGTCATCCACAATCACCAAGCAATACTTTCTTCCTCCAAGACTATCAAATGATGGTGGCCCAAAAAGATCCATGTGAAGGAGCTCCAAGGGTCTGTTTGAGTATATGATAGTCGTGGGAGGGTGAGCCTTCTCATGAAGCTTTCCTTCAATACAAGCACTGCAAGCACGGTCTTTGGCAAAACTAACATTTGTTAGTCCACGGACATGGTCCCCCTTGAGAAGACTTTGCAAAGATCTCATATTGACATGGGCTAAACGGCGATGCCAAAACCATCCCATGTCAACTTTAGCCATTAGGCATGTCGCGGTCTTAGTGGGTCGCTCCGAAAAGTTAATCACATAGAGACCGTTTTCGACATGCCCAACAAAGGCTACTTTAAGAGTCTTGCTCCACAAGAGGGCCATGGTATCAATGTCAAAGAAAGTAGCAAAACCCATGACTGCAAGTTGACGAACGGAAAGCAAATTGTATGCGAGGGACTCAACAAGCATGACTTTCTCGATCGTAAGATCATGAGAAATGACAACCTTGCCGAGACCCAATACCTTAGAATGTGATGCATCACCCCACTCGACATCGGTGGGCATAGATGGAATCTCTTGCACGTCCACCACCATGTCCTTGCTCCCGGTCATATGATTTGTTGCTCCACTATCGAGCAACCATGATCCCCCACCGGAAGCAAACCCCTACAAGAGATCAATGCTTGGTTTTAGGTACCCATTTGGTAATGGGTCCTTTGATGTTAGTAACGAGGGTCTTAGGAACCCAAATAGACCATTCAATGTACTCATAATAAGAACCAACAAATTTAGCATAAACATGCCCATCACTAGCACGGCACAACACATAAGAGGGGTTAAAGTCGTCGGCTATGTTCATGGGGATGACGTTGTCCTTCTTGACATTGCCACCCTTTGCACGGTTCTTCTTCTTCTTGGAAGCATCCTCTCCCTCCCTCACAAAAGTTTGCTTGAGAGGGGGAGGTTGCTTGGTCTTGTCATTCTTCTTCTTGCTCTTAGGCTTGGGCGCGAACCCAATCCCCTCCTTGGCCACAACTTCCTTTTGATTACTCAAAAGGTCGTTAAGGTTCTTATCACCTTGAATGCATGTGACAAGGCCCTTTTCAAGTTGCTCCTTCAACTTAGCATTCTCCTCAACAAGATGCACATGCTCACAACAAGGGTTAGTAGCATTTGCATTATCAATTAATATCATATGAGGAAAGGTGGCTTTCTCCTTGGTTAGCTTCACTTGGAGTTGATCATGAGACTCTTTGAGACTAGCATGAGCACCCTTCAAGACTTTGTGAGCCTTGTCGAGAGTGTCAAAGTCCTCGTTGAGTCTAGCAAGATCAACTCAAAGCTTTGCCTTCTCGGAACAAAGCACACGAGACACAACAAGAGCATGATCAAGGTCTTTCTTTAATTTAGCGTGATCATCGTTGTGTGACTCCTCAAGAGCCAAACGAAGACCACGCTCTTCCTCAAGAGCATTGGAAAGATCTGAATCTCATCGGCATAGTCACGACTATGCCCTTCCATCTTAGAGATGGTTTCTTCATGAGTCTCAATCATGACATTGGCTTCACTAAGTTGTTCCAAGAGAGCAACGGTGCTTCTTGGATTTCCCTTGAGTTTACTCATAAAGATCTCAAATTCATTTTCCTCTACATTAGTCCCTCATGTTCATCAATGCAATCCATCAAAGAAGAATGATTGATGATGGTAGTTTTGATGTTGGGGGTTACCTTGTTGGTGGCTTTAGCCATGAGGCACTTGGCGGTGATGCTTTCATTGGGTGAACCGAAGAGAGACACCCGAGGAGTCATTGCAATGGCCACGGAGGCCATGGCAACCGATTCACCATCCTCATCATCATCATCATCCTCATTGTACTCTTCTTGAACCACCAAGGCTTTGTGAGGAGTCTTCTTTGGGAAGTTGCTCTTGTTGGGGAAAGACTTGGCCTTGTCCTTACGGATGAGCTTGTCACCATTGTCTTCCCTCTTCTCATATGGACACTCCGCAACAAAGTGACTCACATTTCCACAATTGAAACACGTCCTCAATCGTTGCTTTCCCTTAGAGCCACTTGAATTGCTCTTGTTGAAGTTGGGCCTTGAGTTCTTCTTGCTCCACAATTGTCTTGAAGCAAGGGCCATGTGTTCATGATAATCATACTTAGTATCTTCGAGGTTGCTCTCTTCTTCTTCCTCCTCTCCATCTTCTTCGACACAAATCTTGGCCTTCAAAGCGAGGTTGGGCTTCTTTGCTCTTTGAGAGCGAAGCACCGCATTGTCGGCGGTCTTGTCCAATATGCTCATAGCCACAAACTCATCCAACACATCACTTGAGGACAAGGTGTGGAAGTCCGGTCGTTGACGGATGATGGAGGACATGGCTTTGTGGTAGGGCATCATTGCCTTGAGAAATTTGCGCTTGATCCAGTTGTCATATGTGTCCTTACTTCCATGATCCCGGAGGGAGACGGCAAGCTTGGTTACTTTCCGATAGAGCTCACGAGGTTCTTCTTCTTCCTTCATTGCAAACTCATCGGCTTCATCTTGGACCACTTCATAATTGGAACGTTGAATGCTTGCGCTTCCTCGATACATGGAAACCACCTTGAGCCAAGCATCTTTGGCACGGGAGTAAGGCCGGAGATGAGGGAGGTCTTCGGGAAGGATTGCTTCTTGGATGATGAAGAGAGCATTCTCATTGAATTGATGGTCCACGACCTCTCTAGGATAAAAGTTGCTCGGATCATGCGGATAGAAACCTTCTTCAATGATTCTCCAAAGGTTAGTGTTCACATGATTTAAATGACGCTTAAAACGATAAACCCAAGAATCAAAATCCTCCTTTTTATCAATCTTAGGTGGTGGACCGGCATGATTCAAATGAGTGGAAGGAATTGGTCCACCATAAACGGGAGGTTGCACATGGGCGAAGATGCCAGTGCCATTCTTACCGCTAGACGAGGGGGCTTTCTCACTAGTAGCTTCCCCCTTATCGGAGTTAGCATCCGCTCCCGTGTTGGCGGGATCACCCACTTTCACGGTGCGCGTGGAAAGTTTAAGCCCTTCTAGGAATTCCTTAAACATGTCCTTGACCTCGCTCGTCATGGAGTTTTTCAATGTGTCCAACGCCACATTGAATTCCTCACGAGATCGAGGTACTCCCATCTCCGTAGATGATGTCGGATTCAAGATCGAGTGCTCCCCACATCATCTACGACGTCAACCATACTCTCTACGGACGGTAAAGTCCTTAAAAGAGACGAGGCTCGATACCAATTGAAAGGATCGATATGGTTGACTAGAGGGGGGTGAATAGGCAACTAACAATTTTAAGCTTTTCTTTACTAATTTAAACTTTGCAATAATAAAGGTTGTCTAGATGTGCAACTAGGTGGACAACCTATATGATGCAACAACACAAGCACACGAGCAAGCAAGGATAGGAACACAAATAAGCTTGCACAAGTAAAGGGATAAGATAACCAAGAGTGGAGCCGGTGGAGACGAGGATGTGTTACCGAAGTTCCTTCCTTTTGAGGGGAAGTACGTCTCCGTTAGAGCGGTGTGGAGGCACAATGCTCCCCAAGAAGACATTAGGGCCACCGTAATCTCCTCACGCCCTCGCACAATGCAAGGCCGTGATTCCACTATTGGTGCCCTTGAAGGCGGCGACCGAACCTTTACAAACAAGGTTGGGGCAATCTCCACAACTTAATTGGAGGCTCCCAACAACACCACGAAGCTTCACCACAATGGAATATGGCTCCACGGTGACCTCAACCGTCTAGGATGCTCAAACACCCAAGAGTAACAAGATCCGCAAGGGATAAGTGGGGAATCAAATATCTTGTGGTGCAAGTGTAGATCGGGCCCTTGTCACCCAATCCCGAGCAAATCAACAAGTTTGATTGGCTAGGGAGAGAGATCGGCCAAAATGGAGCTTGGAGCAACAATGGAGCTTAGAGAGAGAAGAGGTGGTCAACTAGAGGTTGAAGAAGCCCTTATATAGCCGTGGAAAAATCCAACCGTTATCCACTTAGTCAGCCCACGACGCTGGGTACTACCGCTCAAGGGCGCGGTACTACCATGAGGTCACAGCGGTACTACCGTGGAGGACCACGGTACTACCACAGCAGCAACACAGCCGGGACTAGCTCGACTAAGGGCAGATTACTCGCTATGCGGTACTATCGCTTCCCCTTGCGGTACTACCGCAAGGCGAGGGAGCCACGACTGAGAAGGGCGCGATGAAATAAATTACATCCGTGCCAACTTCCGCTGAAACTGCGGTAGTGCGAAAATCCGACGCGGTACTACCGCTCCTTAGGAGCGGTACTACCGTAGCGCGTGCCTACTACCGTGAATCTACGGTACTCGGTAGGAGGGCCACGGTACTACGGCTCATAGGGAGCAGTACTACCGTGGGCCTCATGTACTACCGCTGCTGGACGAGCGGTATTGTTGTGGGGCGCGATGTAAAAATTACATCCGCCCCACTACAAGAGGACAGAGCTTTTGTAACACCGTCTTGTGTTACTACAGGCCCAAAAGTATGTTACTAGGCCATATAGTAACACAGTTTGAAATGTGTTCCATTAGACCGTGTTACTACGTTGTGTCAACTTTCACACATAATAGTTGTTACCATATATCAAAAAGTGTGTTACAATTACATTGCAGTAACATGTGTATTATGTGTTACCAAACACAGTGGTAACACATTTTTGTACTTATAGTAACACTTTAGTAACATACTTGCATAGACGTAGAACGTTGGTTGTAACATGCTTTTGTAATGATAGTAACACAACTGGTAACACATTTTTTAGCATTGGAACACAACCAGTAACATAATATCCAAATATCGTAATACTATAATTATAGTTGTCAACTACTCTAGTAACAAATTTTGTAACTATAGTAACACCATCGGTAACACTACTATATCAATATGGTAACATAGTTAATGTATTTGTTTTTATTATTACCCACAAAATTTGGTACCAATTTTATGGAATATAAATTATTTTAATAAAATCGATGCAATTATGTAAATAGTTAATCATTTTATTATTATGCTTGGCAGCACCAAAATGATATAGAAACTGAAGCACAACACATCTAGAAATTCATATAACCATATTTATTACGAATATACAAGAGTGTATGATACATATGCATTACAATAAATATATCAGTCGTATCATTTTGAGCAGAGAAAACACAACTATGGAGAATATTACACCATAGCATTTGCATCAATTCAACAAAAGAAAAAGATCTTGTGGATGATATTACATTTTTCAATCTATCAATGTAAACTACGACTAATCGTAGCTAAAATCTTCAAATTTTATTTGCTTCTTGATCTAAGAATTCAGCTGCAGCTCAATTATCCTTCTCTCGAATCTGTAAAAGAAACTTGCACCTTAAATATATGTGATTAGATGTACACAAATATGATTTTAGAATGTGGAAGAGAAGATTTTAACTTACAAAAGCTGAAGGCCAGGCAATTAAGTGTCTTGAAGTGAAAGCCTCACCAATTGTCTTGCAATCAGAAACTTCCCTTACCAACTCCTCATTATCAAGAATAGATTGATATATGCGCACAAGGGCAAATTCAGCACCTAACTCAATGCCACCAGCCTTAGTTCTTGGATCAGTACTCCAAATAGTACCATACGCAACATTCCGCTTGCTGGGATATGTTGAAGTCTTTAAAATTACTTTGGAAGCAGCCTGTATTATGATCAATATTAGCATTCAATGACAATGATAATATAATTTGCAATTTGCATGAACAATATAAGATATTTTTAATGTCAGCCCAGTAAGGTGCCCCAAGAAACTAAATAAACTAGACCCGACATCAAAGTCTAATGCTCAAAGTCACCTCGCTTGCTCATGCTTGGTTAAATATATCCTTTACTTGCATACAGCAGATTGAGCAAAATGTGTAACAAAATCCATTTTTTGAGCAGGCATGATAATGTGGTCTAGGTTGGGAATTTGGGTACAGTAAACCATGCCCCTTGGTGAATCTTTACCTTGATGGAAGATGTACGCCTTCTCTTTTTGCATGAGCTGGGTGTGGGTCTTCAGTTCTAGTCCCCTGCTGGTTCGATCTTGAAACAGATTCACCCGTAAGATCCCTTGTTTCCCTCACCTACCAAGAGACAATAATATTAGATGGAATGATATTCATATCTTGAAGCTACAGAAAGCTACTCCCTCCGTCAGGAAATACTTGTCATCAAAATGAATAAAAGGGGATGCATCTAGACGTATATTAGTTCTTGATACATCTCTTTTTATCCATTTTGATGACAAGTATTTGCGGACGGAGGGAGTACAACTTCAAAAACCAAAAGCACACAAAAAGTACCTCTGGCACAGAATCAATAACAAGGTCTTGTGGCGATGATGAATTTTGTTGAATTTGTAATTGGTTGACATCATGGTCGCCAACCTAGTTACATGACACAACAATGGTAAGCAAGCAACTATTTTATATTCTATCTTTGTGACATGAGTAAGAGTAACTATAGGCATAACCTTACAAATGAAATATCAATTGAACAATTGCAAATAAAGACAAATTAACTAATAACATAACATGGACAATTTTATTTGCCAATAGACATGAATTCATAGAAGATAAATGAGGGAAGGAGAAAGGAAAATCCACCTAGGACAAGATTGTAGTCTTGGACAGGGAAATCAAGCAATACAAGTTGTGGAAGTCCCCTCGGCAATTTGGATCCCAGAACCAATGAAACCTACCAAAAGAAACATGTGAATGGAGAGGGCAGAGAAGTACACAGTAGCATGTCAATGCACTATCAGCTTATCATAACTCAAAATAGAGAGAGGAGGTACAAGACCATGGGTCCAGCCACACCCACACTCAGATATAACGCTGTCGACATATGGATTCAGGACAGGTTTAAGTTGAAAACTGTCAGATCATGCAAACTGAGTTGTATTCAAGCGACGGATAAGATTCTGTTAAGCACTATGTGATAGTAGAGCAGTAGCATGTTGCCTCATGTGCCATCCCAATAAGTCAAGAAGCAGCAGCCAAGGTTTATCCTAAGTCAAACTTCTTCATATCTGAGTTTGTAAAAAATATATCACTATTTGGAACACTAGATTAGTTTTATTAGAATCTTTAGAAAATATTCACACTATGTATAATAATTTTCTATAAGTTTGCAGATCTTGCCTATAAATTTGGAACACTAGATTAGTTTTATTAGAATCTTTAGAAAATATTCAAACTAGATTAGTTTATTTTGCAGATCATGCCATATTTCTCTATAAGTTTGATCATATTTAAACAATTTTCAGCTAGAACGCCCTAGCAGAAGTGTAGAACATGCACCTACATATCAATGGATCGGTCTGATTGATGGACTAGGCACGGACCCAACACAAAATTATACTCAGCCACAACCGTACATGGTTTATGGGCTTTTCTACATAAGTGAAGGTTTAATTACTTGTCTACATATGGGCTAATTATGCAATTAGCTGCGGCCATTAGGCATATACAGTTCACCCTATCTGCTATGAATCGTTCAGGGAGGCGAGCGATTGGCAGGGGTCTGACCCCTTACCGCCCCTCCGTCTCCGCCCCCGCATCCATATAGTGGTGTTCGCAGCAGTCAAATCAGGGAAGGGGTGGGTGCTCAGATCCATACCGGCCAAGAGTCGTACTCCTTGAGGATGTAGGTGCCGGAGCTGAAGACCGACGAAGCCGTTGCCGCAACGATCCAAACGGCGCCGAGGCAGGTCGAGGAAGCGGCGCCGAAACAGGTCGAGGAAGCGGCGCCGGGGTAGGGGTTGATGTGGGGGTTGCAGGTGGCGGCCGCGCTAGGCGATGAAGGGGCGGCGTGCTGGGCGTTGGAGACTTGGAGTGCGGCGAGATAGCCGCCGAATGGGGGAGGTGAGGGCGGCGGCTGGGCTGCTGAATGTATATGGTTTTGAGGCCCAATTTATTTAGAGTTTTCTAGTTAATTGGAGGGATATGCTAAAAAAAGTTAATTGGAGGGAAAATTAAGCGCGAAAACTAGAGCTTTTGCGCCGAGGAAAAAGAACTGGAGGGAAATTTGGATCTACTATTTTTTTATCTAATGAGAACAGGACGGAAATTGTTTTTGAAGGCATTATTACATATATTTATTTGTTTGGCACGGAAATTTTCCAAAAGCGATTTGGCATGAAAAATAGAGTATATTTAATATTTTATTTAGTATTGATTGAAAGAGAAATTAGATATATCTAAATAGTAATGACTTTATAAAATTGATTTACGTAGCATGTGCTAAATAACCTATAACACGGTTTTCCTCAACTAACTACTCCCTCCGTCCCATAATATAAGAGCGTTTTTGACATAAAAATGATTTTATATTATGGGACGGATGGAGTAATTGATATAAAAAAAGCATTGAGCTTGATGCTGCGACGGGCCTTGGAGGATGTTCTAATGAGGAGATCCCCGATGTTGGGACGATGGGCGCGATGGTGTTGTCATGACCAGTGGCGATCCGTTGACAGATCTTGCTCCTGATTGGATGTGTCGAGCAAGATCGCGCCATTCCCGCACGACTTCCCATGAAAGCTACGACTATCCTAGGAGAAAATTGTAATGACAGATCCGAGAGGCTGGCATATCAATCTAGTCTCCTCCTTTCTTCCACCTCCATGGCGACAGAGAATAAGGGGAGGGGATGCCAGCTGCACCCATAGTTTAGAAAACCGACCATACTTGCAGTCGGACCAGAAAAAGGAAACCTGCGACCTCGATGGCTGGTTAAAGAAAAATATTGTAATTGGACCAACCAATCTCGCTCCTGATCGGTCGCCTCGACCAAGATTCCGTCATTCCCACACAACTGCTCATGGAAAGCCACGACCACTGGCAGAAAGCTACAACCGACATTAATAAAAGTTGCGACCTACCTAGGAGCATGTTGTGACTGGCGTGGCTGGCGACTTCTGATTAGTGGTGAGACCGCATATGGTGGTGCTACAATGTGACGATGACGAGATGGATCAGGTGCGACCAACCACCGATGGTGTTGTAATGACATATCCGAGAGGCTGGCATATCAATCTAGTCTCCTCCTTCCTTCCACCTCCATGGCGACAGAGAATAAGGGAAGGGGATGCCAGCTACACCCATAGTTTAGAAAATCGACCGTACTTGCAGTCGGACCAGAAAAAGGAAACCTGCGACCTCGATGGCTGGTTAAAGAAAAACATTGTAATTGGACCAACCAATCTCGCTCCTGATCGGTCGCCTCGACCAAGATTGCGTCACCCACACAACAGCCCAAGCTACGACCAGTGTGGGAGAAAGCTACAACCGGCAATGATAGAAGTTGTGACTAACCCGGGAGCATGTTGTGACCATGATGGCCGGCGACTTTTGATCGGTGTTGAGACCGCATGCGGTGGTGCTACAAAGTGGCGACGGCAAGATCGTCAGGTGCGACCGACCACCGACGGTGTTGTAACGAAATATCCGAGAGGCTCGCACTCAATCTAGTCCCCTCCTTCCATTCTACCTCCATGGTGATAGAGAATAAGGGGAGGGTATCCCAACTATACCCACAGTTTAATAAAATGATCGTACTTGCAGTCAGACCAGGAAAAGGAAACCCGCGATCTCGATGGTCGGTTAAAGAACCTGGACCAGCGATTGAACTAGGAAATACAAGAACCGATGACCTAGACAGTTGGCTTACCTCCATGGACCGTCCACCAATCGACCAAAAAACTGTGGAACCAAGTGTTTTTATAAAAAACCGGGTAACTGATGTTTTCAGAAAAGCCAATCGTTGGATTTTTTTTCCCTAAAAAAAATCGTTGGATTTTTTTCATGTGAATAAGCTAGGTTTTTTTTACAGCAGAATAAGCTAGGGGTTTGTCCCAAATCTGTGGAAATCCATCCACTTCTCCCCCTACGCCGCCGCTTCCAACATCGGGCGCAACCCGTCCTTCCGCCGCCGCCCTAGCCCGGCGAGGCGATGCCGCCCCGCGCCACCAGGAGGCCACGACCGACACGCCGGCGCCCCCCCGTAGCTCCCCGTACGACCGCGCCACCGCTGCTTCGTGCTGGCCCAGCGACCCCAGCCATAGCCGCCGCCTGGTCTCCAGAGCATCCAACCGGCGCAGGTCCAGCTACTCCAGTCGTCCCTCCTGTTGCCTCCCTCCGCTCCGCACTCCAGTCGGGTCGGCCGACGGTCGCCTACCTCCGCTCCTCGCCAGGACGCTGGTAATATGAACTCTCTCTTCTCCTCTCTGTACTCTGTTTACCAATTCTTCCATTGTATAGAAGCATCTTTATGTCATATGCCAACTTGTGAAATTAGGGAAAGGAATTAGAGATTGGTATTTGGTAATTGGTAATTCGTACTGTTGTGCGTGTAAAAGCTACTCATATTCACGGTACTACATAGTTGTTCTGGGGTATGCAAAGTCATTTGCCTTCATGTTTTATCTTTGATCTTCCCTACCTTATTTTCAGAACTTGTGGATATCTTCTCTTCCAGAACTTTGTTGGTGAAGTTATAAAAATCTTACTTCTGAAACTTGTGATTCTTTAACAAAACCTTGTTATCTATGTACTTACTTAAAAAACAGATTACATCAGAGTCAAATAATGCTAACAATTTTCATTATTTACTGAATAATATAGATATAAAGTTGGTTGTAGTTTTAGTAGTTCATATAGAAGTATAAAAACATGCTCACTTTGTCCCTGTTTTGTGAAAAGAAGATCTAATGCCTGGTGTATTTTTCTGTTCCATGTCGTCCACCTCATGATCTTCAAGTGTATTGCAATTTTAGTGCTTTGAGATATACTTGCCGTATTCATGTGTCGTTATCTCAAATCACTAAAATTGCAAACATCCTATGTAGTTTGTACATGAATCACTACTGCCCATATAAAAGAATCCTAGAGCAGCAAAAAATGATAATGACTCACATGTAAATATGTAGAAGTATCCCTAATACTAAAACTCACATAAGTGAGTGCTACTTCTAATTCTTTTTTGAGGGCTGCCTTACTGTAGAAGGGAAGGAGAAAACCCAATCTGAGCAAATCAAATACACAATCGCCCATATCCCAGCAAAATTAACCGTCAAATGGGCCCACGAGCGCCTTCCAAATCCACGATGCACCAGGTGGCTAGAATTCAAGAGAGCTTAGTAACTAGTTAGATTAGACTAGAGATTATTAGTGTATATGATGAATGATGTTGCTGTCCACATTGTCTTGATTGTCCGATTTGAGCTGCTGTTTGCTAGTTGCGTATATCTGGGTCTTGTGCTTCCTAATTGCTAGCATATCTGTAGTTTCTGGTTACTCTGTAGAAGTAAACAACTACCGGTAGACCATCTGACCAATCTATCTTCTGTTGTTGCAATAGTGATAGTTTGGATCATTTGTGTATTAGAACCAACAGATATATACCAGAGCTGCTATTGATACTCTATGAACCGAGTCTGTTCAAGGCATTATAGGAAGACATGTTAGTTTTTGTCCCTTGTCACTCAGCGCAGTAACTACATTTCTTTTTGTTACAGTGTATCGATGGATTTATAATCTATAAAGGAGCTATTGCTTTCTCCTAGACCCAGTGAGGAATACTTGGCTGGTGTAGATGGTTTTCTTGACTTTGCGTACATCGGAAAAAGTTCTGATGCCAAGATCCGTTGCACATGCGTCATACTCCCTCCGTCCGGAAATACTTGTCATCAAAATGAATAAAAGGGGATGTATCTAGACGTATATTAGTTCTAGATACATCTCTTTTTATCCATTTTGATGACAAGTATTTTCGGCCGGAGGGAGTACATGGCAATGCATCTTTATGGAAGCGGGAGGACGTGTATGATCACTTGGTTTGTAGCGGATTTTCACCTGGATATACTGTTTGGGGTTGCCATGGGGAAACAACATCATTCATCTCTGCTAACAAACAAGGTGAAACTCCAACACACACAAGAAGTAACAAAAGGTCACGATCACAGTTTGAAGGAACAAAATCTAATATGCGTCAGTTAGTGGAAGATGTTTTCTGCGGACCTCCAACGATAGAACCTGAAACCCAAAATCTAATATGCGTCAGTTAGTGCAAGCCTCACCAATTGTCTTGCAATCAGAAACTTCCCTTACCAACTCCTCGTGGTCATGGTCGAGCAACATTTTCATGATTATATATACACTGTTGTTTTACCTGAAGTCAGAGCTGAGTTTGCAGGACATTAAGAACCATTGTATGTTCTTGCAGATCGTTGGCTGAGCTTACACCCTTCATAAAATTCGATGGAATGAGGTCTTCCAATCAACATATAAACCCAACTTTTGTTTTTCTTTATTGCTTTTCAGTTTCTCGTTCTATATTTCCATTGATGCTTCCATTGTGGATTATGATAACTGTTAGTACTTCATCCTTACTGTCCTGACACTTACTTGGTTGAGAATATTACGCAAAATCTCATCCACGGGTGAAATAATTCATTGCTAAGAGATGTGGCAGTATATTTAATGCATGCTTATATCATCCTGGCAGTATATAATAGATGTGGCAGTATATTATGCAAAATTTCATCCAAAGGTCAAATAATTTCGTCCATGCTTCCTTTCCTAGAGATGCACATTGTTTTCCTGGTATATTTGATGCACGATGCAATTTTTGCTGGCCCTCTAGTGTTTCTGTCTAGTTTGTCCAGTTAGGTGTATCTATGCTGGATCATACATGTTATCAGTACATGGCAAATATGAACTTAGCGCCAACTAAGAAATCTCATGTTCTACCATAAAGCACCAAGTGTCCATATATGTATTGAATTTAACTTGACTCTTTTCATTTGTTATGAACTTCTGCTCATGCGCTTAAGTGAATCTTCTTTTTCAGGAAATTTTGCAACTGGAGATTAGAAGGATTGTTCTAAACTGATGGATGAAGTAATGTGTTCTTTTAGCGGACCTTTGTATGTTTGTATAGTTTTCACTCTTCAAAATGAAGCTTGGAAAATTTCAGAAAATTTTAGCAGACTTAAGCTTCACGTATGACAGATTGTCATTGGGAATAGATACATTTTTGTTGAAGAAGTATTATGCCAGAATTATGTCAGATTTACTATCTTGTAAACTATGTTTGAAATTAAACCTGGATGGCTGATTCAACATTTTCTTCTTTGTTGTTGTGAACCGACCTTTGCGTGTGTAATTCAACATGTCTTTTTGGTGAGTTTATAGTTAATCAAACAGGCAAATAAGCACTAGCATAGAGTAGAGGATTCGACCATCACACTAACCTTTGCGTGTGTGATTCAACATGTCTTTTTGGTGATTTTATAGTTAATCAAACAGGCAAAAAAACGTGCATCTTTTCGTCCCCTCTTGATCACAAATTGCAAGCCTAGTTGGTATTGGGCCGTTGGGCATGCTCGGCTCAAGGTCAATGGTCTGATTCCTAGTTTCACATGATTTTTTTTTTATTTCGCTAAAAATGATTTTTTTTATAATTTACTAGTTTTTCGGTAGAAGACCGTCACACCTTAAAAACCTGTAAGAGGCCTTGGTTCCCTTTTTTTCCGGTCAGACCGCCGGTCCGGTTCGTAAAACTATGTTCAAATTTAAGCTCTTGTTTGATGTTGGTCTTCCACTCTGCAAATATTGACGTCAAATTCACATGACCAGTTCAAAGTGTAGGCATTTCGCATTTATGGTCGCTGAGTCATCCTAAAATTTGCATAACAATATGGTTAATATGATATTCAATGCAACCATACTAAAAATAGTTTGGTATTAACCAACCAAACTATATTGTTTTTTCATACTATATATTGAATGAAAACACTATTTACCAAAATAATAACATATTTTAGAAAAATCATGTTGACACATGGGCCCTATGTGTCAACTTATTTGTGATCTATGTATGTAGTTGGTTTTAATTTTCTAGTTCCCCTTTAATAGAGCTTGTAATACTATGTATCAACCATGATTATGGTTACTTTTAATTACGTAACACATCTCACTAACACATATTATATGGTATTACTGAAAAGCCATGTAACACATTTCACTAACATATAGGTATATGTTACCATGTCAAAATCTATGTAACATATTCGACCAACACATATTTATATGTTACTATTGCAATATCCCTGTAACACATTTTGAGGCCTTATATTGTATGTGTTACTACTTGTCGTTCGACACAAAATGATGTGTTACAGTAATTTCGCTTGTCACACATTTTTCAATCTGTTACATGATTGTGTTACTTAAAGTCTGTTTTGTTGTAGTGCCCTACTACCGCACCGGAGCGGCACTAGGCCTGGGAGCCACGGTACTACCGCGTGTACCTGCGGTACTACCGCAAGTACAGTGGCAATTGTCAGATTTTCGCACAACCAAGATAACGAAGGGAAGCTCCAAAGTGCAGGGAAAGGAGGGACAAGTGTACGTGTTGATTCCGCCCTAACCTTTCCGACGCGGACCCCCTCTTAATAGTACGGCTCTCCTACGACTCAAATCCACCAAAAAGAAACGTAGGACGACGCCGTCTTCAATACTCTCCGAGGGGCACCGAATCGTCTCGAGCCTAGAGATGAACCATCTGAGGAACTCAAAGCATACGATTAGTCCGTAAAAGTATCATCATCAATCACCAAAACACTTACGGGATAAATATGCCCTTACAGAAAGTATATGCACTTGGAGAGGGAAATGGATAGGGCGGTCAGTAGCTGCTAGGTAGGTCAAGAGCGCAGCTAACATTTTTTCCTATCATTGAGTAACAAAGCATCTACAACCCATCTAGCTGATTTAGTACTGTTATATTCCGATTTAGAAAGAAGGGTCTATGACTATTTTTGTTAGATGTTTTATAGGTGCACTGAATATTCTTTTTGGACGAGTGATTGCAATAGAAAAGTAAATGAAAGAGAAAGTAACTGTAGGAGAAAAGAGGCAGATAAAATGTAGAAACCATGGAATAATATTAAGGGATCAAGAAATGTAATTTCTACATAAATGAGAAAGAAAAATAACATATGTGCCAATCTTTAGACCATCCTCTCTCAACCAGACAAGGATCTGGGCATGTGGAAGCCCTCGCCCCTAAAATTCAACAATGTGCAGAACTGTAGAGAAAATAGCATTGTCATTAATCATGACCAAAGCAGGGAATAGGCAAAACAATAGTATCCAGTCCTGAAAAATACAAAAAGGAATATGAGTCGACATAGAACTACTAAAATAATCAAGGAAAGAAAATCTAACACCATAGGATAGGCAAAGGCAAAAAAAAAATGCACATATCAAACCAAGCTGGCCAGGCAAAAAATACAGTGTATTCTCTATCCCCATACTTCCACAGCCAAAACAAAACATAGATAAGATGCCAATGGATAGACACAAATGTAAGAAGCCCAAAAAACGGTGTAGCTCTTATCTATATCATAGAGTAAGTATCCAGAGGGTGTAGCTCTTATAGTATATCATAAAGAAAGTATGCAAAGGGTGTATCTCTTATAGCATATCACAAAGAAAGTATGCAGAGGGTGGTAGGATACACAAGCAGAACATATTGTCCCTTCGAGTAGACATGATTTAATTGTAAAACATGAAACAATGCTTCTTCGGACCTCATGTGCACTGATGCAACTATTGTCAAGAACACCGTCAGTTCAAAACTTATCATCATGCAAGCAATGGGCCTATCTATTAGCTGCATGTAGTGCCTAAGGTAAAATCAAAAGGCCTTTTACTACCACCTTGCATGAAGAGTTTATATTCACACATGCGTACTGCTATATGAACCTGCCCATGTTGTCTAAATTAAACAACAAAGGCCACTAAGATGTGAACTGACTTCTCTCTAATCAGACTCTCTGGATACACGAAGAAGCATCGATAAATAATCACCGTTGGGAAGAAAATTAATCTAATACGGTACAACACATGCAGACAACACTGACTAATCGTAGGTCTGTGAATCGAGACAAACTATAAACAGCATGGTAGGCCAGAAGGAGAGACCAGAAAGTTATATAGAGCACATGCCCAAAGAAACTAAACCGAGCAGTTCATTGACTGAATAGGTAGCAAAGGCATGTACATCCAAATTCCATCAAATAAAACAAGCCAAAGGAGCTATAATCACTAAATTAGGAATCTAATTAACATAGTAAACGAACCTAAAGATGACAACCCGAAACAAGCAGGCCAAGTGGACAGAAATTAAGCAGCCTAACTCAAATGGACCAGATTAAACTGAAGCCTACATGCCTCAATATCACAACACAGGACGAGCAGGACCAACCGACAAATCAGCAGGCTATTGGTATAAAGCCAAAGATAGATAGTAAACAAAACAAAGAAAAGAACAAAAGCACCTAGAATCCATGTGCATATTATGAACAAAAAAACCTAAGGCCTAGCAGGATCCACACAAGGAACAAGAAGCACAACCCTATATTCCAGAAAAAAAACAATTAAGGAAGAAAGGAGACCACAGAAATCAAACCATGGAATAATACCCTTTGCCTCTCATTGGCCAGCCTGCACACAATAGACCAAATCTAACAGTGTACCCAAACAGACAAGACAATGAAAATAAACGTAAGCCTAGAGGAGCACAGAGAAGAAGAGGAAAAGTGGTCGACATGTGGATCCCTGGATGAAGACGCAGCTAGCTCGCACAGATTGAGCGAGGAACTGACGAGAAGAACGAGCGCCAGCACCTGATGGATCAATCCGCGGCAAAATCAAAGTCAAACTCACGGTTAAGATGCAGGCAATGACCAAGAACTGGGCAAAATCAAAGTCAAACTCGCCTGAGCTCTGCAGAATCGGAGATGGCACGCCTCGGCTCGTGCTCCTCCTACCAGAGGAGAAGGGCCGGAGAGACATGGACAGGAGGGCAGGTCGTGGAGATGGAGATTGTGCCCTCCGCGTGGATTTCCTCCTCTGCTCCGGCCATTGACGCACCCTCTGCAGGGTCGGAGCAGGAGGGCTCGGGAGCCGACCGCGTGCCCTGAGCTCGGCCTCCTCGTCGAGCAGGAGGGCTCGGGAGCCGATGGTCTGCCCTGAGCTCAGCCTCCTCGTCGGTTTCTAGGCCTGGGGGGAGGAGAAGGAGACAGCGGCGGCGTGGGGAAGCAGCTAGGGTTAGCGGGCTGAGGCTTCTGGGCAGCGGGCAGGGGTTGTTGCTTCTCCGGAGGAGGGGGCCTGTGGAGAGGAGAAGAGGTGGTCCGCCTCCCACCAACCACGGCGACGGCGGATGTGGAGGATGGCTGGCGGCGGCGGCTCGACAGAGAGAGAGAGAGAGAGAGAGAGAGAGAGAGAGAGAGAGAGAGAGAGAGAGAGAGAGAGAGAGAGAGAGAGAGGTGCGGGAGAGAGGAGAGGAGCGAGAGAGAGAGGTGCGGGAGAGAGGAGAGGGGCTGGCGTGAGCGGGAGAGGAGCGGCGGCTAGGTCATCTCCAGGCGAGCCATCGCCTTTTATACACCTCTAGGCGAAATGACGAAAATGCCCTCAGCGTGGCAACGAATTTACACGCGGTGGCAGGAACGAGAGGTAACTATTCATTGCAATAGTGTCATCGGTTCGATCCAGCGGCTGAGATCAATCCGGGGCGAGATCGGACGGTCCAAATCGCATCAAGCCATCCGATCCAACGGCCTGGAATCCAAATCGCTGAGAGCGTCCGGGAGTGACTAGATCCCTTATTTCTCGATATAGAATCCAAAGGAAAAGGAAAAGATAAAAAGTTGTGTCTTACACGTGCCCTAGACAAAACGACGGAAAATATCAGAAAAGGCCAACCCGACGGGGCACGGCCGCACGGCCGGACAAGCACGGGACTCTTCCCCGTTTTATCTTTCTCCGCCGCCGCCCGCCGCCGCCGCGGCCGCCACCACCAAGCCTCACGTCCAATCTCTGGCCGTATCTGCCAAACTCCAAAACCCCCAAACATGGCACTGAATTCAGCTACAATGGCGCATTCTCTCCGGTGCTGCCCAGCCGGGGCTGCGATCCGTCGATCGTTATCCACGCGCGCCGGCAGTTTCCTCGGATGCCCTAATTATAGCAGCGGTAGAATAACCTTGAAGATGGCTCGCGCTTCCCCTGCCGCCTCCGCCCCGGAACCTTTGCCGGCGTTGCCGCCTTTGCCGTGGTGGGCGGAGGACATGCTTGCGGAGGACGACGATTACTTCCCTCTCACGGACGTTGATCCGGCCGGACAGGGACGGGAAGAGCTGAGTGCTATATGGGGCGCGCTCGTCGCCTCCCCGCTCGAATCCACCTCCCTCGCGCTGCGCGAAATCGTGGCCGCCGGCAACGTCTTCCGCTGCCGCAGCTTCCATGCGGGCGTCCTCTCTGGTAAATAGAAGAACACTCCTTTCTTGTTTTCCCTGTCAAACATCGCGATAAGATAGCCAATTTGACCGTGATTGCCTCTGTATGGAGTATGGACTAGTCGACCACTCGTGTCATTGTCAAATCCACCGGAGTACCGACGGATTTGGCTCCAAATTTTACTTTGTCATTCACTGACATTCAATATGATCTGATACTGTAGTTTCAGCACTACTCTTTTTTTTTGGCACTTCAAAATTAGGATTATTACTAGCGCAAGGTTGTGAACAAGATTGTCAGATAAGCGTTTTAGACAGGAAACACACATCTCAACTTAGTTATGCTCTTTCTGTGAACAAGTAAATACAATTCTGAAGTCCTTACAAGCAGTGGACATGTTTGAGTAAGTTTCATGTCTTTCCTTGCAGGTGCATTGTTAGTACTCGCTGGTGTCTACCAGCTCTGGCAGGTGGCACCTACCCTTTTTCTGGACGTTGTTCTCGGATATATGTTCTACAAGTTAAGTGCTTTAGCAGCAGAGTTGAAAAGGAATGGCAGGGCAAATGATATTTGTGCACGAATACAACTAGGTGAGTTCAAAAACACCTCAATTTACATAGTAGCTTTTTTCAGTTTTCACGAATTTAATGTATATTATGTAAGACATAAGCATGTACATGAAAAAGGCATTATTCTGAAGAGCTCGACTATAAGGTTGTTTAATAACCGAAACTGTGCTCTAGTTAATTGTTCATGATACTTCAGAATATTCATCATCTGTGACACCAGCGATATCAATGTTTATGTAATCGTTTTCTAATGCTTCACCTATATATTTGCTGATTTGTCTCTAGCAAAGTAAAAAAAAAACTAGGCGGTAATTGTGTGTTTTGCCTCCACTTTCTGCTTTTCTGACCAAAGCCCACGCATAAGCGCAATTAAGTTCTAAGCGTTTTGCTATTGCCTAGAGCCTCGGCGCACCTTTTTTGACTATGACCTCTAGTCCCTGCTCTATTTACTGCTGTACGTAGTGTTTAACCTTTGTTGATATCGCAAGGTTTGTTTTTCCTGCAGTTCTTCTACTTATATTGTCTTTCAAGGACAACACTGCTTATCAGGTGCGATATTTCTCCTAGCAAACAGTTACAATGCTTTACACACTTTTCTAGGAAGGCTGTGCAATTACATGCTTCACTAATTAATACATTGTTCTGTGCTTGTGCTAGGGTTTCTACGGTGTTCTTGTGGATTTGATCTGGTTAGTATTTGAGCACAACACTAGCATTATCTGCTATATATGTTTTCAATGCATCATAGTTACAACTAGTGATTTTTTTACTCTTTTTTTTTACCTGTAGCTCATTAGTTAGGTGCTACAGAAATCAATGCAACTTTACTGCCGGAGAAGCCAACTCCTTTTGTTAACTGAAAGTTATTGACTGTTATGCTAAGTTAGTAAGTTACATACTTTTCTGACCGCCAACTATATCTTAGATCGTGGTGATCCAGTGCCGGCGGCCCATGTGGTAACATCTTCGCCGACGGCAGAAAAGTTGCACATCAACTGCTCGGTAGTTGTTGAGGCAGAAGACGAAATTGCACATCTCAGTTGAGACTGTCAGGGTTTATTAATAGTAGAGGGAAAGAAACTACAGAGACTTTACAAAGCTAGGATTACATTGATAGAGGGAATGGGAGTTAGAGGTATTAGGTGTTAATGAGAAACAGAGAGATTCTATACAAGCCTTTAAAAGTGGTCTTTTGCTGTCCTTGATATGACGAGTGATGAGATGCAAGCCTCTCTTGAATTGAACCTTCCATCTGCCGAAGCTAGGTGGCCTATGCTCAATGATAAATTCATTTTTCTCTTTCCAAATATTCCAAGCTGCGCATACTACCAGCTCAATGAAACACTGTCCCTGGAATAGAGCCTTGGTCTTATTGAAAGAGTCTGAGATCGAAGTAACTGTGTGGGGTTGGGGTGGGGAGGGGGCAGAGGCCGAGCTGAGCTTGGCAAAACTCCAACATTTTTGTGCAAAGCCACATTCAAAAAAGGGTGATCTCAGGACCCATGTAAATTTTGCGAGCACATCACACAAGTTAAAACAGAGTTTAGTTGCTAGTGACTTCTTCGCATCATTTCTCTAGTGTTTAACCTATACTTGAGAAGAAACCAAGCAAACCTTTTGCTTAGGTCGGCGGCTACTCTTCCACAGTTTCTGGAAAATGGAATCAAGCTAAACACCTTAGAACTGCACATACTGCCACCTCAATTTCACGAACCAATTCATGATCAGCATATTCTAATTCTTTAGATATAAATAGGCATTGTCCTGTGAGTTGCTATCTCGTTTAATGCTGATAGCAAATATAGCTACAGATCCATTATTTACTTAAAATTGATGGCATAAGGATAATGGTGCTTGTTGCTTCTTATTTTGTGAGAAAACAAGATTTGGTTTTGAAATTAGTAGCATGTTTGGGTTTTAAAATTAGGCGGCACCTGACTCTATTCAGTCAGTATGTGGATAAAGTTCCTACTTTACCAGCTTGATCTTATTAAAGAATGTAGGTGTTCAGTAGAAGAACAGTGTATATTGGGCAAATACCATTGCAAACCCACTTTAGAACATTAGCCCAGATTAGTCAATGAGAGTGTTGCTCCGTGGGCTAGCAGCTTTTGCGCTCACTAAACCCAGCTAGGTTTGAGTCCTGAACTCCCTGTGGGGTTGGTAGTTCTTCTAAATGAAAAGCCAGTCCTGAACTCCCAGATTGAGTTTTTATTTTTACCAATTTGAGTCTCCCTGACAGCTCAACATCAGCCTGACAGCGTTAACGCTCTGCTAACCCCTCTGTTTTAGTCTTTAGCCTTTTTTCTGTTGCTTCTTTCTTTTTTGCTAAGTTTGTAGTTTGTGGCGGTCGGCTTTTGTAGCTTGGTGACTTCTTGGCGTTCTTCTAATACAAAATACTACAAAATTAGATCTGCATTTGGAAAAAAAAAACATCGGAGTAGTCACCAGCTTCTTGTACAGTACTACAATTCTGAACTATTTCATTTATTTTCTGTAAGGTAATGATACTTAGAATGTAGAAATCTGTTGAATATGGACAAAGGCTCGATTTCCCACAAAGAATTCTAATTTTATTCTCTAAAATTTCCGCTTCCAACCTATAATTGTGCATTTCTTTTTACCATGCTTACCTTTTGTGTTGGAATTTGGAAATAATACTATGTTTTTTTTATCTCAGGACGCTTAATATATATCTATACATCATAACGGTTTACTATGAATTCGTCGGCATAAAGCACATCAGAATCTATTGGCTTGGGATTTACAGAACTCTGCGTACCAAAGGTGGACTGACAAAGGTGGTGAAGCTTACCATCCGTGATATGTTTGGATGGATCAATAAGTACCAGGATGATGCAAATGATGGGTGAAAAGGGATGACCCAAATGGATCGGTCACTTGTTTAGTCAGTTTGTTGCTAGCTTTGTTTGCCGCAACGAACTTATACTGTATTTATGCCTAAGTACATAAGTTTGGTATAACAATGAAATGTGCATGTAGGTATGGGACCTCTGTTGATGGTGAAATGTTCTGATGTGGGAGATTTGTACTCCTAGTTTATCTTGTAGAAATACCCCTCATCTTTTGATTGGCCGGTCCATGCATATTTGGATCCCTATTAGTCGTGGAATGCTCTCTCCCACGTAAGAAGAAAGTAGTATAATGGTGACATCGCTAACTCCTGCTCCTCCTGTAACAAATTAATTTAGCTGCGGACCGTCAACTTCAGTTACCTGCATGTTTAGGTTTGATATTGTTATTTATAATATCTTAATAAACAAAGTGTATCAGAGAAAAACTTGTAACTAAAACATTACTGAGTTCTTTAATATGATATGTGCTTGGAAATTCGATGGGCTGTTTTAAAATTGGTTCTTGGATTATATATAAACTTTACTTGTGTATTACCAGAAGGTATTTCTAAATTCCTCACTCCTCAAAACTTTGGATGAGAGAGTGAAACCTTTTATGAAGAAGCTAATATCAGTGAGCCAGAATGCTTTTATCAAAGGGAGGAACATTATGGATGCAGTGATGTCTTTGCATGAAATTTTACATGACGCTAGGGTGAGGAAACAACAAGGTGTGGTGTTGAAGCTGGATTTTGAGAAAGCATATACGAGGTTAATTGGAATTTTCTTTTCCAAAGTTTGATAGACATGGGTTTTAATGAGAAATGGATGGGTTGGTTTCAAACAATGGTGAAAGGGGGTACCTTGAATGTGAAGGTCAATGATATTATTGGGAGAAATTTTGGTAGCTTTAAAGGGGTGAGAACAAGTGACTGGCACATGAAGCCGTTGTAACATGTTAAAGAATGGTACAAAAGGCACAAGGGCAGATGACACCATCATCCTTATGCAGGATGAAGTGGAGGGTGTTAGGAACATGAAGTTGTTGCATCTTTTTGAACAAATGTCAGGATTGAAAATCAACTTTCAGAAGCGTGAGGTGATTATGGTGATATGTGATGAGGACAAGGGCAGTTCGTATGCTGATATGTTGAATTGCCAACATGGCTCATGACCCGTTAAGTACTTGGGAGTCCCTGTCTCTGGCAACAGACTGCATGTGGAGGATTGGGTGCCAACTGAAGAATGCATGTATAAAAGGATGGATCGTTGGGAGTCTGGAAATTTATCCTTGGGTGGGAGAGTTACCAGGATAGGTGCTTGCCCTACTAGTATGCATGTCTTTTGCTTCTCTATTTATAGATTCCCTGGTGGCTATGCCCGGGACGTGGCAAGTGGACGGGGAGCGCGGCACTCCCGCAGGCTGTTGCGGCAGCATCTCGGATGGCCGGGCCTTGGGTGCGGCAGTGCGTGGATGCGGCGGCGGCTGTGTGGCGAAGGTGGAGGGACGGGTCGGCGCGGCGTGATGGCGGGGCGGTTGGTGCCGGTTCTGTCAGATCTGGCGCCCGAAGTCGCGGGCTGTGGGCAGCGAGGGCCGGTGTTCTCTGTCGTGGCAGAGATGGCGTCGGCGTGGTGGAGGCAGTGGTGTGGTGGCGGTCCTTGTGCTCTTGTCGCATCACGGCAACGATCTGCATGATCGGTCCTCCTTGATCTGGCCATCAACGTGTTTCGAAACTACTGTAGGAGATCTTGCCCAAAGATAGCTGGATCGGATAGTATCCGGTCATGTGTGTCCATATCAGCCTGCATGGCTCCAGGAGGGCACGACGCGAAGCTCTGTTGTTTGTTGACATCATGGGACATGTCGGCATCTCGATTTCCATGGCACAAACAGCGGTCGAGAAAGCCTTGATGGCTAAGATCGGAGGATCAGTAAGGCAGAGGGCCCTTGAAGGTGATGGAGTCAGCCAGGTGTTTGATAACTTTCAGTAGTAGCGGTGTCAACTGGGGGCGGCGACATAGGGGGATTTCATTTTTGGTGGTACTCCTCGGGTGCCGAATCGTGACTTTCAGGATGGAAACCTAAGGTCTTACCTTTATTGGTTGTGCCTAACAATTGCCTTGTTGAAGGTATTGTTTTGAGAGCTCAGCCTTTCTCCAGGGTGAGAACCTATGATCTTGGATCGGGCGACTATGGCACTTGTGCACTGTTTCCTTCTTGAAGGCGTCGCTTTTGGAGACCTTTTATGTTTTTCGGTTGCTGCCTTTGGTGGTGGTTTGTGTGCTGCTGCTGAGAGGAGTTGATCACTGTGGCGAGGCCATTTTTGGTGGTGGTTTGTGTGCTGCTGCTGAGAGGAGTTGATCACTGTGGCGAGGCCATTTTTTTCCTTTCTTTTTTGCTTTGTTTTTAGGTTGTGTGCATCCTGGAGGTCTTTGTGATTTCTTGTTGGTGTAGAGGCTGGGTGTAATTGATATCTTCACGATATTAATATATTCCCCTTATAAAAAAAATATAGATTCCCTAAGACTAATTTGAGAAGAATTCATAAAGCCATCAGAAAATTCTTTGGGTAGGGAGGCAGCATAAAAATATATCATATGGTAAAATGGGCTCTAGTTTGTAGACCTAAGAGAAAAGGGGGCTTAGGGATCAAAGAGCTAAAGAAATTTAATGTAAGCCTACTTTGCGAAAGGTGGTGGAACTTGGAAAACAAAGAAGGCTTGTGGTAGGAAATTGTCAGCAAAAAATATAGCATTGGTCATGGGGGTTAGGCAGGTGAAATTCACTGCAAAGGACTCTCCATGCTGGACTGATTTGCTAAAGATCAGGGACGTATACCTGCAAGGGAGAAGAATGAAGGTGGTCAATAGAAAACAAACTGATTTTTGGAATGACTGTTGGGTTGGCAATGGAGCTCTACGAGCTCAATTTACTAATTTGTATGAGATTTTCCATGAACAGAAAATTTCCGTTAGACAAATGGCTGATATGAACTGGAATCTGAGTTTTAGGAGATGGCTAAGGGCATATCAAATGATCCAATTGAACAGGTTGAGACGAATACTTCTTCCTGTGAAAATCAGTGATAGGGGGAGGATATCCCTATTTGGACTTGGAGTAAGAAAAACATATCTGTTGTCAAATCTGTTACCATCATCTGTTTGATATGCATCTTGATAGTCAAACATTTGTGGAAGTTCCCTTTGAAAATCAAAATCTGGCCCCGGTTAATTTGGCATATTGATATAGCCACTAAAGACAACATGTTAAAAGAAAATGGACAGGTGACCAGTGTGTCAATATTGTCATGATAATGAAAGCATAACCCACATGTTCTTTGGTTGTTCTGCAACCAACTATGTTTGGAGTATGGTATGCAAATGCCTTGGTGCCGTTTCTAGGCCCACATGCTTTTCTCAATATTTCTGGTGGATCCCCAGTTTCTCCCCAATAGTAGAAATTACAAATTGTGGGAGTCCCTGCTTTGCGCTAGGCGATGTGGAAGCTCAGAAACATAGTCTGTTTTGATAACAAACTCGTTAGATTGCTAGCTAAGTTTGTTTGTTATGCTTGCTTCTCTTTGCGCTATTGGACATGCCTGCAAAATAATGGTGATCGAGTGATGCCGGAGCAAGGCTCAAATATGCTACAAAGGGTGGCTCTGGAAACACATGTTGGCCCTGTAGAGGAGCGAAGGGGGGATGTCCTCTGGCTAGAAGATGGCGGAGGGCAACAAGTTGCTGCTACAAATATGGAGCATGCGATGGTGGAAAATGCTGAGGAGGAAAACAATGCTTGATTCAGGGTAGCAGAGTGTGTGTGTGTGTGTGTGTGTGTGTGTGTGTGTGTGTGTGTGTGTGTGTGTGTGTGGGTTGGTGTGTGTGCGCCTGCGTGTGCCTTTTTGCTACGTTGTATGTGCATGTCATGTATATGCTTTGTTCCACCGTGGGGGTGTGTGGTTGTTGCCTCCTCCTACAATTCAACATCTTTGGTGGGCAGGAATAAAAAGAGGAACCCTTCAAGAAGACTTTTTGCCTCAAAGCATGGAAAGACATTTGCACTTCAAAAATGGAAGGAGGCTTGGGAATCAGAAATATACAAACAATTAATAAAAGCCTCATTCTTTCAGCGGATTGGAGAATTGCAGAACAACCACATAGCTTTTGGCACGCTTAAGACGAAATACTTTCCTGACACGTATTTATGGAGAGCGCTGAGGGAGTCCCGGATTAGGGGGTGTCCGGATAGCCGGACTATGACCTTTGGCCGGACTCCTGGACTATGAAGATACAAGATTGAAGACTTCGTCCCGTGTCCGGATGGGACTTTCCTTGGCGTGGAAGGCAAGCTTGGCGATACGGATATGTAGATCTCCTACCATTGTAACCGACTCTGTGTAACCCTAACCCTATTCGGTGTCTATATAAACCGGAGGGTTTTAGTCCGTAGGACGAACAACAATCATACCATAGGCTAGCTTCTAGGGTTTAGCCTCTCTGATCTCGTGGTAGATCTACTCTTGTACTAACCATATCATCAATATTAATCAAGCAGGAGTAGGGTTTTACCTCCATCGAGAGGGCCCGAACCTGGGTAAAAACATTGTGTCCCTTGTCTCCTGTTACCATCCGCCTAGACGCACAGTTTGGGACCCCCTACCCGAGATCCGCCGGTTTTGACACCGACATTGGTGCTTTCTCATTGAGAGTTCCTCTGTGTCGTCGCCGTCAGGAAGGATGCCTCATCCCGTCTTTAAAGATGAGACTGTTGCTAAAGAAGCTTTGGCTGTCGGCCAAACTCTCCGGCTAGGCGGTTTCCTTATGACCGCCTGTTCGGCCGCCGCGCCGACGATGACTTCTTGGGTCATCGAAAGCAATCTTCACGTTAACTCGGAGCTCGCCGAGCAGTTAGATCCGATGGAGCTCTCTTCCTTAAATGATCTCTTGGATCGCATCGCCGCCCTGGGAGTCGCTACTGACTATGATCAGATTGGGCCTAAACCTGATCTGAGAGAGATCAGCTCTCCCCAGGTTACCCACCACGTTGCTGTGGTGGAGGAACAATACGGCGACCCTTCTTCCATCCTAAAGACTAGCCACGTCCGGATTCCCAATCCCTCCATGACGGATTCCTGCGGAGGAGAGGACGTGACTCAAGCCTTGAACCTAAAGTCAGGCAACGGGCTAGATTCATTGGACAACATCCAAGAATCCAAGCTTCCAAGTTCGAAAGCTCCTCGGCCCTTAAGTCTCAGATTGGGCGCGGTTCCGGATTTAATTCCACCCGCCCACCCAAACATAAGCGACCTATCTCAAATTCGGCAAGAGCCTGCAGAAACAGTACATCATTACTGGGCCAGCTTCCTCCTGTGTAACGCCCCGGATACAACTTTCCATAATTGTAACTTCAACTCTTGCCTTTTCCGGAGATGTGATATGTTATTTCCTCCGTGGTTGGGTTTTGTCTGTTGTTTTGCATTGTGTTCATGTCATGCATCTCATCTCATAGCATCTTGCGCATTGCATCTGCATGTTTTCATAAAACTTGCACCCGTTCGTAGTTGCCGCGTCCCCCTTGCCTTCTTTGGCCGTTCCGAGACCAATCAGGTTTTCGCTTCCCTCTTGACCGTGACCACCTAACCTCTCTTGCCAGCTCGCAGCCCCCTCGCGCGCGTCCGAAAACCGCTCCGAACCCGAACCGGTCTGTCGTTACCGATGGATCCGGATCATCCCCAAACATCCCTAAATCATCATCGGTTTCTCGTTGGACTCTCCTAAGCTATTTATTCTCGTTCGTCCGATTAAAATCGGAGGGACCAAATGCCCCTCCTATTTACCTACTTGCTATATAAACAGATCAACCCTAGAAACTAGGGATCTTGTCCCATCCTCCGCCGCCGCCAGCCCACTGTCTCCTCCTTGGGATCCCCTCCCGATCCAAAACCACCCGCCACAGCCGCCACCGCTCCTCTTCAGTTTCCACGCCCAACCAACCAGTGCCTCCCCTGGATCTCGTCGTCCACCCAACCAGCGCAGCACGCCCGATCCCCTCGCTTCTTCACCAGCCCGCAGCTGCCTCCTCCTTCCTCGCATCTGAGCCCGAGGAGCCCCTGTACCGTGCTCCTCCCTTGCCCTTGCCTTTGCCGTCTCCAGCACTGCGCCGGCGAGCGCCACCGCCGAAGCTGCGTCATCCCTTCGTCATCGAGCACTAGCAGAACGAGCCCAGCCGCCGAGCTCAAGCTGCCTCGCCCGACCTTCCTCGTCGCCATCCCCGGCCAGCGCTGTCACCTAGACCTTGCCTCCGCCCCGGAACTCGCGCCACCGCCGGAGATGAGCATCCCTTGCCCGACCAGCAGGTTCCGTCGCCGCCCTCCTTCCCTGCCCTCCTCTGCTTTCTGCTCTCTCTCTCTCTCACGTAGTTCTCTTCCCTGTCGCCGTGGTCTTCAGCAGCTCCTGACGAGGATGGCGCCCTCCTGTCCGTCTCGAGCGTCAAGTCCCTCGCCTCTGCCAGATCCTACCCGGCGCCGCCATCCATCTTCCTCGTCGGAGTGCCCCGCCTTGGTTTGCCTCGACCCGACTCCTGCCTCCCTGATGCTCGTCGCCGAGCACCAGTGCTCCAAGCCCGGCCCTTCTGCAGCTCGCCGGTGAGCACATCCAGCCACCCAAGCCCGTGGTTCCCTCCTTTTTCTTCCCGTTTCTTCTCCCTGTATCTCTTCTCTGAATTCACTCGCTCTCTGAATTTCTTCACAGGAGTTGAGCCGCCGTCGTCCTGTTCGACTCCCACCATCAGGAACCATCTCCCCTCGTCAGATCCGGTGGATCCCCGCGCCCGCTCCCGACCACCTTCGCTCCGGACCCGTCCGCTCTGCCTCGTCATCGTCGGAGTCCAAGCCACGCCGCTGCATCCTCTGCTTCCCCTGCTCGCTGCGACCTGAAGCCGCACGCCTGCATCGATGGGGTCAGCGTTCTCGCTCCCGTTGACCAGCGCGTGGGCCAGCGCCTCCCCAAGGCCCAGCGCCCCTTCCAGCTTCCTGCTTCCCCTCTCCACCGACTGGGCTTGGCCCATGGTGAGCAATCAGCAGCCCCTCCTCTCTGTTCAGCCCTACAGTGCTCCAGATTCGGCCCAGTGTGTGTTTTTCCCTGCACTACGATTTTAGCATTATCCTGTGTTTTACAGTTTTGGCAGAAAAACCCCTAGTGTTCATGCATATAAAAACTCATTAACCGTGCATATAATAAAATGTTTTAAACATGTAAAATGCTTAGAATTTTGTGTAGACTAATTATCTGCTACTTTCATCCCATGTTAAAATGTTTAAAATGTTGTTTGTTTAATTTTGCTCAAATGCCATGTTAAAATGATTTATTTCATAACTAAATAACCGTAGCTCGGTTTTAAATAAACTTTATATGTAAATGGGGTGGAAAAATGCATAGATTAACTTGGTGCACTTTATTTTCCTGTTTAACAACAATAAAATATGATTTAGGACAGAACAGTACCAAATTTGAAATATGCACATGAGGATTTTCCGGAATTGTTGTTTGTTGTTCCGGCCTCATTTAAACTTGCCTAAATAGTTAGTTTACTTATGCTTCACCTCTTGCCATGTTTAACAACATTTAACATTGTTTGGTAGCTTAAACGAGATTAAACTAAATATGTTAATGTGGTGTTTTGTCAATATGCAACTCGTTGCATATTGAGTTCCACTTAACTTGTAGCTTTGTTTGTTGCATTTTCCCATGCCATGCCTCTTTAAACCGGACATGCATCATACTTGATTGTGCATCATGCCATGTTTATGCTTGTGCATTTACCATGTTGTTTGTTTCTTTCCGGTGTTGCTTCTTAGTTCCGGTAATGTTGCGATTGTGAGGATTCGTTCGACTACTTCCCTTCGTCTTCTTCATGGACTCGTTCTTCTTCCTAGCGGGATTTCAGGCAAGATGACCATCACCTTGGATCTCACTACTATCATTGCTATGCTAGTTGCTTCGTTCTATCGCTTTGCCGCGCTACCTATCTCTTGTTGCTCAAGCCTCACCAATTGCCATGTCAGCCTCTAACCTTTGTTACCCTTCCTAGCAAACCGTTGTTTGGCTATGTTACCGCTTTGCTCAGCCCCTCTTATAGCGTTGCTAGTTGCAGGTGAAGATGAAGATTGCTCCATGTTGGATTATGTTTATGTTGGGATATCACAATATCTCTTATATTATTAATGCATCTATATACTTGGTAAAGGGTGGAAGGCTCGGCCTTATGCCTGGTGTTTTGTTCCACTCTTGCCGCCCTAGTTTCCGTCATATCGGTATTATGTTCCCGGATTTTGCGTCCCTAACGCAGTTGGGTGATTTATGGGACCCCCTTGACAGTTCGCTTTGAATAAGACTCCTCCAGCAAGGCCCAACATTGGTTTTACCATTTGCCTCACCTATTACCTTTTTCCCTTGGGAGTCGCGCATCCCAAGGGTCATCTTTATTTTAGCCCCCGGCCAATGCTTGTCTAAGTGTTGGTCCAAACTAGAAACCACTTGCAGCGCCACCTCGGGAAACTTGAGGGCTGGTTCTAGTTGTACGTCTGCTCATCCGGTCGTGGCTCGAGGCGAGATCTGTGCTACTATCGGGATGTCGGCACGCGGGGAGGTCTTGCTGGTCTTGTTTTATTGTTGTCGAAATGTCTTGTGGCCGGATTCGAGACTGATCGGGTCTTCCGGGAGAAGGAATATCCTTCGTTGATCGCGAGAGCTTATCATGGACTAAGTTGGGACACCCCTGCAGGGTATAAACTTTCGAGAGCCGTGCCCGCGGTTATGTGGCAGATGGGAATTTGTTAATATCCGGTTGTAGTAAACTTGAAGTAAACTCAATACACCAACCGTGTGTGTAACCGTGATGGTCTCTTTTCGGGGTTGATCGAGAGGAGAACACGGTTTCTGGGTTATGTCTGACGTAAGTAGGAGTTCAGGATCACTTCTTGATCATTACTAGTTGACGACCGTTCCTTTGTTTCTCTTCTCGCTCTCATTTGCGTATGTTAGCCACCATATATGCTTAGTCGCTGCTGCAACCTCACCACTTTACCCCTTCCTTTCCCTTTAAGCTTTGCTAGTCTTGATACCCATGGTAATGGGATTGCTGAGTCTTCATGGCTCACAGATTACTACACCACCAGTTGCAGATACAGGTTTGCGATGATCATGACGCGAGAGCGATGTTGCTTGTTTTGGAGTTCTTCTTCTGCTTCTTCGATCAGGGGATAGGTTCCAGGTCGGCAGCCTGGGCTAGCAGGGTGGATATTGTTTGAGTTTCTGTTTATGATTCAACTGTAGTCGGATGTTGATCTTGTATGATGTATTGATGTATTCATGTGACATTGTATGCATTGGAGGTATCCCCACTATTATGTAATGTTGATGTAATGATATCCACCTTGTAAAAGCGTCTTCAAGATGCGCTTCTATCCTTGGTGGGACCTTCGAGTTCCTTTAGGATAGGGTCGCATCTTGGGCGTGACAAGTTGGTATCGAGCCTCGACCGACCATAGGAGCCCCCTTGTTTGTTGGTCGTTGTTGAGTCTAGAAGAAAACTATTTTGAGTCTTAGGATTATATATATCGGAGAGTAGGATTCTTTTTACTCCTCAGTCCCTTCATCGCTCTGGTGAGGCCTCCTGACGTAGATGTTTTGTCTTTCCTCTCCTCAAATTTCACGATTTTTTTTAGGATCACGCGGGTATCTTGGGATTGTTCCGATAGTCTTGTGACGAGAACATTGTTCTTGGTGCCTCCTGACATTTAGGGGTTGTGGCAGTGTCCCGGGGAGTTGAGCTCCGAGGTGTTGTCGTCACAATTTTATCGTTGCAGTTCTGGAATACCCGAGTTTTGCCGACATCGAAAATCTCTTTTATGCAGTTGTTGGTGAGATAACCTCGGCGCCACCCGATCTTGGGGAGTTCGGAGTATTGCCATAGCTTGTATAACGGATGCTTTTCGAAGGTTGAGGTACACGATTTCCGAAGGTTTCTTGGTTATGTGTTGACGGATGGATACAGCTGGATCTAGGTATTGTTAGTTTGGGTGATATATTTTGTGTCCCATGTATCCCCAACACCAGATTGCAAAACCAGAAAGTTTCGGGAGTTTATAGGTGGGAATTCAAGTAGCTCCAAGAATATCTTTCCGACAGATGCATGATATGGGATTGGGTAAATCTCTATCATATGTATTTGTTCCGGCTTATTCTGCAAGCCAAATGCTTTGTTTTGTTTTATTTGTGGTATTTGAGTTGCTTCGATGTCAATTGTTGAATCCATACTTTTCCTAAACGGTGTTCTCATATTGCTATGTGAATACTAATCCTTTTTGATCATCGAGGTCGTCATGTTAATTCTTTTCCCAACCGGCGTGCTTCTCTTCAAGCGGATCCGATCATTCAACATTTGCGAGATCAATTCTAAGTTTTCTCAACGGTGTTTGTTTCATCCATCCCAAGTTGTCTTTGTTTTCCCGCCCTCCCACCCCTTTTTCTTCAGGGACTTATATATTTTAATCAAGTATCCATTTATTCATGTGAAGTCTCTTCACTCTTTTCAATCAATGTTCTGATCCAGTGATCCCTCATGAAGATGCTCAACAGCTCCAAGTTCACCATTCTTCATTCTCGTATTCTTTTCCGGTGGATTTAACTCAAGCTTTCAGTGTTGATCATATTCCTTTCCTTGTTGCAAATGCTTTCTCTTGCCGATGCACCTCTTAATCATTCACTTCTTGCTATTCATTTGCTCTGGAGTGTTGAAGATATCTCAGAAGGCTCGTCTTTTTATTCCAGATCCGTTCAAGTTATTTTGAGGTTGTTATATCATTCAAGTCATTTAATTCTACCGGTGCAACCTTTATTTCAAGCAATCCTTCAACGATGTTTCTTTCGAGTGGGCCCTAACCCACAGGTCTTCCCAGGATCTTACCTGACTCTTCTAATTTTCCTGGATGTCACGACCGGATTTTCAATAAAAATCTTTATTGAACAACCGACCTATGAAGTCCAATATGAGGAAACATCCTTCATAACGGTTGACAAAACCTTGATACAATAAGCCAGTAGCATTACAATATTACAGGGGTCGGACTGAAGATGCCCAACCAATTATTACAAACATGCCGCTAATTATACATAGTGGCGGACATAACTCAAAGGTGTGGGGTGGAAATACTACTGACTCGAGATATGAGTGGTTGGTGGAATAACACAACGGGGTGGTTAATAAGACTACTGCACTAGCGGCTCATCGAGCGTCGAGGTGAGGCTCGATGAATTTATTTGGGTAGCGGAAGCGGATATATCACAATGACTAATCCAGGGTCGACGAGACTGGTGGGATTCCTCTAGGCGTCGGACTCGCTATCGAACTCTTCATCCATGAGATCGCCTTCACGAGATCGGCCAAATCAACAAGCCGGTGAGTACTATGAAAGTACTCGCAAGACAGTTCGGACAAAAGATATAAAAAATGAATGCATGAATGCGACATGGTCAATCTTAACATTTGCTCAATTAAAATAGTATAGCAAAATAATTGAGAAGGGAATCGGCGGTAGTCCGCTCAAAAACCCAAAGAAGATAAACTCAAAACCGATCGGTGTGCAGGCGGCGCCTCGAAGGGTGAATAAATAAGCAAAACATGCCACGATCGAGCGTCGGCGACACCTCATAAAGGGCTTATATTAAAATAAAAATACATGCGTGCCGCAGTCGGACGTCTGAGCGACATCACAGAAAGGGCTTATAATGAAAGTAATAGCAATGCCGCAGTCGGACGTCTGAGCGACATCACAGAAAGGGCTTATAATGAAAATAATTCACAACAATGCCGCAGTCGGACGTCTGAGCGACATCGCAGAAAGGGCTTATAATGAAAATAATTCACAACAATGCCGCAGTCGGACGTCTGAGCGACATCGCAGAAAGGGCTTATAATGAAAATAATTCACAACAATGCCGCAGTCGGACGTCTGAGCGACATCGCAGAAAGGGCTTATAATGAAAATAATTCACAACAATGCCGTAGTCGGACGTCTGAGCGACATCGCAGAAAGGGCTTATAATGAAAATAATTCACAACAATGCCGCAGTCGGACGTCTGAGCGACATCGCAGAAAGGGCTTATAATTCATTATTCATAACTGACAAGATATAGTGCTCACGGAAAATATTCATCACAAGACAATAAGCGGTTTAGTCCGTTCATAGGAAAGTAAACATTAAATACTCAAATGGTTCTCAGGGGTTTCCGTCACTGAGACTGACACTTGACAAGATGAGATGATCACGGTACTTGGACATGAATAAGATGAGTTCAAGAATTTTGACTCTGCAGAGTTTGTACCAAAATTGTCCACAACCAACGGATTTCCGTAGCCACGAAGGACTAGTTCTGTTTACGGTATTTCAGAGGAAAACACAACTAGCTAGTACACACCCATCACACCTCACGTTGCCAGGAATCACCCTAGACAGCGTTTAATAAAAACTTTGAGGCAGGGAGATCACAATCTCGAATAGCATGGGATCAAATTTATGTACGCGCGCTCTAAGGGGTGCCCCCCTCTCGGTCCCAACCGGAAACACCCATGCCCCCTGACCGGATGAAAGGCTTTAATCCAGGGCCATGGAACCTTCATCCCGGCCTCTCAATTTGGTGTGTACTAGGAAGTGGTTTGCAACCTACTAAGCCGTATCCCTTGCGGGAAACAGGTGGTAATACGGAAAGGAAGACGGACGGGAGACTGACCGATTTATGTTGACACAGGGTCAGCGACATGGCATAAGCCTGGCATGCTACAACACTGCCATCTTACCCATACTCATGCCAACTCATGGCCATGCAACAAGTTTCCAACAACTCACGGATTTACCGAGCTCATTTTCCTCAATGCTCACGAGATAAACCATCATCGAAAATGCTCATGAACGTGCCATGATACAAAATTAATGCAAACATGCTCAGACACTCATCATATCAAAAGTTCAAACTTTGCTTGCCTGGTTCAGATTAGTCGGGGTCTAGCTCGGCGAAGTTCGCGGTTCCGTCACCTCCTCCAGAACCTACGGTATAGCGAAAAGGCGTACTAACATGAAAACCAACGCGTGCATAAAAGTTGTTCCAAAATTTTTCCAAATAAATACCATAAAAAACTAGACAAAATTATAAGACTGTCAGAAAAAGAATCACTCAAAAATCACTTTTTATTAAAAAGTTATAAGGGTTTCTGTCCAGGACTCATCTGTAATAAACGAAAAAGTTCGAGGGTTTAGCGAGAAAATAGAAAACGGTTCGAATAGAAACGCGCAAGCCCACAGGGAAAACGTACTCTGCCCGAAGGCGCCAATGGAAAACGGTTCGCGGGAAAAGAAAGAGAGGCTGACATGGGGGGTCCACATGTCAGGTTTGAAAGACCTCGCCGGCGCCCGAAGGCTGCGGTGGTCGTCGGCGTCGAACCACGGCGAGTCAGGGAGATCGGAGTGTACCAAGAGTATCAGCGTGTCCTTCCGCGTCGGTGGGTGGTGGACTTGGGCGTCGGGGAACACCACGTCGACGGCGACACTTTCTCCGGCGGACGGCAGCTCGGGCGATGGTGGGGAACTCTGGTGGTGTGCTGCAAACTTGAATTGAAGCGCGGGTCAAGGAGGGATGTACTAGGGAGCTCTTGGCAAGAGATGGGAGGCGAGGCGCCGCACGGGAGTGAATCGAGCTGGATCCCGTGGCGGGTCGCGGTGGCGGAGTCGAGGAAGGAGACTCCTCGGGGCTCTTCTGATGGCTAAGGCAGGGTCTTGGTGAAGTGCGAGGTGGTGTGTGCGAGGCGAGCTCGGGGCTCCTTTTATAAGCGATCCGGCGGTGGCGTGAAACGGACTTCTCGGCGATGGTTCTGGCGGCGCAGAGCTTGGTCGGGAGGTTTAGGGAGTGGGGCGTCGGCGTGGAGTTCCACCGGTTCCGTTCGGCGTTAAACAAGCTTGGATTAGGAGCCACAGGTGGATTCGGCGAAGCAGGCGGCGGGCCCGTCGGCGGCAGAGTGCGCCCTGTGCTTGCCGACCCACGGCGGCGGTGCTGCGGGTGCGCTGGCATGCATGAGAGCCCGCGCGAGGGCTAGGCGCAATGGGCGGCGCAGAGCGGCGTTGCGAGCGGGCGAGCTCCGTTCGGCCGCCACGGGTGGCCACCAGCTACGAGAGGCTGCGGCGTTGAAGAAGCTCACCGCCACCGATGCTTGCGTCCGTCCAAGCGTCGTCGGGTGCTCTGGCCAGGGAAGAGGTCGTTTGCAAAGCGCCAGGGTGCAGGCGTCGGTGCCAATACTCGGCAAAACGACAATCAAACTCTGAACTTTACGAAAGTGCAGAGAACAGTGCGGCCAAGTGTTCGATGAAATGAATTTGGCATGTGTTAAATTTTTCTTGAGCTGATCTTTGGTGTGGTGGTCTCTCATTGCATCTGAGGGCTGCCTGTATTTTGGTAGAATTTTTGGAGTAGTGTAGATATGAATTTCACCAAATTTGGCAAATCTGGTCCAAACTTGCAGTGAGTGAAATTTGAAATATTTGAAAAGAAGAAGAGTGGATCAAGATGGTTCTGGGTTGTGGGTACCAAGGACTATCCAAGGGAGTTGGTTTGAGGTCAAAAATCAAGAGCATTAGGGTACTTGCTTTGCAAATCACTTAGGCTCAAAAGAAAAGACAGAAATATTTTGGGAGAAGAAATAATTGGAATAAAGTCCAAAAATGGATTTAACTTGTTTGGACAGAATGTTTGGATTGCCCTAAAGTGGAAGGAGGGGTTTTGGGACAAATTTACCACAAGAAGCATGGTAAAACCAAGGATGGATCAAAACTAAAGAATAGCCCAAAACCAAAAAGGTTTCTTTTTAGAAGAAAAATAAATCCAAGAAATGCTTTTTGAGAAGAAAACTCAGAAGAGAGGTTTTTAAGAAGGGTTTAAATGACCTTCTTCAAACCAAGCAAGGCTTTTGCTGAAAACAAAAACAACAAAAAATTTGGAGTGTCACAGCACCTACCCCCTTAGGAAAAATCTCGTCCCCGAGATTCCAGTTGATTTTCAAATAATTGTGGGTGCTCTGTTCGAAGGAAATCCTCTCTTTCCCAAGTGGCTTCACTTTCGGTGTGGTTGCTCCACTGAACTTTGAAGAACTTGGTGGTTTTCTGTCGGGTTCTCCTTTCTGACTCTTCCAAGATTTTTATCGGATGCTCCCGATATGTAAGATCTGGTTGCACGTCAATGTTTTTATGGGGTACTTGCTTCTCTGGGTTGCTTACGCACTTCCTCAATTGGGAGACGTGGAATACGTCGTGGATGTCGGATAATTCTTCGGGTAAGTCTAGCTGGTAGGCCATCGTGCCTCTTCGTGCTACTATGCCGAAAGGCCCGATGAATCTCGGTGCTAGTTTTCCTTTAATCTTGAATCGGTGCAGGCCTCTCATGGGTGATACTCGTAGGTACACAAATTCACCGGGTTCAAAATGGACTCCACGATGCTTCTGATCGTAATAACTCTTTTGTCGACTTTGGGCTGTCTTGAGCGGTCCTTAATTACCTTGACCTTATCCTCGGCCTCCTTGAGCAGGTGCTGGCGAAGATGTGACTGTCTCCGGTTTCCGACCAATTTAGCGAGTACGACATCTTCGTCCGTCTGAGCTTCAAATGGTGCCATTGCAGGCTGGACTGATACTGTTGTTATATCACGAATTCTGCGTATGGTAAGCTCTCCTCCCAACTGGTGCCATAGGTGAGGACACATGCTCTCGGCATATCTTCTAGAATTTGATTTACTCGCTCGGTCTGCCCATCACATGCAGGGATGGTATGCGGTCTTGAATGCCAGCTGAGTTCCCAGAGCTTGTTGTAAGTGATCCCAAACCGGAGGCAATTGAGTGCCTCTGTCAAAGATTATTTTCTTTGGGACTCCATGTAGGCAAACGATACGGGAGAGGTAGAGCCTAGCAAGCTTCTGAGTGGTGTGTGTTGTCTTCACGGGGATGAAGTGAGCTACTTTAGTCAGTCTATCTGTGATTACCCATATGGCATCATGTCCGTGTCGTGACCGAGGTAGTCCAACAATAAAATCCATTCCAATCTCGTCCCATTTCCACTCGGGTATCTTATTCGGTTGCAATAGTCCGGCCGGTTTCTGGTGCTCGGCCTTGATGCGTTGACAAGAGTCACAACATGCAATAAGCGTGGCTATGTCTCTTTTATAGCATGCCACCAAAATGTTTCTGAAGATCTTTGTACATTTTGTTCCTCCGGGATGGATTGAATATGGGCGGTGTGGCTTTCAGCCAGGATTTGCTGTTTAAGGTCATGGATATTTGGTACGCAGAGCCTATTCCGTACCACAATATTCCTTGCTCATCGATCTGAATTTTGAGGCCTTGCCCAATTTCATCTTCGCTTTATGCCTTCAATGCTGGGGTGTCCACGTTGAGCCTCTTTAACCTTCTCCATCGGGTAGGCTGTACTTCTAAGTTTGACACACTGCCTTGGTGACCACCATCGGTTGAGCCTTGCGAATTCCTCCTGAATTCAGGTCTTAAGTCTGGCATCTTGTCGTTATGCATCTTTGGGGTTCCGACTCGGGCGTCTGCTACAACATTTGCTTTGCCGGGTGGTAGTGGATCCCAACATCATAATCCTTTACTAATTCCAACCAGCGTCGCTGCCATAAATTTAGTTCTGGTTGTGTGAAAATATACTTGAGGCTTTTGTGGTCGTGTATATTTCTAGCGATTACCAAGTAGAAAGTGTCTCCATTCCTTGAGTGCATGTATCACTGCTGCTAACTCCAGGTCATGGGTAGGGTAATTTTCCTCATGCTTGCGAAGCTGTCTGGAAACATATGCAACAACCTTGCCTTCTTGCATTAATACGCACCCGAGGCCCTTTCGAGATGCGTCACAAAATACTTCAAAATTCTTGTGTATATCTGGCACAATTAGGACTGGTGCTGTCGTCAGTTTCCTCTTTAGTTCTTGGAAAATTTTCTCACAGGCTTCCGTCCATTCAAACTTCCTGTCTTTCTTGAGTAGTTGCGTCATTGGCTTTGCTATGGTGGAGAATCCTTCAATAAATCTCGGTAGTATCCTGCCATTCCCAAGAAACTTCAGACATCTGTCACCTTTGGCTGGTGGCTTCCAGCCAAATCACGGCCTTGACTTTTTCGGGTCTCTGGCGATACCTTCTTGAGTTAGTCGTGGCCCGGAAAACCTACTTGCTTTAGCCAAAATTCACACTTGCTGAATTTGGCGTACAACCGATGTTTCTGAGTTCCCTAGTACAATCCGGAGATGTTCAGCTTGTTCTTACGGTGTTTTGGAGTATACCAGAATATCATCGATAAATACCACAACAAACTTATCCATAAACTTCATGAATACTTTGTTCATGAGGTGAACAAAATATGTGGGGGCGTTTGTTAGTCCGAATGGCATCACGGTGAACTCGTACAATCCGTATCTGGAGGTGAAAGGCGGTCTTGGGAATATCCTCGATTCGTACTTTCAGTTGATGATATCGAACTCAAATCAATTTTGAGAACACCTTGGCCTTAGCGAGTTGATCGAATAAATCATTTATTCGCGGCATCGGATATTTGTTCTTGATTGTGACCATGTTTAGCGCTCGATAGTCTATGCACAATCTCAGTGTTCCATCCTTCTTTTTGGTGAATAAAATTGGTGAACCCCAAGGTGAGGAACTGGCTCGTATGTACCCTTTTTCCAATAGTTCATTTATTTGCTTCTTCAGTTCCACCAATTCGGAAGGTGCCATTCGGTATGGTTTCTTGTATATGGGAGCGGTTCCGGGTGCTAGCTCAATGCTGAATTCTATCTCTCGATCTGGTGGCATGCCTGGTAGTTCTTCGGGGAATACATCTGGAAATTCACACACTACTGGAACTTTGCTCAATTCAGAAATATCCACCTTGTTCAATCTCGGTTGCTTGGATATTTTTCTTTCCTTGGCTGAAACTTTTATGGTCTTCCCGTGGTGATGGGTGAGAATTACGGCCCTGTTGAAGCAGTCAATAAAACCTTTGTTGGTGGTTAACCAATCCATCCCTAAGATGACATCCAGTCCTTTATTTTCCAATACGATAAGATTTGCGTGAAACTTCAACCCTTCAAACTCGATAACCACACCACGGCAATAATTCAGGGTAACTTGCTTAATTCGGGGACTTGGCGATCATAGATTTTCCCAAGGGAAGCATCGAAAAATTATTTTGCAAAGCAAAACTTTTGAAACGAGCAGTGAAGCTCGAATCAAACAAAACCATGGCAGGTATTGTGTTGATAGGAAGCGTGCCGATCACGATATCTGGGGCATTTTGTGCTTCCTCTTTGGTCATGTGGTTCAGATGACCCTTCCTGTGGTTGTTATTTGGGTTGAAATTGTTGCGCTTTGGTGCCGAATTATTTCTTCCGTTGTTCGGCTTTGGGGTCGAGTTCCTTGGCTTGGGGCATTGCTTGGCATAGTGCCCTTCTTCTCCACAAGCGTAACAGGTAACACCTGGGCGGTATGTGAACTCCTTGTCCCTGGCGTGGAAATTCTTGATTGGGCGTGAGACGCTTGTCGTGGGTTTGGGTGTCCAGTTCTTCTGAACATCTGTCTTGCTGCGGTGGTTGCGGGTGTGTTTAGTCTGGTCCCTCTTCCGTTTGCGGAAATCTTCTAAGCTGCGTCTCTCATTTTCCAAGGTAATGGCCTTATCCACCAGCGTCTTAAAATCTGGAAATGTGTGTACGACCAATTGACATTTAAGCGCGGTGTCGGACCGTCTAGGAATTTCTCCATCTTTTGTTTTCTGACATACGCTCCTCGTTGGCGTAGCGAGACAGCAGGGTAAACTGACTATTGTATTCTGACACTGTCATTGTCCTTTGCTTGAGGTCATCAAATTCTCTCTTTTTGATTTTCATAAGACTCTTAGGAATATGTGCCCCACGAAAACCTTCTTTAAATTCCTCCCATGATATGTTATTTTCGTTGGGGTGCATGTGCAGGAAATTTTCCCACCACGATGCGGCTGCTCCAGTGAGATAGTGCGGAGCATAAAGTACTTTCTCAAGGTCTGAACACTGGGCGATAATTAATTTTCTCTCCATGTCTCGAAGCCAGTCCTCGGCCTCAAGAGGTTTGTCAGTGTGAGAAAATGTTTGGGGACGTGTCTTCTGTAGCTCAGACAATTTTGATTGCTGCTGATACTGTCCACGGTGACTTCCCATATTGATGACTTGGTTCAGTAATTCCTGATGTTGTTGCTGACTTTGTTCATAAAGACGGCACATTTGGGAAAATGCCGTTTCACCGTCCTGCTGACTTGTCTGTCCCTGTGTGAAATTGTTGCCTGGGGGTGTGCCATAATTTTCCTCTGTCGGAGTTGGCATGGAGCGCGTCCAAGGACGAGACATAGTTCACTCTGGGGATATATTTTAAAACACTCATAAGAAAAGGAATTGAGCATAAAAATCAATAAATTCAAGAAGATGCAAAATTTGCAAATGCCCCAAGATTTTTCAAGAGAAAATACGTTTGCGCACGAAGAAGGACCGTTCATTACATATCTTACACGCAAGCAGTAATTATACAATACATCACTCAGGATATGCGTACATAAATCCTGACATGTTATTTAGTCTAGTGCACTTCTCCAGATCCTACATGATGCAAAACAAACTACTTCTCACAGCCTATTTACATATAAACATATCGCACAAGTCGGTACATCGCATGGCGCTAAGCGCACTTAGTCGGAGATGGTAAGGATTTCCCTTGGCCTGCCAAGGGTGAGGCGAGAGGGCTGGGGACTCAACCTCCTCCTCGAGAGATAGGCTCCAGACGAGAGGTGCTGCTTGCGGAGTTGGTGGAGCAGGTGCCTGTCTTGGGACAACTCGAATCTGGCGGGCACGAGGGTGGTGCAGAACGAACCGGAGTAGGCGCAATGGCGTGGTTGAATTCCTCCGTGGTAGGCAGGCGGCGAGTAGCGGTGCGAGCAGTAGGAGCGAACGATGATGATGACGAGGCGAAGGTCGGTGGTGGTGCACGCAGGAGCTCCCTCCTGTTGGCGGTACAGCCATGGACTGAGTCCATGCGGGCAGCTACAAAGTCGTCCACCAGGTTGTCGAAGGCTGCCTCCAAAGCCCGAAGATACTCGATGAGCATCTCAAAAGCTTCATCCCGTTCTCCTCTGGGGCAAGAGAACACGTAGTGGCAGGTGTATGGCACGTGACATGGCAGGTAGCGGTAGCGACGAGTCTTCATCGAAGGCAGGATATCCCTGAGACGGGCTATCGCCTCATGGGCTGCCATCTGTAGCGCGTGCTTCACTGTGGGCATGGCTCTCCCCACGAACCGGTAACGCTCAACTCGTCCTCTCTTGAATTCCACCGCGGCTTGGTGCATGGTTAGACGGTCATTGACCTTGTGCTGAGAGAGAGAGAAGATCGGGCGCATCTGCCCCATTGCGACTTGGGCGATGAAGGAGAGAAGCTTGACAAACCCATCGGGCATGTTGGCGAACATTTGTGACTCGCAGTCGTTGCTGGCCATCTACAAAAGTAGACAAAAATCCTGAGAAGTCAAATCATAAATTCATGCTGACTGTCATAAATTGACTACATTTGTAAAAATAATAAATAGCTCTACTATGCTAATAACCGATTAGCGATCGCACCTAGTGGCTTCCTACAGTCAGCCTGGCTCTGGTACCAAGCTTGTCACGACTGGATTTTCAATAAAAATCTTTATTGAACAACCGACCTATGAAGTCCAATATGAGGAAAAATGCTTCATGCCGGTTGACAAAACCTTGATACAATAAGCCAGTAGCATTACAATATTACAGGGGTCGGACTGAAGATACCCAACCAATTATTACAAACATGCCGCTAATTATACATAGTGGCGGACATAACTCAAAGGTGTGGGGTGGAAATACTACTGACTCGAGATATGAGTGGTTGGTGGAA
The DNA here is from genome assembly GCA_021605205.1 of Aegilops longissima. Taxonomy (NCBI): domain Eukaryota; kingdom Viridiplantae; phylum Streptophyta; class Magnoliopsida; order Poales; family Poaceae; genus Aegilops; species Aegilops longissima. The sequence goes on from CM038677.1 coordinate 799,726,989, forward strand.
TAACACAACGGGGTGGTTAATAAGACTCTCAGATTGGCGGCTCATCGGCGTCGAGGTGAGGCTCAATGAATTTATTTGGGTAGCGAAGCGGATATATCACAATGACTAATCCAGGGTCGCTTACGAGACTGGTGGGATTCCTCTAGGCGTCGGACTCGCTATCGAACTCTTCATCCATGAGATCGCCTTCGTCGACATCGGCCAAATCAACAAGCCAGGTGAGTACTATGAAAGTACTCGCAAGACAGTTCGGACAAAAGATATAACAAATGAATGCATGAATGCGACATGGTCAATCTTAACATTTGCTCAATTAAAATAGTATAGCAAAACATTTGAGAAGGGAATCGGCGGTAGTCCGCTCAAAAACCCAAAGAAGATAAACTCAAAACCGATCGGGTGTATGCGAAGTCGGCGCCTCGAAGGGTGAATAAATAAGCAAAACATGCCACGATCGGGCGTCGGCGACACCTCATAAAGGGCTTATATTGAAATAAAAATACATGCATGCATGCATCGGACGTCTGGCGACATCACGAAAAGGGCTTATAATGAAAGTAATAGCAATGCAGCGATCGGACGTCTGGCGACATCACGAAAGGGCTTATAATGAAAATAATTCACAACAATGCCGCGGTTGGACGTCGGCGACATCGCAGAAAGGGCTTATAATGAAAATAATTCACAACAATGCATGATCGGACGTCTGGCGACATCGCGAAAGGGCTTATAATGAAAATAATTCACAACAATGCCGCTGTCGGACGTCGGCGACATCGCGAAAGAACTTATAATGAAAATAATTCACAACAATGCATGATCGGACGTCTGGCGACATCGCGAAAGGGCTTATAATGAAAATAATTCACAACAATGCCTGAGTCGGACGTCTGAGCGACATCGCAGAAAGGGCTTATAATTCATTATTCATACCTAACAAGATATAGTGCTCACGGAAAATATTCATCACAAGACAATAAGCGGTTTAGTCCGTTCACAGGAAAGTAAACATTAAATACTCAAATGGTTCTCAGGGGTTTCCGTCACTGAGACTGACACTTGACAAGATGAGATGATCACGGTACTTGGACATGAATAAGATGAGTTCAAGAATTTTGACTCTGCAGAGTTTGTACCAAAATTGTCCACAGCCAACGGATTTCCGTAGCCACGAAGGACTAGTTCCGTTTACGGTATTTCATAGGAAAACACAACTAGCTAGTACACACCCATCACACCTCACGTTGCCAGGAATCACCCTAGACAGCGTTTAAGAAAAACTTTGAGGCGGGGAGATCACAATCTCGAATAGCATGGGATCAAATTTATGTCTGCAGCGCTCTAAGGGTGCCCCCTCTCGGTCCCAACCGAAACACCCATGCCCCTGACGGATGAAAGGCTTTAATCCAGGGCCATGGAACCTTCATCCCGACCTCTCAATTTGGTGTGTACTAGGAAGTGGTTTGCAACCTACTAAGCCGTATCCCTTGCGGGAAACAGTGGTAATACGGAAAGGAAGGCAGACGGAGATCGACCGATTTATGTTGACACAGGGTCAACGACATGGCATAAGCCTGGCATGCTACAACACTGCCATCTTACCCATACTCATGCCAACTCATGGCCATGCAACAAGTTTCCAACAACTCAGGGATTTACCGAGCTCATTTTCCTCAATGCTCACGAGATAAACCATCATCCAAAATTCTCATGAACGTGCCATGATACAAAATTAATGCAAACATGCTCAGACACTCATCATATCAAAAGTTCAAACTTTGCTTGCCTGGTTCAGAGTAGTCGGGGTCGAGCTCGGCAAAGTTCGCGGTTCCGTCACCTCCTCCGGAACCTACGGTATAGCGAAAAGGCATACTAACGTGAAAACCAACGCGTGCATAAAAGTTGTTCCAAAAAATTTCCAAATAAATCCCATAAAAAACTAGACAAAATTATAAGACTGTCAGAAAAAGAATCACTCAAAAATCACTTTTTATTAAAAAGTTATAAGGGTTTCTGTCAAGGGACTCATCTGTAATGAAACAGAAAAGTTCCAGGGGTTTAACTGAGAAAACAGAAAATGGTTCGAATAGAAACGCGCAAGCCCACAGGGAAAGCGTACTCTGCCCGAAGGCGCCAATGGAAAACGGTTCGCGGGAAAAGAAAGAGAGGCTGACATGGGGGGTCCACATGTCAGGTTTGAAAGACCTCGCCGACGCCCGAAGGCTGCGGTGGTCGTCGGCGTCGAACCACGGCGAGTCAGGGAGATCGGAGTGTACTAAGAGTATCAGCGTGTCCTTCCGCGTCGGTGGGTGGTGGACTTGGTCATCGGGGAACACCAAGTCGACGGCGACACTTTCTCCGGCGGACGGCGGCTCGGGCGATGGTGGGGAACTCGGTGGTGTGTTGCAAACTTGAATTGAAGCCTTGGTCGAAGGAGGGATGTACTAGGGAGCTCTTGGCAAGAGATGGGAGGCGAGGCGCACGCGGGAGTGAATCGAGCTGGATCCCGTGGCGGGTCGCGGTGGCGGTCGAGAAGGAGACTCCTCGGGGCTCTTCTGATGGCTAAGCGGGTCTTGGTGAAGTCACGAGGTGGTGTGTGCGAGAGCGAGCTCGGGGCTCCTTTTATAAGCGATCCGGCGGTGGTCGTGAACGGACTTCTCCGGCGATAGTTCTGTGCGCGAGAGCTTGGTCGGGGAGGTTTAGGGAGTGGGCGTCGTGGAGTTCCACCGGTTCGGTCGGCGTTAAACAAGCTTGGATTAGGAGCCACAGGTGGATTCGACGGAGCGGGCGGCGCGGGCCCGTCGGCGGCAGAGGGTGCGCCTGTGCTTGCCGGGCCACAGCGACAGATGCTGCGGTGCGCTGGCATGCATGAGGCCAGCGTGGGGCTAGGGCGCAATGGCGGCGCAGAACGGCGTTGCGAGCGGGCGAGCTCCGTTCGGCCACCACGGCTGGCCCTACAACCGCAGAGGCTGCGGCGTTGAAGAAGCTCACGCCACCGGCGCTGCGTCTGTCCAAACGTCGTCGCGGTGCTCTGGCCAGGGGAAGAGGTCGTGCGCATAAGCGCCAGGTGCCGCAGGCGATCGGTGCCAATACTCGGCAAAACGACATCAAAACTCTGAACTTTCTGAAAGTGCAGGAACAGTGCCGGCCAAGTGTTCGATGAAATGAATTTGGCATGTGGGAAATTTTTCTTGAGCTGATCTTTGGTGTGGTGGTCTCTCATTGCATCTGAGGGCTGTCTGTATTTTGGAAGAATTTTTGGAGTAGTGTAGATATGAATTTCACCAAATTTGGCAAATCTGGTCCAAACTTGCAGTGAGTGAAATTTGAAATATTTGAAAAGAAGAAGAGTGGATCAAGATGGTTCTGGGTTGTGGGTACCAAGGACTATCCAAGGGAGTTGGTTTGAGGTCAAAAATCAAGAGCATTAGGGTACTTGCTTTGCAAATCACTTAGGCTGAAAAGAAAAGACAGAAATATTTTGGGAGAAGAAATAATTGGAATAAAGTCCAAAAATGGATTTAACTTGTTTGGACAGAATGTTTGGATTGCCCTAAAGTGGAAGGAGTGGTTTTGTGAGAAATTTACCACAAGAAGCATGGTAAAACCAAGGATGGATCAAAACTAAAGAATAGCCCAAAACCAAAAAGTTTTCTTTTTAGAAGAAAAATAAATCCAAGAAATGCTTTTTGAGAAGAAAACTCAGAAGAGAGGTTTTTAAGAAGGGTTTAAATGACCTTCTTCAAACCAAGCAAGGCTTTTGCTGAAAACAAAAACAACAAAAAGTTTGGAGTGTCACACTGGAACTATTCTCAAATTCTTTTCAAAGTTTGACATAAGAATGAGTTATCATCAGTCAAATGTCTTTCTCCAAGATCTTCCAAATTCTTTTCATCGTTGGTTCAACCTTTCTAATTTTCATCCCGGAGTATCTCAACAATTCATGGTGATGTTTCTCATCGTCATTCTCAACATTTGAACACCGAAGAAGAGTTTCTCTTAAATCTTGCTCCATTCTCTTCAAGATTCATGGTTCTAGCTTGATGCCATCCTCTCATAATTGTTTTCGATTGTGGGAATTCTTTTCACCCATCCGGAGCTTTTCATGAGTTGTTTCCATTTCTTTCCTCCGAAGGCCATCATGTCATAATTCTTCATTCTCAGCGTGTAGCTACCGTTTTCCAAATCTTACCGGTGAATCGTTCAAATATCCTCTAATCGGTTCATGATCTCTTCATTCTCTTGTATCTAAATTCTCTCAAGCATCTTCATTCGTTTTCCAATTCTTCCCGGTGATTTGTGCCTTTGCTACGTTCATTTTCAATTCATACGGTGGTTCGTTCAATATTTCTTTTCCTTGATTATCGTATGAATTCATTCGTTCTTTTCAATTCCACCGGTGGTTCCATCAATACCTTCTCAAGTTTGCGCCATATCTATCTTAATCCTTTCTACGAGAATAAGTAGTATGCCAAATTCGTTGCTTGTCATCAATTTAAATTGGTGAAGGATACGCATAACATAATTCTTATTCTTGTTTCATCCAAGTGATTAATCCTTTCCTTCAGAGTTTGTTCATGAGGAATAAATTATCGGTTCTAAGATGTTCATCTTTTCTTTCCGGAGTTCCAAGTTCTCTCGGTTATATAATCGCGAAGCTCCATCTAAATCACTGCAAGGCTTCATCTTGTGTTTTCAACTTCTCTTTCTTTTCATCATCCTTCGATTACCGGAGTTCTTCATGGAGGCTCTACATGATGGTTCTTCAAGGATTCCTTTCATTCTCGATTTGTTCTTCAAGATTTCTCTTGAAGTTATGACCCGCCAAGCTATACTCTAAAAATATAAACATGATGTTCAACACATGTTTCGTTTTGAGGAGTTCAAGTAATCTTCATCTTGCATTCCAAAGTGCAATTCTTCCTACCTTATCTTTTGAGGTGGTGTTATGTGTTTCATGATTCATATTGTTGTCAAGAATGAGGTATTTTAAATCCTTCAATCTCTTCATTGGAGTTATCTTGGGTTATATTTCACCTAAAGTTTTCCCTAAGGATTGTTGCTATTTATGGTGCTTATAAATGACCCAAGTTCTTCATTTGTCCTCCCGGTGAAATAAGTTTCTCGTCTCCTTGTTGATATCAATCCAATCATTTCTTTCCGTTGGTGGCAGAAGCTCACCTCATAATTTTGAGATGTTTCCATAAGCCCGCTACAAGCTTATTCTTACCGTTGTTGTTTTTTTCAAACAACTCCGTTCAATCCTACTTCGTAGGGATGCTCTTTCAAATTCATTTATGGTAGGAGATGTTGGTTTCATTCTTCGTTCTATCCATTCCAACTATCTAACTATCATGCTTTGTTTCCAGAGGCATTGTGATGTTGCTCTCTTCACCTATCACCTCGTTTTGTAAAGATCATGTTCTTTTTCTTGCTTACCCATTTAACCGGAGTGATGTGTCATCTCTTCAAGTTCTTTGCATCTTATCAAGTCTTGCATCTCTTTTCAACCGGAGTGCTGTCCGAATTTGATCGTCCTTGTTCCTTGTTTATCTCGTTTCAACCAGAGTGGTTTCAGTTCCTTCTTGTCCATTTTACTCGTCATTCAAAGCTTTGCATCCTCCAAGGTTCATATGGTGTTCCTAGTTTCTATTTTCTACTGTAGTGCTCTCAATTGCGTTAATTTCCGTTGTGTTCTTTCTTTCAACTTTTCAACCTCTCAAGGTTCTTTGATTTCACTCGTTTGTACAAGAAGCAACTTAGTTTTACCTCTTATCTTCCTCTTCCATTTCCCTCCGGCGCCATCCTTAGATCTCGGGACGAGATCCTCTCGTAGTGGTGGAGTGTTGTAACGCCCCGGATACAACTTTCCATAATTGTAACTTCAACTCTTGCCTTTTCCGGAGATGTGATATGTTATTTCCTCCGTGGTTGGGTTTTGTCTGTTGTTTTGCATTGTGTTCATGTCATGCATCTCATCTCATAGCATCTTGCGCATTGCATCTGCATGTTTTCATAAAACTTGCACCCGTTCGTACTTGCTGCGTCCCCCCTTGCCTTCTTTGGCCGTTCCGAGACCAATCAGGTTTTCGCTTCCCTCTTGACCGTGACCACCTAACCTCTCTTGCCAGCTCGCAGCCCCCGCAGCGTCAAAACCGCTCCGAACCCGAACTGTGCATGTCGTTACCGATGGATCCGGATCATCCCCAAACATCCCTAAATCATCATCGGTTTCTCGTTGGACTCTCCTAAGCTATTTATTCTCGTTCGTCCGATTAAAATCGGAGGGACCAAATGCCCCTCCTATTTACCTACTTGCTATATAAACAGATCAACCCTAGAAACTAGGGATCTTGTCCCATCCTCCGCCGCCGCCAGCCCACTGCCTCCTCCTTGGGATCCCCTCCCGATCCAAAACCACCCGCCACAGCCGCCACCGCTCCTCCTCAGTTTTCACGCCCAACCAACCAGTGCCTCCCCTGGATCTCGTCGTCCACCCAACCAGCGCAGCGCGCCCGATCCCCTCGCTTCTTCACCAGCCCGCAGCTGCCTCTTCCTTCCTCGCGTCTGAGCCCGAGGAGCCCCTGTACCGTGCTCCTCCCTTGCCCTTGCCTCTGCCGTCTCCAGCACCGCGCCGGCGAGCGCCACCGCCGAAGCTGCGTCGTCCCTTCGTCATCGAGCACTAGCAGAACGAGCCCAGCCGCCGAGCTCAAGCTGCCTCGCCCGACCTTCCTCGTCGCCATCCCCGGCCAGCGCCGTCACCTAGACCTTGCCTCCGCCCCGGAACTCGCGCCACCGCCAGAGATGAGCATCCCTTGCCCGACCAGCAGGTTCCGTCGCCGCCCTCCTTCCCTGCCTCCTCTGCTTTCTCTCTCTCTCTCTCTCTCTCTCTCTCTCTCTCTCACGTAGTTCTCTTCCCTGTCGCCGTGGTCTTCAGCAGCTCCTGACGAGGATGGCGCCCTCCTGTCTGTCTCGAGCGTCAAGTCCCTCGCCTCTGCCAGATCCTACCCGGCGTCGCCGTCCATGTTCCTCGTCGGAGTGCCCCTCCTTGGTTTGCCTCGACCCGACTCCTGCCTCCCTGATGCTCGTCGCCGAGCACCAGTGCTCCAAGCCCGGCCCTTCTGCAGCTCGCCGGTGAGCACATCCAGCCACCCGCGCCCGTGGTTCCCTCCTTTTTCTTCCTGTTTCTTCTCCCTGTATCTCTTCTCTAAATTCACTCGCACTCTGAATTTCTTCATAGGAGTTGAGCGGCCGTCGTCCTATTCGACTCCCACCATCAGGAACCATCTCCCCTCGTCAGATCCGGTGGATCCCCGCGCCCGCTCCCGACCACCTTCGCTCTGGACCCGTCCGCTCTGCCTCGTCGTCGCCGGAGTCCAAGCTGCGCCGCTGCATCCTCTGCTTCCCCTGCTCGCTGCGACCTGAAGCCGCGCGCCTGCATCGATGGGGTCAGCGTTCTCGCTCCCGTTGACTAGCGCGTGGGCCAGCGCCTCCCCAAGGCCCAGCGCCCCTTCCAGCTTCCTGCTTCCCCTCTCCACCGACTGGGCTTGGCCCATGGTGAGCAATCAGCAGCCCCTCCTCTCTGTTCAGCCCTCTGATGCTCCAGATTGGCCCGGTGTGTATTTTTCCCTGCACTACGATTTTAGCATTATCCTGTGTTTTACAGTTTTGGCAGAAAAACCCCTAGTGTTCATGCATATAAAAACTCATTAACCGTGCATCATAATAAAATGTTTTAAACATGTAAAATGCTTAGAATTTTGTGTAGATTAATTATCTGCTACTTTCATCCCATGTTAAAATGTTTAAAATGTTGTTTGTTTAATTTTGCTCAAATGCCATGTTAAAATGATTTATTTCATAACTATATAACCGTAGCTCGAGTTTAAATAAACTTTATATGTAAATGGGGTGGAAAAATGCATAGATTAACTTGGTGCACTTTAGTTTCCTGTTTAACAACAATAAAATATGATTTAGGACAGAACAGTACCAAATTTGAAATATGCACATGAGGATTTTCCGGAATTGTTGTTTGTTGTTCCGGCCTCATTTAAACTTGCCTAAATAGTTAGTTTACTTATGCTTCACCTCTTGCCATGTTTAAAAACATTTATCATTGTTTGGTAGCTTAAACGAGATTAAACTAAATATGTTATTGTGGTGTTTTGTCAATATGCAACTCGTTGCATATTGAGTTCCACTTAACTTGTAGCTTTGTTTGTTGCATTTTCCCATGCCATGCCTCTTTAAACCGGACATGCATCATACTTGATTGTGCATCATGCCATGTTTATGCTTGTGCATTTACCATGTTGTTTGTTTCTTTCCGGTGTTGCTTCTTAGTTCCGGTAATGTTGCGATTGTGAGGATTCGTTCGACTACTTCCGTTCGTCTTCTTCATGGACTCGTTCTTCTTCCTAGCGGGATTTCAGGCAAGATGACCATCACCTTGGATCTCACTACTATCATTGATATGCTAGTTGCTTTGTTCTATCGCTTTGCCGCACTACCTATCTCTTGTTGCTCAAGCCTCACCAATTGCCATGTCAGCCTCTAACCTTTGTTACCCTTCCTAGCAAACCGTTGTTTGGCTATGTTACCGCTTTGCTCAGCCCCTCTTATAGCGTTGCTAGTTGCAGGTGAAGATGAAGATTGCTCCATGTTGGATTATGTTTATGTTGGGATGTCACAATATCTCTTATATTATTAATGCATCTATATACTTGGTAAAGGGTGGAAGGCTCGGCCTTATGCCTGGTGTTTTGTTCCACTCTTGCCGCCCTAGTTTCCGTCATATCGGTATTATGTTCCCGGATTTTGCGTCCCTAACGCAGTTGGGTGATTTATGGGAACCCCTTGACAGTTCGCTTTGAATAAGACTCCTCCAGCAAGGCCCAACATTGGTTTTACCATTTGCCTCACCTATTACCTTTTTCCCTTGGGAGTCGCGCATCCCAAGGGTCATCTTTATTTTAGCCCCCCCCCCCCCCTGGCCAATGCTTGTCTAAGTGTTGGTCCAAACTAGAAACCACTTGCAGCGCCACCTCGGGAAGCTTGAGGGCTGGTTCTAGTTATGCGTCTTTGCTCATCCGGTCGTGGCACGAGGCGAGATCTGCGCGGCTACTATCGGGATGTCGACGCACGCCGGAGGTCTTGCTGGTCTTGTTTTATTGTTGTCGAAATGTCTTGTAGCAGGATTTCGAGACTGATAGGGTCTTCCGGGAGAAGGAATATCCTTCGTTGATCGCGAGAGCTTATCATGGGCTAAGTTGGGACACCCTGCAGGTATAAACTTTCGAGAGCCGTGCCCGCGGTTATGTGGCAGATGGGAATTTGTTAATATCCGGTTGTAGTAAACTTGAAGTAAACTCTTCTAAAATACACCAACCGTGTGCGTAACCGTGATGGTCTCTTTTCGGGGTTGATCGAGAGGAGAATACGGTTTCTGTGTTATGTCTGACGTAAGTAGGAGTTCAGGATCACTTCTTGATCATTACTAGTTGACGACCGTTCCTTTGTTTCTCTTCTCGCTCTCATTTGTGTATGTTAGCCACCATATATGCTTAGTCGCTGCTGCAACCTCACCACTTTACCCCTTCCTTTCCCTTTAATCTTTGCTAGTCTTGATACCCATGGTAATGGGATTGCTGAGTCTTCGTGGCTCACAGATTACTACACCACCAGTTGCAGATACAGGTTTGCGATGATCATGGCGCGAGAGCGATGTTGCTTGTTTTGGAGTTCTTCTTCGCTTCTTGATCGGGGATAGGTTCGGTCGGCAGCTGGGCTAGCAGGGTGGATATTGTTTGAGTTTACATTTATGATTCATCCGTAGTCGGATGTTGATCTTGTATGATGTATTGATGTATTCATGTGACATTGTATGTATTGGATGTATCCCCACTATTATGTAATGTTGATGTAATGATATCCACCTTGTAAAAGCGTCTTCAAGATGCGCTTCTATCCTTGGTGGGACCTTCGAGTTCCTTTAGGATAGGGTCGCATCTTGGGCGTGACATCCTGGTTATGGATAGGATAAAGGACTGCCGCGAGGAGGACGCAATCTCATTATTCTGCAACAATTGCACGGACAACGGGATCCTAAACGCTATAAGTCGCCGTGACATTACACGCTTTGCCGACTTGGCGTCCATAGTACAAAAGTACTGTGCGATGGAAAGCGCCTGGAAAACTGAATCAAGATTTTGGGACAATCCGGCCTTGAATACAACCCGAGTCCGAAATAAAAGGGTGCATCATCGCCAGGCACCTGGGTTAAATACCAAAAAGCAAAAACCCTCTATAGGGCATGGAACCGTACTGGAGGGATGGCTCAATGGATCTGTAAAATTCATAATCTGAGGCGCCACTCCAACTCATAGCCTTAGAGCATGTTGGATACTACGGCAGGTGGCCAAAAGTGGCGAAGAGCTTCTAGCTCTAGAGCACCAACCCAAGGATACCAGTACGGTATTAACAGTCTTCGAGACTCTCGCATCAAATGATATGCGGAAATGAACACTCCGTAGCCTCGCCGAAGTCTACCAAGTAGCAACAATAAACCCATGGAGTGACACGGCTATTACCTTTAATGCCAGTGACGAACCTAAATTCCGAACAGCCCGAGCACCAGCCGGATTGGTCCTCAGTCCGATAGTGGACGGCTTTCGCCTTACCAAGGTACTCATGGACGGTGGCAGCGGATTGAACCTCATTTACGAGGAAACCCTCCGAAAAATGGAGATAGACTGGAGCCGCATTGAGCGAAGCAGCACAACCTTTAGAGGAATAATCCCGGTTGGGAAGCACGCTGTCAGGGAAAAATCACCTTTGGATGTGGTGTTCGCACGCCGGATAATTAAAGGTCCGAGGAAGTCACATTCCAAGTGGCCCCGTTCAGCAGCGGATACCACACTCTATTAGGGCGAGAGGCATTCACAATTTTTCAAGCTATACCCCATTATGGGTACATGAAGCTCAAAATGCCGGGCCAGTGAACCATTACTCTTGCTAGTGATCCGGACATAGCACTCCGCCAAAAATAAGACAGCCGCCTGGCCCTTGAGGCACTATCCAAAGCCCTAGCGACCGAGGAACTCAACATGCTGCGCTCCGGTGAATAGGGACGATGTGATACTCGATAAGAGATCCAAATCCACTTCCTTCAAACCAGCGATTTAAATAGTCAAATTCCAAGTCCATCCAACGGATCCTACCAAAACGGCCTCCATCGGGGCACAATTAAATCCTGATGTAGACGCCGCACTACGAGAATTCATACGCGAAAATTGGGACATTTTTGCCTGGCACCCTTCAGACATGCCAGGAATCCCACGCCGGCTGGCCGAGCACAGCCTAAACATCCTAAAAGGATTCAAGCCAGTCAAACAGGCTCTTGGCGTTTCTCCGAACCAAAGAGACATGCCATGGGGCGGAGCTAGCCAAACTATTGGAGGCGGATTCATCGAGACATAAAACATCCGGACTGGCTAGCAAACCTGGTGATGGTACCAAGAAGGACAAATCCAGGCGCCTATCGTCGATTTCAAGGACCTCAACAAGGCTTGCCCAAAGGATCCCTTCCCCCTCCCCCGCATCGATCAAATCATCGACGCTACCGCAGGACACGATTCATTGTGTTTCCTCGACGCATACTTCGGCTACCACCAAATTAAGATGGTAGAGCCTGACCAAGCCGCAACGGCATTCATCTCTCCATACGGCCCATTATGCTTCAACACAATGCCCTTCGGGCTCAAAAATGCCGGCGCAACATATCAGCGCATGATTCAGACATGTCTGGCAAAATAGATCGGCAAAACAGTGGAGGCATACGTAGACGATGTGGTCGTCAAAAGCAAGCACGTCGAAACTCTAGTAGACGACTTGAGGCTCACATTCGATAATCTCCGAACATATGACATTAAGCTCAACCCGGAAAAATGCGTTTTTGACGTACCGGCCGGAAAGCTCTTGGGCTTCATTGTATCCGGTAGAGGAATTGAAGCAAACCCAGCCAAGATCCGAGCTCTGTCACAATTGGATATCCCAAAAGACCTCAAACAAATACAAAAATTGACTGGATGCGTGGCGGATCTAAGCCGCTTTATCTCCCGTTTGGGAGAAAAGGCATTACCCCTTTATCGCCTCCTCCGGCCTTTTGAACACTTGAGTGGGCCGGATGCCGCCACGGCCGGACTTGAAGAAATAAAAGCCATATTGGCAACAAACCCGGTCCTGGCCGCGCCCAACATGGGCGAACCAATGCTATTATACATCGCGACAACTCATCAAGTTGTAAGCGCGGTGCTCGCTGTCGAACGAGAAATGGACGGACACAAGTTCCCTCTTCAAAAACCAGTTTACTACGTGTCCACTGTCCTAACTCCATGCAAGTCACGGTACCCACATTATCAAAAGATAGCGTACGCGGTGTTTATGGCATCCCGGAAGCTGCGACACTACTTTCAAGAGTGTTCAATAACAGTAGCCTCTGAAGTACCCCTTAACGACATTATAAACAACCGCGACGCGACGGGCCGGATTGCCAAATGGGCCATTGAGCTCCTCCCGTTCGACATAACCTATAAGCCACGAAGAGCTATTAAGTCGCAAGTTTTGGCCGACTTCGTCACCGAATGGACGGCTCCAAAATGTTGGCTGGCCTGGGAGCTGGCGTCATTCTAACGTCCCCAACCGGAGATACAGTTCAATACGTACTCCAGATAATGTATACGGACTCCAACAACGCAGCCGAATACGAGGCCCTTCTGTATGGTCTCCGGATGGCAGTCTCCATGGGCATTCAACGCCTAGAGTTGCGCGGGGATTCGAACCTCGCGATATCACAAATAAATGGAGACTTTGATGCCAAGGATCCGAAAATGGCAGCCTATCGCAATGCAGTCCTAAAAATGTCAGCTCGGTTTGAGGGGCTCGAATTTCATCATATAGCCCGGGACAACAACCAGGCAGCAGACGTGTTGGCACGCATCGGCGCAAAGCGCGATGCTGTCCCCCCCAACATCTTCCTAGAAAGGTTGTTCAAGCCATCCGTATTATGGGAGGGAGAGTCCGGAAATAACAATCCGGACCCAACCGCACTGCCCCACACTGAACATTCTGACACAGTTGGTGGTTCTACCACCGAAATAACATCCTCATTTCACGTAATAATGGCAGTCATTGCCCGTGGACAGAACCATTCCTAGCCTACCTAACCAGGCAGGAACTCCCGAGGACCAAAACGAGGCCCGCTGCATAGTGCGGCGATCTAAAGCCTACAAAGTCCATGAGGAGAGCTTTATAAGAAAAGCACAACCGGGGTCCTTCAAAGGGTTTTTCCCGAGAAGAAGGGCGGAATCTTCCGGCTGAAATACATGCTTTGGACTCGGCGGGCACCATGCCGTAGCCCGGGCCCTTGTAGGCAAGGCCTTCCGTACAGGATTTTATTGGCCGACAGCCCAGGAAGATGCTCAGGACTTAGTCCAACGATGCGTCGGATGCCAGCTCTTTGCTAATCAGAGCCACATGCCACCCACCGCCCTCAAAACTAGACCCATCACCTGGCCCTTCGCGGTCTGGGGGCTTGACATGGTCGGACCCCTTAAAGGGGGAACCCGCAAGCAAAAATACCTACTGGTCATGGTGGATAAATTCACCAAATGGATAGAGGCCAAGCCTGTCAAGACGGCCGAATCCGGACGGGTGATAGACCTCATATCAGGGGTCGTACACTGTTACGGTGTCCCCCACAGCATCATCACTGATAACGGTACGAATTTTACGGCCGACGAGGTCAAACTCTGGTGCAAAAACATGGGCATTAAGCTCGACTACGCGTCAGTCTATCACCCTCAAACTAACGGTCAAGTTGAGCGAGCAAATGGTCTAATTATGAGAGGCATCAAACCCAGATTAGTGCGGTCCCTCAAGGAATCTAACACGCACTGGGTAGAGGAGCTCGACTCTGTACTGGGGCTGCGGACCACTCCGAATCGCTGGCAGTTCACACCATTCTTTATGGTATCTGGCGCAGAGGCAGTTCTGCCTGCGACATAATTCATGACTCACCTCGGCGTGTGCATGTACGAAGAAAGAAAAGCCGAGCTCGATCGGCAGGACAGTTGGACGCCTTGGAGGAGGAGCATGGCGTAGCAAAAGCCCGTTCGCATTCTATCAACAAGCGGCTCGAAGATATCAAAGCGAAGCGGGCCAAAACTTACAATATTGGCGAGCTAGTTCCACGCTGCGGACAAGAAAAAGGACAAATTAAAGCCCAAATGGGAAGGTCCCTTTATCATCGACCAAGTCCTGACCGGTGGAGCGTACCGTCTGCGAGATGCATCGGATAACCGACTCGAGCCGAACCCATGGAGCGCAACACGTCTCTCGAAGATTCTCGCCTAGCGCGGATTCTGAGTTCGTCTCCTTCCTTTGTCCATATTTTACATTTTAGTTGTCTTCTATTTTTCTCCTTCTCCCTCCTTTTTTCATGCAAGCCTTGGAAGGCTCGTTAGCGCATTGTTCGCACACCCTTGACGCGCTATCCGCTCTCATTGTACCTGGGGGCTTCTTTCACAGAAGCTTAATTATAAGGGCTTCATGCCCAATACATGTGTCACACTTCCGCATGTACCTTTTATTCGCCATTATATGCATCGATATGACTTAAGTTTTGGCCAAGCTGGGTTGCTGGCTCTGTGCTTACCCTCGTTCCCGATTGTTCGGCTAGGTGGTAAAGGAGCACCTCTGCGATTATTGCTGCGGGTCAGCCGGATGTGTACCTCGGTGGGTGAAGCCGAAAGCTAGCGTTCTTAAGAGAATATTCGGTCGGTGAACTAAAAGAAGATTTCTTACCTATTTATTTGTCTGCCCCCAGATGTTTTTCTGCTTTTTTCGCAGTCCGAATATGCACTTTAGGGCATGCCTCCCAGGGAAAGGAACCCCTAACGGAACTATTCTCCCTGGAAGATGTTCCTTACTAACCATGTAATATAACATAACTAGTTGGGCACTTGTCTGATAAAGCACTAATGACCCCTACGCCAGGTCTCCACGCATGCCCCGGTTTTTATATAACCGCGAGGGTATTCGGACACACTCCGGACTATCTGGTCCCGAGGTTGAAGCAAAAAGGTCCGCTAAGACAAACGATCTACAATCCGGCTAGAAGGAATTTTACATGTCACTTAAAATTACATAGTCAATTTGACTAATTGTATTCCTCTTCTATACCATCTAATAGGCTGTCTAGTTTACAGTCCTGCTGGGAATACTTTGCGGCCAATTCCACCTCGCCGTACACTAAGCTCACAGGGATCTCCTTCCCATCTGGCCCCACAGGTCCGACCTCGGCCATGTGGTTTGGGTCAGCCTTCGTGTAACGCGTCTTCACCATGGCCCAGGCCTCCCTGGCGCCTTGACGGCAGGCCGATATCTTCCATAACTGGAAGCGCCACCGCGCTCCCTGGAGCCTCTCTGCAAGCTCCCCAAGGCCTTGAGCAGGGGAGGCGGATGGCCACAAGGCCTGGCGGCGCTTTTCATCACCGCCGAACCCGTTCGTGCAGTTGTAAACTTCGGGAAGAAGGTCACCCGTAGAACCGGGCATTTCCTCTGCAGGGCGACACAGTGAGCATACCTACTGACATAACTCGTTAGTCGACTTCCTCGCCAACTCTTTTTTCAAAGTTCGTTTAAGCACTTACTAAAAATGCAGCGTCGAAGCCGCCAATTCTCCTTAACGGAGTCGCACAGCTGAGCACGAACATCCTTTAGCTCCTCACCTAGCTGGGTGTTGGCATCTTGGAGATTATTTTTCTCCTGCCTCACCCTCGTAAGCACGTTCTCGCCGGCCTTTAACCGGCGCAAGAGCTGTTGCTTGTCCGGATCTACCCTGGTACCATCTGCAATGTCATTGTCAGATCTATACACACGCCACACTTCATAGCATACTTATCTTTTAAAAGCATATGTTACAGGGCGGGTCTCCTTGGCTTCTCCCATCATGCGCTTGTGCGGCCTCAAGTTGGGCTTTGCACTCTTCAAGCTCCCAGGACAATTGGGTATTCTTTTACAGAAGATCCTGCAGAATAAATGATCCTTAAATCAGTTATTCTAACTATTTTAAGTCTCGGGGCTACTGGTATATATAACCAACAAATTTTCTCACCCTTATGTCTTTCCCATATCTTGCTCGTGGCTCTGGCTAGACCATTTTGAGCAGCATGGAGGTGCGCATCTCCCGAATTGAAGGCATTCAATGCCTCTTGGCAGAAACATGCGTCACGAAGAATAGTCCGGCGACGCTAGTGATTCATGGCACTCTCCACCTCGGAGTTGGTGGCGGACAATCTGTCGGCATCCTCTGTCGGAGGAGCGTCCGACGCACGCCTAGTGTTCGCCTCCGCTTCTGGGCCTGGCTTTGAAGCCTGGCTGGCGGAGGCTCGATTGGCAACCTCTCCGGATATAGTCCGGCGAGCGCTCTTTTTCCTGAAAAGAGCGCGAGCGTTAGCATGCCTTCCGGAATAAAACCTGGGAATAAGGCGACACGCCATACCGTTGCGTCGGCGCTTCAGTCTTGACCGCACTTCTTTTTAGCCTGCTGGGCCGTGCTGCCCCTTGTTGGCTAGCCACCGCAGGCTCGGCCTTCCGCCTCAAGGGCTTCCCCTGCAGAACGACATTGATATACAGTGGTCAAAGATAAGCACTTAGGGATCATTTCTAGAGTATTGGGACTTCGGTCTCAATTACCTGTGAGGCTGGAAATATTCCGGGGTAATTGGCCGTAATGGCAACCAAGGCATTGTCGATGCTTAGTTGGTAAAATACCCCATCAATCAGCTCCACAGATATGTCCGAATCCTCTTGGGAGGCCGGATCGAGGGACCGTTCGGATCCTCAAAGTTGTGGAGGTGGGCTGTTTATATCCTTCTACGCCCGCGCAATTTCTGCGTCAAAATCACAAGATAACGTACTTAACTATGGGAATATGGAACGGATGGGCATAAAGAAATGTCCACTTACCCATCTTGGAGGATTGTTCATAGAAAACCCGTCCTGAGGATTGACGCGAAGAAATTCTTCCTCTTCTCCCTTGTACAACGCGGGCAAGATCTCCATCAGATCGGCGACCGATCCCGGCCCCTTACGGCCATGACGGGTGGCATCATCCTCCTCGTTGAAATCCCACATGGGGTGGCCCCTATACTGGAGCGGCTGCACTCCCCGCATAATGCATGTGGCCATGACCCCGATCATGGTCAATCCGGAATGAGCCAACAACCTTATTCGGCTCATCAGGTAAAGGACGTCCCTGTCATTCTCCCTCTGGGGGCTCCGAGGACGCCAGCTTAGGCGTTTCTTCAGAGGAGCATTACTGAACTCCGGGAGGCCGATCCGAACAGGGTCCGACAGGGGGACGTCTTCTATATAAAACCATTCCGAAGGCCAGTCTTCGGACGCCTTCTTTGGGGTTCCAAATAGATATCCGGTCCCGGCGATGCGCCATAGTTCGGCTCCGCCCATTTGATATATCGACCCCTCCTGAGAATGGGGTACGAGGCAGAACAACCTCTTCCACAGCACGAAATGAGCCTCGATGCCCAAAAACAGCTTGCAAAGGGCCACGAAGCCCGCAATATGCAGAATGGAGGCAGGCGTAAGGTTGTGCAACTGGAGGCCATAGAACTCCAGGAGCCCTCGGAGAAACGGATGAATTGGAAATCCGAGCCCTTTTATCAAAAAAGGGACAAGGCATACCCGCTCTCCTCGGGAGGGACTGGGGACGCTCTCCGCTTGTTTTCCGCCCTTATAGGTGGCGATTCCGGCTCGAACCGGAACCATGAAGGCCGGGGGAAGAAACCCCTTGGTTTGGAGCGTCACTAACTCACTGTGCGGGACGGAGCATCTCTCCCAATCTCCAGGCTGAGGACTAGGAGGGCGAGAGGAGGAGCCGCGTCGACTGTCCATGATGGAATGGGTTTTTGTCAGATGCGCTCCGATGAAAGCTCGCGAAGGGAAGGTGGTGTGATTTGGATCTAGATCCTCGTCCCTTATATAGGCAGCTCATTTGCGCAGCTAGGGGGATAAATGTAAAAATACCACAGCTTTTAGCATTCATTCAACACGTGGAAGATAGCCATTATTGGGCGTGGAAGCCAAGGGCGTGATGTTTACAAGAAGCGGACACTATTCAAGCAGGGACACAGATTTGGAGAAGAACCCGCCTTGCAATGCGAAGACAATCTGGCGCCTGCACTCGTTGTCATTGAAGCCTGGTTCGGGGCTCTTGAGGAGTCCCGGATTAGGGGTGTCTGGATAGCCGGACTATGACGTTTGGCGGACTCTGGACTATGAAGATACAAGATTGAAGACTTCGTCCGTGTCCGGATGGGACTTTCCTTGGCGTGGAAGGCAAGCTTGGCGATCGGATATGTAGATCTCCTACCATTGTAACCGACTCTGTAACCCTAACCCTATTCGGTGTCTATATAAACCGAGGGTTTTAGTCCGTGGGACGAACGACAATCATACCATAGGCTAGCTTCTAGGGTTTAGCCTCTCTGATCTCGTGGTAGATCTACTCTTGTACTACCCATATCATCAATATTAATCAAGCAGGAGTAGGTTTTTACCTCCATCGAGAGTGCCCGAACCTGGGTAAAAACATCGTGTCCCTTGTCTCCTGTTACCATCCGCCTAGACCCACAGTTCGGGACCCCCTACCCGAGATCCGTCGGTTTTGACACCGACAAGCGCGATTCAATATCCCAAAGTCAGAATTTTGGGCTTCAGGCCTTAAGGTAAGATATATTCTTCTAAATAACATTGTTTACCAGGTTCCTGCTGGAAATTATTCTATTTGGAGCTCCCCTTGTTCCTCATTGGCAAGCAATATATGATCATTTGAAAATCCAACCAGGACACTCTATATGCCCTGCTCAAGTAGAGGACTTGTGGATCCAAAACTAAAAGGTTTGGGATGTCAGTCTTATACACTACTTGTTTGAGCAGGAAATAGCAAACAACATTGTGCAAGTACAAATTATTTAATAGAACGGACCTGATATTTTCTGCTAGAAACTACATCCCTCAAGAAAATGTATGTCTGAATATGCTTACAGGGCATGTTTGCAAGAATTGCAACAACAGAGATCATGTATGCCTAGACAGGTTCCTCATGAAATTAAGCAGGTACTAAAATAGGTATGGAAAGATAAGATGACGGTGCCTGTAATACACACTTTTGCTTGGAGATTCATAAGGAAAGCTTTGCCAACAGGTAAGAGAGCAGGTAAATACTCTACTCATATCAAAAGAAATGCATTAGCTATAGTCAAGAAGAAGATGAGATGCATCTCTTTTTTATTGTCCTTTTGCAAAAGCAGCTTGGATTGCACACCCTTGGTTTATCAAATCTGAATTTCTTTCCAATAATCATGGCAATACTATAGAATTATTCACACCCTTCTTAATTCAGGTCAGCCAAATGATTCTCTCATAAATAGTACTGTATGACTTTTCTATGGTGCCTACGGAAAGATAGAAATGACACTCTTTGGCAAGAAAGAAACAAAACCAACACAGGTGCACTAAGCAATGCAGGCCATCCTAAATAATCAGGAATTAGCTTTTCAGATTGATCACACAGAGCAATGCAATAATAAAAATTCACAAAGAAATACATCTCTAAATTCTCATAAGCGTGCCAACACAGATCCAGTCCAAACTACGAGTTCGAATTGCAAGGTACATACAAATGCAACATGAAAAGCATGAAATCAAAACATTGTAGGAATTGGTGTATCCATCTGCTTTGATGGTGAGCATCAACAAATTGATGTGTGTGTACTTGCTATGGAAAAACAAGTTGACTCCACACTTCAGGCGAAAGCGATGGCATTTCAGGTAGCAACTCGCATCGGATCTGGCTTGGATATAACAAGGCTACATTTCTTACAGATAATCAGACTTTGGCGCAAGCAGCAGCATCCAGAGATATTCATGACAAGCCTGGCCATTAGGAATTCAGGAATTACTTAGCCAGCTTCTTTGCCACCACCAGTCAGTTTCAAACTGATGTACTCCCTCCATTCTGAATTACTTGTCGTAGGTATGGATGTATCTAGATGTATTTTAGTTCTAGATACATCCATTTTTGTGACGAGTAATTTGGAACGAAGGGAGTATGTCGCATTCCCAGAGAGCCAAATGGGAAAGCACATACTAATGCAGTCAATGCTTACTCCTCACATCGCACAATGGCTGCACTACTTTAGTTTGTAATAGCATATTTCATTTAGTTGATCACTGTTCTATGCTTTGTAAGGGCATCTCCTATAGGCGGACCCGTAAACCTCCTGCAACCGTCCAGACCACGCTTTCCGGGCCGCGAAAGCCATCCAACGCCGACCTGTATCGGTCCGCGGGGCGGTCCAGACGCAATTTCTCCTGTAAACCGGACACAAACGTGAGGAAGGTTTGCGGGAGTCCGGACCGATCCCAAGCCCTCTTCTGACCGCCCTGGCCCACCAAAAACCCGTCATCCACCCCTCCAGCGCTTTCCTTCTGATGCACGCGCCGCTTTCCGCGCCGCATTCATGCCAGCCCAGAGCACGCGGAGGCTGGCAATGATGTCGCGATGTGACCGGGAAGGGAGGGAGGGTGGCACTGACCAATGGGACCTCTCGACAGCCGCCGGCTCAATGCGGACGCTGGTTCCCGAGGAACCAACTCCGGCCGCTGCACCGCATTGAAGCTGCTGACCGGCATTTCGCCTGGGCCTCGCCGCGGCTATTTAAGTCGTGAGTCGGATATTCACAGAGATGTACCACCCCCCTCCCGGAGCACCGGCCCCCTTCCCTCCCCTGTCTCCGTGCCCGAACCCCTCCCCCCTCTTCGACACAAGCTCCGGCGATGCCGAACTGATGGTGCTCGATGCCGATAGGCGAAAGAGGTGGAGGCTCCTCCTCCGGCGGTTCTTATCACCTCCGTAGATGCTCTCTAGGCCCATCAGCGTCCACGGCGGCCGTCTCCTCCGCAAAGGAGGATATCGTGATCTCCTTTGGTGATGAGGAGGACCAGGCGCCACCACAGCAGCTCCCCGACTCCTCAAGGAAGCCGCTTTGACGTACGGATATCTCATCCACCGGATCGAGTTAATGACGAAGCAGTCGCTCCGTGACATGGGCCGCCATCGCCGACACGCGTGAAGGAGGGGCCGGCCTCCCCGCTGCCACCACGTCAAGACTGAGCCGGCATCCACGGTCCTGCCGGTGAAGGAGCAGTCGGCCTCGCCCCCGCACAACCACAGCATCCAGATCAGACGCCGCGTAAAGGAGGAGCCGGTCTCGCCCCCGCACAACCACGACATCCAGATCGGACGCCGCGTAAAGGAGGAGCCTGCGTCCCTGCCATGCAGCCAGTACGGCCGCATTGACAAGCCGTTGTCGCCGCCATGCCGCCACCGCCTCGCCGTCAAGGAGGAGTTGCCGCCAGCGATCAAGAAGGCGCGGGGCCGCCTCCTCCACTACCTCGGCAGTCCCTCGGGCTCGAGGGCACCACCACGTCAAGACCGAACCGGCATCCACGCTCCTGCCGGTGAAGGAGGAGCCGGCCTCGCCCCGGCACAACCACGGCCAGATCGGACTGCGTGAAGGAGGAGCCAGCCTCGCCCCTGCACCATCGCGGTGTCCATATCGGACGTTGCGTAAAGGAGGAGCCTGCGTCCCTGCCATGCAGCCGGTACGAGCGCATTGACAAGCCGTTGTCATCGCCGTGCCGCCACCGCCTCGGCGTCAAGGAGGAGTTGCCGCCCGCGATCAAGAAGGCGCGGGGCCGCCTCCTGCATTACCTCTACGGTCCCTCGAGCTCGAGGGTCATTGTTACTGAAGCAGAGTGCGCGACTCGGCAGTAGGAGCGGTACGACCGGCGCAATTCCAGTCGCTGCTCCGTGTTCGCGAAGAGCGACATGGCGCTGGACTGGGTCTGCAACGACCTAGGCCTCGCCGCCACGTGGGCGCTCGACCGCTCCATTGTTGGGGAACGTAGTAATTTCAAAATAATTCCTACGCACACGCAAGATATGGTGATGCATAGCAACGAGAGGGGAGAGTGTTGTCCATGTACCCTCGTAGACCGATGATACGTCTCCGTCGTATCTACTTTTCCAAACACTTTTACCCTTGTTTTGGACTCTAACTTGTATGATTTGAATGGAACTAACCCGGACTGACGTTGTTTTCAGCAGAATTGCCATGGTGTTGTTTTATGTGCAGAAAACAAAAGTTCTCGGAATGACCTGAAACTCCACGGGATGTCTTATAAAAAATAATAAAAATCCTCGCCAAAGATGAAAACAGGGGCCCACACCTGTCCCACGAGGTGGGGCGCGCCCCCCTCTGGCGCGCCTACCTCGTGGGCCCCACGAGACCCTCCGACGCCAACTCCAACTCCATATATTGGCTTTGGGGAGAAAAAATCAGAGAAAGTTTCATCACGTTTTACGATCTGGAGCTGCCGCCAAGCCCTAATCTCTCTCGGGAGGCTGATCTGGAGTCCGTCTGGGGCTCGGAGAGGGGATTCGTCGCTGTCGTCATCATCAACCATCCTCCATCACCAATTTCATGATGCTCACCGCCGTGCGTGAGTAATTCCATCATAGGCTTGCTGGGCGGTGATGGGTTGGATGAGATTTATCATGTAATCGAGTTAGTTTTGTTAGGGTTTGATCCTAGTATCCATTATGTTCGAGATTGATGTTGCTATGACTTTGCTATGCTTAATGCTTGTCACTAGGGCCCGAGTGCCATGATTTCAGATCTGAACCTATTATGTTTTCATGAATATATGTGAGTTCTTGATCCTATCTTGCAAGTCTATAGTCACCTACTATGTGTTATGATCCGCAACCCAAGTGACAATAATCGGGACCACTCCCGGTGATGACCATAGTTTGAGGAGTTCATGTATTCACTATGTGCTAATGCTTTGAACCGGTTCTCTATTAAAAGGAGGCCTTAATATCCCTTAGTTTCCAATAGGACCCCGCTGCCACGGGAGGGTAGGACAAAAGATGTCATGCAAGTTCTTTTCCATAAGCATGTATGACTATATTCGGAATACATGCCTACATTACATTGATGAACTGGAGCTAGTTCTGTGTCACCCTATGTTATGAGTGTTACATGACGAACCGCATCCGGCATAATTATCCATCGCTGATCCGGTGCCTACGAGCTTTCCATATACTGGTTTACACTTATTTACTTTTCCGTTGCTACTATTACAATCACTACAAAAATACCAAAAACGTTACTTTTGCTGTCTTTACTTTCGTTACCGTTACCACCACTATCATATTACTTTGCTACTAAACACTTTGCTGCAGATACTAAGTTTCCAGGTGTGGTTGAATTGACAACTCAGCTGCTAATACTTGAGAATATTCTTTGGCTCCCCTTGTGTCGAATCAACATATTTGGGTTGAATACACTACCCTCAAAAACTGTTGCGATCCCCTATACTTGTGGGTTATCAAGACCTTTTTCTGGCGCCGTCGCTGGGGAGCATAGCTCTATTCTTTGAGTAACTTGGGATCTATATCTGCTGGACACTATGAAGAACTTGAAAGACACTAAGACAACAATTTATCCCTCAACTACGAGGGGAGGTAAGGAACTGCCATCTAGCTCTGCACTTGATTCACCTTCTGTTATGAGTAAGCTAGCGACACCTAAACCTTCTTCTGCTATTCATTCCGATATGTCGCATGTTATTGATGATGCCACTTCTGCTATGCATGATACTTATGATGAAACTACTTCTATGCTTGATACTACTGTGCCCCTTGGTGAATTTCTAGATGAACAAATTTCTAGGTCTAGAGAAAGGGAAATTATTGAAACTGAATACAATGATGAAAGTGATGATGAAAATATGCCTGCTATTCCTGAGGGTTATCTTTTTGACGCGGAATCTTCTGTAGCTATTTTTGCTTGCCAGGATAGATATGAACTTAAGAGGCTGCTAGTTAAATGGAGTAAGGAATCTCTTAGAGATAGGATGAGACCTGACCCTGCTTTTGCAACTTCACCTATCTGTGTTCCTGATAAGGATTATGAATTCTCTGTCGATCCTGATATAATTACCTTGGTTGAATCTGATCCGTTTTATGGCTATGAAGCTGAAACTGTTGTGGCACATCTTACTAAGTTAAATGATATAGTTGCCCTGTTTACTAATGATGAGAGATCGCGCTACTTTTATATACTCAAAATATTTCCATTCTCATTAAAGGGTGATGCTAAGATATGGTTTAATTCTCTTGATCCTGGTTGTGTGCGTAGTCCCCAGGATATGATTTATTACTTCTTTGCTAAATATTTCCCTGCTCATAAGAAACAAGCTGCTTTGAGGGATATATATAATATTGTGCAAATTGAAGAAGAGAGTCTCCCACAAGCTTGGGGGAGACTTCTCAAGTTCCTTAATGCTTTGCCCGATCATCCTCTTAAGAAACCTGAAATACTTGATATCTTTTATAATGGACTAACCGATGCTTCCAGAGATTACCTGGATAGTTGTGCTGGTTCTCTTTTCAGGGAAAGAACACCGGATGAAGCTGAAATTCTATTGAATAATATGTTGACAAATGAAAATAATTGGGCACCTCCTGAGCCAACTCCCGAGCCAGCTCCTGAGCCAATTACTGAGCCTATTCCTAAACCAACTCCGAAGAAGAGAAGTGTTCTATTTCTCAGTCCCGAAGATATGCAAGAGGCAAAGAAATCTATGAAAGAAAAAGGTATTAAAGCTGAAGATGTTAAGAATTTACCTCCTATTGAAGAAATACATGGTCTTAATTTACACTTTGTTGAAGAAGTATATGATCTCAATTCTTTATTCATCAAGAACCTCCCGATCCCGATATCCCGACACGGGTAGTAAAGGTAAATTCTCTCTATAGATATGATAAAGCTGAAGTACCTCCTACTAAAATTGCTAGTCAGTGCTTGGACGAGTTTGATAACTTTATGTTTAAGCAAGATGACTTTAATGCTTATTTTGGTAGACAATTAAAACAAAATACCTTTATGATTAAACGCTTGGGTGTTATATGGCTAATATTAGAGGTGAACTTAAGCTTGTTAGTAAAAATGCTTCTATGGTTACCACTCAAGTAGAACAAGTACTTAAAGCTCAAAAAGAAGTGCTTGATGAAATGAATAGTAAGAAAAATGATTATGATGTTAGAGTGGCTACTAGAACTGGTAGAATGACTCAGGAACCTTTGTATCCTGAAGGCCACCCTAAGAGAATCGAGCAAGATTCTCAGATAAATAATATTGATGTACCTAGTTCTTCTAAAAGGAAGAAAAAGAAAAATGATAGGACTTTGCAAACTTCTAGTGAACCTATTGCTGAACCACCTGATAATCCAAATGATATCTCTATGTCTGATGCTGAAACACAATCTGGTAATGAACATGAACCCAGTGAAAATTTTAATGATGATGTTCATGATGATGCTCAACCTAGTAATGATAATGATGTAGAAGTTGAACCTGCTGTTGATCTTGATAACCCACAATCAAAGAATCAACGTTATGATAAAAGAGACTTCGTTGCTAGGAAACATGGTAAAGAAAGGGAACCATGGGTTCAGAAACCCATGCCTTTTCCTCTGAAACCATCCAAGAAAAAGGATGATGAGGATTTTGAGCGCTTTGCTGAAATGATTAGACCCATCTTTTTGCGTATGCGATTGACTGATATGCTCAAAATGAATCCTTATGCTAAATATATGAAAGATATTGTTACAAATAAAAGAAAGATACCGGAAGCTGAAATTTCCACCATGCTTGCTAATTATACTTTTAAGGGTGGAATACCAAAGAAACTTGGAGATCCAGGAGTACCTACTATACCATGCTCCATTAAGAGAAATTATGTTAAAACTGCTTTATGTGATCTTGGAGCCGGTGTTAGTGTTATGCCTCTCTCTTTATATCGTAGACTTGACTTGAATAAGTTGACACCTACTGAAATATCTTTGCAAATGGCTGATAAATCAACTGCTATACATTGCCGGCATTTGTGAGGATGTGCTGTTGTGGTTGCAAA
Organism: Aegilops longissima; assembly: GCA_021605205.1. Lineage (NCBI taxonomy): Eukaryota > Viridiplantae > Streptophyta > Magnoliopsida > Poales > Poaceae > Aegilops > Aegilops longissima. The sequence goes on from CM038677.1 coordinate 799,753,119, forward strand.
CGTTACTATTTTAATGGACTTTGTTATTCTTGATATTCCGAGGGCGATAATATGTCTATTATTCTTGGAAGACCTTTCCTTAATACTGCAGGGGCTGTTATTGATTGCAACAAAGGCAATGCCACTTTTCATGTTAATGGTAATGAGCATACGGTACACTTTCCGAGGAAACAACCTCAAGTTCATAGTATCAACTCTATTGGAAAAATTCCATCGATTATATTTGGAGGTTTCGAATTTCCTCTCCCTACTGTCAAAAAGAAATATGATATACTTATTATTGGGGATGTCCATATCCCCATTGAGGTAACATAGTGTTATTCGAAATTTCTCCAGTGCCATGATTATCGGAATGAGTTTGTTAACAAGACTTGATCAACCTTGTTAGTGGATTCTTTTTTATGAGCATGAGATGGATGAAAATAGAAGCACAACCTTCTGTACCCTCTTTATATTTTCCGTTCCTTAGTAGAAATCAAATTAAAATAGTATTTTTCTGTCTGTTTCCTGATTTATCCGTGCAATTTAAAAATATCCCGAAAATAAAAGTCCTCAGAATGCCATGCCAATTTAATATGATTTTTTCGGGAATATTTGAGGATTTACTGTGCAAAAATTACCGCGGGGGAGCTGCCACCTGGCCACGAGGGTGGAGGGCGCGCCCTACCCCCCTGGGCACGCCCCCCTGCCTCGTGGGACCACGGTGGCCCTCCTCCACTTATCCATGCACCCATCCTCTTCCTCTGCCTCACACAAACCCGAAAAACCAACTCAAGCTCGAGTTCCAGCCGCTTTTTCTGTGATTTTCGATCTCCTTGCTCAAAGCACCTCTCGCAAAACTGCTTGGGGAGATTGTTCCTTGGTATGTGACTCCTCCATTGGTCCAATTAGTTTTTGTTCTAGTGCTTTATTCATTGCAAATTTGTGCTGCATAGGTGACCATGTTCTTGAGCTTGCATGTCAAATTTAGATGGTTCCAAGTAGTTCTAATGCTTGATATATGCTCTAGGCACTTGTATGAGTAGTTGCTATCAGTTTTATTGAAGTTGGTTCACTTTTGTTTGAAGTTACTAAAAATTTCAGAATTATTTTTTAGAGAAAACAATATGTTTAGGAAGATGTTCCAAGGTGGTTCTTCAAGGAAGCAAGGTCCTGTGCTTGCAATGCGTGATCTTGACAAGGAACCACCAAGAGACGCTCTTGTGAGGCCTGTGAATGGCCTTGGAAAATTTTATGGATCAAGCGGGAATCAAAGAAGAATTTAACGATATTTGCGTCTTGCCGATCTTGAGGACTTTGAAGTGACAAATGCCCCGATGTCGTGACCTCACAAGTTCATTTACGGGAGGTTTGAGTTTTCATCTTGGCGTAATTCCCCTTCAGTCATGTTTGACCTTTATGACAAATCTTATACCATGGACTTAGAGGATTTCACTTTTGCATGCAAACTTCCATCCTGGGGTAGTATCAGGGATCCCCCTAAATCTGAATATAGAGACTTTCTTGCTAGAATAACTGTGGGGGAATCTAGAGATATAACACAAGCCACTCACTACTAGGGAAAAGCCTAGCAGCAGCGCGGGTTTTAGGCCTATCGATGGCGCGCCGGGAGCGCTCTTGATAAGCGCTTCTGACTAAAGCTTAGCGATGGCGGCGCTGGACCAGCCATCTTGCTAAAATGATCTAGTAGTAGCGCTTCTCTGGCGGCGCTCTTGGTAATTAGTAGTAGCGCTCCTCCTTGCCCGCTACTACTATTATTTTGTATTTTATTTCTTTTTTATTTCTTGTTGTATTTCATACACCTTTACACAAGTTTTCATACAACAGGAATTTAGAGACTGTTTTTACATCATAATGAGTAGGTGAAATAACCGTGGACTAGTTTCAAGTGGATGGACATCCACTTGAAACTAATCCGCGTTCTTTCACCCAAACACATTGTATCATCATTATCATATCATTAACAACTTATCATCATAATACATCATTGTGATATAACACCTCCTCAAGATCATCGTTTTCATCAATGAGACATCACATAGCAAATTGGTCACTAGTCGTAATCACAAGTACTCCTCATCATCAACTCTAACACATTGTATCACATAATAAACATATTGTACCTCATAGGACCTACTACATTCTCTTAGGACCTACTATATTCTCAAGGTAAAATAGCAAAAAACAAGATAGCCCCTGACTCTCCATTATGGAGAATGGAGATTATCCTGTCTCCAATTCTCGCCTTTTGCTTAATGTTACTTCCAAGAACCTCCTTGCGAATGTCCAAACATTTTTTCCATTCTTTGATTAGCATGTGTTCACCGGTTTTAGAAATCCGATATGCACAGGTGAGATCCGTAGGATGACACGGCTGTATGTTCAGAACTTCAAGGCGACCATTGTAATACATCAGATGAGGCACACAATCCATCGGGATTTTCTATTGAAAAACATAGTAATAACTTCGTAGTTAGCAATGATGTACTAGTTTTAGAAGTATGCAAAAGATGCACGGATGTCGTAATAGTAAAAAATCTTACCAGGGTATCTCCATAGAAGTTATCATGGTTCAACACGTGCACTAGTGGCACGTATTCACCATAATTTGGAGGAGTTCGATAATAGGTATTGTAATTCTCAAAGAAAGTACAAAATACGATCAGATGATTTTTCTCCTTATAAGTTAATTCGGAGCCACCACTGTAGTGGGTTTTGTCTACCATCTTCTGCACATTCTTTGAAGATTCAAAATAAGCTGTCAATGGAAATAAGCTGTCAACTATTTTGAAATAAAAAATATAAATTAGTTAATAACTATGTTTGAGAAACTCACATTGCGGTAGAATCGGAAGCGTATCAACAAGGACCCAAATGTCCATATTGTCTTGCTCGATGTCAGGATCACCAAGATCCATGGTGACAATCATACCCTCATAAAAACCATACATTTTGCAAAGTGCTTCCCAATTTTGGCAACCAAAATGGGTTACGCTCTAAGCATTGTACAGATTTACTTCAAAATACATATCATGATGGGTCCTTAGGTGTATTTTCTTTGTTTCAAAATTTTCATGGTCTTCAAAACTCATCCTCTCCAAGACATAGCGTCTTGCATGGCATGGGATAAGCTAGTCGAATTGTAAAAGATGAAAATTAGACGTTGAAATAGTTGAAGTCATGCTTAATTACGAAAAAAAACTCTTGTCATTGTTGCGTACCGTTTCAACATCGAAGGTCTCCTCGAGCTTAATGCTGAAGCGCCGATCTTCGTCCAGCTCAACGAACCTGTCGCACATACCTCTATCGTCGTGGCACCAGCTGCACTCCCCCGGGAGACTGTCGTCGTCCGAGTATTACATTTCCTACATTCATAATTCAAAGATTAAACTTGTACAATTAAATATATGTACTAAAAAACATAGGCCTGAAAAATCCGGCATGACCTTTGCTAAAAAGGACATATCGGCGCTGAAATTTGCGGGCGGAAATTAATCAACACTCCGGCAGAACATAGGCCACTCAGAGGTGTAAACTGAACATGAGCGGCCACTTGGCAACCACTATCCTATTTGAGCAACAAAAGATATACATGGATATTTGGCTGGTCTCACCTCGATGTCGGGCCGGTCGGTGGCGGGACGACGGCGGGGGCTGATGGAGGGCTCCTTGATTTCTGCAAAAGCAAAAACCGTATAAGTTATCACTAATACATCTCGAATAATTGCTTAAACTAAAAATAACAACAAATATGACATGTTCAACTAGTTTTATTAATTCAACTAGTTCTTACTAAATATAAACTTACTATAAATAGAATATGTGGTTCAATTAGTTATATTAATTATCTTACTAAAAACTAGTTCTTTCTAAAAATAAAGTAGTTCAACTAGTTATATTAATTATCTTACTAAAAATACATTAGTTCTATTAATTCAACTAGTTCAACTAGTTTATTAATTTACTTACTAAACTAGTTCAACTACAACTAAAATAGTTCAACTACAACTACTATTAATCTTACTTCTATTTTATTCAAAACACCTACGATTTGCAAGAACAGAGACAAGGGAGGGGGGAGGAGAGAGAGGGGAGGCGGGCGGCCAGAGGAGGAGGGAGGCGGCAGCAGCGGAGGGAGGAGGCACGGTGGGAGGAGGAGGAGGAGGCGCGGTGGGAGGAGGAGGCACGGAAGGAGGAGTACCTCGGTGGTGTCATCGATGGTGAGGTCGAGGCGGCGCGGTGAGGTCGAGGCGGAGGGGTGGGGAGGCGGCGGCGACGGTGAGGTCGAGGCGGCGGGCGGCGGCAGTGAGGTTGAGGCGCCTCGGGCGGCGGCTGTGAGGGCAGGCTCGGGCTCGGGCGGCGGCTATAGAGGAGTAGGGGAACAGGGGGAGGAGGACTTAGTGAAATTTTGAGCGGGGTTAAGTCGAACTAGCAGTAGCGCACTTTAGGAACCGCGCTATAGCTAATGTAGCTATAGCGCATTTTACGGAAAAACGCTACTACTAAGTCTAAGCACGCATAAAAAAATACATTGGCCATCAATGATCTTTTTGTGTACAATCTGAATTGTCAATATGAGTCCACTCCGGTTGGAACTGGAGAGGACTCATATTGCGCCTAAATTCTACACATAGAGTTCAGTGAAGACCAACTGGTTGTGATAGTTTCAGAAGTAACATATTTAAGGTGGTAAACACCCTGTTCGCGGAGCGAGGTGGGACTAAACTTGTGGGCTGATCGTAGCAGTAGCGATTTTCTTAGAAGCGCGCTGCTGCTAACTTCTATAGTAGTAGCGCCGTTTACTATAGGGCGCTACTGCTATAACTAGCTGGGTTGCGAGGTCATGGCAATTAGAGCAGTAGCGCGGTTTCGCGTGGGAGCGCTACTGCTACTTTCCTTTCAGCAGCGCGTTTTTATATCAAGCGCTACTGCTAATTAGCAGCAGCGCCTTATTTTAGAGCGCGCAGCTGGTAAGATTCTGTGTATAGACTTTTCTCTAGTAGTGACTATAGGGAGCATTCACTTTCCTGCTATACATTATTTTGCTCTCTTCATAGGTAGATGCATAAATGCTAAGGATGAAGCATGTCACATGTGTGCCCCTGATCTCAGCATTCTCAGAAGTGCTGTGTTAGGAGACCAATCTTATCATATGGGAGCCATTGTAGCTCGTAAGTTGCATCATAATAGACATAATGGAGATTTCTTTGGAGGAATTTATGCAACCCGCTTAGCTAATTTTCTTGAGATAGACATTCGTGAGGGTGACATGGAGTTACCCCCTACTTATTTAGATTTTGATGCTATGGTTTCCCACCAGTTTGTTGAGAGGACTGAACCACCTCTCCAGTATCGACTAATCTTTAACAAACGGCATGTTGTCCATGTTACTCTTCCTGCTCCTGCCTTCTTTGATTTTCAGACGAGAGGAAGATATATTATTACCAGGAGGAGGCAGATGAGTACGAGAGGAGGCGGAGGCGGCTCGGCGCCACGCTGCAGCTCAGGAGGCGATAGCCGCTGCATCGCAGTACGACCCCAGCTACACCTACGGGCATCAGCCAGGCTATCCCTGGCAATAGACCAACTTAGGCCAAAAGCCTAAGCTTGGGGGAGTACGTATTTCCCACCGACATTACATTCATGTTCACACATACTCATTGCTAGATGTCGGTGCTCATACTTTTTCACTGTAATATCCATGCTAGTTTATTTCCTTTTTCCCTCTTTCTTCTTGTGTGTTTAATAAACCTTAAGAAAAAACCAAAAAAAATTAGTAGTAGTTTACTTTTCCTGCTGTAGTAGTAGTAATTAAAAAGAAAACCAAAAAAAATATTTCCCGTTCTTCTTTTGCTTGTTGGGGGCTTTCCCGTGTAAATAGTTTTTATTTCTTTTCTTTTCTTTGGGGGCCAGTAGGAGAAGGCCATGATTAAATTGTTGAGATGGCTCTTATATGCATCATTGTTGATTTAACCAAGAGCCCATATTGCCTTGTTTTCTCTTGTTTATTGAATGCTCGCAGATTCCAGCTTCGTCCGATGCACGTGCACTCTTATTATTATTCACACCGTTCAGTCGTGCAAGTGAAAGGCAATTATGACGATATATGATGGACTGACTGAGATGGGAAAAGCTGGTATGAACTCGACCTCTTTTGTTTTTGTAAATATGATGAGTTCATCATTCTTGATTCAGCTGATTATGAATAAACATGTTTGCAATGACAATTAGAGATCATAGTTGCTTGTACCATGCTTGATTAGCTACGAGTTATAACGGTTTACCTTGCGTGCCAACATGCTATTGAGATGATTATGATGTGGTATGATAGGGTGGTATCCTCCTTTGAATGATTTAAGTGACTTGACTTGGCATATGTTCACGAATGTAGTTGAAACAAATCAACATAGCCTTCACGATATTTATGTTCATGGTGGATTATATCCTACTCATGCTTGTATTCAATGTTTATTAATTTTAATGCATGTTCATGACTGTTGTCGCTCTCTAGTTGGTCGCTTCCCAGTCTTTTGCTAGCCTTCACTTGTACTAAGCGGGAATACTGCTTGTGCATCCAATCCCTTAAACCCCAAAGTTATTCCATATGAGTCCACCATACCTTCCTATATGCGGTATCTACCTGCCGTTCCAAGTAAATTTGTATGTGCCAAACTCTAAACCTTCAAATAAACATTCTGTTTTGCATGCTCGAATAGCTCATATATCAACTAGGGCTGCCCTTATCTTCCGTGTTAGGCGGGTTATTCTCAAGAGGAGTGGACTCCGCTCCTCACTCACGAGAAAATGGCTGGTCACCGGGATGCCCAGTCCCATGCTTTATGCAAACTAAATCAAAATAATTGCAAACAAAACTCCCCCTGGGACCCGTTGAATGTTGGAGGCACTCGTTGTTTCGAGCGAGCCATGGATTGATGCTTGTGGAGGAGGGGGAGTATAAACTTTACCATTCTGTTTGGGAACCGCCTATAATTTGTTTAGCATGGAAGATATCGTCATCTCTTAGTTGTTATGTTGACAATGAAAGTATGCCGCTCAAAATATAATTTATCTCTATTTCAAAACCGAGCTCTGGCACCTCTATAAATCCCTGCTTCCCTCTGCGAAGGGCCTATCTATTTACTTTTATGTTGAGTCATCACCCTCTTATTAAAAGCACTAGCTGGAGAGCACAGATGTCATTTGCATTCATTACTATTAATTTATATCGGGTATGACTATGATTGGATCTCTTTTACCATGAATTACAATGTCTAGTCAATCCTTGATCTTTGAAGGTGCTCTGCATTTATGTTTTGCGGTCTCAGAAAGGGCTAGCAAGATACCATCTTGTTATATCATACTATGATTGTTTTGAGAAAGTGTTGTCATCCGAGATTTATTATTATGGCTTGCTAGCTGATTATGTTATTGATATGAGTAAACATGAGACCTGAGAATTATTGCAAATGTGGTTAGTTATGATCTTTGCAGAAAACCTGGATGCTGGCTTGACATAGGTACAACAACAAGAGCAAACAGAGTTTGTAAAAGTTCTTATTTTTCTCTTTCAGTTTGTCAACTGAATTGCTTGAGGACAAGCAAGGGTTTAAGCTTGGGGGAGTTGATACGTCTCCGTCGTATCTACTTTTCCAAACACTTTTGCCCTTGTTTTGGACTCTTACTTGTATGATTTGAATGGAACTAACCCGGACTGATGTTGTTTTCAGCAAAATTGCCATGGTGTTGTTTTATGTGCAGAAAACAAAAGTTCTCGGAATGACCTGAAACTCCACGGGATGTCTTATAAAAAATAATAAAAATCCTCGCCAAAGATGAAGACCAGGGGGGCCACACCCAGTCCACGAGGGTGGGGCGCCCCCCCCCCTCCTGGGCGCGCCCCCTACCTCGTGGGCCTCCTGGAGACCCTCCGCCGCCAACCCCAACTCCATATATTGGCTTTCGGGGAGAAAAAAATCAAAGAGAAAGTTTCATCGCGTTTTACGATACGGAGCCGCCGCCAAGCCCTAATCTCTCTTGGGAGGGCTGATCTGGAGTCCGTTCGGGGCTCCAGAGAGGGGGATTCGTCGCCATCGTCATCATCAACCATCCACCATCACCAATTTCATGATGCTCACCGCCGTGCGTGAGTAATTCCATCGTAGGCTTGCTGGACGGTGATGGGTTGGATGAGATTTATCATGTAATCGAGTTAGTTTTGTTAGGGTTTGATCCCTAGTATCCATTATGTTCTGAGATTGATGTTGCTATGACTTTGCTATGCTTAATGCTTGTCACTAGGGCCCGGGTGCCATGATTTCAGATCTGAACCTATTATGTTTTCATGAATATATGTGAGTTCTTGATCCTATCTTGCAAGTCTATAGTCACCTACTATGTGTTATGATCCGGCAACCCCGAAGTGACAATAATCGGGACCACTCCCGGTGATGACCATAGTTTGAGGATTTCATGTATTCACTATGTGCTAATGCTTTGTTCCGGTTCTCTATTAAAAGTAGGCCTTAATATCCCTTAGTTTCCAATAGGACCCCGCTGCCACGGGAGGGTAGGACAAAAGATGTCATGCAAGTTCTTTTCCATAAGCACGTATGACTATATTCGGAATACATGCCTACATTACATTGATGAACTGGAGCTAGTTCTGTGTCACCCTTTGTTATGACTGTTACATGACGAACCGCATCCGGCATAATTATCCATCACTGATCCGGTGCCTACGAGCTTTCCATATACTGGTTTACGCTTATTTACTTTTCCGTTGCTACTATTACAATCACTACAAAACTACCAAAAACGTTACTTTTGCTGTCTTTACTTTCGTTACCGTTACCACCACTATCATATTACTTTGCTACTAAACACTTTGCTGCAGATACTAAGTTTCCAGGTGTGGTTGAATTGACAACTCAGCTGCTAATACTTGAGAATATTCTTTGGCTCCCCTTGTGTCGAATCAATAAATTTGGGTTGAATACTCTACCCTCGAAAACTGTTGCGATCCCCTATACTTGTGGGTTATCCACCGAAAGTGGAAGCGTTATATCAACGTGGTTGATGTAGTCGTACGTCTTCACGATCCGACCGATCCAAGTACCGAAAGCACGGCACCTCCGAGTTCGCACGTTAAACTCGGTGGCGTCCTCGCCTTCTCGATCCAGCAAGAGGCGAAGTAGTAGATGAGTTCGGCAGCACGACGGCGTGGTGACGGTGTTGGTGAAGAACAATCTTCGCAGGGCTTCGCCTAAGCACTACGAAAACTATGACGGAGGATAAACTAGAGGAGACGGGGTTGCCGGCACACGGCTTGGTGTTTCTTGATGTGTCTTGGGTGCTAGCCCTACCCCTCTATTTATATGTTGAGCCTTGGGGTTGAAACTTGGAGTAAAATCCTCCACAAAGTCGGTTTCACCCGAAAGGCAAGAGTCCTTCTCGGACTCCAGGGCCAGACGCCAAGGTTCCCGGCGTCTGGACCCAGACGCCAGGGACCCTGGCATCTGGCCCCTGGACTCCACAAAACTTCCTTTTGCGCTTTCCAAAAACCTCGTGGGCTTTCCCCTTTGGCCCAGATAAAGTGTTCTCGTGCCCAAACATTTTGGGAAACATCCGGAACCCCTTCCGATGGATTCCGCAACCTTTCCGGAGATCAAACACTACTATCCACATATCAATCTTTACTTCCGGACCATTCCGGAGTTCCTCGTCATATCCGTGATCTCATCCAAAACTCCGAACAACATTCGGTCACCAACATACATAACTCATAGTACTATATCGTCAACGAACGTTAAGCGTGCGGACCCTACGGGTTCGATAACTATGTAGACATGACCGAGACACCTCTCTTGTCAATAACCAATAGCGGGACCTGGATGCCCATATTGGCTCCTACATATTCTACGAAGATCTTTATCGGTCAGACCGCATAACAACATACGTTGTTCCCTTTGTCATCTGTATGTTACTTGCCCGAGATTCGATCGTCGGTATCTTAATACCTAGTTCAATCTCGTTACCGGCAAGTCTCTTTACTCGTTTCGTAATACATCATCCCGCGACTAACTCATTAGTTGCACTGCTTGCAAGGCTTAAGTGATGTGCATTACCGAGAGGGCCCAGAGATACCTCTCCGACGATCGGAGTGACAAATCCTAATCTCGAAATACGCCAACCCAACAAGTACCTTCAGAGACACTTGTAGAGCACCTTTATAATCACCCAGTTACGTTGTGACGTTTGGTAGCACACACAGTGTTCCTCCGGTAAACATGAGTTGCATAATCTCATAGTCATAGGAACATGTATAAGTCATGAAGAAAGCAATAGCAGAATACTAAACGATTGAGTGCTAAGCTAACGGAATGGGTCAAGTCAATCACATCATTCTTCTAATGATGTGATCCCGTTAATCAAATGACAACTCATGTCTATGGCTAGGAAACATAACCATCTTTGATTAACGATCTAGTCAAGTAGAGGCATACTAGTGACACTCTGTTTGTCTATGTATTCACACATGTATTATGTTTTCGGTTAATACAATTCTAGCATGAATAATAAACATTTATCATGATATAAGGAAATAAATGATAACTTTATTATTGCCTCTAGGGCATATTTCCTTCAGTCTCCCACTTGCACTAGAGTCAATAATCTAGATTACACAGTAATGATTCTAACTCCCATGGAGCCTTGGTGCTGATCATGTTTTGCTCGTGGAAGAGGCTTAGTCAACGGGTCTGCAACATTCAGATCCGTATGTATCTTGCAAATTTCTATGTCTCCCACCTGGACTAGATCCCGGATGGAGTTGAAGCGTCTCTTGATGTGCTTGGTTCTGTTGTGAAATCTGGATTCCTTCGCCAAGGCAATTGCTCCAGTATTGTCACAAAAGATTTTCATTGGTCCCGATGCACCAGGTATGACACCTAGATCGGATATGAAATCCTTCATCCAGACTCCTTCATTTGCTGCTTCCAAGCAGCTATGTACTCTGCTTCACACGTAGATCCCGCCACGACGCTTTGTTTAGAACTGCACCAACTGACAGCTCCACCGTTCAATGTAAACACGTATCCGGTTTGCGATTTAGAATCGTCCGGATCAGTGTCAAAGCTTGCATCAACGTAACCATTTACGATGAGCTCTTTGTCACCTCCATAAACGAGAAACATATCCTTAGTCCTTTTCAGGTACTTCAGGATGTTCTTGACCGCTGTCCAGTGATCCACTCCTGGATTACTTTGATACCTCCCTGCTAGACTTATAGAAAGGCACACATCAGGTCTGGTACACAGCATTGCATACATGATAGAGCCTATGGCTGAAGCATAGGGAATATCTTTCATTTTTTCTCTATCTTCTGCAGTGGTCGGGCATTGAGTCTTACTCAACTTCACACCTTGTAACACGGGCAAGAACCCTTTTTTTGCTTGATCCATTTCGAACTTCTTCAAAACTTTGTCAAGGTATGTGCTTTGTGAAAGTCCAATTAAGCGTCTTGATCTATCTCTATAGATCTTAATGCCCAATATGTAAGCAGCTTCACCGAGGTCTTTCATTGAAAAACTCCTTTCAAACACTCCTTTATGCTTTGCAGAATAATTCTACATTATTTCCGATCAACAATATGTCATTCACATATACTTATCAGAAATGTTGTAGTGCTCCCACTCACTTTCTTGTAAATACAGGCTTCACCACAAGTCTGTATAAAACTATATGCTTTGATCAACTTATCAAAGCGTATATTCCAACTCCGAGATGCTTGCACCAGTCCATAGATGGATTGCTGGAGCTTGCATATTTTGTTAGCACCTTTAGGATTGACAAAACCTTCTGGTTGCATCATATACAACTCTTCTTTAATAAATCCATTAAGGATTGCAGTTTTGTTATCCATTTTCCAGATTTCCTAAAATGCGGCAATTGCTAACATGATTCGGACAGACTTAAGCATAGATATGAGTGAGAAACTCTCATCGTAGTCAACACCTTGAACTTGTAGAAAACCTTTTGCGACAATTCTAGCTTTGTAGATAGTAACACTACTATCAACGTCCATCTTCCTCTTGAAAATCCATTTAATCTCAATGGCTCACCGATCATTGGGCAAGTCTATCAAAGTCCATACTTTGTTCTCATACATGGATCCCATCTCAGATTTCATGGCCTCAAGCCATTTTGCGGAATCTGGGCTCATCATCGCTTCCTCATAGTTCGTAGGTTCGTCATGGTCAAGTAACATGACCTCCAGAACAGGATTACCGTACCACTCTGGTGCGGATCTTATTCTGGTTGACCTACGAGGTTCGGTAGTAACTTGATCCGAAGTTTCATGATCATCATCATTAACTTCCTCACTAATCGGTGTAGGCATCACTGGAACTGATTTCGGTGATGAACTACTTTCCAATTCGGGAGAAGGTACAATTACCTTATCAAGTTCTACTTTCCTCCCACTCACTTCTTTCGAGAGAAACTCCTTCTCTAGAAAGGATCCATTCTTAGCAACGAATGTCTTGCCTTAGGATCTGTGATAGAAGGTGTACCCAACAGTCTCCTTTGGGTATCCTATGAAGACACATTTCTCCGATTTGGGTTCGAGCTTATCAGATTGAAGCTTTTTCACATAAGCATCGCAGCCCCAAACTTTCAGAAACGACAACTTTGGTTTCTTGCCAAACCACAGTTCATAAGGCATCGTCTCAACGGATTTCGATGGTGCCATATTTAATGCGAATGCAGCCATCTCTAAAGCATAACCCCAAAACGATAGCGGTAAATCAGTAAGAGACATCATAGATCGCACCATATCTAGTGAAGTACGATTACGACGTTCGGACACACCATTACGCTGTGGTCTTCCGGGTGGCGTGAGTTGTGAAACTATTCCGCATTGTTTCAAATGTATACCAAACTCGTAACTCAAATATTCTCCTCGACGATCAGATCGTAGAAACTTTATTTTCTTGTTACGATGATTTTCAACTTCACTCTGAAATTCTTTAAACTTTTCAAATGTTTCAGACTTATGTTTCATCAAGTAGATATACCCATATCTGCTTAAATCATCTGTGAAGGTGAGAAAATAATGATATCCGCCATGAGCCTCAACATTCATCGGACCACATACATCTGTATGTATGATTTCCAACAAATCTGTTGCTCTCTCCATAGTACCGGAGAACGGCGTTTTAGTCATCTTGCCCATGAGGCACGGTTCGCAAGTACCAAGTGATTCATAATCAAGTGGTTCCAAAAGTCCATCAGTATGGAGTTTCTTCATGCGCTTTACACCGATATGACCTAAACGGCAATGCCACAAATAAGTTGCACTATCATTATCAACTCTGTATCTTTTAGTTTAAACATTATGAATATGTGTATCACTACTATCGAGATTCATCAAAAATAGACCACTCTTCAAGGGTGCATGACCATAAAAGATATTACTCATATAAATAGAACAACCATTATTCTCTGATTTAAATGAATAACCGTCTCGCATCAAACAAGATCCAGATATAATGTTCATGCTCAACGCTGGCACCAAATAACAATTATTTAGGTCTAATACTAATCCCTAAGGTAGATGTAGAGGTAGCGTGCTGACCGCGGTCACATCGACTTTGGAACCATTTCCCACGCGCATCGTCACCTCGTCCTTTGCCAGTGTTAAGCAATCCGTAGTCCTGTTTGATTTGCAAATATTAGCAATGTAACCAGTATCAAATACCAGTGCTATGCGAGCTCTAGTAAGGTACACATCAATAACATGTATATCACATATACCTTTGTTCACCTTGCCATCCTTCTTATCCGCCAAATACTTGGGGCAGTTCCGCTTCCGATGACCAGTCGCTTGCGATAAAAGCACTCGTTTCAGGCTTAGGTCCAGACTTGGGTTTCTTCTCCTGAGCAGCAACTTGCTTGATGTTCTTCTTGAAGTTCCCCTTCTTCTTCCCTTTGCCCTTTTTCTTGAAACTAGTGGTCTTGTTGACCATCAACACTTGATGCTCTTTCTTGATTTCTACCTCCGCAGCCTTTAGCATTGCGAAGAGCTCGGGAATCGTCTTATCCATCCCTTGCATGTTATAGTTCATCACGAAGCTCTTGTAGCTTGGTGGCAGTGATTGGAGAATTCTGTCAATGACGCTATCATCCGGAAGATTAACTCCCAGTTGAATCAAGTGATTATTATACCCAGACATCTTGAGTATATGCTCACTGACATAACTATTCTCCTCCATCTTGCAGCTATAGAACTTATTGGAGACTTCATATCTCTCAATCTGGGCATTTTCTTGAAATATTAACTTCAACTCCTGGAACATCTCATATGCTCCATGACGTTCAAAACGCCGTTGAAGTCCCGGTTCTAAGCCGTAAAGCATGGCACACTGAACTATTGAGTAGTCATCAGCTTTGCTCTGCCAGACATTCATAACATCTGGTGTTGCTCCTGCAGCAGGCCTGGCACCCAGCGGTGCTTCCAGGGCGTAATTCTTCTGTGCAGCAATGAGGATAATCTCAAGTTACGGACCCAGTCCGTTTAATTGCTACCATCATCTTTCAACTTTGCTTTCTCAAGGAATGCATTAAAATTCAACGGAACAACAGTATGGGCCATCTATCTACAATCAAACATAGACAAGCAAGATACTATCAGGTACTAAGTTCATGATAAATTTAAGTTCAATTAATCATATTACTTAAGAACTCCCACTTAGAAAGACATCCCTCTAATCCTCTAAGTGATCACGTGATCCAAATCAACTAAACCATAACCGATCATCACGTGAAATGGAGTAGCTTTCAATGGTGAACATCACTATGTCGATCATATCTACTATATGATTCATGCTCGACCTTTCGGTCTCAGTGTTCCGAGGCCATATCTGCATATGCTAGGCTCGTCAAGTTTAACCTGAGTATTCTGCGTGTGCAAAACTGGCTTGCACCCGTTGTAGATGGACGTAGAGCTTATCACACCCGATCATCATGTGGTGTCTGGGCACGACAAACTTTGGCAGCGGTGAATACTCAGGGAGAACACTTTTTATCTTGAAATTTAGTGAGAGATCATCTTATAATGCTACCGTCAATCAAAGCAAGATAAGATGCATAAAAGGTAAACATCACATGCAATCAATATAAGTGATATGATATGGCCATCATCATCTTGTGCTTGTGATCTCCATCTCCGAAGCACATCCATGATCACCATCGTCACCGGCGCGACACCTTGATCTCCATCGTAGCATCGTTGTCGTCTCACCAATCTTATGCTTCTACGACTATCGCTACCGCTTAGTGATAAAGTAAAGCATTACAGGGCGATTGCATTGCATACAATAAAGCGACAACCATATGGCTCCTGCCAGTTGCCGATAACTCGGTTACAAAACATGATCATCTCATACAATAAAATATAGCATCACGTCTTGACCATATCACATCACAACATGCCCTGTAAAAACAAGTTAGACGTCCTCTACTTTATTGTTGCAAATTTTACATGGCTGCTACGGGCTTAGCAAGAACCTTCTTATCTACGCATCAAAACCACAACGATAGTTTGTTGAGTTGGTGTTGTTTTAACCTTCGCAAGGACCGGGCGTAGCCACACTCGGTTCAACTAAAGTTGGAGAAACTAACACCCGCTAGCCACCTTTGTGCAAAGCACGTCGGGAGAACCGGTCTCGCGTAAGCGTACGCGTAATGTCGGTCCGGGTCGCTTCGTCCAACAATACCGCCGAACCAAACTATGACATGCTGGTAAGCAGTATGACTTATATCGCCCACAACTCACTTGTGTTCTACTCGTGCATATGACATCTACGCATAAAACCAGGCTCGGATACCACTGTTGGGGAACGTAGTAACTTCAAAAAATTTCCTACGCACACGCAAGATCATGGTGATGCATAGCAACGAGAGGGGAGAGTGTTGTCCACGTACCCTCGTAGACCGAAAGCGGAAGCGTTATATCAACGCGGTTGATGTAGTCGTACGTCTTCACGATCCGACCGATCCAAGTACCGAAAGCACGGCACCTCCGAGTTCTGCACACGTTCGGCTCGGTGACGTCCTCGCCTTCTCGATCCAGCAAGAGGGGCGAAGTAGTAGATGAGTTCCGGCAGCACGACGGCGTGGTGACGGTGTTTGTGAAGAACAATCTTCGCGGGGCTTCGCCTAAGCACTACGAAAACTATGACGGAGGATAAACTAGAGGAGACAGGGTTGCCGGCACACGGCTTGGTGTTTCTTGATGTGTCTTGGGTGCTAGCCCTACCCCTCTATTTATATGTTGAGCCTTGGGGTGAAACTTGGAGTAAAGCCTCCACAAAGTCGGTTTCACTCGAAGACAAGAGTCCTTCTCGGACTCCAGGGCGACGCCAGATTCCGGCGTCGGACCCGACGCCGAGGACTCTAGCGTCGGCCTGGACTCCATAAAACATCCTTTTGCGCTTTCCAAAACCTCGTGGGCTTTCCCTTTGGCCCGAGATAAAGTGTTCTCGTGCCCAAACATTTGGGAAACATCCGGAACCCCTTCCGATGGATTTGGAACCTTTCGGAGATCAAACACTACTATCCACATATCAATCTTTACTTCCGGACCATTCCGGAGTTCCTCGTCATATCCGTGATCTCATCCAAAACTGCGAACAACATTCGGTCACCAACATACATAACTCATAGTACTATATCGTCAACGGACGTTAAGCGTGCGGACCCTACGGGTTCGAGAACTATGTAGACATGACCGAGACACCTCTCTTGTCAATAAACAATAGCGGGACCTGGATGCCCATATTGGCTCCTACATATTCTACGAAGATCTTTATCGGTCAGACCGCATAACAACATACGTTGTTCCCTTTGTCATCAGTATGTTACTTGCCCGAGATTCGATCGTCGGTATCTCAATACCTAGTTCAATCTCGTTACCGGCAAGTCTCTTTACTCGTTCCGTAATACATCATCCCGCAACTAACTCATTAGTTGCACTGCTTGCAAGGCTTAAGTGATGTGCATTACCGAGAGGGCCTAGAGATACCTCTTCGACGATCGGAGTGACAAATCCTAATCTCGAAATACGCCAACCCAACAAGTACCTTCGGAGACACCTGTAGAGCACCTTTATAATCACCCAGTTACATTGTGACGTTTGGTAGCACACAAAGTGTTCCTCCGGTAAACGGGAGTTGCATAATCTCATAGTCATAGGAACATGTATAAGTCATGAAGAAAGCAATAGCAGAATACTAAACGGTCGAGTGCTAAGCTAACGGAATGGGTCAAGTCAATCACATCATTCTTCTAATGATGTGATCCCGTTAATCAAATGACAACTCATGTCTATGGCTAGGAAACATAACCATCTTTGATTAACGAGCTAGTCAAGTAGAGGCATACTAGTGACACTCTGTTTGTCTATGTATTCACACATGTATTATGTTTCTGGTTAATACAATTCTAGCATGAATAATAAACATTTATCATGATATAAGGAAATAAATGAGAAATTTATTATTACCCCTAGGGCATATTTCCTTCATCCATGACCACCGCGGAGACGGTCGCCAGGCGTCGCCGCCACCTTGACGGCAAGCTCGCCAAGATCGATGAGGAGTGGTTGCTTAGCGACTGCTCCGCCAACACCGGCCGCGGCAAGGTCGCCTCCAGGGCTTCGAAGGCCACATAGGCAGTGGTCGCGACATCACTCCGCACGGCGCAGCAGGAGGCTGAGTGGCTCCTCCACGAGCGGCAGGCAGCCGTCGGATAAGGCTGTCGCGGCCCTCCGGCGTCGTACCGCCGCTGGAGGGACCATGACGGCATCGCCAGAGACGGTGGGGCGGTAGGGTAGGGCGGCCACGCGTAAGAGGTGGTCGTCCAGTATAGGGTTTAGGTTTTTTTTTCTAGTTATTTAGTTAAACAGTCGAATTATCGACCTTTTTATGTAAATTATATCTGAACTTGAATGAAATCCGTCCAGTTTGATCAAATTTCGTGAGGTTGGTTTGAATTGTTGGTCGGATTTATGCGACTAGCGCTGGATAGCGTCCTTCCGATCTCTGTCCACGGACTGGTGTCCCTTGTCCGCGGTCGGATGCGGGAAAAACTTTACGGGTTGCCGTTCCTAAGTTAGGATATCTTAATCTGGAGCACTGTGAAATCACATATGTAACATGTGCTTGAGATCAATGAAAGGCACCTGTGGCTGGAGGTGCCGTTCTGCTCCTGGGTTGAGCAGTAATTTCCGAAAAAATAGAAAGAAAATTAAAAAATCTGATTTTTTTGAGAGATGAACATTTTTGAACGTTTTACCAACTTGCAAAGTTTCTTGATGGAAAAAACTTTCCTGGAGGTTCGAAAAAACAAAAATGATGTTCTAAAGTGCTTTTTTTTAACATCAGTACAGAGACAAGCGCTCATATACACGCGTATACACTCATCCCTATGAACGCACACACGCACATCCTATCCCTATGAGCACCTCCGAAAGACTGAGCCGACATATTATCTTGAGATTTACGAAGTCGCCGTAGGCGCCTCGTCGTCGACGGGAACGTCTCCTTCCACTGAATGCGCATCGCCGGAAATCCTGAAATAAATCCAGGAATAAATGCGAGCACTAGGATTTGATTCCTGGTGGGCTGGGATACCACTGTCCCTCTAACCATCCAACCACGGGTTGGTTCGTTCTAAAGTGCTTTCAAAACATGCCCTTTTTAGAACATCACTTTTTTTTGCCGTGGCCTCCACAAATATTTTTTCACCGCGGATTTTTGCATGTTTATAAAACTTTCAACAATGCTTGTCCCAAAAATAGTTTCACATTTTTTTGACTTATATTTGATTTGATTTTACTGTTCACCTAGGTGCATATGCACCCAAAGTGCAGAAACTCCACGTCCACCTGTGGCGCCATCAGCTTGTTCAAAAAGAGAAAGATAAAATCAAACTAAGATATAAATCTTTGGATAAAGAGATTTGTCTTACATACACTCTGCCTCATGGTGCAGGCCGTGAAAAACTATGGCCCAAACAAGTCAGTGGAGAGCGGTGAAGAAGAAAGAAGAAAAAAGGCCAGGAAAAGCGAGAAAGAGAAGCTTATAGCCGGCCCATGTCATTCACGCTTCTCCCCCGCCCGAATCGTAGGACAGAATACAAGCCCCAAAAAAAAACAACAACAAAAGAAAGCGAGCCGCAGATTCGCACGGATCTTTGGGCAGATCGGACGGTTATCATCAACTGCGAATTAGCTAAGCTTGCTCGGCTTCGTCTTCCACCGCTGCTCGCCGCCGCCGACGAGAAACGCAAACCCTAGCCGCCGTCAAGCTCCGCGAGGCGATGGCGATAGCGATCAGCGCACCACCCCTCCCCGCGCTGCGTGTTCCTGGGATGGCGAGTCGACATCCGGTCGTCTTCCGCCGCCTGGTACGTGCATCTCCGTTTCTCCCCCTTCGGCACGATGGCGATCGATTCTCGAATGCCACTAGATTCCGAGCGTTTCACCGCCTCTGCAGCCACCCCGTACGCTCGTGGTCGCCGCGCCCGCGCCCGCGCCTGCTCCGCGCCGTTTGGCCCCATCTCGTCCGCCACGGGCTGGTGACATGAAGGAGACCTCCCAAGACGAGCTCCTGGCACGCATCCTACATCTCCCAGCCCGTGTCCTCTCGTCGGCGTCTTCCGCATCGGAGAACTACTCACGTCCGTTCCACCTCATATGCGTCGTCACACTCGCAGCCATCAAGTCGCCCAAGTTCCCCGGAGCAGTGGCCTCCGTGGCGAAGAAACTCAAGCTGTCGGACGACGTGGTGAGGCAGGTCGTTTTCATCGCGACGTGCGTCAAGTTCCTCTACGACCTGTGCAAGAGCGGCAAGGCTGTTGACCGACTGGTGTCTTACTTCCTCAAGTCGCCCAAGAAGATTCCGCCGCCGCCGTCGCCATCCGACGATTAGTATGTTAACATATCTTACAACATTGCTTTGTCTCCGCGGTGTTCTGGTTTGGATACAGATTGGGAAAGGTAGATGGGAATACAGAGGATGGTTGGGGGGGTGTAGAACAGTTGCTTCAGTGCTGGCTTGCTCTGCTTTAGGAACTAGGTCCCTGACATCCTCCTTGTCATCAAGTCCGGTTTGTCCCAAGCTGGAGCAGCCGGGAACTGAACCTTTAGAGCATGCTCATCCTGCCTGGCCAGCTACCTTGCTGCGTCAGTCCACTGTGTGAGCAGGCACTCCTTCCTGCATCGACACTTGTTCAGTTGGGTTTTAGCACTTGATATGGGCCATAGTAGCGAAGCGACCGCTTTTGGTTGGCTCTAGTGGCAACAGACTGATGTAGATAGATAGGGCTGTAGCTTGAGATATACCCGGTCTCTCACTTGCAACTGTGTATCATGGTAACGCTTGTAAGTTCAAACTTCATGTGCATGTGTAGTAACTCTGCTCTCGATCAAACCAATATATATAATTTTTTGTCATGCTTATGTGCATATAAGCTTTGTTGGATTGTGGGATCGATTACTTTGGTTGCCTAGCAAAACATGTGCCTGTTGGTTTAATTAAATGGGCTTAAGTGTTTGGTGACTTCTTCGGCAGAAACTTGGCGATACTGACATCGTGAGGTGAGGGGCTTTCACTGTTTCAGTCGCTGAGCAACAACAACACCTGCAGATTTCCAGTTTGCCTTTCACAGTAGGTTGAGTTCCCAAACGCAGAAAATGATTTTATCCCTGCAAATACCAATCACATAATTCAGACATTTTCACTGCCAGATATAATACTTAAGAGCTGTCTGCTATGTTTTTCAGTATCTTTTCACCTACATAATTCAGTCATTTCCTAGTGCAGTACACAGAATTTATCCATGTGTTTCTAGAAGTTATAGTCTTACTGCAATGTCTTTGAGTACAAGAAGGAAAGGCCTGTAGCATTCAGTTTGAGCCCCTTGAAAACATGTTTTGGCTGTTGAAATTTGCCGTGCTTGTATTAGTAGAGTGTACCCCCAGTCCCGCGAACCTGAAATATAAATAAATCCTGTTATTTTCGAAACTTGTGTAATTTTTAGGCCTTTGTCAAATGCTTTCAAGCTGTTGTCTCTCATATGTGTCCTTCATTATCTGCCATTTATTCCTAGTATATGCCCTTCACTTATCTTTTTGTATCTTTTGGTTGGTTCTTTGTATCCACCTTCATTTGTCTGCCATTTTTTAGAATGGATACTCCTCCACCATAATGTGTTCTGTTTTGAGTTCATTTCATATACTTATTCTTCAGTCTTTTTCATTGATCATTTTAGTATTCTTTGGTCTTCATTTTGTTATTATCTTTTTTATTTTCATTTCCTTCAGTCTTTGGGTTGCTCTTCAGTTACTTTATTCAGCTTATAAATTGTATTTCTTCAAACATTAGAGCTCTGTGTGCTTCTCATTCTAGAGATGTTTGCTATGAAATCTGGAGTGGGAGCTCCTCAGTTTGAAAAGATTCTGTCACTACGCTAGCTAGTATGGCTCCTGCAGGGAGATCATTTAAGTTTTTCTTTCATCTGTCAGTCTATCATAAGCTCCCTGTGTGCTTCTCATTCTAGAGATTTTTGCTATGAAATAGGTCCATTTTCTGTATGCCACTTTATCATTTCTTCTAAATGGTTATAATTTTAAAAATAGAGGAAATCTATTGTTTTGTGACGTGTCTTACAATGCATATATTCTGTTAATGGTGGCATTGACACAACGCATGTATAACATATGGTACTAGTCCTTCTATATACTGTTATTTTCTTGGTTGGGGGGAACTGAGATTCTGTATTAGGTGAAACAAGGTGTTGGCAAGATTTTGCTTCTTTCACTGGAACATGTTTTTTAATGATCTAGTAAACTGAACCAACACTTTGAGTTATCCTTTGCAGGTTTTTTCGTTTGTGGAGGCTAATTTAGCATTTTTGTAAGATGGTGGCCAAAGGGTTGGGGTTTTCATAGTTTTCATCATTTTGTTATGTACTAGAGAATTTGTGTGATTCAGTCTTATGTTTATTAGGGGATCTAGAGGTTTTGTAGTAAAACAAGTCTCCAATTAATTAGTCAAGTTGCTTGCATATTGTATCTTAGTTAGAACATACTTTCTAGTGTGCACTGATGTTTTCTATTGTGCTTGCAAATGTTTGTTTCCCACAAAATCGCCAAAAAGTTGCATCAGCCCCGAATATTACTGAGTTGGGTGATATCGCACTGATGTTTGGAGCCAGGGTATGTGATGAACGCAACTTTGCTATGGAGAATGGCCTTGAGATATTGGGATGTCCGTATTCATGATGATTTGGATGCATTTAATATTTTTTTAGCATATCTTTTGATTTCATGTAGCTTATTTCAGTATGATTTTCATCATATCTATGTAACTGAGCCTAAGCTTAAGATACTGAACAATCTGTCGTGCTAGGTTATTTTGTGCTAATTGCAATCAAAAAATATATTCATGTGTGAAATGCTAGGTACCAAGAAGTGTTGCCTGTGTTCTGTAAAAGTGTTTTCTGAATTGGACAGCATGTGTTATAAATGAGACAAGGCACAAAAACAAAAAGAGGGCGCGCTGTACATAAAGCCATGCCTTTACACAGACCCGTTAGGACTCGTGGACCATTAGCATATTTGCCTGTACGGCGAAGAGAAAGGATAGAGAAACCTGTGATTATTACTAGGACACGTCTCTTTGGTTGTATGGCTCAAAATTTTGATTGTTGCCCAATTGAAAAGCAGCCAAATGTTAATTACAGTCCCTAAAATTATTATGCTTTTCTGTGAGAAGGATTGATATCTTACCTTTTCTAGTTTGTGTTTGCAGATCGACGATCAGGAGAAATGTTTTAACAAAGAATATCTTGGGCTGGATCACCTGATGAGATCTCGCGTCATGTTTTACAACTTCCAAGTTCTTATGAGCGGCCGGAATTTTTGATCTGGTGAAACTTTGTACATTCGTCTTGGTTAACTTTCGCCAGCTAGCTGCTACGTAACGCTGCATACCAACAGAACACTCCTACGCTCACAATAAGTTGTTTTAGCTCACACATCACCAATTGCTAGTACTAGTTCGTTCCTGAGTTGATTTAGAGATCGAAAGTTCGGCCATGGTGCACTGTGAAATCTATGTGTATATTGCAACTTTGGTCGTGGTGCACTTTGGAACCTCATGTGTGTGTCTTGAGTGGTTATGTCTGCAAAGCCACATGCACCATTTTTTTTAATGAATGGAAGTCATTTGTTGGATGCCCGGTCATACACTTATTTGCGTAGTGCCTTGTATCGGAACTTTGGTCATGGTGCACTTTGAAATCTCATGTGTGTGTTTGAGTGGTTATGTCTGCGAAGCCACATGCACCCATTTTTTTAATGAATGAAGTCATTTTTTGGACGATCGGTCATGCACTTATTTGTGCCTTCTACAGGCATAATCAATCGCAGAATTCCATTAGACCAAGCAGAAGTGAACCCCTTTCCATCTCATCAGGATGATAGTTTCAGTGAAACTTCTTCTGTACACCATACAAAATTTCAGTATTCTCAACGGCACGAAGAAGCGGAAGGTTTTGCAGGGCAGGATGAATGAGTTATCCATAACATCGTAACTGTACCCGTGTTCATACAGGGAAACTGTCTTGTGATACGCATCGCGGCAAGAGGAGGCGACTGGAAGTTGCCCGTGTCAAACCTTATGTCGTACTACTAATTTACACATTACGAGCTACTCGGGGTTGATAGGAGAAGTGGAGAACTTTGTGGTTCTCCACTAAAGGTTTCGGGGGTACGGCGCGTCCATGGCCCTTGTCACTCCGCTTCATCTGAGAACATGCCTGGTGACCTGGTGATTATTTCATTTGCCTCGGGTAATGAT
Source organism: Aegilops longissima (assembly GCA_021605205.1). Classification (NCBI taxonomy): domain Eukaryota; kingdom Viridiplantae; phylum Streptophyta; class Magnoliopsida; order Poales; family Poaceae; genus Aegilops; species Aegilops longissima. The sequence goes on from CM038677.1 coordinate 799,777,040, forward strand.
GAATCCTTCGCATCAGCCGCGTAGAGTATCTTCCTTATCCGTTTGGTCATCTATCAAGAAAAATGTCCAGGTTAATAACTACACCAAAATGAAGAAAAGCATGAATTGAATAACCAATGTTGTCCAAGTCATTAGTTTGTTGCTTGGGTTGTGAGAAATGATCTAAAGATCAGCATAGTAGAGGACAATCTTTGGTACTGTGAACTGTGATTGAAGTGCCAATGAATGGTGCAATACAAGGGAATATGCTGCTTTTTCACGAATGCAGATGATAACAATGAAATTGAAAAATGCAGATCTCTAAGATTTCCAAAACATATTTATTTTACCGGTAGATGCTCCAATCTGAAATTTTTATTAATAGTAATAAATAATTCATTAATTTTGAAACTGGTCAAAGGTTGGTGGAAGTTTTAAAAATGGAAAGGACGCAATGAACAATAGCGTCCAGGGCTGGATGCTATTGAGGACAACGTCCAGGTGTGGACACAATATCTCGATGTCACGCAACTTTGAGAAGTAGAAGTCTCTTTCTTTCTCGGTGTTGTCCACAGAAACCTTCGGATCTGCAATCTGCAATCCAGTAGAGATAGTAACATCACCAACTAGATGAATTGATCATCCACAAGAATACAACTTGCCCAGATTTATAGCTGCCAAAGATGAACTCTACAAGTTTCACCGGTATAGTGATCAGAAGCTAGACTGAGGTTTTACGTCTCTACTATATAAAATTAACTTTAAACAATATACTTTCGAATAAAACTGGTGTGACATACTCATATAACAGTCTACAGTATAGATACCTGGGTTTTTCCACAGTATAGATACTATAAAAAATGAAATAGCACCTTAAGTTACACACCACTTACCTTCTGAGATAATTCTTGAATCTGCTCAGCGTTACAGACTTTTCCAATTGGAGAAGCTGCGTAATTGAGTTAGCTTAGAGTCATTTAAGTATTTAATGAAATCACACAAAGCCTCTATGCTATTCCAAATAAAAATGAGCATAAACAGATAACTCTTGACCAGCTTCAATTAATGCATTGCGTTGATCTTTTATCAAGGAACATCACCAGTGTATTAAGAATAGCATGCTGATCTTACATACTAAAAAAGAATAACATATACTAAAAGAAAGACTAGCACGATTACTTCATTGGAGATACTGATGGGAGGCTTGTCGAAGGGAAGGGGATACCTCACTTTCCCGTACCACGGTTGTCCTATTTGGGACTCCCAGGCCCAGATAGCATGACAAAAAGGGCCCACATCCGAAGCGGAGACCTCCATGGATGTGCCACCTCTAGTTTCCATACATAGACACGATCCCAAGAGTAAAAGGACGCCAAGGATGGTACAAAGGAAAAGATCAAGACAGGGCCGACGAGGCAACCGGCCAAGGAACCAATAAATAAGTGATCCCCCATGAGTAACACCTAGATCCATCGCATTAGCCTAGCTTTAGATTTGATATAGACACCCCATCTTGATCCTCGACCCTCAACTCAAAGAGATCACCCCAAACTAGTTGAATACATCCTGTACCCGATCATTAAATCTCTTTGCAACATAATTCCAAACTGGATTAGAGTTATTACTCACCACGTGAGGGCCCAAACATGGGTAAAACCTATTACCCGTGTCCATGTGGTAACCTAAGGTTACGACCCACTGTCATACAAACATGGTGTGTCCCCGCATAGTTGTTAGGTACTTGATGAAAATCACCTTGACGATGACCTTCCCAAACTCTTTCGTAATATCAGAACAAACGATTTTGATGGTTGTCAACTTGTCATCAAGGAAGGCGGCAAAATGCCACGAGTGCAAAATGCCACAACTTGTCATCATGTAATTTTTATCGTTTATTTTCCCTTTGTGAACTAGATTATTGACTCTAGTGCAAGTGGGAGACTGAAGGAAATATGCCCTAGAGGCAATAATAAAGTTATTATTTATTTCCTTATTTCATGATAAACGTTTATTATTCATGCTAGAATTGTATTAACCGGGAACTTAGTACATGTGTGAATACATAGACAAAACAAAGTGTCCCTAGTATGCCTCTACTTGAGTAGCTCGTTGAATCAAAGATGGTTAAGTTTCCTAGCCATAGACATAAGTTGTCGTTTGATTAACGGGATCACATCATTAGAGAATGATGTGATTGACTTGACCCATTCCGTTAGCTTAGCTCTTGATCGTTTAGTATGTTGTTATTGCTTTCTTCATGACTTATACATGTTCCTATGACTATGAGATTATGCAACTCCCGTTTACCGGAGGAACACTTTGTGTGCTACCAAACGTCACAATGTAACTGGGTGATTCTAAAAGTGCTCTACAGGTGTCTCCGAAGGTACTTGTTGAGTTGGCATATTTCGAGATTAGGATTTATCACTCCGATTATCGGAGAGGTATCTCTGGGCCCTTTCGGTAATGCACATCATTATAAGCCTTGCAAGCAATGTGACTAATAAGTTAGTTGCGGGATGATGCATTACGAAACGAGTAAAGAGACTTGCCGGTAACGAGATTGAACTAGGTATTGAGATACCGACGATCGAATCTCGGGCAAGTAACATACCGATGACAAAGGGAACAACGTATGTTGTTATGCGGTTTGACCGATAAAGATCTTCATAGAATATGTAGGAGCCAATATGAGCATCCAAGTTCCGGTATTGGTTATTGGCCGGAGACGTGTCTCGGTCATGTCTACATAGTTCTCGAACCATATGGTCCGCAAGCTTAACGTTCGGTGACGTATTATGAGTTATGTGTTTTGATGTTCCGAAGGTAGTACGGAGTCCGGATGAGATCGGGGACATGACGAGGAGTCTCCAAATGGTCGAGACGTAAAGATCGATATATTGGACGACTATATTCGGACTTCGGAAAGGTTCCGAGTGATTCGGGTATTTTTCGGAGTACCGGAGAGTTACGGGAATTCGCCGGGGAGTATATGGGCCTTATTGGGCTTTAGGGTAAAGAGAGAGGGGAGGCTGCGCACCCCCCCAAGGCTTAGTCCGAATTGGACTAGGGGGAGGGACGGCGCCCCCTCCTTCCTTCTCTTCTCTTTTCCCTTTCCTTCTCTCCTACTCCTACTACTTGGAAGGGCTCCTAATTCTACTAGGAAAGGGGGAATCCTACTTCCGGTGGGAGTAGGACTCCCCTAGGGCGCGCCATAGAGAGGGCCGGCCCTCCCCCTCCTCCACTCCTTTATATACGGGGAGAGGGGCACCCCTTGGAGACACAACAATTGATCATTGATCTCTTAGCCTTGTGCGGTGCCCCCCTCTATCATATTCCACCTCGGTAATATCGTATCGGTGCTTAGGTGCCTGCGTCGGTAGCATCATCAACACCGTCATCACGCCGTCGTGCTGATGGAACTCTCCCGCAAAGCTCTGCTGGATCGGAGTTCGTAGGACGTCATCGAGCTGAACATGTGTTGAACTCGGAGGTGCCGTACGTTCGGTAGATCGATCAAATCGTGAAGACGTACGACTACATCAACCGCGTTGTGCTAACGCTTCTGCTTTCGGTCTATGAGGGTACGTCCCGCTCGTTGCTATGCATCACCATGATCTGCGTGTGCGTAGGAATTTTTTTTGAAATTACTATGTTTCCCAACAGTGGCATCCGAGCCAGGTTTACGCGTAGATGTTATATGCACGAGTAGAACACAAGTGAGTTGTGGGCGATACAAGTCATACTGCTTACCAGCATGTCATACTTTGGTTCGGCGGTATTGTTGGATGAAGCGTTCCGGACCGACATTACGCGTACGCTTACGCGAGACTGGCTCTACCGACGTGCTTTGCACACAGGTGGCTGGCGGGTGTCAGTTTCTCCAACTTTAGTTGAACCAAGTGTGGCTACGCCCGGTCCTTGCAAAGGTTAAAACAACACTAACTTGATGAAATATCGTTGTGGTTTTGATGCGTAGGTAAGAACGGTTCTTGCTCAGCCCGTAGCAGCCACGTAAAACTTGCAACAATAAAGTAGAGGACGTCTAACTTGTTTTTGCAGGGCTTGTTGTGATGTGATATGGTCAAGACGTGATGATATATAAGTTGTTGTATGATATGATCATGTTTTGTTGAAGTTATCGGCAACTGGCAGAAGCCTTTGGTTGTCTCTTTATTGCATAAGATGCAAGCGCCAAATAATTGCTTTACTTTATCGCTATGCGATAGCAATAGTTGCAAGAGCAATAGTTGGCGAGACGACCATGTGACAACACATTGATATAGATCAAGATGATGGAGATCATGGTGTCATGCCGGTGACGATGGAGATCATAACGATGCTTTGGAGATGGAGATCAAAGGCACAAGATGATGATGGCCATATCATGTCACATATTTTTGATTGCATTTGATGTTTATATTTTATACATCTTATTTTGCTTAGTTCGACGGTAGCTTTATAAGATGATCTCTCACTAAATTTCAAGGTATAAGTGTTCTCCCTGAGTATGCACCTGTCAAAGTTCGTCGTGCCGAGACACCACGTGATGATCGGGTGTGATAAGCTCAACGTTCACCTACAACGGGTGCAAGCCAGTTTTGCACACACAGAAATACTCGGGTTAAACTTGACGAGCCTAGCATATGCAGATATGGCCTCGGAACACTGTAGACGAAAGGTCGAGCGTGAATCATATAGTAGATATGATCAACATAATGATGTTCACCATTGAAAACTACTCCATCTCACTTGATGATCGAACATGATTTAGTTGATTTGGATCACGTGATCACTTAGATGATTAGAGGGATATCTATCTAAGTGAGAGTTCTTAAGTAATATGATTAATTGAACTTTAATTTATCATGAACTTAGTCCTGATAGTATTTTGCAAATTATGTTGCAGATCAATAGCTCACGTTGTTGCTTCCCTATGTTTATTTTGATATGTTCCTAGAGAAAAACTATGTTGAAATATGTTAGTAGCAATGATGTGGATTGGATCCGTGATCTGAGGATTATCCTCATTGCTGCACAGAAGAATTATCTCCTTGATGCACCGCTAGGTGACAGACCTATTGCAGGAGCAGAGCAGACATTATGAACGTTTGACAAAGCTCGATATGATGACTACTTGATAGTTTAGTGCACCATGCTTTACAGCTTTGAACCGGGACTTCAAAATGTTTTGAACGCCACGGAGCATATAAGATGTTCCAAGAGTTGAAATTGGTATTGCATACTCATGCCCGTGTCGAGAGGTATGAGACCCCCTGACAGTACTTTGCCTAAAAGATGGAGGAGAATAGCTCAACCAGTGAGCATGTGCTCAGATTGTCTGAGTACTACAATTGCTTGAATCAAGTGGGAGTTAATCTTCCAGATAAAATAGTAATTGACAAAGTTCTCTAGTCACTATCACCAAGTTACTAGAACTTCGTGATAAACTATAATATGCAAGGGATGACGAAAGTAATTCCCGAGCTCTTCGCGATGCTGAAATCGGCGAAGGTAGAAATCAAGAAAGAGCATCAAGTGTTGATGGTTGAAAAGACCACTGGTTTCAAGTAAAATGGCAAAGGGAAAGAAAGGGAACTTCAAGTAGAATGGCAAGCAAGTTGTCACTCCCATGAAGAAGCCCGAAGCTAGACCCAAGCCTCTGAGTGCTTCTACTGCAAAGGAATGGTCACTGGAAGCGGAACTACCCCAAACATTTGGCGGGTAAGAAGGATGGCAAAGTAAACAAAGGTATATTTGATATACAAATTATTGATGTGTACTTTACTAGTGTTTATAGTAACCCCTCGGTATTTTATACTAGTTCAGTTACTAAGAGTAGTAACTCGAAACGGGAGTTGCAGAATGAACATAGACTAGTTAAGGGTGAAGTGACGATATGTGTTGGAAGTGGTTCCGAGATTGATATGATCATCATCGCACACTCCCTATACTTACGGGATTAGTGTTGAACCTAAATAAGTATTATTTGGTGTTTGCGTTGAGCATGAATATGATTTGATCATGTTTATTGCAATACGGTTATTCATTTAAGTTAGAGAATAATTGTTGTTCTGTTTACATGAATAAAACCTTCTATGGTCATACACCCAATGAAAATGGTTTGTTGGATCTCGATCATAGTGATACACATATTCATAATATTGAAGCCAAAAGATGCAAAATTAATAATGATAGTGCAACTTATTTGTGGCACTGCCGTTTAGGTCATATTGGTGTAAAGCGCATGAAGAAACTCCATGCTGATGGGTTTTTGGAATCACTTGATGCTTGCGAACCATGCCTCATGGGCAAGATGACTAAAATTCTGTTCTCCGGAACAATGGAGCGAGCAACAGATTTGTTGGAAATCATATATACTGATGTATGTGGTCCAATGAATTTTGAGGCTCGCGGCGGGTATCGTTATTTTCTCACCTTCGCAGATGATTTGAGAAGATATGAGTATATCTACTTGATGAAACATAAGTCTGAAACATTTTGACAAGTTCAAAGAATTTCAGAGTGAAGTGGAAAATCATCATAACAAGAAAATAAAGTTTCTATGATCTGATCATGGAGGAGAATATTTGAGTTACGAGTTTGGTCTTCATTTGAAACAATGTGGAATAGTTTCACAAACTCATGCCACCTGGAACACCACAGCATAATGGTGTGTCCGAACGTCATAACCGTACTTTATTGGATATAGTGCAATCTATGGTGTCTCTTACTGATTTACCACTATTGTTTTGGGGTTATGCATTAGAGACAGCTGCATTCACGTTAAAAAGGGCACCATCAAAATCCGTTGAGACGACACCTTATGAACTGTGGTTTGGCAAGAAACCAAAGTTGTCGTTTCTTAAAGTTTGGGGCTACGATGCTTATGTGAAAAAGTTTCAACCTGATAAGCTCGAACCCAAATCGGAGAAATGTGTCTTCATAGGATACCCAAAGGAGACAGTTGATCCTTTCTAGAGAAGGGTTTTTCTCTCGAAAGAAGTGAGTGGGAGGAAAGTAGAACTTGATGAGGTAATTGTACCTGCTCCCTTATTGGAAAGTAGTTCATCACAGAAACCGGTTCATGTGACACCTACACCAATTAGTGAGGAAGCTAATGATATTGATCATGAAACTTTAGATCAAATTACTACCGAACCTTGTAGATCAATCAGAGTAAGATCCGCACCAGAGTGGTACGGTAATCCTATTCTGGAAGTCATGTTACTTGACCATGGCGAACATACAAACTATGAAGAAGCGATGGTGAGCCCAAATTCCGCAAAATGGCTTGAGGCCATGAAATCTGAGATGGGATCCATGTATGAGAACAAAGTGTGGACTTTGGTTGACTTGCCCGATGATCGGCAAGCCATAAAAAATAAATGGATCTTCAAGAGGAAGACGGACGCTGACAGTAGTGTTACTTTCTACAAAGCTAGACTTGTCGAAAAAGGTTTTTGTTAAAGTTCAAGGTGTTGACTACGATGGGATTTTCTCACTCGTAGCGATGCTGAAGTCTGTCCGAATCATGTTAGCAAATTGCCAAATTTTATGAAATTTGGCAAATAGATGTCAAAACTACATTCCTTAATGGGTTTCTTAAAGAAGAGTTGTATATGATGCAACCAGAAGGCTTTGTCGATCCTAAAGGTGCTAACAAAATGTGCAAGCTTCAGCGATCCATCTATGGACTGGTGCAAGCAACTCGGAGTTGGAATATACGCTTTGATAAGTTGATCAAAGCATATAGTTTTATACGGACTTGCGGTGAAGCCTGTATTTACAATAAAGTGAGTGGGAGCACTACAACTTTTCCGATAAGTATATGTGAGTGACATATTGTTGATCAGAAATAATGTAGAATTTTTCTGGAAAGCATAAAGAAGTGTTTGAAAGGAGTTCTTCAAAAGAAAGACCTCAGTAAAGCTACTTACATATTGAGCATCAAGATCTATTGAGATAGATCAAGACGCTTGATAAGATTTTCAATGAGTACATACCTTGACAAGATTTTGAAGTAGTTCAAAATGGAACAGTCAAAGAAAGAGTTTTTTCCTGTGTTGCAAAGGTGTGAAATTGAGTAAGACTCAAATCCCGACCACAGCAGAAAATAGAAAGAGAATGAAAGTCATTCCCTATGCCTCAGTCATAGGTTCTATAAAGTATGCCATGCTATGGACCAGACCTATTGTATACCCTGCCCTGAGTTTGGCAAGGGAGTACAATAGTGATCTAGGAGTAGATCACTGGACATTGGTCAAAATTATCCTTAGTGGAATAAGGACATGTTTCTCGATTATGGAGGTGGTAAAAGAGTTCGTCGTAAAGAGTTACATCAGTGCAAGCTTTTACACCAATACAGATGACTCTAAGTCTCAATCTGGATACATACTGAAAGTGGGAGCAATTAGCTAGAGTAGCTCCGTGCAGAGCATTGTAGACATAGAATATTTTGCAAAATACATAGGGCTCTGAATGTGACAGACCCGTTGACTAAACTTCTCTCAAGAGCAAAACATGATCACACCCTAGTACTCTTTGGGTGTTAATCACATATCGATGTGAACTAGATTATTGATTCTAGTAAACCCTTTGGGTGTTGGTCACATGACGATGTGAACTATGGATGATGCATTACGGAATGAGTAAAGAGACTTGCTGGTAACGAGATTGAACTAGGTATTGAGATACCGACGATTGAATCTCGGGCAAGTAACATACCGATGACAAAAGGAACAACGCATGTTGTTATGCGGTTTGACCGATAAAGATCTTCGTAGAATATGTAGGAGCCAATATGAGCATCCAGGTTCCGCTATTGGTTATTGGCCGGAGACGTGTCTCGGTCATGTCTACATAGTTCTCAAACACGTAGGGTCCGCACGTTTAGCGTTCGATGACGATTTATATTATGAGTTATGTGTTTTGATGTACCGAAGGTAGTTCGGAATCCCAGATGAGATCGGGGACATGACGAGGAGTCTCGAAATCATCGAGACGTAAAGATTTATATATTGGATGACTATATTCGGACTTCGGAAAGGTTCCGAGTGATGCAGGTATTTTTTGGAGTACCAGAGAGTTACGAGAATTCGCCGGGGAGTATATGGGCCTTATTGGGCTTTAGAGGAAAGAGAGAGGGGAGGCTGCGCCCCTTCCCCCAAGGCTTTTAGTCCGAATTGGACTAGGGGGAGGGGTGGCGCCCCCTCCTTCCTTCTCTTCTCTTTTCCCTTTCCTTCTCTCCTACTCCTACTACTTGGAAGGGCTCCTAGTTCTACTAGGAAAGGGGGAATCCTACTCCCGGTGGGAGTAGGACTCCCCTAGGGCGCGCCATAGAGAGGGTCGGCCCTCCCCCTCCTCCACTCCTTTATATACGGGGAGAGGGGCACCCCCTGGAGACACAACAATTGATCATTGATCACTTAGCCGTGTGCGGTGCCCCCTCTACCATATTCCACCTCGGTAATATCATATCGGTGCTTTGGTGAAGCCCTGCGTCGGTAGCATCGTCAACACCGCCATCACGCCGTCGTGCTGACGGAACTCTCCCGCAAAGCTCTGCTGGATCGGAGTTCGTGGGACGTCATCGAGCTGAACGTGTGCTGAACTCGGAGGTGCCGTATATTCGGTACTTGGATCGGTCGGATCGTGAAGACGTACGACTACATCAATCACGTTGTGCTAACGCTTCCGCTTTCGGTCTACGAGGGTACGTGGACACACTCTCCCGCTCGTTGCTATGCATCACCATGATCGTGCGTGTGCGTAGGAAATTTTTTGAAATTACTACGTTTTCCAACACTTATAGTAATGAGCATTACCGAGAGGGCCCAGAGATACCTCTCCGATACACAGAGTGACAAATCATAATCTTGATCTATGCCAACCGAATAAACACCTTCGGAGACACCTGTGGAGCATCTTTATAATCACCCAGTTAAGTTGTGACGTTTGATAGCACACAAGGTGTTCCTCTGGTATTTGGGAGTTTCATAATCTCATAGTCTGAGGAACATGTATAAGTCATAAAGAAAGCAGTAGCAATGAAACTGTAAGGATCATAATGCTAAGATAACGGATGGGTCTTGTCCATCACATCATTCTCCTAATGATGTGATTCCGTTCATCAAATGTCAACACATGTCTATGGTTAGGAAACATAACCATCTTTGATTAACAAGCTAGTCAGGTAGAGGCATACTAGGGATACTATGTATTGTCTATGTATTCACTCATGTACTAAGTTTCCGGTTAATATAATCCTAGCATAAATAATAAACATTTATCATGATATAAAGAAATATAAATAATAATTTTATTATTGCCTCTAGGGCATATTTCCTTCACCTGCCCACTCAGTTTCTCATATCCAGCGGCGAAAACAATGTGTTTTTTTAGCAATATATGTACCCTTTATTAAACATGCAAAGTCATGGGAATACAGATAATATCGGGCAAAGTTGCAAGCCACACATGGCGCCCGGGAGGGAGAGATGCGGCAGCCTTAGCTAACACATGAGCCTCTCCATTATGTTTCCGACTCTCGTGGATAAACTCCACTGCACTAAAAGCTACCCTCTGATGCTTGGTATCTTGAAGAATTGGGAAGAACTTGCATGGGGAGTCGTCCTTGATCCTTGACACAACTTCTAGGCAATCTGTGGCCACACATATAGACTGAACTTGTAAATATGAAGCGAGTGCTAGCACCTCGCTACACGCCTGTGCTTCAAGAATCACTGGGTCCAGGAGGCCTTCAAAAATGATCGCTGAAGCCCCTAGGTAGTTCTCGTTTTTATCTCGACACACCACAGCTGAAGCGCCCTTGTCTTCAATCTTGGAAAAACCGCCGTCTGCGTTGATCCTGGTGTTATGGGATTCTGGCGGTAGCCATGCAAAACGCGCTGGCTGTCCCGCACCTGCTGTAATTCCATGCGGTTCCCTGGGCATTGCATGCATGCCCCTGGATATTACATGCAAGTCCTTAGATTGCGCATGCAGGTCCTTGGTATGCGCCCCCCTTTCTGGATTTGATCAAGCTCCGCCATGAATTTGGTGATAAAAACATGGGTACTGAGGGGGCTCTGAAACTGCTCGTCGTGGATAGCTCGGCGTCTCGCCCACCAGATTGCCCACATCGTTACAAGCACACGCGCCAGGTCCGCCGTGGGAAGAGTATCCACCAACCAGAATATCCATAATTTAGTGTCGTCCATTCGGTTGGAGATGATTGTTTCAGTGATATCTTCATCAGCGAGAGCCCAAACACAACGAGCCATATGGCAGTCAAAAAGGGTGTGACGCATGTATCCTCTGCCGTGTGACAGATGGAGCATTCAACGGAATCGGTCATGCTTCTGTGTTGTCGGACAACCCCTGTGGGTATGGAGGTTTTGGCTAGTCTCCAAGCAAAAACACAAACTTTTGAGGGCACCGCTGCTCCCCAGAGTTTGGTCCATGAACGGCTATCGGCTGTAACGTTGGAGTGACCGTCGTTATGCTCCAGCCAATCTGTGCATTGTTGCTTTGTCGCTGCAAGCAATTTGTAAGCTGAGCTCACTGTGAAGATCCCTCTTCTCTCGTAATGCCACGACCAGAAGTCATCCTGGACCTTGCCGCTAAGGGGAATATTGAGGATTGCCTCCACGTCCATCGGGTACAAATGCTCATGTAGCATTGCATCGTTCCAGGTGAAGGACCGGGTTTATAAGCTCAGAGACCAGTTGGGGAGGATTCTGGGATTTTGGGCAAACCGGCCGAAGCTTGAAGTCACGGGGGATCCAATTATCGTGCCAAATATTAGTCCTCTCCCCCGATCTAATGCGCTTCAGAAGGCCAAGCTTAAGTGCATCCCGCCCCTCAACGATGGATCGCCATACTTGTGATGGGTTCTTCCCCACTTCTGCTTCGAGGACTGAAGAAGATGGATAGTATACTGCTCAAAGAATCCGGGCGCTGAGAGAATCCTGCTGGGTCAGTAGTCGCCAGGCTTGCCGGGCAAGTACGTAGCGCCAAGTTGAAAATCTCAATATTGCGGAAGCCCATGTCACCCATGCTCTTAGGTTGTGACATGACTTCCCATGAAACCCAGGCAGTCTTCCTCTCGCCTTTCTTAGATCCCCACCAAAATTTCCTCAACAAACCATTGATATGCTGGCAAAGGCCCCGAGGCAGTTTAAAACAAGCCATGGAATAAGTAGGAATCGCCTGAGCAACTGATTTAATTAGCACTTCCTTACCACCGACGGATAAAGCCTTCTCCATCCAACCTTACACATGCTTCCATATACGGTCCTTTAAATATTTGAAGACCCTTCCTTTGCTCTCCCCACATCAGCTGGAAGGCCAAGGTATTTGTCTGACAATTTCTCATTCCGAACCTCTAAGATTTGCTTAACTTGTTGCTTCAGAGAATCCGCACAGCCCTTGCTGAAAAAGATTGATGACTTGTCCTTGTTGATGCGCTGGCCAGAAGCCTCACAATAACGTTGCAACAAAGGGTCCACCCTCATCGCCATCTCAGGTGTGGCATTGAAAAATAAGAGGCTATCATCAGCGAATAATAAGTGATTTACCTCTGGAGCGCCGTCCGCAACCTTGATGCCTCAAACACTCTCATTCGGATCAGCCTATTTCAGCAAACATGACAGACCCTCAGCGGCCAGCAAAAACAGGTATGGGGATATTGGGTCACCTTGCTTGAGTCCTCGGGATGGGCTGAACTCCTCTTGCCTTGCACCATTGAAGACGACAGAGAAAGAAACTGAGGTAACACACCTCATGACAATCTCTGTGAAACGTGCACTTATGCCTAGTTTTAGCATCACCCGTTCAAGATAATTCCACTCAATTCTATCATATGCTTTCATCATATCAAGTTTCAAAGCACAGAATCTGTTACCCTTTACCTTCCTCGGTTTCATGTAGTGGAGACATTCATAAGCAGAGATGAAGTTATCCGTGATAAGATGTCCCGGTACGAATGCTGATTGTTCCTCAGAGATGATATCGGGGAGAATGAGCTTAAGCCGATTAGCTAGAACCTTAGATGCAATCTTGAAGATCACATTGCAGAGACTTATCGGTCTAAATTGTCCTAAGTTTTTTGGACTTGCAATCTTGGGAATTAAAACAATGAACGTTTGGTTTATCTCCTCCGGGGAATCCTCTCCCTTTAGAACACGTAGCACCATATCAGTTACCTCATCACCTCACAACTCCCAGTGCCTCTGAAAGAAGTGTGCAGGAAAGCCGTCGGGCCCTGGAGCCTTGGTAGGGAACATTTGGAATAAAGCCGCTTTCACCTCGGTGTTGGTATATCGAGTGTTAAGCATGTCATTCATGGCAGCATCCACCCTGGGTGGTATATGAGATAGTACTTCCTCCATCCCAATCATATTTTCAGATGCATATAGATTGCTATAAAAATTTGTTGCCATGCTTGCCATCTCATCCGCACAAACCGTGTCGTCTGCTCGTTGCAGTTCACAGATGTGATTTCTTGCATTCCGAGCGCTCGCTTTCCGATGGAAAAATTTGGTGTTATTGTCTCCCTCCGCCAACCACTGAATGCGAGCCCGTTGACGCCACATGATCTCCTCACGTAAACACAACTCGGCCATGCGGGCTTCTACACGCTCCTCTTCGGCGACGGACCCGCGCGGTCTGGAAGCGCTCGTAGTTCTGCAAGTTTCATGTGTAGCGACCGCAGCTCCGTTCTGACAGCACCAAAGGTGGTTCGGCCCCACTTGCATAGCCTACCAGCCACAAAGGAAAGTTTACCGGACAAAGCCGCAACAGTATGGGCCTTACCAGTAGAGTTCCAAGCTTCAGCTACCACATCACCAAATCTTGGATCGCGCTCCCACATGCACTCATACCGAAACTGCTTCTGCTTTTCTCTCACACTCGAGTCCACGAGATCCGTTTCCAATAAGATAGGGCAGTGGTCAGATTCAGCCGTTGTTAGATGTTCCACCGAAGCAAATGGAAAGAAGGCAGACCAGTCGGCCGAACCCAAGGCTCTGTCCAGCCTAACCCTGCAGAAATGACCTCCTGACACTTTCTTCTCCCAAGTCCAGTCCAAGCCGCAGTAGCCCAAATTAGCAGGTCCACATATATCCACAACCTCTCTGAATGCGTCAATCTGTGCACTATCACACTCATTTGGACAAAATTGTTCCTCACGCCGCAAAATCTCATTGAAATCCCCAATGCACATCCATGGAAGAGTGCTCTCACCTCTCAACCTTGTCATTGTGTTCCAGGTTTTGTACCGGAGAGATCTCGTTGCTTCCCCGTAAAAACATGAAAGGCGCCATTGTTCCCTTCCTGTTTCAAGCACCCATGCGTCTACATGATACTCCGAAAAGTTCTTTATTTCAACATCCACCGAGTTTTTCCAGAAGATACAGATACCTCCACTATGACCACTACTACCAACAGCAAAACTGAAATCGAAACCTAAAGAGAAACGAAGACCTTCAACACGACTTTTTTGTAACTGAGTTTCAACTAAGCAAAGAATAGAAGGCGAACTAAGCTCCACCAGGTCGCGGAGTTCACGAACTGTCGCAGGCTCGCCTATCCCACGACAGTTCCAGCTTAGGATTTTCATTGGGCTTGGCGGTGCTCCGAGGAGGAGCCCGCCAACAACGCCATCTTATTAGTTCCTTGCTTCAATGGTGACCCTGTCTTCTTTGCTTTCTTGGCATCCCTTGGGGAGACATATACTGGAGGTGGCGGTGGGACTGCCATTGTGGACGTATCGGCAGTGTCTAGTGCCTTGCTCCTCTCCAGACCTTCAGCAACAACCAAGCTGTCCTTCAAGACAAGATTCAAGTTTCTACGAGCAGTTTCAGCAACTTGCACCTCCTGCCTTGCCTCCCCAGCCTTAAGGGGACTAGTAACTTCTGCCTCTTCCGCAGTCGAGTCAAAGCCCGCGTCCTGAGATGAACGCTTGCATGGTGGAGACCGCTGGCGGGTAGTGTTGCCCCGGCCTGTCCTTCCTCTTTCTCTTTCGCCCGAGCGGCCCCCTCGAGGAGCCCATCCACCTTGCTGCTCCGGTGCAATCTCCCTTCTTTGTGCCAGCATCTAGCCACCCCACTGCTTATCTTTCTCTTCCCAAACACCATCGCCACACTCCTCGTGGTTATGGCCCATGAAACCACAAACCTTGCAGAAATACGTGATCTTCTCATACTTCACCGGGAGGCGGAGTCTTCCCTCTCCCGCGACATTCAGCGGCGTAACCCGTGTTAGAGGTTTGCTTACAAGAACCCGAGCTCGAACCCTCACATAATCTCCCTCATAAAACAAATGAGGAGCGAGCTGAACTTCTTTCACCCTTCCAATGCAGCGGGCGATTTGATCAACAACCTCCGCTTTGCGATAGAGCTCTGGTATGTTATGGATCTGAGCCCACACGTATAATCTGTCAAATTCAAAAGATGTTGGTTCCTTCTTCCCATCGTAATCCTCGATCAGCGTCCCCATCCCCCTGAAAAGCCATGGGCCTCCATGCACTACCTTCTTCCAATCCCTCTATACTTCGGGACGTGCGCCAGCGACCAGATAGATTTCATGCACTCAAATATCGCCGATGAACTGAAGGTGCGAGTAGTGTTCACCTTCGCAATCGCCAGCCACCTGGCATCCGCTTCAAACTTCTTCACCTCTTCTTCCCCTACGACCACATCATCAAGCTCGTCATCCTAGAGATCCAGGTGCTGCAACAGTTCCTCGAGATTCTTCCCTGTCCGGCCCGCCGATGATGACTCCGCTCGGTCCGCCATCTAGGGTTCGTCCTTTGTCCGAGGAAAAGAGCGCCAGAGAACCGAGCCCAACTCCCCCACTGCAGATCAGGAGATGATCTAAGCGTGGGAATCAGTCGATGGTAGGTAAGCCGATGAGATCTCTAGGCGGCGATGGGATCGCCGCCAGAGCCAAAAACCCTAAACGAGAGGGTACATGAGATATTTCCTGCGCGAAAACGATGTGCTATGTTACGTCTAGCCAGACGGGCATGACTTTTAGAAGGGCTGCAATCAGTGTAGCCCATTTTGTGCATGTTAGTTTTTTTAGAAAACTGTAAAAAGTTTGTCACTATAATCATAGTAATAAAAATAAATTTCAAATATCGATGTATTAAGTACAAATAAAATAACTTATATTTTTTAAAATATTCACATTTTTATTAATATTCGCTTGTGATAACTCTCACTCGTGGCACATATTCATAATGTCTATATAACTGAAATATAGTCAGATGTAAATATTTATAAAAAAAAATAATTTTAGATTTTGCATAGTTATGTCTATATAACAAGAAACGTTGAAACCTGTGATTTTTGTTTTTTAGAGTGGCCGGCTAAAGACGCGTGCCACCCACACTGTACTATGGCCCAGCCAGCCCATGGGTTAATCCAGCAGGCGATCCGTATAGATCGTTTTCTGAAACTTCGATCCGTATAGATGGTGGAGAAGGTAAAGATAAGGCAGCCGGCAAGAAAACCTAGATTCCACCGCCGCGGCCGCCGCTGCCTGCGGAATCGACTCTTCCCCGTTTGTCTCGTACTATACTGCAATGAAGGTGCGGCAATTCGTGAATGTGGTGATGCAAAAGTATGGCCGAAGCAGCAACCTGTATACGATGAGTCGCATCAAGGCCGGGGAGCAACTCTTCTACGGATCCACGGCGGAAGCTCGAGCAGCAGCAGCGTCACAGCAAAAAGAGGAATTCCATATGGCGCTGCCATCATCAGCCGTGGTGCCCGCATGGATGGAGATCATGCCGCGGATGCCTCCGGCCAAGCTCAGGTTCGAGAGATCCATCTCAGACGGCACGAATCTCGATTTCTTGCCATTCTACGAACGAGGCGGCGGCGGTGCTAGCAAGATCCTCTGCCTGGACGCCGCGGGTCGCTGCTTCATACATGACATCGACTCCGGCTCCTCCCAGCCAGTTCCATGCCTAAGCAGTCCCAAGGGGGATAGAACCATCTGCTTCTCCATCACTAGTCCCGACGCCCCCGACCCCGAGCAAGCCGATGCCTTGTACGTTATGAAGCAGTTCCCTGTGAGTCACAATCCCTCCAACTTCGAGGTTCTCAAATATAGCGACCCTTCCAGTTGCAAGAAGGGGGAAGGCTGGAATTGGCACTGGCTCCCACCACCGATGGCCTATCTTGACGTTTCCATTGTTATGTGTCATACGCTGCTTCACATTGACGGTGATCCAATTTTTCTTGTCTCATCTCTTGAAAGAAGTGACATCGGCACCCACTGCTTCAACACGGTCACCCGCGAGTGGTTCAAGGCCGGCCGCTGGACGCTACCCTTCTTCAACCGTGCCGAGCATGTGCCGGAGCTTGACAACCTTTGGTTCGGCATCTGCAATTGTAGACCCAACCACTTTTGTGCAATGGACCTGTCGTCTATTCACCCGGACAAGCCTCCGTCTTTTCTCTACAGTTGGCTAGACCTCGATCTGCCCGAGGACTGGGTGATGCTAGATTGCGGCTTTGTCTACTTGGGAGGTGGGAGGTTTTGCATTACCAAAATCTTCGAGCTCGGGGAGGACGAAGACACGGGCCACCCGACTGCGATGGGCGCTGTGATCTCTGGTGTGGAGGTGGTGCACAGCGAAAATACACTGCAGATGGTCAAACACAAGTCCAAATTCTACAACTACGTCAAGGATACCATCGCATGTGTCTTCTAATTAACGTGGAAGAACTTAGTGAGAAAGGCCCGCTTCTTTCTTTCCCTGGTCTCCAATCTCCGTCAACTCACTCAAGCCACATCCGAGCTCCCCCTTCTTCAGATGCCAAGTCGCGCCCAGCTCATTTGGATGCTCGCCCCTACACCCCTCTTCTTCCGGTCCATGTGGGGCTTCTTTCCAAGGTATACTTCACCATACAGTGTATATCGGGTTCTTGGATTGTTCACCAGCGACGTCCCTCAGCTGGTTAATTAGCTTTTCAACACGGTTGTTTGCTTCCTCTGTGGTGATGTTGTGCAGAATGGAATTCACCAGATTGTTTTCCAAAGAGAGAGTTAGCTTCTTCAATTTCTTCAACTCAAACCAAAAGCATGGGTGCTTGTAATTTCTGTTGTTTGAGTTGGTAGGATGATTTCAATATTTAGCTCGACCCAATGTACCGATGGTTAGTCGTTGCGATTGAGTTAGATAGTAGGCATGCCGATACCGATGACTTGAATATTTGGAGTGCTTGCACATGAATGGTTTTTGTTGGGAACAATATGCTTGGGTTAGATTTGCAGAAATTGTTGATCATGCTAGTACACAGAAATTATTTGTCATGCTTGCTGAAATTCTTTGGTTCTTATGATGTCCTGGTATTTACGTAATTTCGCAGCGTCTTCTCATAAGTTTTGTCAGTTACAGTAGGAGCGGCTGCTCATGTTATTCTAAAGGACATTCTCTAAATAGTGCACGAATAATTTAGATGGGTGTATTCATGCTCCATCTGGAACGAAAACTGATATTGAACGTGTAAAATGTTGTTTTGCAAGCACTAATCCAGTCGTTTTTTGAAATAAACCACAAGTATCCTGCACCCTCTCAGCAAAACCACAAGATATGCACACGTTCTCGTGAGTTGCAGCGGCGGCGGCGCGGGAGAGCCTGGCCGCGGCACGGGGGAGCTTGGCGGTTGCGGCGGTGGGCTTGTGGTCCTTGAACCCTTCGCAGGAGCAGGCGAACTTGCAAGAGGTGATCTCGCCGGTGTTCTCGCTGCGGTTGGTGTAGCACCGGCGGACATTGAAGCCGAGCTTGAAGGCGTAGAGGCGGTACAGGTCGTACGCATGTAGCTCCGTCTCGAACTCCATGTCCATCTGTGGCGTGCAGTCCTCCGGTCGGGCCGAGGCGGGCGCGGCCGCAATGGCGGCGCCGGAGGGCGGGCTTTGGCGGTCCTCTGGCCGGGCAGAGGCGGCCTCCGAGGCGCTGGCGGTATCTGCGGGGGAGCTGCAGGATGTGGCGACAGAGCCATTTGGCGCCGGCGCCGGCGCGGAGGTGGCGATTGGGGATTTAGGTTTTGGCGGGGACTCCCCGTGAGTGGTTGGGGCGCAGGAGGGAGAGGGTGATGTGAGAGAGGAGCGGGGGTTGGGAGGTGTGTCTGGAGTCGGTGTGGGAGCTCATCGCCGGCGCGGCGAGGGAGAAGGGAACAAAGAGGACGGGCGGCGCGGTGCGGTCTGTGTGAAAGGCGAGGGAGAAGACGCCTTCCCGCGAGGAAGACGTAGTAGGCCATCTAGTTGTTTGTTGGTTGCAAATGCATGTTTGCATTGAGCTCTCATCCTCTCCCCTCTCTCCTTCTCCTCGGCTCCTCCTTCCCCCTACTCCGGTGGCAGTGCCGCCTGGAGTGGGGGTGGAACGGGAGTTTAGGATGTTCTTGTATATATTAGGCGTAGTATTGTTAGTTTAGGCCTTATTGTCGATTGTCCGCCTCGTGCTGGTCTTTGGAGTTATGTTGTTGTGTGGCCAGATGTCGCCGTGATGCTCAACCATGGCTAATCGCGATCAGCGTTTGGTGGTTTGGTGTCGCCATCCTTGGCACCTCCATGGTGGAGGCAAGGGGATGAGAACGATTCTGCTGGCAGATCATTCCTAAATAAGCTCGTAGTGATGATGACACATGTCGATGGCCATTCTGGTGAAAGGGCGTGGGGGGAGATCCAGTAGCCACATGCTTTGGACACTAGTTTCTGGTGAGGGTGGACTAGCTCCCTAATTCAGAAAAGGAGATCCTCGTCTTCCGATGCAGTATACATATTAGGTTGGAGAAGAAGCAGCCATGACATGAAGATGATGGGGGAGAGGGGGGAAGAGGGGGGGCTCCCGAGCTTCATCGGTGGGGTACCTAGAAGGGCTACAATGCTGGAAAGTTGTCAACCTTCTCCAACGAGTCGTCATTCTTTCTGGTCGAAAGGCGACCGAGTTTATTCTTCCTGGGCATGTCAGTATCAACGGGGGCGTAATGTTGTTCCAGGATGGCGTCCTGATGTGATAGAGGCCTTGCCCGACCAAGTGGTCTTGTCCTTGCCACCGGCAAGATTTGTTCTGCTGAAGAGCAGTTTGGACCCAATTGCTTTTTCTTTTTCTCGGACAGGTCATCTTTGGAATTTTAGGAACTTGTGTGTTATTTCCTAGTTTTTTCTTAGGGTTTTGTTTGTAAGATGTACTGCCACACCACTTTTATTTAACGCAGTTTAGTTTATTTCCCGATTTCCCACTCTTGTTAAGAAAAGAAAATGCTTGCATCTCATATTCTCATGTGTTTTTAGTTTATTCAAAAATCCCACCGGAACACAGAAAATAGGAAATGCTCTTGTTCAGGAAAAAATGTTTGCATCTCATATTCTTGTTCATGCGTTATGTTATTTCGTATTCAGTTTTTTTCTTGGCAACCCAGAAACTCAGCAAATATAGATTAAAAACATGACACGATATCATGAACATGTTGGAGAAAAATGCATGAATTTTCCAGAGTTCAACAACAGCTAACATGTTGCTAGTTGGGCCCACGAAATTCTGGTATGGAAAGGCAATGCATAGGAATTCCAAAAGTTGAAATTAAATCCCCCACATTAAAAAAATAGTACCTCCGTCCCAATCCTAAATTAGTTGTCTAAGATTTATCTAGATACGGATATATCTAAAATGTGTTTAGATACATCCGTAAGCAGTAATTCAGAAGGGAGGGAGTATCATCTAAACTACTCCATCCCAATGTCCCATCCATTTACCTGACTAATCCATTGAACTAGCGATTGATTTGATTAATCACCACTCTACCAGAGACGCAAAACTCTACTGGTTCCATACCTTCCTGTGCTGTCTTTGTCTTGTCTGTCTACTCTGCCCGATCTACTACCTACTGTGTCACACTCTCGTCACTCAAGTTCAGCAGATGCATCTGCATGACAGCATCCTCCTCATCCAGCCTGGTAAGCAGACCCTTGCCGCTTCTGCCCTCCACCCTCCGCCGCGTGAAGTTGCCGCCCTCGCCGCTGGCCACGGAGACACGGTGCATGATCATCGCCTCGGCTGCGCGGATCGCCTCTGACGTGCCGCTCATAGTCACCTCCCTGCATCACACAATGTCAGGTTACATACGGTACAGGCGACCTGATTCCACAAACGGAACTCACGCATCGTTTCCCCCACACATGCAAAGAACAGAAACTGAGCACGGCGGAACGCCACCTGTCGCGAGTCCCGGGTATGAACTCCCCCTTGCCAGAGATGTCGATCCATGCTCCGCTAACCTGAACTCCAAAGAACATCCGATGATCAGCCAAAATATCCAATGCCATATACATATGTATATAAGTTTGATAAGATGAGGAAAGCCAAATAAAAAGACCTCAACACCAATTAAACCATTCAGGAATACTTACTGCACCATGCACGCATGTTCCTAGTGCACATGCTCTGTTGTGGAGCTTAGCTAACACCAACAACTTTTAACAGGTTCTTCCTTATGCCATGCTTCACCTCATAGTCTAAACAAGCCCCACCCATCATATGACAAACTAACTTTCTGCCTTGTACGCGTGACACATGGTAGTCCAGTACTTCAGTTTCTTTAATTCCTTCCAATTGGTGCAAGCTTACATAGAAAACCCATATGGTGCCATGTGCAATGTTCACAAGTAAGGAAAACTACCACCCGCTTCTTGCTGCAAGTGACTTGCTTTAGTTAAGCACCGCATCTAGGACAAGATGACAGTAACCCAAACAAAACCAGCTTTCCTCAACACAACTCATCTAGAAGGACGTAACACCTCTAGAGAAGTTGGTCAAAAAACAAGATTCCCGGGCACTGTACAGATACTTCATGTTAGACAGGAGCAGAGGGCAATGCGCAGCGCATGTGGAAAAAGAAAGTGTTACTTGACTGTTTGTGATGAATAATACCTTGCTGATCTCATTGATAATCCTTCCACCACGACCAATAACAGCACCCATATACTCATCAGCAACACCAATAGTGAGAGATTCTTGGGCATCCTTGTTAACAGGTTTTCTCATTGGAGTGTTTGGCTGAAAGAAAATCAAGAGAAAAAAGTTGAGATTTCGCAAAAGGCCCAGACCATTTGGTTAACTGTACATAAACAGTAAATAAATGTTCTTCACAAATAATTTTACATCCAGTATGCAAGATTAGTAAGAGATATTTCAAACTTATTTACCAAAGGATGCATGAAAAATAACTTTATGTTAGTCAGTTTAATTTTTTTTTTGTTACAGACAAAATTAGTAGGCTTAGCACCGCTACCAATTATTTCAGTTAGGGAGCTAATGTTCTGTAATTTACCTAGTCTCTTGATATGAAACTCCTACAGAGTACAGAAAAGAAACCTTTCATAGTGAATGCAAGTAATTTCGATGAACAGATCATACGTACTGCTAGCTGGTACATATAATTTATATATTATATGAAATGCGGTCAGTTCTTGAAAAAGAAATTGTCCAGCTTGTGGAAGGATGGGGTGAGACCAACAAGGAACAGTTGATCGATGAGAGCCAAAGATAAGTTGAAATATAATATCCAGGTTATAAAGATTTAAACTAGAAACTGGACAAATAATTTAATCACGTCACGGGGCCACGGTGTGCCTAAAATACGAATTAATACAGCTTGTATACAACGACTTCACATAGAATAATTTGTTTTTATTAATGCAGGGATACTAAAGACGGACGGTGCGGGGCGAAGGAGTTACCATAGCAGCTGCATATGCAAAAGAATAACGAACGTCCTCTAGCAGCTCGAATATTATCAGAAACACTGCTCGCAATTGATTCTCCAAGGGTCCTGTGATAGTGACCAGCCTGTCATTGAAGCCATAGGAGACGTTCTGTGGTGAAACCTGAATTGCAGTTTCCGAAGCTTCAGTGAATGACCTAGCCAGCAATTAAGAAGGGTGTGTGTAAGTGTTTTAGCTTCCACAACTCATACCAGCAAAGGATGGTGAAAACACAAGAAAAAGGCCACAACCTGACCAGAAGAGCACGAGGCACATCACAATTCGCAAGCATAACAGAGAACTAGCAATGCATTTATGGCATTTCCAAACAAGGCAAAATAACGCGGTAAATCCAATCAAGCGCGCATGGGTACACAAGGCAAGATACACACGGTTCATTAATCAGAGATGCAGCAAGCATAGCATGATAGGCGATGCCCGAAGTCGACGGACACACGCGAAACTAAAAGACGACGAAGAAAAGCCAGGAAAGCATACTTGATAACAGATCCTCCTTTGCCGATCAGCGTGCCACAGCAGGGCTGAGGCACCACGAGCACTACCGTGGCCTCGGAGTCGGACGCCGGGCCACCCTGAGAGAACCAATGATCAACTTGAGAGGATGAAATCACTCCAGGGGATGCAGCAAGTGTAGTTCGTTGTTGCCCTGAACAGTGAAGAGATATATAGGCCGATGTGATAATACCTGGTGAAGGAGCCTCTCGAGCAGTAGCTCCATCGCGTCCATGACCTGGCTGAGGAGGCCGGAGACGAGCACAACCCTGCGGTCGGTGCCGGGGAGTAGCTCGTCGTGGCGGGAGAGCCTGACCCGGGCGCCGGAGCGGGCCTCGACTGCGGCGACGGCGGACCCGCCCGCCCCGATGATGAGCCCGGCCTCGGCGTGGGTGACGAGGAACCTCGCGTGCGTCCGCTTGTTCACGCCGGCGACATCGTCGTCATCTGGTTCCGAGCCACGCGTGTATGCGTGAGAAGGAGAGCAACCGGATTGGCAAATGGAGTCGAACCACGCGCAGGTGCGATGAGCTGCTCGGGAGGGGGGGAATGCGGGTACCTTGGTGACCATGGGAGGAGACGGTGGAGGCTGGCGGCGAGGGATCCACGACGCGGGGGGCGGACCCGGCCTTCCCGGCGGTGAGCCCCGCCTCCGCGAGCGACAGCTGGGACACGGCGCGCGTCAGATCGTCGCTGCCGCCGTCTTCTGGGCCCGGCGGAGAGGAGAGGACGACTGGCAAATCGAAATGCGTGAACATTTTTTAGGAGATGAATGGAATCGAATCGAATCTGAAGGGAACGAGACGGGATGGAGAAGAAAACCCCCTTGGATGTGATTGGGTACCTTGGGGGCGTCCGTCGTCGGAGATGGCGGACTCCGGCGACGGCGAGGGTTCCATGGTGGCCTTCCCGGCGATGCGCCCCTCCTCCGCGCGCGTCGGCGGCTTGTCGCTCCCCCACCCGCTGCCGCCGTCGTCTGTGTCCGGGGCGGGTGAAGATGAGCGGCCTGCGGGCGGGTGCGTACCTTGGAGGTGCTGGCCGTCGTCGTCGTCGGCGGGATCCATGGCGTGGCGCGGCGCGGCGCGGAGGAGAGGGGGGCGAGAGGAGGACGGAGAGGAAATGGGGGAAGGGGTTTGACTCCAGTTGACTGCTTCGGTGTTCATCCTCAAATCAATACCACCAGATTCATCCTCAAATAGATTTTCATACATTGTATATCCTGTGTTGTAGCAATATATGTTTTTCCCAATAAACTTGATCAAAGTCTTATTTTCCTCTCGACTCGTGCGGCTGAAAACCTAACGCTGCCAAGCGAGTATCAGGTTTTCTCTGACGTTTTTTCCCCGTCTTGAGGCGTATAAGCAGCTGGTGATGGCACGGGTGCTCCAGAGCGACGGCGTCCGAGAGTCAAGCTCGGACCGCGTCGCCAACTTAAGGGACAGACGACTCTGAACCAGAGGCCAGGTTTGTACCAAGGCCTCGCGTAGATCGTTCAAGACCTTGAGCTGGAGCGGAGCATCCTCGTCTGGCACATGGTCACCGACATCTACCTCGGTTGGCACAAGGAGCAGGGAGGGCAAGACGACGCCACTCTCGCGGAGGCGGTCGGCGCGCTCTCCAACTACATGCTCTTCCTCCTGGCTGAGTCCCCACATACTGCCTCCGCCCGCTAGCCGCAACGCGTACGTTGACGTGTGTTATGGCCTCACTGGTCTTGAGCACGGCCCAAGCCAGGATCTGCTCCGTCGCCACAGGGAAGCCCTCAACACCGCTCCGGAGAATCAATTATATACCACTCGGCTTCCCAACAGTCGTACTTCGCTTCTCTACGACAATTTGTTCACGAGAGGGTCTCAGCTCGGCGCCAAGCTCGGCGGCCTACAGGAAAACGGCAACCTGGAGGTGATCGCCCTGGTGTGGGTGGAAATGCTCTGCTTCGCGGGCTATCAATGTGGCGCGAACTCCAATGACAAGCAACTCAGCGGCGGCGGCGAGTTCCTCACGGTAGCTGCCCTTCTGGTGGAATACATCAAAAGACGTGGTATAAGAGGATACCCGGTGCTTGTTGGCTAGCAACATCTCATTTTCACAATTCTTGCGTGTGTATTACCAAGTAGTAGTACAAGAACAGGGAAGAAATTTTGGTTAATTATCAATATGTATGCTATATTATCAAGAATTTCAATATCTAGCGACCGACAAAAGTTGGATACTACTTACATGAAATAAGTGAGAACTGGGAAGGAAGAAATGAACACGAAAGCAAATAGATAAATGGCCAGGTCTATTCAGATATCTATGACTTAGGGCATCTCCAATAGACCATGTCACCGCCATATAAATGCCCGATGTCCTCTTTCACTTGCACAGGGCAGAGAATAGCCCAGTTCGTAACAAATCTTTATAATTTCTGGGCAAAACTGTTTGATGCTCATCCACAAGATGTTGAAATAAATAATGTCATTCCTGTATTTCCACACAAATAGCACAACTGCGCTAACTAGGTTAATCACTAGATGTTTCTTACTTTATTAGCAATCCAAAACAACCACCACGATAGGGGAGTCACAACTCAGCCACACGCGCTGCAGCCAGCGTTGACGTCTTACCTTCTTTGCCGGTGTGGAACCTAATGCCGGCGACCAGCTACCTGTCTCCAGAACGGACGCCGGGCCCAGGAGCAAGTGCTTCTCGTCAGGTTTGCCGCTTCTGGGTGGGGAGGGTGGTTCCTCACCACCAGTATCTTGAGCGCCTTCAGGATACCATCAAAGATGCTTGGGGTATCAGCAGGAGTAGAGGGCAACAACTTCAGCTGATTAACGAATCCAAGCTCAGCAACCCTTGAGAGTCGCATTTGCACATGGCATAGGGCAGAGAATAGCTCTTTCACTTGCACCGGGCAGAGAATAGCCTGGTTCTTTTACAGTCATTAGAATTTTTCAGCGAACCTGCTTCATGCACATCCATAGGATGTTGTAATAAATCGTGTCATTTCTGTATTTCTAGACACACCACATCATAGCTGAACTTTTCCAAGATTATGATGAAGCGTATCTACCCCCATACACTAGGGGCCGCAGGTTATATATTGATTGTTGTCATGGGATACAAGGTTCGGTTGTTATAGCCTCAACCGTGAGAGAGATACAGAGAGAAGAGATAGAGATTACAGTAGGATTGACTTCGTAAGTTTGATTCCTCGTTGGGGCTGTTTTTATCGTTTAATTTCTCTTTATTCTAACAAGGTGGGCCCACTCGTCATCGAGATGTACATTAATGCTAATCAAAATATGGTGCCACATCAGCGCATTATACGTCTGCAGATTGGATAAGCACTGTATTTGCACGCACGTGCCAAGTTCTAGAACTAGTTTGGCGTATTTTTCAAGTTTAGCCACTAAAGTGAACATTGCTGACAAGTTTAAGCACCACTAGTGATATTACTGCTTTTTTGAATCAAGCAAAGAGATAAGGGACTAGGTCTATTCAAATCTCTACAACTTAGGGCATCTCCAACAAGGTCATGTCATCGTCAGATAGCAAAAAAGTTCAATTTCCTCTTTCACTTGCACAGGGCAGAGAATAGCCCAGTTCTTAACAAGTCTATATTTTTCCGTCAAGTCTGCTTCATGCCCATCCACAAGATGGTGTAATAAATCATGCCATTCCTGTAAACACTCCACAACACAGCTGCGCTAATCAGGTTAAGGACTAGAATGTTTCTTATTAGCAATCCAAAACAACCACCACCGTAGGGGAGTCATAGCTCAACCACACGCGTTGTTGCCAGCGTTGACGTCTTGACCTTCTTTGTCGGTGTTGAATCTGTTGCCGGCGACCAGCAACCTGTCGCCAGAAGACCAAAACAGGCGTCGGGATCAGGAACAAGTGATTCTCGCCCGGTTTACCGCTTCTGGGCGGGGAGGGTGGTTCCTCACCACCAGTATCTTAAGCGTCTTCAGGATACCATCAGAGATGCTTGGGGTATCATTAGGAGTATGGGGCACCAGCTTTAGTAGGTTAATGGAATCCAAGCTCAGCAACCCTTGAGACTCGGGTTTGCACATGGCACAAGGCGGCAGAGAATAGCTCTTTCACTTGCACAGGACAGAGAATAGCCTTGTTCTCTTACAATCTTTAGAATTTTTCACCGAACCTGTTTGATGCCCATCCATAGGATGTTGTAATAAATCGTGTCATTCCTGTATTTCTAGACACACCACGTCATATCTGCACTAAGTTAAGCACTATATGTTTCTTACTCCCTCCGTTCCAATCTAAGTGTGGTGCTTTTATTTCAATTGAACTAAAACCACCACACTTATTTTTGGACCAGAGGGAGTACTAACCATCCAGAACCTAGCAATCTATACCTACTATTAAAAGGAATAGGTATTCTTGGTTTGGTTTAGTCCTTTTCGTTTGGTTTCAGTGCACACGCTAACCGATCTGGGCCAGGTACATGTATGTTGATGGGCCTTTGATGGGCTTTCATAGAGACTGCCAAAAATAATTGGGTCAAAATAAAATAAATCAACGTTGTGGGAATTGAACAAAGGACCTCCTGTCTAGCTCTTAAATGTAACAACCAACGACCTATGCGCCTTTCACATATACTAATCCCAACTTGTTCTAAATATACGAGCGGCAGTCCCCATGTTTAGGGTGAGCTAATTAAGCGAATGAGCTAATTAAAGAAAGGAAAGAAAGATTGCAGTCTTAATTAATTCCACAAGAAGGATTTGAGGTAAAAAGGAAAGATAATTAAAAGAAAGGATATGTAGGCTTAATTTGTTGGGGCTACTAAATTAGAAAAGGAATGATTTGATTCCCAACTAAACCGGGTGAGGGCGTCATGGTAATTAAAGGAAGGATTATACTTAAATGGAATCAGTGAGAGATTATGCCCGACAAATAAAATGTGAACATGGCTAAATTTCATCGTGTTTTTTATGTTCATTTTGTAGAAGGATGCCGCGTTGCAGCATGTTCTTCATAGTGAATCCGGAGCTGTGGGCCATTATGCTTGCGCAAAACATTAATTTTCCCGTTGCAACGCACGGGCATATGTGCTAGTAGATTCATAAGAATTGCCTACACCCTTGAAATAACAGGCATCGACTGACCAGATATCAGTTGCTACAACAGTGTCAAAGAAAGATGTTGGATACTCTTGCTCAGGAAAAAAAAAAACAATCTTCTATTTAGTCATGTTTCAATTTTTCAAGTGGTCTTCAGTTGTAAGTTTGTTACTCCCTCCGTTTCTAAATATAAGGCTTCTTCGATTAAAAATAAATATAAGACTTTTTAGAGTGGTCTTCAGTTGTAAGTTTGTTACTCCCTCCGTTTCTAAATATAAGGCTTTTTTGATTAAAAATAAATATAAGACTTTTTAGAGATTTAAATACGGAATATGCATATAGATGTATTTTAGAGTGTAGATTCACTCACTTTGCTCCGTATATAGTCCATATTAGAATCTCTAAAAAAACCTTATATTTAGAAAGTGGTGCTAAAAAGCTAGAGGAAAATGTGTATCCTGGGGGAACACACAGTTTTCAGACAACATGAATATAAACATGTTCGACCACTCTAAGGGTCATTGTAAAGTTAAAAAAAACCGTTTCAATTTTTTTTTTAAATGAATCACTCCAGAGTTAAGTACAGAGAGCTAGTTGAATACTGACCCTTGCTATCAAGCTGGCATCAAAGTAGAAAAGGAATTACTAGTAGCAGACAAAGCAGAAAAAGAACTAGAGCCATCAAAATTCAATGTGGTAACAAATCTCTGGGTTCGGGGGATAGGATGAGAAGCTATCAAAGAAGAATTTAAGTAGTACTCCCTCCGTTCGGAATTACTTGTCACAGAAATGGATGTATCTAGACGTATTTTAGTTCTAGATACATTCATTTCCGAGACAAGTAATTCCGAACGGAGGGAGTAGTACATTTCTTCGCATAAAAAAATGCAGAAAACTTTGGCGCATTGACCCCCATAAAAGATTGGTGATTCTCAGCACAAAATGCAGGAAAAGAAGTAAAGAGCTGTCAAAAATCAATGTAGTAACAAATCTCTGGGGATTGGGGACAGGAGTGGAGTTATCCATGAATATGCATCATAACTAGCCACGTGTTCTTACTTGAGGAAAGTTTGTCTTTCGATAAGCCGTGCCACAACAGAAGACAGTTGCAGGTGACTGGCCATGAGCAGTTCCCCATGCCAAGTGTTATTTTCTACTAATTTACACATTACGAGCTACTCAGATTGATAGTAGGAGAACCACAAAATTCTCCACTACAGGTTTTGGAGGGTACGGTGCGTCCCGTGGCACTTGTCACTCCGCTTCATCTGAGAACATGCCTGGTGACCTGGTGATTATTTCATTAGCCTCAGGTAATGATGAATCCTTCGCATCAGCCGCATAGAGTATCTTCCGTATCCCTTTGGTCATCTGTCAAGAAAAAAAAGTGATGTTTAACAGTCAAACCCAAAATAATACAAAGCAGGAATCGTAATAGCAATATACAAAACTTCCAATAACAAAGTTGTTACAACTGGAATGAACCAAGTTATTCATGCCCAAAGGTTCAGACCAGTATTAGATGTGAAGAGCAAACCAGATAATAATCATGCAAACATGGAGATGAAACGATGATACCATGTCAATGTTGTTCTAAATTATTTGGTTGTTGCCTAAGCTGTGAGAAATATTCTAAAGATCAGTATGATAGAGAACTATCATTGGTACTGTCATGAAAGTGCCAATGAATAGTGCAATACAAGGGACTAATGTTGACACAATGTGGCAGGTCCCTCAGAAGCTTCTTTGTCAACATAACTGAAATTCAGACCCTAATGCCCTTGAATGCAGATGCGTACAATAAAATTAAAAAATGCAGAGCTCTAAGATTTCCAAAAGATATTTGTTTTACCGGTAGATGCTCCAACTCAGGTCTTTGACATAATATCTCGATGTCACGCAGCTTTGAGAAGTAGAAATCTCTTTCTTTCTCAGTGTTGTCCACAGAAACCTTCAGATCTGCAATCTGCAATCCAGTAGAGATAGTAACATCACCAACTAGATAAATTTATCATCCTCAATAATACAACTCGCCCAGATTTATAGCTGCCAAAGGTGAACTCTACAAATTTCACCGGTATAGTGATCAGAAGCTAGAAGGGGGTTTTACGGCTATATATAAAATAACTTTAAAACAATATACTTTGGAACAAAACTGGAGTTACATACTCATATAACAGTCTGCAGTATAGATACCTGGGTTTTTCCACAGTATAAGATACTATAAAAATGAAACAGCACCTTAAGTTACACACTGCTTACCTTCTCAGATAATTGTTGAATCTGCTCCATGTAATGCTCTTCATTAACAGCATTACAGACTTTTCCAACTGGAGAAGCTGCGTAATTGAGTTAGCATAGAGTCATTTAAGTATTTAACGAAGTCGCACAAAGCCTCTATGCTATCCCACATAAATAATGAGCATATAAACTGATAACTGATGAACAGCTTCAATTAATGCCTTTGCGTATTATCAGGGAAGATCACCAATTTATTAAGAATGGCATGGAACTGATCTTGCATACTAAAAAAGAAAGAAAAACGTATACTAGAAGAAAGACGTGTGACAAGTACCAAGATCAGTATTAGAATTCAGGGCACCTCCATCCGCTGAGTTAGCACTAGATAATCTGTTGGCTTGAAGTGATTTGGTTGACTTGTTGGGACACTTGTGGCTGCGCTCTTTGCAACCCTTGGACCTCCTTTCTACAGGATTGTAGTTTCTAAAACAAGAAATTAGTCTTATCAAATCAATAGTTCCAGACAATTTGAAGTTTCTTTGCATTTAACACAGCCATGGCACATACTCATTCATGATTCCACCATTCACAGAATCACAATATCTTTTCAGCCATTGCAGAAACTCCAAGTTGTCCAATGGCCGTCCTTTAACAAGTTTGTTGACCTCAATATTCTGCAGAAGCATCCATTCACTAATTAGCACAACAAAGAACTTATTATGCTACAGATTAGCTCATACTACAGATTAGCTCAGTTTGCTAAAAAAAACAGGCCATAAAATCGGCAAAATACTCAGAAAACACAACTCTAAACTTTATATTGTGCGGAATCAGAACATAAACAGAACAGTACAAGTTGAATATATATACTTCTTTTGACATGCAACACTAACCATTAAAACAACAACCACAAACACACTATCAAAGCCTTTCCTGATATCAAGTGTCAAGTGCTGAACACAGACAGCCACAGAACACCAAACTTTGCCCTGTGATGTGTCGTCACACGCCTACTTCACCCAACCAAACTTTGAAAATTAGCTTTCAATGCACACAAACACAGGTCTTAATCTCAACCACATCCCTCCTCACTGTGCACAACAATGAGAATAACTTGAGTACTGCACAGCAAATTTAGCCCGTTGTCGAATCATCTTGTGGCTATACCACATGCTGACATCAATTACAGATGTCTGTTCCAGATTGAATCTCGGCACACCGCACATATAAACCGAATTACTGAACAGATATCTGTCACCTTGCCTTCACTCATTGACAAAATGCATTACAAAATCATGAATAAATCGATGGATCAAGAAGGCCGCCATATGGCTAGGCCGGGAGAATCACCCGTACCTTGCCTATCCGCAGCTTGTTGAAGACATCCTGGATAATCTTGTAGTTCTGGATCATGTCGTACTCTGTCTTGGCATCGAAATTCACCTGCAAAACACCCCAAAATGAGCATCCGCAGCCATCTACGCCAAGGCCGCCTAAGCGCAGCGCTCCTAAACAGATCAATCAGGTCAGAACGCCTCCTAACCTTGTGCATCGGCACCAACCCAGGGTGAACCATGTCCAGCAGCTGGCACTGCACCGCCCCCGACGCCGCCTGCATCGACACAGACCAACAAAGCCCCCAAATCAGCACCGCCGAAATCCAAACCCAGCCGCGCCGCAGCACCCACGCACAGCGCGGCCAGCCTAGCACGCGGGGAACGCGGGGACCAGAATGGGGGATCGGAAGCAAGCGTGGCCGACTGGACTGACCTCCTCGACCTTGTTGAGGGAGAGCTGCAGCGTGGCATTGACCCAGCTGAGGATCTCGCCCCGCCCCACGAAGTAGGCCTTGTCCATCAGCCCGAAGCTCGCCGCCGCCGCCCCCGCCGCCATCTCCTCCCTCCGGCGATCTCCCCCTCTCCCTCGCGGCGCTGCTGGACTGACTGGGCTGGGGAGAAAAAGCCAAAGCCTGTGACGAAACAACTTTTCGAAAACGCCTCCACGCGGAACGGCGAGCGCAGCAAAAACAAAAACAAAACGGCACGCACACGCACAGCTATGCTATGCTAGCCAGGCGTCCGGTCACCGCCCGTAGCGTCACCGCCGGCCCGGTGACACATTTATCGCGTGCTGAATTTGAAACGGCATGGAGTGTAACGCCGGGGCGGGGAGGTGAGCGGTGATGGGATCCAGAAAAAACGTCTCCAAATGGCGGCCTGGGGCCCGGCCGCCTTTACTGGCTCCCGTCCGCCCGCATCGATGCGCGCCGACAGGTGGGCCCGCGCGCGTGGGGCTCATTCTGGGTTTGCTCGGGGCCCAGGCCGACGGGCTCTGTTGTGAGGCTGGCTCGTGGGGCTCGCGTCTTGTGGGCGTGAATGCGGGTCAATTCTCAAGCGGCTTGCATTCATGCCGGTGGGCCGCGGTGTCGAGCGTTGTTATATCTGGGGGCCCGCGTTGGAGTGGGCATGGACCGTGTGTTGGAGTACCGACCGACTGGGCCGGGGTTCTGCGTCGTGGCGTTCGCGAGGCCGTGGCGATGGAACGTGTGTTTCCTCAGGGCTTCTTTCTTTGAATTCTTGTATATATAGGAATTTTGAAGGAAAAACAGCATTACCTTACATTGTAATCCTTGGGAAATTTTCTTAGTTGGTCATTTGAATTGTAAAATTAAAGTATATGGGATTTTTGCATAAGAAATCCCCTGTATGGCATTTCATAGTTTTCTTTTTTGCCTGAAGACATTTCATGGTCTTTTACCATACAATCAAACCTATTGGAAAGAATAGTATTTTTTTATGTGACTCAACTAAACAAATGATATTCTTGTAGGATTCAGATGGGCATGACATTGTAATCCTACGTATTTTAAATTCCTATGTTTTTAAGTCCTGTGAATCAAAGAGCCTCCTAACATAATTTTTGTTGTTGTTGCCATCGCCGGTGACGCGAGCAGCCCTACCCTGAAACGAAGCCCCAATGCACCCTTGGCACCAAGGAGATGTGGGCGACGTTAGGACATCTAAATGCAAAGTCTATAA
The DNA here is from genome assembly GCA_021605205.1 of Aegilops longissima. Lineage (NCBI taxonomy): Eukaryota > Viridiplantae > Streptophyta > Magnoliopsida > Poales > Poaceae > Aegilops > Aegilops longissima. Next base: position 799,810,671 of record CM038677.1, read on the forward strand.
GAGCATCTCCAACGCTCACCCTCAAACCGCCTGCATCCGTCCGGGCAATTTTCCATCCAACGCGGTACCCAATCGCAAACCAAAGGAGGTTCGAACCGTCAAGATTCCAACACCCCAGCCGACTCAAATCCCCCTTGCGGTCCACTTTTCTTGCACTCCACCCTGCTCACCCCTTGACTTGCATCCGCACCATCCCCGTCCAACGTCGCCGTTGTACCTCTCCGGTCGCCGTCTAGGCATCCTCGGACGTCCGCAACCCCCACACACATGCTTGCTTGCCTTGGACTATGGCGTCGTCCATCCAGGATCCCTCTGCAACCAGGTACCCACCGTCACCCCTGCGGACGTCGTCCATGTCAGACTCCACACCCGACAGGTGTTCGGTCAAATACATTGCCCTATTTTGTTGAACTTTTCGATGTTTCTAGAGTAATTCAATGGCAGGTTGCTCGGTGATCGATGATGAGTTGTTATGTGATGTGTGGTTGGTCGTATCGGCAGACTTTGTAGGTATGAGGCAAAAGGGCTCGACCTTTTGGCATCGCATACATGCTTCGTGTCATAAGCAAAAGCATGTCACTCCCTAAGACATGCACGTCATCTATGAGCGCAATATAAAGTCGCTAATGCATCTTTTGTACACCATCTGCCACTTTTGTTATGAAGGTTTGAGGTGTGATTCACTATGTGAAGACAACGAGCCCATTTGGGCTCGTCAACTTTGGAAATCATTAGTTTTACTTCATGTTGCTTTACATGTTGATTAATTCATTCATTCACCCAACGTTGCCGCGTAATATTACAGGACCGTGCGCAAGTCATTCAACACAGTACATTGTTGGATGAAACTCGAGAAACGGTGTATGTGAGACAACCTATGTCGATTCTGACTCGAGGATCTTTGAATTGGGGATCGACGAATTCTATAAGCTTGTAGGATATCCAGTATCTCAGGTGTAATGTTTATATTTGAATTTGACTTGGGATATTTCATTGCTATTTTCTACAATTATTTTGAGCGTTGTGAATTAAAAAAAAAACAGGAGCGAACATTTAGGGACATGATTGGATGGCCAGTGTCTGCGGAATACAGTGTCCATTTAAAGGGTTTGGCGTTGGAGACACCCTAGACTGTTACGTGTAGATTGTGTTGTGCGTAGACTGAAACGAGATGTGGGCAACACTTTTGATTCTGCCCCGCGTAGACAGTACACTGTTAAGTGAACTGATGAAAATCGTGGACTGTGTTTTACAGCTCCTAGTGGAGTACATTTTTTACCTGATTCTGAACTGGGCGTTCATGTGAACAAGTGATAAACACAACACAACACAAGACTATGCGACGCAAGTACCCGTGCCTGGCTCGCACAAATCTATGCAGCCATTGAAGGCCTGATATTAATGACGCTCGGGTAGAGCGATTGTTGAACGCTTACTAGCAACGAGCGAGGCAGTTGCAGTTGCAGTTGTAGTTGCACTGCACGGCGTACCTGCATTTGCATTCATAACCTGTCCTTGAGACTCGCAGTTGTATCGTCTCATCGCCTTGGCCTATGTTTGGGCCTCTGCCGCCGCCGCTGCTCCGCAACAGTCTCCGCGGTACGGACCCAAAGCCGTGTTTTAATGGCGGTACGTGCCATGGACGATAAAGATGCGCAGACCGCAGAGTGACAAGATCCCGCAGGGCGCAGCAGTACAGGCGCCACGCTTGTCGTCGCCGAGATGAATGCATGCACATGTTTTTCTTCTGCGATCCGTCTCTGCCTGCTGGTTTCCGTAGTTTTTCTCATCGATCTGAACCTCTGGTTCTGTCCTTAACAGTTAACACAAAGTGCATTATGTGTTTGTGTGGCCCTCTCAGCTCGTTGCCACCCGTAATCCTGAATAATCATGTTCTTCCTCCGCCATTCAGAGATTCAGAAATGCAGTGCTGCATGCAGGAGTGCCGACTCTGCATTCAGCATCTTCACACGCACGCACGCACGAACATACACACAAACCAGCGCAGGGTAGATGCTGTTCCTGGGTTCCTGTGGAGCATGTCACGCTATCAGCTGCGCGCGTGACGGCGAGCATGCACGAGCAGTTCATGTTCACCCATTCCGTGCGATCTGTAGGCAATAGTTCGCAGACCGAGACACCAAACAGTAAACAGTACTGCTGCTGCTGCTGCCACGAGACTTCCGGCTGGTTTCCGCTCGCCGACAGTGGTTAGCAAGCTTAATCAGCAGCATCTTCAGAGCTAATCAAGCTCATCGGTCGATCTTATCACCATGCATGGCCGGCCACCGGACGAGAATCTCTGGGAGAGCGCCGATCCAACAGCGGCACCACCGTACGTGGAGAGACGGCACAGGAGAAAGACTGGAGAGCTGTGCTGTGGATGCTGAACTGAATCCGAGGACGGACCGACGGACAGGAGGCGCAGGGACAGGGACGCGTCGCGTCCAACAGCGCCGTCAATCATTCGCTCATGGTTCGCTCTACTCTCCACTCCACTGTCTACTCCACTCTACGCCACTGTCTCCACCTCTCAGTCTCGTCGCTCTGTCTGCTGTCGATGGGGAGAGAGAGAGAGAGAAGGGGCGGAAAGGCACAATCATACAGGTGGTGCCCCGCGCCCCTCACCGTTGTGCCGAGCACGGAACCGCCCCGGCAGATCGGACGCGCGCGACGTGCCTCGCCCGAACCGTCCCGTGCGCGCGCGCACAGTGAAAACCCCACACCAACCGGCACACGACGCTATCCGCTGGGCTAGCGAGGAAAGCATTGCTATGCTTCGTGGTTACGCGATGATGTGATCTGCGAACCATCGTATCGGCTTGGATCGGAACACATGCATGAATCCGTTCGACGGGACGTTTTTCTTCGGATTTTTCCTTCTTGGTTCATGGCAATGCGGGCGACCTCGACCGGCCTGCCGCGTAAATTACAGAGGCGGTAATTTTTGCTGGAGTGGTTAGGTTAGCGCGCGGGCCAGCACGGACGGTACTACTACTACTACTACAGTGCGACAGCGCTGTCGTGTCTTTGGGTGATTAGTTAATGGCGACTGCATTAGTGAGTTGATAATGGCGATGCTAGGGTTAGCTAGTGGTGGGGAGGCGTGCGTGCGCTTAGGTTTAGCGCCGGTGTCACACAGCTCGGAGCCTTGTTTGCTTTCCCCTAACCTTTTCTGCTCGCTAAGCATATGCTGCGACTGCGAGCCAGTGGTTGGAGCGCTGCATGCAACACGCTAGCGCAGGGCCGGGCAGCTTCCTAAGCAGCTTCGCCTGGCATCTGGCAAGCTTAGCCATTAGTGGCTACAGTAGCCAACCTTAATCATCGACATGAACCGCAGGGACCAGCTTCGAAAGCATCATAGTTTAGATCAAGGCCTGGTGAAGGATCATGCGTCCCACAGGCCCTAATCATGGATAGAATTGCTTTAAAGCTAGGATACAATAACAAAAGCACACCATTAGTAACCTGTTTTGTTAAGGAGATCGATCGTACGTCCATGTACATAGCCCGCTGTACACGTGAATTTTAAGCAAAAAATGTCTCAACATTCCTCAACTTGCTCAGAAACCGGCCAAGGCATGCGTCCACACACCAGTGATCAGCCCATGTGTATGTTCTAAAAGGAAAAAAATCAGTCCATGTGCCCAGCAGCGCAGGGCATTACATTACAGCGCGCCAAAACGCGCATCCTTTTCGCCGTAATCCCCAACAGCGGGGACGAGCTGGAAGCTCGCGGCATGTGAGTTTATCCGAGCCTGCCTCCTGAGTCCTGATCGATGCGCACGGCTTTGGAGCATGCGGAAACCAGACGCACGGGCGTCTGATATGATTCCGCCGAGAGAAAACGCGGCACGGCACGGTCGCCGTCGTCGCCGCCGGAGAGAGGCGGCATGGCGACTGTCGCATGCGTCGGCGCCAACCGACGGCGGGGAGACAGGGCGTCGTGTGCCGGGCAGGGAGCACGCACACGAACACGACCGTCGTGTGCCAGTGGCGCAGCCATTTCTTTAGTGCCAGCTCCGCACTTTGGTGACCTGAAAAGAGCCCAAAACTCGCCGGCTTTTCTCAGGCACATGTGTCTTCCCCTGTAAAGCGTATCAGTAGCTCGGCTCGTAAACATGCGAGGCACTGACTGACTGACTGACTGGCGATAATACGCTGCTACTTGTCTGTTTAGTGGGCGAGCAGCACTAATCAAACTGTGGAGAACGTATTGTATTCACTTTGTGAGTTGGAAATTACGTGGAAGTGAAAACTGGCGTCGCTCTGACGGGGCCAATCATGTCCGCAATCTGCCCACGCTACCAAAGCGATCCTCCAAGTACCGTCGTCACAGGGGGCTATTGTTTACTCTAGTAGTACTACAGTGGAGTAGTACTAGTACATTTCCATTTCCTTTCCTTTTATTTTTCTTGAAAGAACGTACTACCTTTCCTTTTGCCTTCGACCGATTGGATGTGCAAATTAGAAACTCGGATTACAGGTCGAGATTGTACTAAGTGACGGAGAAACAAGCAATGGGCAAGCTCCTCTGGTAACAGGTGAAACACGTAACTTCCAGCACAATTTTGCTTCATAGCACCTAACAGTAAAAAATACTATACTTTATCCTCGACAACAGTCATTCGTTGGGAGGACAGTAGTATTTGGAGGGCGGCAGCAGAAGATGCACGTCAACATCCGGGTCGACGGCAACCAAATCATAGGCGCGACTCCACGGACGTGCGTCCATGAAGATATGCATGGCCGCATGGGATGGGCGGTCAAAGAAGATCGCTATCAAGCAGTAGGCCTGATGTTGTGTCAAGCTTTTGCTTTCGCAGATGTTTCAAAGATCCCCATTATCACGAAAGCGGCCGCTGCCTTATTTTGTCCCAACAGCTCGCGTAAGAATGCGCGAGTGCTCAGGTTGATCGTCAGTGGTAATCTATGTAGGAGGAGTAATTTGTACTAGTATATTCGGGCGATCAGAGACATGTGATGTTTCCTATTGCCAGCATATACAGAGTTAGTTTGCTGTCCATGACTGTCAAAGTCTAGGTTCACACTTGATTTACGAAAGGCAACGATTACTCTAGTGTAAAAGGCGCCTCTGCCCACGTGGTGACAGCGTTGTTTTAGCAAGCGTGCGTTTGTACTGGTGGTAGTGGAGCGTAACTTTCTTCTTTCGTCATCCATCATTATCTTTCCCTGGCTGATGGCTATGCTCCGCGGGAAGCTCGGCTGTGGCACTTAATTGCATCGCTCACGGCATCATTAGCCCTGGCTGATCATCAGTTAATAGGAAGCTCACAGCATCATTAAGTCCTGCATCTAATTGATCTTCCGCCTTTGCGGCCTAAGTTTAGGCCCGTGTAGTTCGGTGGCAGGATCATTTTGGAGAGATTGCCTTTTTTCTGTGAGACTCTTACTACGAGATTGTCTGTGAACATCTCAAGAGGAGCGTCACGTAATGTGTACTACTCCCTCAGTTTCTAAATAATTGTCTTTTCTAAAGATTTCAACAAATGACTACATAGAGAGCAAAATGAATGAATCTACACTCTAAAACATGTCTACATACATTCGTATGTTGTAGTCCATTTGAGATGGCTAGAAAGACAAATAGTTGAGAACTGAGGGAGTAGCAAACTGCGGTCGCGTCCGTGGTTTCGGTCGGTAACCGCGTGATTTGATCGTGCATGATTCCCCGACCGCGACGAAGCGGCCAAGATAGACCATGCAAGCCGGCCGGGCCGTAGCATTGTTCACGGGGTCTGTCTGCCCTGCCCCGAGTCCAAAACGAGCCGCGGAGCGAAACGTGGGTGCCGGCTCGTACTTGCATGTACCGCGGGCACACGGGCTAGCGGCCATTGGCCAATGCCCGTCCCGCGCCCGTCCATGCGGGTGCAGGTCATTGGACGGCGGGCGAGCACTGTGACTTTCTTCCGGCGGTGGGACGGTCAAAGGCTAGCGCCTGCCGTGCCGTCATAGGGCGCGCAGCGGCGCAGAGCATCCGGTTGGAGGATGAGGTCAGGAGGCCTGTGCACGGCCACGAGGAGAGTGGCAGGCGGCGTCGATGGGCGAAAGGCGACGGGGGACGTGGCAGGGGCGGGGGCGGGGGCGGGGCGCATGACATGGCCGCCACGGGGCCCCTGCAGCCAGAGCCCAGAGGAATCCGTCACGCGCACGGACAGAGGTCGCACACGACTCCCCCACTTTGCCGTCTCTCTCTGCGCGCTGGGCCATGCGTCTCCTCCTCAGTGGCCTGTTCCTCCACACCCGCTGCTCTTTTATTTTACTGCTCCCCGGGCAGTGATGCTGGTGTGGGGTGCCGTCAACGGTGGTGAGGATAGCGGCTCCGGGTACAGGGCCTCCCTTGCTCGGGGGCGTGAGGCTCGTTGGTCAACTCGGTGAAAGAAACGGACGGACGAGGGTTTGGTCGCTTGTTCCTTGACACGGCAACAACACTCTTCTGGCTCTACTCTCAACTTCAGTTTCGATTTTAGGTCATCTCTGTCTCATTTCCCCGTATCTTCATTCCCTATCTTATCTTATCTTTTATCTATTTTGTTTGGGATGATGGGAAGCATCGCAGATGTTGCATAATCTGTCCATCGTGTGTGCAAAGTATCACGGTCGACTTAATTGAAGGAACCGTGTACGATGTTGGGAAACACCGCACACATGTTCTTTAGGTGACTCGTGCGCAATGTGACATGCTATGTCTGCGCGACGACAACCTGCTCTATTTTGCAGAACGGACACATATATACTTATAAAACATCATTGCATAACCAAACTGAACATGCATTACACAAGTAACTAAGCATCACATTGCACATCTCGTTGCAGAATTACATAAACTACGAAAAAACCATTCTTGGCAAGCTTACCGCCGTAGCGTAGGAGTCCTTTGTTGGAAATATGCCCTAGAGGCAATAATAAATTAGTTATTATTATTATATTTCCTTGTTCATGATAATCGTTTATTAGCCATGCTATAATTGTATTGATAGGAAACTCAGATACATGTGTGGGTACATAGACAACACCAAGTCCCTAGTAAGCCTCTAGATGACTAGCTCGTTGATCAATAGATGGTTACGGTTTCCTGACCATGGGCATTGGATGTTGTTGATAACGGGATCACATCATTAGGAGAATGATGTGATGGACAAGACCCAATCCTAAGCCTAGCACAAAGATCGTAGTTCAGATGCTAAAGCTTTTCTAATGTCAAGTATCATTTCCTTAGACCATGAGATTGTGCAACTCCGGATACCGTAGGAATGCTTTGGTGTACCAAACGTCACAACGTGGCGGGTGGCTATAAAGGTGCACTACGGTATCTCCGAAAGTGTCTGCGGGTTAGCACGAATCAAGATCGGATTTTTCACTCCGTAAACGGAGAGGTATCTCTGGACCCACTCGGTAAGACATCATCATAATGTGCACAATGTGACCAAGGGGTTGATCACGGGATGATGTGTTACGGAACGAGTAAAGAGACTTGCCGGTAACGAGATTGAACAAGGTATCGGGATACCGACGATCGAATCTCGGGCAAGTACAATACCGTTAGACAAAGGGAATTGTATACGGGATCAATTGAGTCCTTGACATCGTGGTTCATCCGATGAGATCATCGTGAAACATGTGGGAGCCAATATGGGTATCCAGATCCCGCTATTGGTTATTGACCGGAGAACGTCTCGGTCATGTCTACATGTCTCCCGAACCCGTAGGGTCTACACACTTAAGGTTCGATGACGCTAGGGTTATAAAGGAAGTTTGTATGTGGTTACCGAATGTTGTTCGGAGTCCGGATGAGATCCCGGACGTCACGAGGAGTTCCGGAATGGTCCGGAGGTAAAGATTTATATATGGAAAGTTGTTGTTCGGGTTCCTAAAAAGTTTGGGTTTTTCAGATTGTACCGGAAGCTTCGAAGGTTCCGGAGGATTCGGAGGGTCCGGAGGTCCGGAAATTGTTCCACCACGTCCAATACAGTAGCATGGGCTGTAGGGGCGCCCTAGCCTTAATGGGCCAGGGGCACCAGCCCCCAAGGCCCATGCGCATGGGAAGGGGAAAACCCTAAAGGGGGAGGCCTCCACTTGACTTGGGAGGCACTCATCCCCTTGCCCCCCCTAGATGGGATCTAGGGCTGGCCGCACCCTTGGGGTGGAAACCCTAAAGGGGCGCAGCCCCCTTCCCCCCTATATATACTTGAGGTTTTGGGGCTGAACAACACATGAGAACTTCTCCTCTTGGTGCAGCCCTACCTCTCCTCCTCCTCCTCTCCTCCTCTCCCGTGGTGCTTGGCGAAGCCCTGCTGGATTGCCATGCTCCTCCACCACCACCACGCCTGCCAGCTGCTGCTGGATGGAGTCTTCTCAACCTCTCCTCTCTCCTTGCCGGATCAAGGCGTGGGAGACGCCACCGGCTGTACGTGTGTTGAACGCGGAGGTGCCGTCCGCTCGCACTAGGATCTCCGATGATTTGAATCACGACGAGTACGACTCCATCAACCCTGCTTCACATGAACGCTTCCGCTTAGCGATCTACAAGGGTATGTAGATGCACTCTCCTTCCCTCGTTGCTAGTTTCTCCATAGATAGATCTTGGTGACACGTAGGAAAATTTTGAATTTCTCGCCACGCCCCAACAAAGGGCATCATGAGCTAGGTCTATTGCGTAGATTATTTGCACGAGTAGAACACAAAGTAGTTGTGGGCGTTGATTTTGTTCAATATGCTTACCGTTACTAGTCCAATCTTGTTTCGACGGTATTGTGGGATGAAGCGCCCGGACCGACCTTACACGCATTTCGTGAGATGTGTTCCACCGATGACATGCACTTGGTGCATAAGGTGGCTAGCGGTGCCGCCTCCCACTTTAGTCGGAACGGATTCGATGAAAAGGGTCCTTATGAAGGGTAAATAGCAATTGGCATATCACGTTGTGGTTTTATGAGGTAAGAAACGTTTTGCTAGAAACCCATAGCAGCCACGTAAAACATGCAAACAACAATTAGAGGACGCCTAACTTGTTTTTGCAGGTATGCTATGTGATGTGATATGGCCAAGAAGAATGTGATGAATGATATGTGATGTATGAGATTGATCATGTTCTTGTAATAGGATTCACGACTTGCATGTCGATGAGTATGACAACCGGCAGGAGCCATAGGAGTTGTCTTTATTTATTGTATGACCTACGTGTCATTAAACAACGCCATGTAATTACTTTACTTTATTGCTAACCGGTAGCCATAGTAGTAGAAGTAATGGTTGGCGAGACAACTTCATGAAGACACGATGATGGAGATCATGATGATGGAGATCATGGTGTCATGCTGGTGACGATGATGATCATGGAGCCTCAAGATGGAGATCAATGGAGCTATATGATATTGGCCATATCATGTCACTACTATATAATTGCATGTGATGTTTATTATGTTTATGCATCTTGTTTACTTAGAACGATTTATAGTAAATAAGATGATCCCTTATAATAATTTCAAGAAAGTGTTCTCCTAATCGTGCACCGCTGCAAAAGTTCGTCGCTTCAAGCACCACGTGATGATCGGGTGTGATAGATTCTTACGCTCACATACAACGGTGTAAGACAGTTTTACACATGCAAAACACTTAGGTTAACTTGACGAGCCTAGCATGTACGTACATGGCCTCGGAACACGAGACCGAAAGGTCGAGCATGAGTCGATAGTAGATACGATCAACATGAAGATGTTCACCGATGATGACTAGTCCGTCTCACGTGATGATCGGACACAGCCTAGTTGACTCGGATCATGTAATCACTTAGATGACCGAGGGATGTCTATCGAGTGGGAGTTCATAAGATGAACTTAATTATCTTGAACATAGTCAAAAGACCTTTTGCAAATTATGCCGTAAGCTCGCGCTTTAGTTCCACTGTTTAGATATGTTCCTAGAGAAAATATAGTTGAAAGTTGAAAGTAGCGATTATGCGGACAGAGAAAGCTTATGTCCTTAATGCACCGCCAGTGTGCTGAACCCCAAACGCCGCTTGTGGATGTTGCGAACATCGGACATACACGCTTTGATAACTACGTGGTAGTTCGGTTAAACGGTTTAGAGTTGAGGCACGAAAGACGTTTTTCAAATGTTGCGGAACATATGAGATGTTTCGAGGGCTGAAATTAGGATTTCAGGCTCGTGCCCACGCCAAGAGGTATGAGACCTCCGACGATTTTCTTAGCCTACAAACTAAGGGAGAAAAGCTCAATCGTTGAGCTGGTGCTCGATTGTCCGAGTACAACAATCACATGAATCGAGTGGGAGTTGATCTTCCGATGAGATAGTGATGTTTCTCCAAAGTCATTGCCACCAAGCTGCTAGAGCTTCGTGATGAACTATAACATATCAAGGATAGAGATGATGATCCTTGAGGTATTCGCGTTGTTTGACATCACGAAAGTAAAAATCAAGAAGGAGCATCAATTGTTGATGGTTGGTGAAACCACTAGTTTCAAGAAGGGCAAGGGCAAGAAGGACACTTCATGAAACGGCAAATCAGTTGTCGCTCCAAAGAAGAAACCCAAGGTTGAACCCAAACCCGAGACTAAGTGCTTCTGCAATAAGGGGAACAGCCACTGGAGCAGAATTACCCTAGATACTTGGTAGATAAGAAGGCTGGCAAGGTCGATAGAAGTATATTGGATATGCATTATGTTAATGTGTACTTTACTAGTACTCCTAGTAGCACCAGGGTATTAAGATACCGGTTCGGTTGCTAAGTGTTAGTAACTCGAAATAAAAGCTACGGAATAAACGGAGACTAGCTAAAAGGTGAGTTGACGATATGTGTTGGAAGTTTTTCCTATTTTGATGTGATCAAACATCGCACGCTCCCTCTACCATCAAGATTAGTATTAAACCAGAATAATTATCATTTGGTGTTTGCGTTGAGCATAGACATGATTTGATTATGTCTATTGCAATACGGTTATTCATTTAAAGAGAATAATGGTTACTCTATTTATTTGAATAATACCTTCGATGGTCTTGCACCTAAAAAAATGGTTTATTGAATCTCGATCGTAGTGATAGACATTTTCATGCCAAAAATATAAGATAGTAATGATAGTACCACTTACTTGTGGCACTGCCATGCAAGTCATATTGGTATAAAACGCATGAAGAAGCTCCATGTTGATGGATCTTTGGACTCACTCATTTTGAAAAGTTTGAGACATGCGAACCATGTCTATTGGTGTATACGCATGAAGAAACTCCATGCAGATGGATCGCTTGGACTCACTTGATTTTGAATCACTTGAGATATGCAAAACATACCACATGGGCAAGATGACCGAAAAGCCTCGGTTTCAAAGAAGATGGAACAAGATAGCAACTTGTTGGAAGTAACACATTTTGATATGTGCAGTCCAATGAGTGCCGAGGCATGCAAAGAATATCGTTATGTTCTTACTTCACGATGATTCGAGTAGATGTTGAGTATATTTACTTGATGAAACACAAGTCTGAATTATTGAATGGTTCAAGTAATTTCAGAGTGAAGTTTAAGATCTTCGTGACAAGAGGATAGAATATCTATGATATGATCATAGAGATGAATATCTGAGTTACGAAGTTTTGACACACAATTAAGACATTGTGCAAATTGTTTCACAATTAATACCGCTCGAACACCATAGTGTGATGGTGTGTCCGAACATCATAGTTGCACTCTATTGGATATGGTGCGTACCATGATATCTCTTATCGAATTACCACTATCGCTCATGGGTTAGGCATTAGAGACAACCACACTCACTTTAATGGGGCACCACGTAATTCCGCTTGAGACGACACCATTTGGAGAAACCTAAGTTGTCGCTTTCTTAAAAGTTTGGGGCTGCGACGCTTATGTGGAAAAGTTTCAGTTGATAAGCTCGACCCAAAGCGACAAAATGCATCTTCATAGGACACCCAAAACAGTTGGGTATACCTCCTAATTCAGATCCGGAAGCAATAGGGATTGTTTCTTGAATCGGGTCCTTTCTCAAGGAAAAGTTCGTCTCGAAAAGTTGAGTGGGAGGATGGTGGAGACTTGATGAGGTTATTGAACCATCACTTCAACTAGTGTGTAGCAGGCACGTGAAGTTGTTCCGTGGCACCTACACCAATTCAAGTAGAAGCTTATGATAGTGATCATGAAGTTTTGGATCAAGTCACCGACGTACCTCGTGGGGTGACAAGGATGCGTATTACTTGTGAGTGGTACGCAATCCTGTCTTGAAGGTCATGTTGCTTGACAACAATGAACCTACGAGCTATGGAGAAGCAATGGTGGGCCCAAATTCGACAAATGGTTAGAAGCCATGAAATCCGAGATAGGATCCATGTATCGTAACAAAGCATGGACTTTGGTGGACTTGCCGCTGATCGGCAAGCCATAGAGATAAATGGATCTTTAAGAAGAAGACGGACGTGGGCGGTAATGTCACCGTCTATGAAGCTCGACTTGTGGCGAAGAGTTTTCACAAGTTCAAGGAGTTGACTACGATGAGATTTTCTCATCCGTAGCGATGCTTAAGTCCGTCGGAATCATGTTAGCATTAGCTGCATTTATGAAATCTGCGATGGATGTCAAGACGAGTTTCCTTGCCGCTTACGTAAGGAAAGGTTGTATGTGATACAATCGTAAAAGTTTTGTCGATCCTAAGGATGCTAAAGGTATGCCAGCTCCAATGATCCTTCTAAGGACCGGAGTAAGCATCTCGGAGTTGGAATATGCACTTTGATAGGATGATCAAAGATTTTGGGTTTATACAAAGTTTATGAGAAACTTGTATTTCCAAAGAAGTGAGTGGGAGCACTATAGAATTTCTGATGAGTACATGTTGTTGACATATTGTTGATCAGAAATGATGTAGAATTTCTAGAAAGCATAAAGGGTTGTTTGAAAAGTGTTTTTCAATGGAAAACCTGGATTTGGCTACTTGAACAATAAGCATCAAGATCTATAAGATAGATCAAAATGCTTAATAATACTTTCAAATGAACACATACCTTGACATGATCTTGAAGGTGTTCAAGATGGATCAGTCAAAGAAGGAGTTCTTGCCTGAGTTGTAAGGTATGAGGTTAAGAGTTAAAACTCGACCACGGCAGAAGAGAGACAAAGGACGAAGGCCGTCCCCTATGTTTCGACGTAGGCTCTATAGTATGCTATGCTTGTGTACCGCACCGAAGTGTGCCTTGCCATGAGTCACTATATACAAGAATGATCCAGAATGGATCATTGGATAGCGGTCAAAGTTGTCCTTGGAGTAAATAAGGACATGTTTCTCGATTATGGAGGTGATAAAGAGTTCGGCGTAAAGGGTTACGATGATGCAAGCTTTAACACCTATCCGAATGACTCTGAGTAGCAAACCGGATACGTATAGTGGAGAAACCACTTGGAATAGCTCCAAGTGGAGCGTGGAAGCAGCATTTACAATATGACATAGAGATTTGCGAAATACATACGGATCTGAATGTTGCAGACCCGTTGACTAAAACCTCTCTCACAAGCAACACATGATCAACCCCCAGAACTCATTGAGTCTTAATCACATGGTGATGTGAACTAGTTTAGTGACACTAGTAAACTCTTTGGATGTTGGTCACATGGCGATGTGACCTATCAGTGTTAATCACATTGTGATGTGAACTAGATTATTGACTCTAGTGCAAGTGGGAGACTGTTGGAAATATGCCCTAGAGGCAATAATAAGTTAGTTATTATTATTATATTTCCTTGTTCATGATAATCGTTTATTATCCATGCTATAATTGTATTGATAGGAAACTCAGATACATGTGTGGGTACATAGACAACACCAAGTCCCTAGTAAGCCTCTAGATGACTAGCTCGTTGATCAATAGATGGTTACGGTTTCCTGACCATGGACATTGGATGTTGTTGATAACGGGATCACATCATTAGGAGAATGATGTGATGGACAAGACCCAATCCTAAGCCTAGCACAAAGATCGTGTAGTTCGTTTGCTAAAGCTTTTCTAATGTCAAGTATCATTTCCTTAGACCATGAGATTGTGCAACTCCCGGATACCGTAGGAATGCTTTGGGTGTACCAAAGGTCACAACGTAACTGGGTGGCTATAAAGGTGCACTACAGGTATCTCCGAAAGTGTCTCATGGGTTGGCACGAATCAAGATCGGATTTGTCACTCCGTAAACGGAGCGGTATCTCTGGGCCCACTCGGTAAGACATCATCATAATGTGCACAATGTGACCAAGGGGTTGATTACGGATGATGTGTTACGGAACGAGTAAAGAGACTTGCCGTAACGAGATTGAACAAGGTATCGGGATACCGACGATCGAATCTCGGCAAGTACAATACCGTTAGACAAAGGGAATTGTATACGGATCAATTGAGTCCTTGACATCGTGGTTTATCCGATGAGATCATCGTGGAACATGTGGGAGCCAATATGGGTATCCAGATCCGCTATTGGTTATTGACCGGAGAACGCCTCGGTCATGTCTACATGTCTCCCGAACCCGTAGGGTCTACACACTTAAGGTTCGATGACGCTTAGGGTTATAAAGGAAGTTTGTATGTGGTTACCGAATGTTGTTCGAGTCCCGGATGAGATCCCGGACGCCACGAGGAGTTCAAATGGTCCGGAGATAAAGATTTATATATGGAAAGTTGTTGTTCGGGTTCAAAAAGTTCGGTTTTTTCGGTATTGTACCGAAGCTTCGAAGGTTCCGGAGGATTCAGAGGTCCGAAATTGTTCCACCACGCCCAATACAGAGCATGGGCTGTGGGGGCGCCTAGCCTTAATGGGCCAGGGGCACCAGCCCCCAAGGCCTTAAAGGGGAGGCCTCCACTTGACTTGGGAGGCACTCTCCCTCGCCGCCCCTAGATGGGATCTAGGGCTGGCCGCACCCTTGGGGTGGAAACCCTAAAGGGGGCGCAGCCCCCTTCCCCCCTATATATACTTGAGGTTTTGGGGCTGAACAACACATGAGAACTTCTCCTCTTGGTGCAGCCCTACCTCTCCTCCTCCTCCTCCTCTCCTCCTCTCACGTGGTGCTTGGCGAAGCCCTGCTGGATTGCCACGCTCCTCCACCACCACCACGCCGTTGTGCTGCTGCTGGATGGAGTCTTCCTCAACCTCTCCCTCTCTCCTTGCTGGATCAAGGCGTGGGAGACGTCACCGGGCTGTACGTGTGTTGAACGCGGAGGTGCCGTCCGTTCGGCACTAGGATCTCCGATGATTTGAATCACGACGAGTACGAATCCATCAACCCTATTCACATGAACGCTTCCGCTTAGCGATCTACAAGGGTATGTAGATGCACTCTCCTTCCCTTCGTTGCTAGTTTCTCCATAGATAGATCTTGGTGACACGTAGGAAAATTTTGAATTTCTGCTACGTTCCCCAACATCCTTGGCCGCGTAGGTGGCATGATCTGAGTTGTCCTCCCAGACAGAGTGCGAGACATTCCTATTCCTGATGTCATCTTTCATGCATGACGCCCCAACTCTGATCTCGCACCGGCCACTATCGCAAGAGGAGCGCACAATGGCCGACCATAGCGTGTCTATCGAAGCCGCCCCAACCGTGAGCATCCATATACATATTAGACTTGAACGGCGTAATATACTTATTAATTCATAGGATCGAATGTTGGAATTACATTTGATTACATAGGTAAAATGATAATGTTTAAAACTTGAACGATACATATCATATGGTGTTGTCATAGTACGATCTCTAACTATTAATGACATTTTGGGGCTGGTTTAATAGATTGATTGAAAACACAACTTTGAGGTGGGTGTGTTTATCATAGTAGGTCACGTTTTCTGTCAAGGAGGCAACCTACTCGGGGCACTCGAACCTTCTCGGGCCTTTCAGGGTACCTCTGGCACACTCCCAATATCGTCAGAACATTTCTGTGACCTCCAGAACATTTCCGGTATTATCTAAAACAATTTCAATGCATTTTTCTCATACTCCTGATACTTGCTAGTACTCCATAAAAACGTAAACCAATAAGCATGTGACACTGTAGGTTCGAGAATATGTGGACATGTCAATAATCAACAACGGGGTCTGGACACCCATACTAATTCCCACATACACACAAAGATGTTTATCAAGCATACATTTTGTTTGAATACATTCCATTTTGCTTCACGATACATAACAAAACTGAGGTAAGACTTTTATCGATATCATCGTGAAGCAACTACTTGATCACGATACCAAGTTATCCTTGTTACCAATTTCGTTCTCTTTTCTCTTTTTCGTATTATGGTATCCCCATGATCCTATCACATAGTGTCTGGCCAGACGATGATGAATATCTTAGTACCGAGTGGGCCCAGAGAGCATCTCTCCATCGTTGGAGGATCAAAAGCCAGTCTTGAACAATAGAGTCCCTTGAGATACTTTTCTGATGTACCTGAAAGTTACCGTTATGATCATACATTTACGATAAAGTTTGGCAACCCCAAACTGACCATCCGGTATGAAGGTACACGACATTCTCATGTTCCAAGAACGTTACTATACGTTAACATACGACATGATAATTAATATAACAAAGTGACAATGGGATCTTGCAGTATAGCATACGTTGGGTTTGTCCAATACCATTGTTCTCCTAACAATGTATTCTCATTATCGCCAGCAACCTTGCTATTGTATCATTTGTCATATGATCACAAAAACAAAATCATCATTCAGTATACAAGAGCTAGTCTTAGAGGCGAGACTAAAGATCTACTTGGTGTTTACGTTCCCACACATGCAACCTAGTTTTGCTCTGAGTCTCATATTTCATAACCATTGCAATTATAGCACATATATAAACATTAATTACGAACATGTAAATAAAATAATGCTTTATTGTTGCCTTTAGATCATATTTCCATCATCAAAATCCCCGCAAACAAAAAAATGTTTGTTGAAAACAATTCTTAAATTATTTGTTCTCTATTTCCTTTGCAACTAAGCATAAAGTATCATTTAACATTAGAAATACACGTTAAGGGCAAGGTACATGTTATACAACCATAGGGTCAAAGAATTACATCAATGATCATGAGTAACACTTGAGAGCACGGAGGGGGGTGGGGTCCTAATGTACGACCAAATATTATCGAACATGTCGACTAATGAAGCCCTCTAACTTTGTTGTAGTCCTAATAAAGCTAAAAAGGAGAAAGGTTCAATGCAAAGATTGTTATGTAAACTTCAACAACAAGTCATACCAGGTAATATCAGCCTCTTCTAGTTGCCGTAAATACTTGCAACGATGACATATCACAGTTATGTTTAATGAAAGAAAAAAAACCTTATGACTTTGTATAATGCCATGAAAAATCAGAGCTTTTGCCTCCCCCTGCGCATGTATGTTGAAAATAGCTATTGTATAGATTAATTAAATTATTAGTTGTTCATCATATATGTTCAAAATAAATTATTTAAATATACGTTTACGACACCGTGCAAGACAAAATATGATAAAGAGGACCCTACATATGATAACAAGGCCAATAAACCATTCAATATATAACTATATTTAAGGTGAAAACACCGAAGATAGAAATATTGGATTGTTTCAAGTAGCTTTTCATTCCAATATAAATTTCAACACACAACATCGAAGAATAAAGAAAAACTAAACTATATTAAATGCAGTAACAAATTTAAGCCAGAGCTGCTCGTTACAACAAATTCAACCGTGGAACTCGAAGCCGAGTAGCTAATCTCGCCAAAATAATTCTTACTTAACCACTGCTAATAAAGAGTGATGAATTATTGTGACTCCAACATGACAATTTAACCATAAAAACGACACTATTTGTTGTGGAGTTAGCGTCCGCTACCTGCACTCAGATCATGCCCTAGTTTTTTTTTGCAGATGCCATCAAAAATATTGCAACAACGCTAGGCCAAATTTGATGATAGTATAGAGATAAGGAGGAAGAGCTAGTTGGCAAAAAAACATGACTGTTGTGTGTTTGTCGACTTCTTTGATTGGTTGCACATTTGTCATCTCTTTCATTGTGCCTACCCAATATCACATTTGCCTCTCAATATCATGCACAACGAACCATATTGTTTGTTTGTGCATTATTTCCGGGTTGTTCCATGCAAATAGTTGGAACTCAAAATAAATATAATTATTTACACTAAAAATTTGTATATGTTTGAGTTGTTATAGATATATTATTATCAATGTATAATATGACTAATATGTTGTGCTAAATTTAAGTCATGTTTTGTGACAAAAGTTACATATTATTTTTAATTTTGCTACATCACGCCTTGAAAAGATCTTTAACAATTTCACTTAAAATGTGAGAAAAACATAAGAAAAATCACTTATCTCATAAGATAATTTTGTGTCACGTGCATGAGTATGGTGTATATGTCTTTTGTGTATCCTTAACTATCTTGGTAGAGTTCTATAAACTGTATGGTATAAGTATACGTTGATAGGTGTTTCTAGTTTAGGATTACCAAATTAAAAAAAATCTAGAGTATAGATGGTGTATAAAAGGATATTGTCATCGCATCATTAGCATATTATTTTATTTTTTGGGGGTCAAATGTGTCTTGCATATAATGGTGGGTTCGATAACTTATTGATGACGTGTGTTTGGATTGTACTTCCTTGAAATTGCATTGTCGTAGCTAATATAGTCTTTAGTACAACTTATAGGGAGTTCATCGGAGAGCGACTATCAGCCTATCGAAAAATAGTTGCCGACGATCATTGATTTATTTCTATGTGGTGTTTACTAGTGCATACTTAGTTCTCAAAATTGGGGTTTACCCAACATATTCACTAGAATTTTGAGCGTAATAAATAGAAACAAATAATATATAGATCACTACACACTTGGTAGTGGCTTCTCGCTCATCGGGAATGGGACAAATCGCCCTGTTTATTTGGCCTACAGGTCGGCCTTGGTTCTAGGAGGATGATGATATTTTTAACCCTGATGGGAAAGGGGTTGGGAGGGAATATGTCAGGATTGGACTATGTGGTTTAATGTAATGCACACGTAATCTGGACCGTTGTCAAACACTAATCGTGGCCGACCCACGAGGATAGGGAGGGGTTGTGCTCTGATTCCAACCAGTGGGCTATCTGAACAAATCATAAGGGCTCGAAAGCAAATTACAGGATTGTTTGCGGATTCGATCCTTGGAAACTTTTCATATGCACATTTGTGTGATTCGAATATTGAAATCTTTATGTTTTTCTTCTTCTAAGGATTGCATTAAACTATGTTCTCAAGGAAAATTCCATCCGCTCAATTCTCTCGTTTCAATTCTTCGTTTTTCTTTCCATGCGATGCCAGGCACTTATTGATGCAAATTCACGTACTTTGCCAATCTCATAGGATTCAAAAAAGACATGACACTCTAATCTTGCACTTTTTATATTCATGTGTTTTGTGAATCTTGTGAACCAAAACGCTCTAAGGCCCCGTTTAGAACACATGATATGAGAAAACACACACATAGAAAAAGTGTAGGAATTGCAAGTCACGACCTTGTATAGATTTCTACATGATTGTAAAACACAAGAATTGTAAAACGTAGTTGTTTGGTTACTTCACATTAATTTAGACACATGATGCATTGGATTCTTAGATGAAGTGAAAACATTTGGTTTGAACAATTGTTTAAAATTCTCCAAATATGTGTAGCAAAGAAAAGGATCACATATGAACTTTGAGAACCAATCCTACGATACAAAGGTCAGATAGGAAAAATTTCCTATATGATTCCATTCATATGAAAAATCTATAAATTCATTTGTTCCAAACGGGCCAAACTATTTTGATGCGGGATGAGAGCCACCTGCACAATCAAATGGGAGTCTGTAGTCGTGTCGTTCATTTCGCAGGCGGGCATTAATACCCTAAAATCGTCCCACAAACATATATAATTGTTTAGCCATGCATTAATGTATGAAAAGTATCATTGCGACATGAGGATCATGTTGAATATGAAGAAGAGTAGCTTTTTTGGGCGGGATGATCATGTTAATTGTGAAGAGTATCAATCTTTGGACGGGAGGATCACATTAATTTTAAAAAATATCTTTGACCATTGGACGAGAGGATTAGACGTTACTTTTAATAAAAAGCACCTTCCTTTGGCAGAAAATCACATTACAATTACGGAATATATCATCAAACATTGGACACGATCAAACCAATTATGAAAAGTACCATGGACGGAAGATCACTGCTAAAATATGTATGCATGGTTGCAACACAGACAATTAGATTGTGCAAGTAATTCCCTTCGTGATCATCATGGGGTAAATCGTGATTGATGTGAAGTGTCCCGTGTACGTCTATGGAAGATTGAGGGGCTGAAAACAGAGTGAGCTCACCGCGAGTGAGGCCACCACTCCACTCCACTCTACCAGACACCAGTTGGCCCGATTGAGGCTCTGACCCCGCCTCGGCACTCTCCTCTTTATCTCTCGCCCCAAGGCCCTGCCTACTTCTGACCACCACCGCGGCGCGGAGCACAAAGGCACCACCACCCTCCTCCCCCCTCCCCTCCCCTCCCCTCCCACAGACCTCTCCTGCACGTCACGAAACCCGAGGCCTGAGCCGGAGCCCCAATCCAAGAAAGCAAGGCCTTCCAAGCAGTGACGCCTGCCTCGCCGTCCAATGCCCCCGGCCGCGGCGGCGTCAATGGCGGCCTGAGAGTGCGAGCGAGCGGGTGAGGGTCGAGGAGCTGCGCACTGCGATGGCGGACACGGCGGCCGACGGCAAGGGGGAGAAGATGGAGAAGGCGGTGAATGGATCGGCGGGGTGCGATGCGGCGGCGGCTGGGGCGGGGCAGGGCAAGAAGCGGGCGGACCAGGCGGTGGCGTTCCACGAGCTCTTCTCCTTCGCCGACCGGTGGGACCTGGCGCTCATGTCGCTGGGCACGCTCGGCGCGCTGGCGCACGGCGCCGCCATGCCCTGCTTCTTCCTGCTCTTCGGGGACCTCATCAACGGCTTCGGCAAGAACCAGACCGACCTCCGCGCCATGACCGACGAGGTCGCCAAGGTCCGTACTACTAGTACTGCCTCGCCCACTCAACTCCCACTGTTGGATGTTCTCCCCGATTTGTTTTCGGATCATTCATCTTGCCAAGATCACTAGTGCCCATTCACCACTGATTGGTCCTCCATTGCAGTACGCGCTCTACTTCGTCTACCTCGGACTGGTGGTCTGCGTCGCCTCCTACGCAGGTGAGCTCCTCGTCTCCGTCCGCCGCCCTCCCTACATCTCCGCAAAATACCCAGCACGCCCCTCTCCTCTCGCTTCCTCCGGCGCACTAAGGCTGGGTACAAGAATAGCAAGAACTACAGGGTCCTATGCGCAAAACTAGATCTGGTCATGGCCTGTGGGGCATCTCTCGGAGACCACCCCACTCACTAACACAAGTCCCGTCCCGTCGCCATCCCACCACAAACAGGAACAAATTAACAATAATTACGTTTGTCGCCTTCTCCGGCATAGACTCCGGCGAGCTCGACCTCGCCGGAGTTCTCGCCGGCGCCGGTGGAAGTCGTAGCAGTACCATCTTGGAATGTGACCGAAGCCGTGACACTGTTTGTTTGGGTTCTTGGCAGAGATCGCGTGCTGGATGTACACCGGGGAGCGGCAGGTGATCGCGCTCCGGAAGGCGTACCTGGACGCCGTGCTCCGGCAGGACGTGGGGTTCTTCGACACGGACGCGCGCACGGGGGACATCGTCTTCGGCGTCTCCACCGACACGCTGCTGGTGCAAGACGCCATCGGCGAGAAGGTGGGCAACTTCATGCACTACCTGGCCACCTTCTTCGCGGGGCTCGTCGTCGGCTTCGTCTCGGCGTGGCGGCTCGCGCTGCTCAGCGTCGCTGTCATCCCGGCCATCGCCTTCGCCGGCGGCCTCTACGCCTACACGCTCACCGGCCTCACCTCCAAGAGCCGCGAGTCCTACGCCAATGCCGGCGTCGTCGCGGAGCAGGTAACACTAATAATTGATTCTTACTCCCTGTCATAGGATATTTGTCGCGGATCCGCCTAGGATTTGTGTCGGATTAATCTATGCATCATGGGTAGTGCGTCCATGGACTTCCCTGCCTGAATTCAGGGTGGTGGGTAGGTGGGGTGGTAATTTTCTGGTGGTGCCTGCTGATCAGGAACCAAACACGAGAAATCTTTGTATTCTTATGCAGCATCACAACTGAGAACTGACCAACATCGCTTTAATGCTTTTGAACCTTTGTTCCTCGGGAATCCTATGAGCAATTCCATAACTAGGGTGGGGGCAGCGCATTGCGCCGGAATTGTCATTTGTTTGTGCTTCAAGGAGACTTACATGACATGCTATCCTTCTAGCCACAGTGGCCCACTGAGCCTACATTTAGATTTAGCTTTCAGAGTGCCTACAAAGATCATCTCTCATTTTATTTTCTTAATCAGAAAAAAACATAATAAAGTTTAGTCCAACAAATTTTACTCTATCTTCAGCAGAAAAAAACATAATAAAGTTTTTTGTGGCCTGAGTATAATAATCTATAATGATTATTTTGAGGGCAACATAGAGAATAACTGAAGAAGACAACATGTGGTATTCAAAAAGGAAAACTAACGATGATGTGTGATGACAGTGGAATATAGGAGGTTGGGTATGACCATTTTTGGGCATAGGATGTAGACAGTCAACCGTGCTTTTCTGGTATTCCAAAAGAAATTCCACCCATATGCTACCGGAATTGTTTTTTTATCGTTCATGTGCACATAAAGCGCTAAAATGCTTTGAGGCGCGTGCAATTTTCTTTTCGTCGGAGTTTAAAGGTGCTTTAGCCAGTTGTTTTCTGAAAACAGTGCTTAAGCTAGTTATCCTTATGCTTTGTTACTGCCTACATTTACTTGACCTAGATATCCTGATGCTCTAGTGCTGCCTAGAATTACTTGAGTTTATTTAGTTACCACACTTTATTTGAATAACTGTAAAAAAAATGTTTAATGTTGTCACTGTCATGTAACTTGTGGAATCAAGTTACTTGAACATCATGCATGGTGCTGACTACGAATTGCGGTAAAACATTCTCTCACAGGCCATTGCGCAAGTTAGAACAGTCTACTCATTTGTTGGAGAGAGCAAAGCACTCAATTCGTATTCTGAAGCAATCCAGAATACACTGAAGCTTGGTTACAAAGCTGGGATGGCAAAAGGTCTTGGTATCGGGTGCACCTACGGGATAGCGTGCATGTCATGGGCGCTAGTATTCTGGTATGCTGGTGTCTTCATCAGGAATGGGCAGAGCGATGGTGGCAAGGCCTTTACTGCGATCTTTTCTGCAATAGTTGGTGGCATGTAAGCAAAAATTTATCCTCCTGTTTCATCTATTTTCTCTTGCTTGTTGTTGCTGCTCTGACATCTCTGGTGTCTTTGCTTGAACTTTGTTGCTACAGGAGTCTTGGCCAGGCATTCTCGAACCTTGGAGCCTTCAGCAAAGGGAAAATTGCCGGATACAAACTGTTGGAGGTCATTCGCCAGAAACCCTCCATAGTTCATGATCATAAGGATGGCAAGTTGTTGGCGGAGGTCCACGGAAATATTGAGTTCAAGGATGTTACTTTCAGTTATCCATCAAGGCCTGATGCTATGATATTTCGGGATTTCTCTCTGTTCTTTCCTGCTGGGAAAACTGTTGCGGTTGTTGGAGGCAGTGGGTCTGGTAAGAGCACTGTTGTGGCTCTGATAGAAAGGTTCTATGATCCTAATGAAGGTAATACATGACCAATCACTGAGGCCTCATGTGTTATTATTTCTTTATATATATCTTCAGTTGGATCTTATCCCCTTAAATTCCCTTGAATTGCAGGCCAGGTTTTGCTGGACAATGTTGATATCAAGACACTTCAATTGAGGTGGCTGAGGGATCAAATTGGACTAGTAAACCAAGAACCTGCCCTTTTTGCAACTACTATCATTGAGAATATACTTTATGGAAAACCTGATGCCACAATGGCAGAAGTTGAGGCTGCAGCAACTGCATCCAATGCTCATAGTTTCATCTCTCTCCTGCCCAATGGATACAACACAATGGTTAGTCTACTTTTGTATGTTTCATAACATCAAGTCAGGTTGAATCAATCGATTATTTATTTGTTTGTATTTCTTTCATAGGTTGGGGAGAGAGGAATTCAGCTATCTGGTGGTCAGAAACAGCGCATTGCAATTGCTCGTGCTATGCTGAAGGACCCCAAGATACTGCTCCTTGATGAAGCTACCAGTGCTTTAGACGCAGACTCGGAGAACATTGTGCAAGAAGCTCTAGACCGCCTGATGGTTGGGAGGACTACAGTAATTGTTGCGCACCGTCTGTGCACCATCAGAAATGTAAACATGATCGCGGTGTTACAACAAGGCCAAGTTATTGAGACCGGGACACATGATGAACTTCTAGCAAAAGGAACCTCCGGAGCATATGCATCCCTGATTCGCTTTCAGGAAAGCGCACGTAACAGAGATCTTGGGGCTGCATCTACCCGTAGGTCACGCTCGATGCACTTGACAAGCTCTCTCTCCACCAAATCTCTGAGCCTCAGGTCCGGAAGTTTACGGAACCTGAGCTATCAGTACAGTACTGGAGCAGATGGGCGCATTGAGATGATCTCAAGTGCAGATAATAGCCTCAAATACCCAGCACCACGTGGTTACTTTTTCAAGCTCCTAAAACTGAATGGTCCTGAATGGCCGTATGCGGTGTTGGGTGCCATTGGTTCTGTTCTATCTGGATTCATTGGTCCAACATTCGCCATTGTTATGGGTGAAATGCTTGATGTGTTCTACTACCAGGACCCCGTTCAAATGGAGAAGAAGACTAAACTTTATGTGTTCATCTATATTGGCACAGGCATATACGCCGTAGTTGCTTATCTTGTGCAGCATTACTTCTTCAGCATAATGGGAGAAAATCTTACAACCAGAGTTAGGAGGATGATGCTGTCTGGTATGCATTTCTTGCTGCACCATAAAAAGATCATAATCATTGTACTTTTGTGGTCCCATACTAAACTTACAGTTAATCTTTGACATTTGCTGCAGCGATACTTAGGAACGAAGTTGGTTGGTTTGATGAAGAAGAAAACAACTCTAGTCTTGTGGCCGCTCGTGTAGCAGTTGATGCAGCTGATGTGAAGTCGGCGATAGCCGAGAGGATATCAGTTATACTGCAGAACATAACATCCCTGATGACATCTTTCATCGTCGGTTTTGTCATTGAGTGGAGAGTGGCGATCCTTATTCTGGCCACTTTCCCTCTTCTTGTGCTTGCCAACTTTGCCCAGGTAATTTCTTGGCCTACCTTTTCACCTCAACCAGTTTTTTCATTAGTGAACAGTACCTTACTCTAAGATAATGCAAATGATAAAAGAGACCAATTTAGTGCGCTTTTCTGAATCAAAATCTGTATCAGAACAATGCTTTGTTTTGTCAGCAGTGTACATTGTATGGAAAACATACCAAAAGTAACTGGATATGGTCTAAAATTTGTGTTGTTTCCTTTGATGCTTCCAGCAACTTTCAATGAAGGGCTTTGCTGGCGACACAGCAAAAGCACACGCCAAGAGCAGCATGGTTGCCGGTGAAGGCGTGAGCAACATCCGCACCGTGGCGGCCTTCAACGCTCAAAACAAGGTCATGTCTCTGTTCAGCCATGAGCTGCGCATTCCAGAGGAGCAGATCCTGCGCCGCAGCCAGACCGCGGGCCTTCTCTACGGCCTCTCGCAGCTCTGCCTCTACTGCTCGGAAGCGCTCATTCTCTGGTATGGTTCTCATCTGGTCCGGTCACATGGGTCGACCTTCTCCAAGGTCATCAAGGTCTTCGTCGTCCTTGTCGTGACCGCCAACTCCGTCGCCGAGACGGTCAGCCTTGCACCTGAGATCATCCGTGGCGGTGAATCTATCCGCTCCATCTTCGGCATCCTTAACAGGGCGACGAGGATCGAGCCGGATGATCCGGAGGCAGAGCGTGTCACCACTGTCCGTGGCGACATTGAGCTGCGGCATGTGGACTTCTCGTATCCGTCTCGCCCTGACATTGAGATCTTCAAGGATTTCAACCTGAAGATCCAGGCCGGGCGCAGCCAGGCTCTGGTGGGAGCCAGCGGTTCCGGCAAGAGCACCGTCATCGCCCTCATCGAGCGGTTCTACGATCCAACCGGCGGCAAGGTGATGATCGACGGCAAGGACATCCGGAGGCTGAACCTCAAGTCCCTGCGGCGCAAGATCGCCCTGGTGCAGCAGGAGCCGGCCCTCTTCGCCTCCAGCATCCTGGAGAACATCGCGTACGGCAAGGAAGGCGCGACGGAGGAGGAGGTGATCGAGGCGGCCAAGACGGCCAACGTGCACGCGTTCGTGAGCCAGCTCCCCGACGGGTACCGGACGGCGGTGGGCGAGCGCGGCGTGCAGCTGTCGGGCGGGCAGAAGCAGCGCATCGCCATCGCCAGGGCGGTGCTCAAGGACCCGGCCATCCTGCTCCTGGACGAGGCGACGAGCGCGCTGGACGCCGAGTCGGAGAGCGTGCTGCAGGAGGCGCTGGAGCGGCTGATGAAGGGGCGGACGACGGTGCTGGTGGCGCACCGGCTGTCGACGATCCGCGGCGTGGACCGCATCGCCGTGGTGCAGGACGGGCGCGTCGTGGAGCACGGCGGGCACTCGGAGCTCGTCGCCCGGCCCGAGGGGGCCTACTCCCGGCTGCTGCAGCTGCAGAACCACCGCAACTGATGGAGGAACATGATCGATGCCATGGGTGGATGGATGGGGGCTTGATTTTTGTGGGTGGTGGTGGTGGTCTGGTCTAGTGGGTGTAGATACTAGGGCGACCGTGTGTCACTGGTCTCTTTTCTTTGTGCTTGAACTGCAAACCTTGTGATCTGATCTTGATCTGTATCTTCTCCGTGATGAAATGCATGATGCGACTCTTGTTTTTCTCGCTGTTTTCTCCCGTGTGATGAGTGATGCCACCTTGTGTTGTGTCTCGAATTGATTCGTTCGGCTGGCATCCCCGCCTAACCTGACCTCGTCGTGGAGCGCCCGGCGCTCGCCACACCCATCTTCCTCTTCGCCGCCAGAGGGCGGGCGGGCGCTGTCCGTGTGGCGTCGGTCATGGCGGAGCGGTCTGACTCGACGGGGGCGTGGCGACGCGCGAGATCGAGGCTCCTCAGGCGGAGCAGCGAGGCTTGCTGCGTGACGACGTCCCGTCGCCCCAGTTTGGGCCAGCCCATGTCGCTCTGCCGTTTCTTTCTCTTTTCTGTTTCTTTATCTTATATTTTCCTTTTTTCTCTTTCCGTTTCTATTTATTTTATTTTCATTTTTCTGTTTTCTGTTATATATTTTTCTTTTTTTATGTATTATAAAAAGTTCGTTGCATGTTTATATACAAAAATCTTCATTGTATATTTAGGAAATGTCCACCTTATATTAAGAAAATGTGCAACATATTTTTTAAAAATTCATTGTGTATTTCAAAATTATTCAGCATACATCACAAAAATGTCAGTGTGTGTTTTAAATATTGTTTAGTGTATATCACACAAATGCTCAACGTGTATTCAAATATTTTGTTCAGCATATATCACAAAAATATTCAGTCTGTATTATAAAATTGCTCAGCATATTTTCTTTTAAATATATATTAAAAATGTTCGTCATATATAAAAATTCAATAAATATTTGGAATTTCAAAAATAATTCATGTTTTTTCAAAAATTTGTTCACTTTTCTGAAATAAGATGTTCACATGTTAAAAGGTCAAAAATGGTACACCTACGTAATGTTTTACGAAGCCTTACGTAAATCCTTTGATCGCTAATAAAACTGTCCCCCGATTTTCAGGGTGGGCCTGCGCCCCAACTAAGGCCCAATATAAAACAGCCACCTCAGATCGTACGTAAGTTACGTAGAAGTCGTTACGTAGGTGTAGCTTTACTCGTTAAAAGGTAGTTCGAATTCGAAATTTTTCACACTTTTTACCAAGAAAATGCTGACAAAATTGGAATAAAATGAAACTGCCATTGTACATAGTACTTTTGGTTTAATGTTGCTCTTTAGCAACAGTCGGTGATATCTTTACTGGCTAGCAACACAGGTATCTGTCGAGAGGTGGGGAGTTTGACTCCCACCCGCGCTATTTTCTTTTTGGAGAACACTTGCACCCGGTCGACCGGCCAAAGCTTCGGCTGGTCGGCTCGCTAATCTTGTGCATCGCAGTCACAATACGAGACCACGCCATCCCCGTGGGTCTTGCGCACCACCCTTGCTTTTCTTCTTATCCTCTGTCGCGAGTCGCTGGCCACTCACCCCGTGCACATATACCATCCCCCCTTTCCTCTCCACCTCCTGCCACGGCCCCTGCTCTCGCTGCTCTTTTTTTTTCAGCCGCCATAGTTAAAACTGTTGTACGAGGCACACTCCCCCTCACGAAGCACATCGTCATTATTGGCATATCGTCGTTGTGCGTGCCGCCATGACGAGATGTCAAAAAGCTACAACGAGAGTTGCAGCAACCTGTGTTTTGCTCGTTACCGCCGTTGCTGGAACCGAAGCATCGGTGGGCATGGATAACTGGCCTGATGCGGTGTTGCAACCAACAACAGGATTTGCTGGATGCAGTCGGGGGCGGTGCCGGAACCGGCCTGGCACGGTGCTGCAACTAGCATCATTTTTTTGCCGGAACCGAGCGACGACCGTGCTGGAACCGACCTGGTGCGGTGTTGCATCCGCCACGAAAGATGTTGGAACTGCCTTTGTGGTGTGCTGGAAACGACAAATCAAGGGCTAAACTGTGGGGTGAAGGCGTGGTCCAGTTGACTCGCGACCCACGATGCTACAACCGACATGCTGAGGTGGTACAAAGGGATGAGGTGAGGTGTCGGCGACGGGGTGCTGACCGCGGTGACCATGCACCAGATGCTGCAACTGTTTCTGCTAGATGCCGAAACCGTGTTTGTTATATGTTGGAACCACGGTGACCACGAACCGCCAACAGTGGATGTCGAGACGATGGTGACGACGACAAGCCTCGATGGTGAGGTAGGCAGGGAACCCAGTGTTGGGGATGGCAAGCGTCTACGCTGGAATAGGGCGAAGCGCACGTTGCGACCATGCGCCCCGTGCTGGAAGATGACCACGACGCTGTGAGCCGCAAGGATCTCATCGGAGATGCGTGGGCTGCTCTGCGCGTAGCTGACTGGGGGAAGAGATTTTTTTCGAAGATAAAGAAGACACGTGTGTTGTCCTAGCTGGCGGACCAGGCGGTCAAGGATGCGCGGATGAGGCGACGGGGCGGTGACCTGACGAACCTATCATCACCCTTTCTTGTTTTGTCCAGCGCCTACCAATAGGCGAGCTTTCACTGAAGCGGACTCACAAACGGGCCGTCCCATATGCGGGACGGGGCATCCCCTGTTTTTCCACTTCCTTTTGTTTTTCATTTTTAAAATCTCAAAATATGTTCTAATATTTGAAAAAATATATAATTTGGATATTTTTATTGAATTAGAAAATTATCATAAATTTGAAAATTGTTTACGGATAAAAACATGATCACAATTTCCAGAAAAGTTTCAAATTGCAAAAAGTATTCTAGATATCTAAAAATGTTTCTGGATTTTAAAACATGTTCATAAATTGAAAAAATATTCACAGATTCAAAATTGTTCTTGAATTATAACAAACATTCATGATTTCAATATAATATTTACAAATTTTAAAATGTTCTCAATTTCAAAGCAGATGGTAGAAATTTGAAAAATACACTTCAAATAATATAAACGAATTTGACGAATGTTCAAAATTTTAAAAAGTTTCTCGGTTTCAAGATGTTCTTCGTGAATTATAAAAATGTCCCAAGTTTCAAAAAAATGTTTAACGATTCAAAAAATGACTCGAATTGTAAAAATATATTAGTGAGTTCCAAAGACGTTCCCAAATCTAAAAATTATTCATTGAAAAATGTAAGGTTCAAAATTAAGAAATTACTCCCAAATTTGAATAACAATGAATTTGAATTTTTTCTCAGACGCAATGTTTTTATGAACTGGAAATTCTTCATGTATATAAAAATATTCACATATTTTGTTAAAATTACTTATATGAATGTTATGCTTGGTTTTGAAGATAGTTCATAAATTTCAAAAAACAATAATAAATCTTAAAAAACAATCATAAATTTCAAAATGCCAGAAATTATAAAAAGTTCATGAGTTTGAAAAAAATAAGAAAGAACAAGTGTTAATAAACACTCAATGGACCAGCCCATAGAGAGGATGCTACCCTCAGGGGTATGCGGTAGGTTACTATACACGTCAAATAAGAGCGCGAGTGCTATGTCTCGCATTAAGCGAGACGATAGCAGCTCTCTCTAAAGGTATTTTTATCCCCTGCGTTTTATTGGACCGGGCCATTCGCGCGCACATCTAGTAAGTAAAAAAGAGCAGGGGAACGGGAGAAGGAGTTATCGATCCCTGGTCACATTCGTGGTAAGTAGTAGGGGCGTGTCCTACTTCAGGTGATTTGAGACGGTTTTCGTCATGTTTTTTCTTTTCTTTTCTTTTTTCTTCTCCGCTCTTCTTTATTCTTTTTCATTCTTCTATGCATTTTGCTTCTTTGTTTCATTTTCATTTTCATTTTTATTTTGTTTATTTTGTTTCCTTTTTTTGGTTTTCTTTCTTCTTCTGGTTATTATTTTACATTTCTTGTATATGTCAGCAAAAGTTATCTAATACATGTCTACCATTTATTCAGTAAAAAACAAACATTTTTAACAGATGGTCAACATTTTTGCCATACACATTTTTAACATTTTGAAGTTCTGAATTAACATTTTTCAAATACAAGATCAAAATTTTTAATACACGATAAATGTTTTTTGTATACATTTGAAAGATTTCTAAATCTTTATTAAATTTTTGAAATAAAAATAGGAAAATTCTTTGAATTCATGGTCAACATTATTTTGATACACATTAAACATTTTTAGTACTTGTTCAACATTTTTAAATACTTTAACTCTTTTATGTACATGCTAAAATAATCCAGTCATTTTTTAATACATGGTCAACATTTTTCTATACACATTTAAGATTTTCCAATTGCTTTAACATTTATCAAATACTCGTTAAATATTTTTGAAATGCTTAATTAATATTTTTATACATAATTGTTTTCATCATTTTTCTAATACATGGTCGACATTTTTCTATACACATATAACATTTCCCAAATGCTTGATTAACATTTTAAATACTTGTTCAACATTTTTTTTCAAAATGCTTGATTATTTTTTTTATGTACACGATCAACAAAATTTATCCTTTTTTAATACATGATCAATATTTTTTCTATACAATTCCACATTTTTTCAATGCTTGTTCAACAGTTTTCAAATACTTGTTCAACATTTTTCAAATATTTTTTGTAGAATTTTTGGTAATATATTGAGAATATTTAAAGTATAAAGAAAAGTGCAAACATACCGGCTTAAATCGGGAGCGGCCGTGTCTTGCTTATGAGAGCTCCTAGTTGCCGCTCATTGCGTCAAAATGCCCGCATTTCGCACAGGGGCGTCTAATCTGGGCCGGCCCACTTGAAGTGGCTCGTTCGCGACATGGAAAAATGCAAAAAATACATGCGTCGTCTGTTTGCGAGAGGAAGGTGCTATCTCTTTCCTAGGTCACTTGGTCATCTATGTTGGTAACCGTACGGGCCATTATATTGGAGACAGACTGTGACACTCAAAAAAATTTTGTTTGGTTTTTCAACAAAAACTTTGTTAGTTTTGAAGGTCATTTAAACCCTTCCTTAAATCTCTCTCTCAAAATTTTCCCCTTTGGCAAAGGATTTTTTTTGGCATCTTTTTCAACTCTGGTGTTTGGTTATTAAAAACCTTTCCTCTGATTCTCCCCTTCTCAAATTTATTTTTGGGATTTATTTTCTTTTAAAAGAAAACCCTAGGAGTTTTGGGTCTTCTCTTATATTGAAACCACCCATGGTTTTCCCATGCCTCTTGTGGTAAATTCTTTCAAAAACCCCTCCTTCCACTTTGGGGCAATCCAAATATTCTGTCCCAACAAGTCCAACTCATTTTTGGATTTTATTTCATTTATTTTTTTCCCCAAAACATTTCTGTCCATTATTTTGAGCCTAGGTGATTTGCAAAGCAAGTACCTAATTGCCTTTGAACTTTGATCTCAAACCAACTCCTCTGGATAGTCCCTAGCACCCACAACCTAGAACCATCAAGATCCACTCTTCTTCTCTTCAAAAATTTTAAGTTTCAGCTTCTGCAAGTTTGGACCAGATTTGTCAAATTTGGTGAAATTCATATCTCCTCTTCTCCAATAATTCCACCAAAATTCAGGCAGCCCCCAGATGCAGTGAGAGGCCACCTCACCAAAAATCATCTCAAGGAAAAATCCCCACATACCAAAATCATTTCGTCGAACACTTGGCCTGCACTGTTACCTTGCACTTTCAGAGAAATTCAGAGATTGAAAGTTCGATGTCGTTTCTTCGTCGAGTTCAGTCACTGTCAGCAGGCGCCCGGCGCGTTCGCGGCCCCCTCCTCCCTGGCAGAAGTCGCCGCCCCTTGGACGGGTGCAGTGTCGGTGGCGGCGAGCCCGCCGGCGTTAGCGCCATGGCGGCGGCTCGCCACTCGTGGCGGCCAGCGAGGCTGAGCCTGCTCGCCACGCCACCCGGCGCCGCCCATCGCTCCCTGGCCCTCCGCGTGGCTCATGCATGCTAGCGCACTCCCGCTGCACCATCGCCGTGGCCCGGCAAGCACAGGGCACGCCCTCTGCCGCCGACGGGCCCACGCCGCCCCGTTCCGTCGAACCCACCCCAAAGCTTCTAATCCAAGCTCGATTAGTGCCTAAACGGAGCCAGTGGACCTCCACGATGACGCTCAACCACTGAACCACCCCGACCAAGCCCTGCGCGGCCCTAACCTTCGCCGGAGAACTCCGTTCACGGCCATCACCTCGGATCGCCTATAAAAAGGGGCCCCGAGCTCGCCCTCGAGCACGCACCACCTCTGCACCCCACCAACACTCCGCCAGGCCACTAGGAGGGCCTCGAGGAGGTCTCCTCCCCCAACTCCGGCCGCCCCGTTCCGCCTCGGCCTCCACCTCGATTCACTCCGGTGAGGCCGTCCCCGGCGCCCAAACCTCGTCAGCAATCCCCTCGAGCACCCAGAAGTCTAACCCCCACTTCAATTTGCCCATCGCAGCACTCTCC
Organism: Aegilops longissima; assembly: GCA_021605205.1. Lineage (NCBI taxonomy): Eukaryota > Viridiplantae > Streptophyta > Magnoliopsida > Poales > Poaceae > Aegilops > Aegilops longissima. The sequence goes on from CM038677.1 coordinate 799,844,000, forward strand.
GGCGAGATCCAACTCCACCCGAACCGCCGTCCGCCGGAGCAAGGGCCGCCGTCGACGTAGTGCTCGCCGGCGACCACCACAACCACCCACCGACGCGGAAGGATGCACTGAGCACGGAGGTACCACCCGATCCCCCTGCCTCACCGTGGATCGCCGCCGGCGACCACCGCAGCTCTCGGGCGCCGACGGGCTCCATCTCCCCGTTTTAAATTTTCAAACCTGACGGGTGGGACCCGCCTGTCAGTCTCTCATTTTTTTAAACGAACCGTTTTCTGAAAGCGTATTTTGGCAAAATGTGCTTTCCAGTCTGAATCGTTTTTAAAATGTCTGAAAGCGTATCACTTGACTTACTATTTTAATTCAAAGATGTAGAACATTTTTAAAATGGCTACGTTGTTTACCTTCGTTCTGCATTGCAAGCTCGTGTGCGGAGCAGTTCAACAATGATGGCTCTGCTTGCCCTGCTTGGTATGCTCGCAGACAGAACTCGCGTTTCTCATTTGGCTGACAACCTATATGCAACAGAAGCAGCATGTAAGACTTCGTTCAATTTTGTAAATCTGTTCTTGGGTGACATATAGTAATTAGATTTTCCAATATATTGTGCCGGTATAGTTAGTGTTGTGATTCTTTGACAATATGTCATGTTTACCTTTTGTATACAAGACAATCTGACCGGCGAGGTGAGCATCGAAATCCAAAAAGCATTCTGCTCCCGAGACATTAGTAAATGTAACTCTCTTTTCATGCTCTGCCTCACAGGACAATGTTTTTTTTTGTTTTTGTACCAAATAAGTTCAGGACAGATAATAATTTAAAAATGCTTGATAATTTAAGTGGCAAACCTTCATTTTTTTCCTGCCAACGCACCTTTAGAAGCTCTAAGTTTTTTACCGTTGTCCTTGTACTTGGTCTTCAGGATTAATTGTCCAACTGACATGGCTTTCCCACTCCTGGTAGTTATTGGATTTAAAATGGCATTGTGCAACCATACAATATATTAGGAATCATTACAAAAAATACCAAACATTTGGAAGTTTAAACAAGGTTTCTACCGCAAAATAGGTCTACGAGTTTGTATCATTTATATAATCAATGTGCTTGATCAAGTAGATGCACTGTGAAACAAATCTTCTACGTGCGCTTCTCAAGGCTTCTTCTTTCATCCAGTAATTCGCTGGCGTTCAGTGCCTCCCTCTTTCTCTTATTGTTCAACGATTGTAAAATATGTTTCCCTTGTCTGGTCAATCTAGAATAGCAAACTAGGTGTGATTCTTTGAAGTGTGAACAGGAGAGTTGCTACTACATGCCCAGATGATGGTTGTACAACTAAGATATGTAATTCGGTGGATTACCTGGTGTTTCCCAAAAAGCCGGCTACTTTACCCTTCTACATAGATAGTGTCCTCCTCTATTAACTGTTGAACCACATCTTGGGTGAAGAGGGAAGCCCGTGGAAACACATTATGAGATATGTTGATGCAGCTTGTTTTTAGATTGTCCAGATAGTGAACCTGCAAACTGTATAATTAGAACGAAGCAATGTTTTTTGGTGTGTTCTTAAATAATCATTGTCATATAACCATATCGAACATGCTCTTGTTATTTGCCTGCAGATACGATGGACAGCCGTGAAGCTTCATATGTGGGCACTTTGCCATAATTTGAGCCTGGGCACACCTTGCCTCCTCCAGAGTTTGCTTCCTCACATATTTCGACCAGTTCAACGAATGTACTCCCTCCGTTTCAAAATAGATGACCCAACTTCGTACTAACTTTAGTACAAAGTTAGGTCATCTATTTTGGAACGGATGGAATATCTCGGTTGGATCAACAAGACTAGGAATGATCTCACGGGAATGCAATTTTGCTTCCATTTACAACAAACAATCCTGCTATTGCTAAAATTGTTGCGGCAACTCTGAAACCCACCTGTTCGTGGAACGACATATCCTTCGTGTATTCTCTAGTGACAGTATCCTCTATGTGATTCATTGTGAAATGTGGGAATTTGTTGTTTCCCACATACATGAAACTCTTGACAAGCTCTACGTCTGACCTTGATACCAGTGGCGATCTCTCCATACGGAATACTGATTTTCCAGAGCATGGTGACCCAGTCACAAAGTTTACATCGGTATCTTTGATAGGTATGATGCAGTTATTCTCTAGCTTTATACAAGAGTTGTCTGCATCCACCCTGCTTAGCAGCCATAAATAATGCATATCATCATTCTTCATGGTGCATCACTTGTTTGATTGCCAAGCGTTTCACGCCCGGTTTGTTTGGGCTGGTTTCGGGGTCGTTTTCATGTTGAAGTTGAACAGTCAAGCACCCGTTATATAAGTGGAAGAGACAAGTCCACCACTATTATAGGGCCTCTGTTTTTGTTCCAATTTTATTGAAGATTTTTATTTTTATGTCATATAGGCACAACATTTCAAGTCGAGATCCGTAGAAACATTTTTTTCTTTATAACTTTTGTCGGATAATATGATTGGTCATTTGTATGTTTGCCATTCGACACATAATTGTATGTGTGCGATTCGTACAATCTCATCTAAATTTGTAATCATACAATTTTGTTGCTGAATTTTTGTGCAACGCATTGATCCGTGTCGTGCTATCGGCCCGTTTCGCAGCTTGTGTTCGTTTTCGGCTGGCTATGTCATCGCTCATTGGGGTGTTTGGGGGCTCGTATCCATTGCCGGGTTGTGTTAGTTTTGATTTTGTGCGAGTTCAACTTTTTCACTCCTTGTTGTGAGTGTGGTTCAGCTTTGTGTCCGTTAAGCTGCGGTGTCCCCATACAGCCTCAACATTGCATGACTCACTGGTCTCTCTTCATCGCGTTGAGCTGCGGTTCAGTTTTTTATTTTGCTTTTTATATTTTGCTTTTTCTTTTTCCTTGAATCACAACTAGGAATGTTGTTTGTTTTTCATCCCAGTTGTAAGTCCACCTTTGACTCGCAACTCATATCGTAGTTTTGTGTAGTTGTCTCAGTTGCATATCCATCCCCGACTCGTAACTAGGCCCATAATTTTTTTCACCCTAGCAGCAAGCCTATCCTTGACTTGCAACTCCATATGTATTTTGGTTTTTACCCGAGTTGCAGGTCCACCCTTAAGTCGCAGCTGGGCCCGTAGATTATTTCATCCTAGTTTTAAGTCGGCCCTTGACTCGCAACTGGGCTCATAATTTAGTACTTATCTCAGTTGCTAGTCCACTATTGACTCGCAAGTGGGCTTATAGCTATCCAAGTTACAAGTCCATCCTCCACTTGTAGATGGGCCCACATTTTGTTTCATCCTAGCTGCAAGCTCATTGTTGACTCACAACTCCACATGTATTTTCATTTCCATCACAGTTGCAGGTCCACCCTTAACTCACAATTGGGCCCATAAATTGTTTCATCCTAGTTGCAAGTCAACCCTTAACTCGCAACGGTCATAGTTTCGTAGTTGTCCTAGTTGCAAGTCCACCGTCGACTTGCAAGTGGGTTCATAGTTTTTCGAGTTGCAAGCCCACCCTCAACTTGCAACTAAAGTCTATGATTTTGTTTTCCATCCCAGTTGCACGTTCATCCTCCACTCACAACTGGGCCCATAGTTTCATCCTAGTTGCAAGTCGACCCTTCACTCTCAACCGTGCTCGTAGTTTCATAGTTGTCCCAGTTGTAAGTCCACGCTCAACTCACAAATGGGCTCGTAATTGTCCCACTTGCAAGTCCACCCACAACTCGCAAATGGGCTTGTAATTGTCCCAGTTGCAAGTCCACCCTCGACTCACAGTTGGACATGTGTCTTTTTTTCATCCCAGTTGTAAGTCCACACTCGACTCGCAATTGGGCTCGCAGTTTGTTACTGTTCCAGTTGCAAGTCCACTCTCGGCCAGCAAATGGTATTGTAGTTTTGTGTAGTTTGTCCCAGTTGCAAGTCCGCCCTTGACTCACAACTAGGCTCGTAGTTTGTTTCATCCTAGTTGCAAGTCCACCATTGACTCTGGCTGTGTGCTCGTTCATAGTTGTCCCAGTGACAAGTCCACCCTTGACTCTCAACTGTACATATGTTTTATTTTTCATCCCAGTTGCAAGTTCGTGCTTGACTCGCAACTGGGCTCGTATTTTCTTATTGTCCCAGTTGCGAGTCCACCCTCGACTTGCAAATAGTATCGTAGTTTTGTGTAGTTATCCATGCCACAAGTTTACCCTCACAACTAAGCTTGCAACTAAACCCATAGTTTGTTTCATCCTAGTTGAAAAGTCCTCCCTTGACACGCAACTGGGCTCGTAGTTTTGTAGTTGTCCCAGTTGCAAGTCCACCTTCGACTCACAACTAGGCACATAGTTTTATTGTTGTCCCAGTTGCAAGTTCACCCTCGACTCACAACTCCTAGTGTAGTTTTGTGTAGTTGTCTCAGCTGCAAGTCCATCCTTGACTCACAACTTGTATTTTTGTTTTGTGTAGTTGTCCCAGTTAAAAGTGCACTCTTGACTCCCAACTAGGCATGTAGTTTGTTTCATCCCATTTGCAACCCTACCCATGACATGCAACTCGCCCCATGCTTTGGTTTTCATCCCAATTGTAGGTCCATCTTAACTCGCAACTGGACCCATAGTTTGTTTCATCCCAGTTGCAAGTCGACCCCTGACTCGCAACTGGCCTCATAGTTTCGTTGTTGTCTCAGTTGCAAATTCACCCTCGACTCGCAACTAGGCTCGTAATTATTTGAGTTGCCAGCCCACCTCAACTCGCAACTAGAGCATGTGCTTTTGGTTTTGTTTTTTATCACAGTTGCACGTCCACCCTTGACTCGTAGCTGGGCCTATAGTTTTTTTCATTCCAGTTTTAATTCGGCTCTGGACTCGCAACTAGCCTCGTAGTTTCATAGTTGTCCCAGTTGTAAGTCCACCCATGACTCGCAAATGGGCTCGTAGTTGCCCGATTGCAAGTACACCCTCGACTCGCTACTAGGCATGTATTTTTTCATACCATTTGCTAGTCCATGCCCGACTCATAGCTCGGGCTCATAGTCTATTATTGTCCTAGTTGCAAATCCACCCTTGACTCACAAATGGCATCGTAGTTATGTGTAGTTGTCGCAATTGCAAGTCTGTCCTTAACTCGCAACTAGGACGGTGAGTACATTTCATCCTAGTTGTAAGTCCACCCTTGACTCACAACTGAGCTCATATTTTGTACTTGTCCTGGTTGCCAGTCCTGCCTCGACTCGCAATCGGGCATATGTTCTGCTTTTCATCCCAGATGCAAGTCCATGCTTGACTCACAACTGGGCTCGTAGTTTGTTATCGTCCTAGTTGGAAGTCCACCCTCGTCTGGCAACTAGTTGAAGGAAATATGCCCTGGAGGCAATAATAAAGTTGTTATTTATATTTCCTTATATCATGATAAATGTTTATTATTCATGCTAGAATTGTATTAACTGGAAACTTAGTACATGCGTGAATACATAGACAAACAGAGTGTCCCTAGTATGCCTCTACTTGACTAGCTCGTTAATCAAAGATGGTTAAGTTTCCTAGCCATAAACATGTGTTGTCATTTGATGAACGGGATCACATCATTGGAGAATGATGTGATGGACAAGACCCATCCGTTAGCTTGGCAGTATGATCGTTTAGTTTATTGCTATTGCTTTCTTCATGACTTATACATGTTCCTATGACTACGAGATTATGCAACTCCCGAATACCAGAGGAACACATAGTGTGCTATCAAACATCACAACATAACTGGGTGATTATAAAGATGCTCTACAAGTGTCTTCAATGGTGTTTGTTGGGTTGGCATAGATCGAGCTTAGGATTTGTCACTCCGAGTATCGGAGAGGTATCTCCAGGCCCTCTCAGTAATGCACATCACTGTAAGCCTTGCAAGCAATGTGATTAATGAGTTAGTTGCGGGATGATGCATTACGAAACGAGTAAAGAGACTTGCTGGTAACGAGATTGAACTAGGTATGATGATACCGATGATCGAATCTCGAGCAAGTAACATACTGATGACAAAGGGAACAACGTATGTTGTTATGCGGTTTGACCGATAAAGATCTTTGTAGAATATGTAGGAGCCAATATGAGCATCCAGGTTCCGCTATTGGTTATTGACCTGAGATGTGTCTCGGTCATGTCTACATAGTTCTCGAACCCGTAGGGTCCGCACGCTTAACGTTCGATGACGATTTGTATTATGAGTTATGTGTTTTGATGACCGAAGATTGTTCGGTGTCCCGGATGAGATCACGGACATGACGAGGAGTCTCGGAATGGTCGAGACATAAATAATGATATATTGGATGATGTTATTCGGACACCGGATGGGTTCCGAGGGGTATCGGATGACTATCGGAGTGTTGGGGGGGGGGGGGGGTTATCGGAACCCCCGGGGAACTAATGGGCTTTCATGGGCCTTAGGGGAGAGAGAGGAAGGGCCACAAGGGCAGCCCCCCATGGGCTAGTCCGAATTGGACTAGGGAGGGGGCGGCGCCCCCCTCTTTCCTTCTCCTTCTCTCCCTCTCCTTCCTTCCCCCTCTCTCCCTTTTGGTGGAATCCTACTAGGACTACGAGTCCTAGTCCTAGTAGGACTCCCCTCTTGGGCGCGCCCTAGGGGCCGGCCGGCCTCCCCTCCTTCCTCCTTTATGTACGTGGGAAGGGGGGCATCCTAGAACACACAAGTTGATCTTTTAGCCGTGTGCGGTGCCCCCCTGCACAGTTACACACCTTGGTCATATCATCGTAGCGCTTAGGCGAAGCCCTGTGTTGGTAACTTCATCATCACCGTCACCATGCCGTCGTGCTGAAGGAACTCTCCCTCAGCCTCAACTGGATCAAGAGTTCGAGGGACGTCACTGAGCTGAACGTGTGCTGATCGCGGAGGTGTCGTACGTTCGGTACTTGGGTCGGTTGGATCGCGAAGACATTTGACTACATCAACCACGTTACTAAACGCTTCCGCTTTCGGTCTACGAGGGTACGTGGACACACTAAAAGTGCTAGTTATCGACTAGTGGGGGGTGAATAGGCGATTTTTATGAAAGTCTTCAAAACACGGGGGATTTGAAGATAAACAGTAGAACTTAACCTATTGATATGCAGCGGAAGGTAGACTACACTAGACAAGCCATAGTCAAGTAAGCAATGAAGTGAAAGTACGAAGACTATCAACAGCTAGGTAGTATGGATATGGATGGAAGATAATATGAAGCCAAACAACAAATAGTCTTCACATAGTGAAGCCAATCAGATCATGCAAGCATGCAATGACTTCATGAAGACAAACTGTAAAGTAAAGAGATGGGAAGGATAGAACCAGTTGCTTGGTGAGGACAAGGATTTGGTAGCCAGTTCCAGTTGCTGTGACAACTGTACGTCTGGTTAGGGAGGCTGAGATTTAACTCAGAAGACCGCATCTTCACCTTATTCCCCTTGAGCTAAGTACACTTAGGCTGTGTTTGGTTAAGCTGCAGATTCTGAAAAAGCTGTTGTGGAAAAGCTCTTTGTGAAGAAGCTCTTTGTGAAAATCTTTCTTGTAGAAAAGCTGGAGGCTGTTTGGTTAAAACGACTTTGAAATTGTAGATGTGGTTGTGAATTGTCCATAATGCCCCGAGACCTGAGTGAGTTTGTTTATATGCTGATTGGTATAAGCGTTGATATATACATTTGTAGGTAATCGAACTATCATTTTCAAAGGAGAAAATTACAATTCAGGCCATTCTTTGCTAACATATACGCAAACGACTATACTTTGATGTTGCATAAAATAGATAGTGATCCCATAATATTATTATAAAACACATGCACCATACAAAAAAAGACACCTAGCTAAACATTGCTCGGGTGGATGGGGAGAACGAGGGGTCATGTGTGCTGCTGGATGTCTCGCTCGGGAGGAATAGGCCCAATCGTTTTTCACTTGCGAGTGGCAAACGTGGGTAAATACGACTAAACTTCCAGGGGACAGCTAAAAGTGCATGACTGAAGTTGGGGGTTTCGCTGCTGCGAAAATACACTACGGGGAAGCACTAGCTTTTGCTACTTCTGCTTCTCTTTTCTCCCCCTTTGGTTAGCTTATAGCTTCCAAAAGCCAGAAGTTGGCTGCAAAAGCTCAACCAAACATAGCCTTAGTCCTCACCCAATCACTCTGGTAAGTCTTCAAGGTAGACTTCCAAACCTTCACAGACTTCGTTCACTAGAAATCCACAATGGCTCTTGGATGCTCAGAACGTCACACCTAACCGGCTGGAGGATTCACAGTCCTCAAGTGTAACAAGTCTTCAGATCATGCGGATAGAAAGACTTCAGTGATGCCTAACACTCTTTGGCTCTGGGTGTTTTGGGCTTTGTCCTCGCAAGGATCTCTCTCTAAAAAGCTTTGGAGGTGGGTTGCTCTCAAATGACAAAAGTTGTAACACCCGGATAATTATGGTACAGTAATCCCATGCTAGTGATGCCACATCATCGCGTTTCCTGTTGTTTAACCTGGCAATGATCCAATCACGTTCAGTTTCATTTTCAAAATTTAATCAAACGGCAAAGTATATAAAAGTAAAGGTGAAAACAAGCAGCAAAAAAGGGGAGAGGCCCCCGTCCCTCACTGGGCCTCGGCCCAGGTAATCCCCCAGGCCGGCCCACGCAGCCGCCTCACCCCCTGGCTATAACCCCCCCCCCCTCCAGTGGCAATGAAACCCTAGCGTCACCCCACTCCCCCCCGCAGGACCCCCCACTCTCTCGTTTACTCCCCTAGCCTAGATCTGGATCAGCCCTGCTCCCGATCCCGGCGCTGCCCGACACCGCTCGCCGTTGGCCTCGTCCCGGCCCCCCCCCCCCCGAGCGGTTCCTCGCCCCTCGCCGGCCTACCCCACCATCGCCGCCTTCGACCCCCGCCTCTCACCTCGACGACCGCGGCCAGCCCCGAGCCGGCGCGCCGCCACCTCAACGTCGCTACCTCACCTCGCCCTCGAGCCAACCCCCCAACGCCCGTCTGCGCCGCCTCGTTCCCGATCTGGAACTCGGGCTCGACCCCGACGCCACCACCGCTCGGAGCCCTCCTCGCCGGAGCCACGACCTCGTCGGACCGTCCCCGTCCTCCTCCTCAACGGCCGCCAACGCGCCTCGACGCCCCCTGCTCACCAACGCCGGTGAGGACCCCGGTCGTCCTCCCCTCCCCTTGTCCGTCGTCGCGGTCGCCGTGCTCCGCGTGCACATCGGGCCGCCTTGACCGCGAGCCGCGTCCTACAGCCCCACCACCTCCGGCACGTCACCGTGCCCTCGCTCGCGCACCGCATGGTGCTCCGCCTCGCCCTAGTCCGTTCGCCACACTCGTGCATCTGCCGTCCCGTCCGCGCCCGCCACACGCCAGAGCCAGCGCTTAGCAGGCCACGCGCCAGCCTCTACCGTGGCCGACGTCGCCGCCCCCTGGTGGCCTCGGGCGCACACGGGAGACCACGCCCGCACCCGTTTCGCCTGCCCCGCTAAGGCCCCCTGGGCCACTGACATTAGGGGCCCACACCCCTGTTAAAAGAACGTTTTAAAAATACAAGATTAATAATAATATTAATTAATTGGTTTAATTAATAACTTAACTTAATTACTTCTGTTTAATTTACCTAATTAACTGGTTTAATTAATTAATACCTATTAATTAAACTATGACTATGACAGCGGGACCCACACGTCAGTTTGACCAGTCAACACTCTGTTGACTGCTGACATCATGATGACGTCAGGCTGACATCATAATTCCTATTTTGAATTAATAATAATTTCAGAAAATGTTTAAAACTTTCAAAAATAATACAAAATAATCCTTAACTCGGATGAAAAAGTTTCTACATGAAAGTTGCTCAGAACGACGAGACGAATCCGAACACGCGGTCCATTCGTCCGCCGCACGTTCCTAGCATAGCGAACATGCAACTTTTCCCCTCCGGTTCATCTGTCTGACAGACGTCCGAAACCGGGAAAACTTCCCCGGATGTTTTCCCCCTTCGCCAATATCGTCTAACGCTGCGTTAGAACACGTCTAGCTCTGCCCATTGTCCTATTATGCACTTGCTTGCTATGTATTTACTGTTTCTTCCCCCTCTTCTCTTCGGTAGACCTCGTGACGGCTGCCGATGCCGCTGTGATTGACTACGTCGACGACGACCCCTTCTTCCCTTTCAGCGGAGCTTCCAGGCAAGCCCCCCCTTTGATCATCCCGATATTGCCCATTCCATTCTCTCATGCTTGCATTAGATTTTGCTACTGTATTTGATTGCTCCTATTCTGATGCATAGCCTGCTTTTGTAACCTGCTTATTGTTACCTACCTGCTTATCCTAAACTGCTTAGTATAGGTTGGATAGTGACCCATCAGTGACCCCCACCTTGTCCTTGTTGCCCCTGATTCATCATCGATGACTCAATCAACGTGATCGACGACCAGAGCCCGACACCTCACATCACATCACGCCTCTTTTGTTGCTCGACTCTGCAGAACTACTATTGAGTGCCGAGGGTGATCCCTCATAACGCACTCCTGATGATAATTCTGTATTGTAGCTATTCGTTCGTGGTCATCGAGGGTGATTTCCTCTTTCACCATTCTCGATACAGCTCTGTCGTGCAACACCTCAAGTGTGAACCTCAAGGGTGGTCCCTCTTATGTTCACAGTTGCGAGTACTTTGGATGAGTACTCACGGTTGCTTTGCTACTTTTTCCCCCTTCCTTCTTCTTTCCGGTTGATGCAACCAGATGGTGGATCCCTGGAGCCAGAAGCCACCGCTGACGGATACTACTACGTGGAGACCGCCGACGACCAAGAGTAGTTAGGAGGTCCCAGGCAGGAGGCCTTGCTTCTTCGATCGTTGATGTTTGTGCTAGCCTTCTTAAGGCATGCTTGTCTAACTTATGTATGTACTCAGATATTGTTGCTTCCGCTGACGCTTGTGTATCGAGCTTGTATTCGAGCCCTCGAGGCCCCTGGCTTGTAATATAAAGCTTGTATTATTTTAATTTGTGTCTAGAGTTGTGTTGTGATATCTTCCCGTGAGTCCCTGATCTTAGGTGTACACA